>CAWUFW010002073.1:1208504-2417008 GCA_963921515.1 Calotriton arnoldi | reverse complement strand
GGCTGATGAAGGGTGCCATACCCCGAAACCAGTCCCAGGATGCTTGTTTCCGGTCCAGGGAGGACGTGGCTTGACAGTTCGGTCTGGACTATTCCCATGAGGCACAGGGTCAAGACTGACTTGCATATGGCGGGGATCAAACTGGGGTGGCGTAGTGGGCAAAAGAACGATGGATTTAACCCAGATCTCTTGACTGGGGGAGAATGTTTAAATCATTCAGCATTCCGTCCATCATTTGTTACAGTTACACTTTTAGCCCTAAGTGGGATGGGTATGCCCAGACAAGGGTCCCTTGCTCACTGTGCCACTGGATTCAAGCTAGCCTGGCTGAAGAAGGGTGACATACCCCGAAACCGGTCCCAGGATGCTTGTTTCCGGTCCAGGGAGGCCGTGGCTTGACAGTTCGGTCTGGACTATTCCCATGAGGCACAGAGTCAAGACTGATTTGCATATGGCTGGGTCCAAAGTACTGGGGTGGCGTAGTGGGCAAAAGAACAATGGATTTAACCCAGATCTCTTGACTGGGGGAGAATGTTTGAATCATTCAGCATTCCGTCCATCATTTGTTGCAGGTACACTTTTTGCCCTAAGTGGTATGGGTGTGCCCAGACATGGGTCCCTTGCTCACTGTGCCACTGGATTCAAGCTAGCCTGGCTGATGAAGGGTGACATACCCCGAAACCAGTCCCAGGATGCTTGTTTCCGGTCCAGGGAGCTGGCTTGGCAGTTCGGTCTGGACTGTTCCCATGAGGCACAGGGTCAAGACTGATTTGCATATGGCTGGGTCCAAACTGGGGTGGCGTAGTGGGCAAAAGAACGATGGATTTAACCCAGATCTCTTGACTGGGGGAGAATGTTTGAATCATTCAGAATTCCGTCCATTATTTGTTGCAGTTACAATTTTCACCCTAACTAGGATGGGTATTCCCAGACGTGGGTCCCTTGCTCACTGTGACACTGGATTCAAGCTGGCCTTGCAGATGAAGGGTGACATACCCCGAAACCAGTCCCAGGATGCTTGTTTCCGGTCCAGGGAGGACCTGGCTTGGCAGTTCGGTCTGGACTGTTCCCATGAGGCACAGGGTCAAGACTGGGGTGGCGTAATGGGCAAAAAAAATGATGGAGTTAACCCAGATCTCTTGACTGGGGGAGAATGTTTGAATCATTCAGCATTCCGTCTATGATTTGTTGCAGTTACACTTTTCGCCCTAAGTGGGATGTGTATGCCCAGGCGTGGGTCCCTTGCTCACTGTGCCACTGGATTCAAGCTAGCCTGGCTGATGAAGGGTGACATACCCCGAAATCGGTCCCAGGATGCTTGTTTCCGCTCCAGGGAGGACCTGGCTTGGCAGTTCGGTCTGCACTGTTCCCATGAGGCACAAAGTCAAGACTGATTTGCATATGGCTGGGTCCAAACTGGGGTGGCGTAGTGGGCAAAAGAACAATGGATTTAACCCAGATCTCTTGACTGGGGGAGAATGTTTGAATCATTCAGCATTCCGTCCATTATTTGTTGCAGTTACACTTTTCGCCCTAAGTGGGATGGGTATGCCCAGACGTGGGTCCCTTCCGCACTGTGCCACTGTATTGAAGCTAGACTGGCTGATGAAGGGTGACATACCCCGAAACCGGTCCCAGGATGCTTGTTTCCAGTCCAGGGAGGACCTGGCTTGGCAGTTCAGTCTGGACTGTTCCCATGAGGCACAGGGTTAAGACTGATTTGCATATGGGTGGGTCCAAACTGGGGTGGCGTAGTGGGCAAAAGAACGATGGATTTAACCCAGATCTCTTGACTGGGGGAGAATGTTTGAATCATTCAGCATTCCATCCATCATTTGTTGCAGGTACACTTTTCGCACTAAGTGGGATGGGTGTGCCCAGACGTGGATCCCTTGCTCACTGTGCCACTGGATTCAAGCTAGCCTGGCTGAAGAAGTGTGACATACCCCGAAACCGGTCCCAGGATGCTTGTTTCCGGTCCAGGGAGGACGTGGCTTGACAGTTCGGTCTGGACTGTTCCCATGAGCCACAGGGTCAACACTGATTTGCATACGGCTGTGTCCAAACTGGGGTGGCGTAGTGGGCAAAAGAACAATGGATTTAACCCAGATCTCTTGACTGGGGGAGAATGTTTGAATCATTCAGAATTCCGTCCATTATTTGTTGCAGTTACAATTTTCACCCTAACTAGGATGGGTATGCCCAGACGTGGGTCCCTTGCTCACTGTGCCACTGGATTCAAGCTGGCCTGGCAGATGAAGGGTGACATACCCCGAAACCAGTCCCAGGATGCTTGTTTCCAGTCCAGGGAGGACCTGGCTTGGCAGTTCGGTCTGGACTGTTCCCATGGGGCACAGGGTCAAGACTGATTTGCATATGGCTGGGTCCAAACTGGGGTGGCGTAGTGGGCAAAAAAATGATGCAGTTAACCCAGATCTCTTGACTGGGGGAGAATGTTTGAATCATTCAGCATTCCGTCTATGATTTGTTGCAGTTACACTTTTCGCCCTAAGTGGGATGTGTATGCCCAGGCGTGGGTCCCTTGCTCACTGTGCCACTGGATTCAAGCTAGCCTGGCTGATGAAGGGTGACATACCCCGAAACCGGTCCCAGGATGCTTGTTTCCGGTCCAGGGAGGACCTGGCTTGGCTGTTCGGTCTTGACTGTTCCTATAAGCCACAGGGTCAGGACTGATTTGCATATGGCTGGGTCCAAACTGGGGTGGCGTAGTGGGCAAAAGAACAATGGATTTAACCGAAATGTCTTGACTGGGTGAGAATGCTTGAATCATTCAGCATTCCGTCCATCATTTGTTGCAGTTACACTTTTTGCCCTAAATGGGATGTGTATGCCCAGACGTAGGTCCCTTGCTCACTGTGCCACTGGATTCAAGCTAGCCTGGCTGATGAAGGGTGACATACCCCGAAACCAGTCCCAGGATGCTTGTTTCCGGTCCAGGGAGCTGGCTTGGCAGTTCGGTCTGGACTGTTCACATGAGGCACAGGGTCAAGACTGATTTGCATATGGCTGGGTCCAAACTGGGGTGGCGTAGTGGGCAAAAGAACGATGGATTTAACCCAGATCTCTGACTGGGGGAGAATGTTTGAATCATTCAGAAGCCCGTCCATTATTTGTTGCAGTTACAATTTTCACCCTAACTAGGATGGGTATTCCCAGACGTGGGTCCCTTGCTCACTGTGACACTGGATTCAAGCTGGCCTTGCAGATGAAGGGTGACATACCCCGAAACCAGTCCCAGGATGCTTGTTTCCGGTCCAGGGAGGACCTGGCTTGGCAGTTCGGTCTGGACTGTTCCCATGAGGCACAGGGTCAAGACTGATTTGCATATGGCTGGGTCCAAACTGGGGTGGCGTAGTGGGCAAAAAAATGATGGAGTTAACCCAGATCTCTTGACTGGGGGAGAATGATTGAATCATTCAGCATTCTGTCTATGATTTGTTGCAGTTACACTTTTCGCCCTAAGTGGGATGTGTATGCCCAGGCGTGGGTCCCTTGCTCACTGTGCCACTGGATTAAAGTTAGCCTGGCTGATGAAGGGTGACATACCCCGAAACCGGTCCCAGGATGCTTGTTTCCGGTCCAGGGAGGACCTGGCTTGGCTGTTTGGTCTTGACTGTTCCTATGAGCCACAGGGTCAGGACTGATTTGCATATGGCTGGGTCCAAACTGGGGTGGCGTAGTGGGCAAAAGAACAATGGATTTAACCCAGATGTCTTGACTGGGTGAGAAGGCTTGAATCATTCAGCATTCCGTCCATCATTTGTTGCAGTTACACTTTTAGCCCTAAGTGGGATGGGTATGCCCAGACGTGGGTCCCTTGCTCACTGTGCCACTGGATTCAAGCTAGCCTGGCTGATGAAGGGTGACATACCCCGAAATCGGTCCCAGGATGCTTGTTTCCGCTCCAGGGAGGACCTGGCTTGGCAGTTCGGTCTGCACTGTTCCCATGAGGCACAAAGTCAAGACTGATTTGCATATGGCTGGGTCCAAACTGGGGTGGCGTAGTGGGCAAAAGAACCATGGATTTAACCCAGATCTCTTGACTGGGGGAGAATGTTTGAATCATTATTTGTTGCAGTTACACTTTTCGCCCTAAGTGGGATGGGTATGCCCAGACGTGGGTCCCTTCCTCACTGTGCCACTGGATTGAAGCTAGACTGGCTGATGAAGGGTGACATACCCCGAAACCGGTCCCAGGATGCTTGTTTCCAGTCCAGGGAGGACCTGGCTTGGCAGTTCAGTCTGGACTGTTCCCATGAGGCACAGGGTTAAGACTGATTTGCATATGGGTGGGTCCAAACTGGGGTGGCGTAGTGGTCAAAAGAACAATGGATTTAACCCAGATCTCTTGACTGGGGGAGAATGTTTGAATCATTCAGCATTCCATCCATCATTTGTTGCAGGTACACTTTTCGCCCTAAGTGGGATGGGTGTGCCCAGACGTGGATCCCTTGCTCACTGTGCCACTGGATTCAAGCTAGCCTGGCTGAAGAAGTGTGACATACCCCGAAACCGGTCCAAGGATGCTTGTTTCCGGTCCAGGGAGGACGTGGTTTGACAGTTCGGTCTGGACTATTCCCATGAGGCACAGGGTCAAAACTGATTTGCATATGGCTGGGTCCAAAGTACTGGGGTGGCGTAGTGGGCAAAAGAACAATGGATTTAACCCAGATCTCTTGACTGGGGGAGAATGTTTGAATCATTCAGCATTCCGTCCATCATTTGTTGCAGGTACACTTTTTGCCCTAAGTGGTATGGGTGTGCCCAGACATGGGTCCCTTGCTCACTGTGCCACTGGATTCATGCTAGCCTGGCTGATGAAGGGTGACATACCCCGAAGCCGGTCCCAGGATGCTTGTTTCCGGTCCAGGGAGGACCTGGCTTGGCAGTTCGGTCTGGACTGTTCCCATGAGCCACAGGGTCAACACTGATTTGCATATGGCTGTGTCCAAACTGGGGTGGCGTAGTGGGCAAAAGAACAATGGATTTAACCCAGATCTCTTGACTGGGGGAGAATGTTTGAATCATTCAGAATTCCGTCCATTATTTGTTGCAGTTACAATTTTCACCCTAACTGGGATGGGTATGCCCAGACGTGGGTCCCTTGCTCACTGTGCCACTGGATTCAAGCTGGCCTGGCAGATGAAGGGTGACATACCCTGAAACCAGTCCCAGGATGCTTGTTTCCGGTCCAGGGAGGACCTGGCTTGGCAGTTCGGTCTGGACTGTTCCCATGGGGCACAGGGTCAAGACTGATTTGCATATGGCTGGGTCCAAACTGGGGTGGCGTAGTGGGCAAAAAAATGATGCAGTTAACCCAGATCTCTTGACTGGGGGAGAATGTTTGAATCATTCAGCATTCCGTCTATGATTTGTTGCAGTTACACTTTTCGCCCTAAGTGGGATGTGTATGCCCAGGCGTGGGTCCCTTGCTCACTGTGCAACTGGATTCAAGCTAGCCTGGCTGATGAAGGGTGACATACCCCGAAACCGGTCCCAGGATGCTTGTTTCCGGTCCAGGGAGGACCTGGCTTGGCTGTTCGGTCTTGACTGTTCCTATTAGCCACAGGGTCAGGACTGATTTGCATATGGCTGGGTCCAAACTGGGGTGGCGTAGTGGGCAAAAGAACAATGGATTTAACCCAAATGTCTTGACTGGGTGAGAATGCTTGAATCATTCAGCATTCCGTCCATCATTTGTTGCAGTTACACTTTTTGCCCTAAATGGGATGTGTATGCCCAGACGTACGTCCCTTGCTCACTGTGCCACTGGATACAAGCTAGCCTGGCTGGTGAAGGGTGCCATACCCCGAAACCAGTCCCAGGATGCTTGTTTCCGGTCCAGGGAGGACCTGGCTTGGCAGTTCGGTCTGGACTGTGCCCATGAGGCACAGGGTCAAGACTGACTTGCATATGGCGGGGATCAAACTGGGGTGGCGTAGTGGGGAAAATAACGATGGATTTAACCCAGATCTCTTGACTTGGGGAGAATGTTTAAATCATTCAGCATTCCGTCCATCATTTGTTACAGTTACACTTTTAGCCCTAAGTGGGATGGGTATGCCCAGACAAGGGTCCCTTGCTCACTGTGCCACTGGATTCAAGCTAGCCTGGCTGAAGAAGGGTGACATACCCCGAAACCGGTCCCAGGATGCTTGTTTCCGGTCCAGGGAGGACGTGGCTTGACAGTTCGGTCTGGACTATTCCCATGAGGCACAGGGTCAAGACTGATTTGCATATGGCTGGGTCCAAAGTACTGGGGTGGCGTAGTGGGCAAAAGAACGATGGATTTAACCCAGATCTCTTGACTGGGGGAGAATGTTTGAATCATTCAGCATTCCGTCCATCATTTGTTGCAGGTACACTTTTTGCCCTAAGTGGTATGGGTGTGCCCAGACATGGGTCCCTTGCTCACTGTGCCACTGGATTCAAGCTAGCCTGGCTGATGAAGGGTGACATACCCCGAAACCAGTCCCAGGATGCTTGTTTCCGGTCCAGGGAGCTGGCTTGGCAGTTCGGTCTGGACTGTTCCCATGAGGCACAGGGTCAAGACTGATTTGCATATGGCTGGGTCCAAACTGGGGTGGCGTAGTGGGCAAAAGAACGATGGATTTAACCCAGATCTCTTGACTGGGGGAGAATGTTTGAATCATTCAGAATTCCGTCCATTATTTGTTGCAGTTACAATTTTCACCCTTACTAGGATGGGTATTCCCAGACGTGGGTCCCTTGCTCACTGTGACACTGGATTCAAGCTGGCCTTGCAGATGAAGGGTGACATACCCCGAAACCAGTCCCAGGATGCTTGTTTCCGGTCCAGGGAGGACCTGGCTTGGCAGTTCGGTCTGGACTGTTCCCATGAGGCACAGGGTCAAGACTGATTTGCATATGGCTGGGTCCAAACCGGGGTGGCGTAGTGGGCAAAAAAATGATGGAGTTAACCCAGATCTCTTGACTGGGGGAGAATGTTTGAATCATTCAGCATTCCGTCTATGATTTGTTGCAGTTACACTTTTCGCCCTAAGTGGGATGTGTATGCCCAGGCGTGGGTCCCTTGCTCACTGTGCCACTGGATTCAAGCTAGCCTGGCTGATGAAGGGTGACATACCCCGAAACCGGTCCCAGGATGCTTGTTTCCGGTCCAGGGAGGACCTGGCTTGGCTGTTTGGTTTTGACTGTTCCTATGAGCCACAGGGTCAGGACTGATTTGCATATGGCTGGGTCCAAACTGGGGTGGCGTAGTGGGCAAAAGAACAATGGATTTAACCCAGATGTCTTGACTGGGTGAGAAGGCTTGAATCATTCAGCATTCCGTCCATCATTTGTTGCAGTTACACTTTTAGCCCTAAGTGGGATGGGTATGCCCAGACGTGGGTCCCTTGCTCACTGTGCCACTGGATTCAAGCAAGCCTGGCTGATGAAGGGTGACATACCCCGAAATCGGTCCCAGGATGCTTGTTTCTGCTCCAGGGAGGCCTTGGCTTGGCAGTTCGGTCTGCACTGTTCCCATGAGGCACAAAGTCAAGACTGATTTGCATATGGCTGGGTCCAAACTGGGGTGGCGTAGTGGGCAAAAGAACAATGGATTTAACCCAGATCTCTTGACTGGGGGAGAATGTTTGAATCATTCAGCATTCCGTCCATTATTTGTTGCAGTTACACTTTTCGCCCTAAGTGGGATGGGTATGCCCAGACGTGGGTCCCTTCCTCACTGTGCCACTGGATTGAAGCTAGACTGGCTGATGAAGGGTGACATACCCCGAAACCGGTCCCAGGATGCTTGTTTCCAGTCCAGGGAGGACCTGGCTTGGCAGTTCAGTCTGGACTGTTCCCATGAGGCACAGGGTTAAGACTGATTTGCATATGGGTGGGTCCAAACTGGGGTGGCGTAGTGGGCAAAAGAACGATGGATTTAACCCAGATCTCTTGACTGGGGGAGAATGTTTGAATCATTCAGCATTCCATCCATCATTTGTTGCAGGTACACTTTTCGCCCTAAGTGGGATGGGTGTGCCCAGACGTGGATCCCTTGCTCACTGTGCCACTGGATTCAAGCTAGCCTGGCTGAAGAAGTGTGACATACCCCGAAACCGGTCCCAGGATGCTTGTTTCCGGTCCAGGGAGGACGTGGCTTGACAGTTCGGTCTGGACTGTTCCCATGAGCCACAGGGTCAACACTGATTTGCATATGGCTGTGTCCAAACTGGGGTGGCGTAGTGGGCAAAAGAACAATGGATTTAACCCAGATCTCTTGACTGGGGGAGAATGTTTGAATCATTCAGAATTCCGTCCATTATTTGTTGCAGTTACAATTTTCACCCTAACTAGGATGGGTATGCCCAGACGTGGGTCCCTTGCTCACTGTGCCACTGGATTCAAGCTGGCCTGGCAGATGAAGGGTGACATACCCCGAAACCAGTCCCAGGATGCTTGTTTCCGGTCCAGGGAGGACCTGGCTTGGCAGTTCGGTCTGGACTGTTCCCATGGGGCACAGGGTCAAGACTGATTTGCATATGGCTGGGTCCAAACTGGGGTGGCGTAGTGGGCAAAAAAATGATGCAGTTAACTCAGATCTCTTGACTGGGGGAGAATGTTTGAATCATTCAGCATTCCGTCTATGATTTGTTGCAGTTACACTTTTCGCCCTAAGTGGGATGTGTATGCCCAGGCGTGGGTCCCTTGCTCACTGTGCCACTGGATTCAAGCTAGCCTGGCTGAAGAAGGGTGACATACCCCGAAACCGGTCCCAGGATGCTTGTTTCCGGTCCAGGGAGGACTTGGCTTGGCTGTTCGGTCTTGACTGTTCCTATTAGCCACAGGGTCAGGACTGATTTGCATATGGATGGGTCCAAACTGGGGTGGCCTAGTGGGCAAAAGAACAATGGATTTAACCCAAATGTCTTGACAGGGTGAGAATGCTTGAATCATTCAGCATTCCGTCCATCATTTGTTGCAGTTACACTTTTTGCCCTAAATGGGATGTGTATGCCCAGACGTAGGTCCCTTGCTCACTGTGCCACTGGATACAAGCTAGCCTGGCTGATGAAGGGTGCCATACCCCGAAACCAGTCCCAGGATGCTTGTTTCCGGTCCAGGGAGGACCTGGCTTGGCAGTTCGGTCTGGACTGTGCCCATGAGGCACAGGGTCAAGACTGACTTGCATATGGCGGGGATCAAACTGGGGTGGCGTAGTGGGGAAAATAACGATGGATTTAACTCAGATCTCTTGACTTGGGGAGAATGATTAAATCATTCAGCATTCCGTCCATCATTTGTTACAGTTACACTTTTAGCCCTAAGTGGGATGGGTATGCCCAGACATGGGTCCCTTGCTCACTGTGCCACTGGATTCAAGCTAGCCTGGCTGAAGAAGGGTGACATACCCCGAAACCGGTCCCAGGATGCTTGTTTCCGGTCCAGGGAGGACGTGGCTTGACATTTCGGTCTGGACTATTCCCATGAGGCACAGGGTCAAGACTGATTTGCATATGGCTGGGTCCAAAGTACTGGGGTGGCGTAGTGGGCAAAAGAACGATGGATTTAACCTAGATCTCTTGACTGGGGGAGAATGTTTGAATCATTCAGCATTCCGTCCATCATTTGTTGCAGGTACACTTTTTGCCCTAAGTGGTATGGGTGTGCCCAGACATGGGTCCCTTGCTCACTGTGCCACTGGATTCAAGCTAGCCTGGCTGATGAAGGGTGACATACCCCGAAACCAGTCCCAGGATGCTTGTTTCCGGTCCAGGGAGCTGGCTTAGCAGTTCGGTCTGGACTGTTCCCATGAGGCACAGGGTCAAGACTGATTTGCATATGGCTGGGTCCAAACTGGGGTGGCGTAGTGGGCAAAAGAACGATGGATTTAACCCAGATCTCTTGACTGGGGGAGAATGTTTGAATCATTCAGAAGCCCGTCCATTATTTGTTGCAGTTACAATTTTCACCCTAACTAGGATGGGTATTCCCAGACGTGGGTCCCTTGCTCACTGTGACACTGGATTCAAGCTGGCCTTGCAGATGAAGGGTGACATACCCCGAAACCAGTCCCAGGATGCTTGTTTCCGGTCCAGGGAGGACCTGGCTTGGCAGTTCGGTCTGGACTGTTCCCATGAGGCACAGGGTCAAGACTGATTTGCATATGGCTGGGTCCAAACTGGGGTGGCGTAGTGGGCAAAAAAATGATGGAGTTAACCCAGATCTCTTGACTGGGGGAGAATGATTGAATCATTCAGCATTCCGTCTATGATTTGTTGCAGTTACACTTTTCGCCCTAAGTGGGATGTGTATGCCCAGGCGTGGGTCCCTTGCTCACTGTGCCACTGGATTCAAGCTAGCCTGGCTGATGAAGGGTGACATACCCCGAAACCGGTCCCAGGATGCTTGTTTCCGGTCCAGGGAGGACCTGGCTTGGCTGTTTGGTCTTGACTGTTCCTATGAGCCACAGGGTCAGGACTGATTTGCATATGGCTGGGTCCAAACTGGGGTGGCGTAGTGGGCAAAAGAACAATGGATTTAACCCAGATGTCTTGACTGGGTGAGAAGGCTTGAATCATTCAGCATTCCGTCCATCATTTGTTGCAGTTACACTTTTAGCCCTAAGTGGGATGGGTATGCCCAGACGTGGGTCCCTTGCTCACTGTGCCACTGGATTCAAGCTAGCCTGGCTGATGAAGGGTGACATACCCCGAAATCGGTCCCAGGATGCTTGTTTCCGCTCCAGGGAGGACCTGGCTTGGCAGTTCGGTCTGCACTGTTCCCTTGAGGCACAAAGTCAAGACTGATTTGCATATGGCTGGGTCCAAACTGGGGTGGCGTAGTGGGCAAAAGAACAATGGATTTAACCCAGATCTCTTGACTGGGGGAGAATGTTTGAATCATTCAGCATTCCGTCCATTATTTGTTGCAGTTACACTTTTTGCCCTAAGTGGGATGGGTATGCCCAGACGTGGGTCCCTTCCTCACTGTGCCACTGGATTGAAGCTAGACTGGCTGATGAAGGGTGACATACCCCGAAACCGGTCCCAGGATGCTTGTTTCCAGTCCAGGGAGGACCTGGCTTGGCAGTTAAGTCTGGACTGTTCCCATGAGGCACAGGGTTAAGACTGATTTGCATATGGGTGGGTCCAAACTGGGGTGGCGTAGTGGGCAAAAGAACGATGGATTTAACCCAGATCTCTTGACTGGGGGAGAATGTTTGAATCATTCAGCATTCCATCCATCATTTGTTGCAGGTACACTTTTCGCCCTAAGTGGGATGGGTGTGCCCAGACGTGGATCCCTTGCTCACTGTGCCACTGGATTCAAGCTAGCCTGGCTGAAGAAGTGTGACATACCCCGAAACCGGTCCCAGGATGCTTGTTTCCGGTCCAGGGAGGACGTGGCTTGACAGTTCGGTCTGGACTATTCCCATGAGGCACATGGTCAAAACTGATTTGCATATGGCTGGGTCCAAAGTACTGGGGTGGCGTAGTGGGCAAAAGAACGATGGATTTAACCCAGATCTCTTGACTGGGGGAGAATGTTTGAATCATTCAGCATTCCGTCCATCATTTGTTGCAGGTACACTTTTTGCACTAAGTGGTATGGGTGTGCCCAGATATGGGTCCCTTGCTCACTGTGCCACTGGATTCAAGCTAGCCTGGCTGATGAAGGGTGACATACCCCGAAACCAGTCCCAGGATGCTTGTTTCCGGTCCAGGGAGGACCTGGCTTGGCAGTTCGGTCTGGACTGTTCCCATGAGGCACAGGGTCAAGACTGATTTGCATATGGCTGGGTCCAAAGTACTGGGGTGGCGTAGTGGGCAAAAGAACGATGGATTTAACCCAGATCTCTTGACTGGGGGAGAATGTTTAAATCATTCAGCTTTCCGTCTATCATTTGTTACAGTTACACTTTTTGCCCTAAGTGGGATGGGTATGCTCAGACGTGGGTCCCCTGCTCACTGTGCCACTTGATTCAAGCTAGCCTGGCTGAAGAATGGTGACATACCCCGAAACCGGTCCCAGGATGCTTGTTTCCGGTCCAGGGAGGGCGTGGCTTGGCAGTTCGATCTGGACTGTTCCCTTGAGGCACAGGGTCAAGACTGATTTGCATATGGCTGGGTCCAAACTGGGGTGGCGTAGTGGGCAAAAGAACGATGGATTTAACCCAGATCTCTTGACTGGGGGAGAAATTTTGAATCATTCAGAATTCCGTCCATCATTTGTTGCAGTTACACTTTTCGCCCTAAGTAGGATTGGTATGCCCAGACGTGGGTCCCTTGCTCACTGTGCCACTGGATTCAAGCTAGCCTGGCTGACGAAGGGTGACAGACCCTAAAACCGGTCCCAGGATGCTTGTTTCCGGTCCAGGGAAGACCTGGCTTGGCAGTTCGGTGTGGACTGTTCCCATGAGGCACAGGGTCAAGACTGATTTGCATATGGCTGGGTCCAAACTGGGGTGGCATAGTGGGCAAAAGAACGATGGATTTAACCCAGATCTCTTGACTGGGGGAGAATGTTTGAAGCATTCAGCATTCCGTCCATCATTTGTTGCAGTTACACTTTCGCCCTAAAAGGGATGGGTATGCCCAGACATGGTTCCCTTGCTCACTATGCCACTGGATTCAAGCTAGCCTCGCTGATGAAGGGTGACATACCTCGAAACCAGTCCCAGGATGCTTGTTTCCGGTCCAGGAAGTACCTGGCTTGGCAATTAGGTCTGGACTGTTCCCATGAGGCACAGGGTCAAGACTGATTTGCATAACGCTGGGTCCAAACTGGGGTGGCGTTGTGGGCAAAAGAACGATGGATTTAACCCAGATCTCTTGACTGGGGGAGAATGTTTGAATCATTCAGCATTCCGTCCATCATTTGTTGCAGTTACACTTTTCACCCTAAGTGGGATGGGAATGCCCAGACGTGGGTCTCTTGCTCACTGTGCCACTGGATTCAAGCTAGCCTGGCTAATGAAGTGTGACATACACCGAAACCGGTCCCAGGATGCTTGTTTCCGGTCCAGGAAGTACCTGGCTTGGCAGTTCGGTCTGGACTGTTCCCATGAGGCACAGGGTCAAGACTGATTTGCATATGGCTGGGTCCAAACTGGGGTGGCGTAGTGGGCAAAAGAACGATGGATTTAACCCAGATCTCTTGACTGGGGGAGAATGTTTGAATCATTCAGCATTCCGTCCATTATTTGTTGCAGTTACACTTTTCGCCCTAAGTGGGATGGGTATGCCCACACGTGGGTCCCTTCCTCACTATGCCACTGGATTGAAGCTAGACTGGATGATGAAGGGTGACATACCCCGAAACCGGTCCCAGGATGCTTGTTTCCAGTCCATGGAGGACCTGGCTTGGCAGTTCAGTCAGGACTGTTCCCATGAGGCACAGGGTTAAGACTGATTTGCATATGGGTGGGTCCAAACTGGGGTGGCGTAGTGGGCAAAGGAACGATGGATTTAACCCAGATCTCTTGACTGGGGGAGAATGTTTGAATCATTCAGCATTCCATCCATCATTTGTTACAGGTACACTTTTCGCCCTAAGTGGGATGGGTGTGCCAAGACGTGGATCCCTTGCTCACTGTGCCACTGGATTCAAGCTAGCCTGGCTGAAGAAGGGTGACATACCCCGAAACCGGTCCCAGGATGCTTGTTTCCGGTCCAGGGAGGACGTGGCTTGACAGTTCGGTCTGGACTATTACCATGAGGCACAGGGTCAAGACTGATTTGCATATGGCTGGGTCCAAAGTACTGGGGTGGCGTAGTGGGCAAAAGAACGATGGATTTAACCCAGATCTCTTGACTGGGGGAGAATGTTTCAATCATTCAGCATTCCGTCCATCATTTGTTGCAGGTACACTTCTTGCCCTAAGTGGTATGGGTGTGCCCAGACATGGGTCCCTTGCTCACTGTGCCACTGGATTCAAGCTAGCCTGACTGTTGAAGGATGACATACCCCGAAACCGTTCCCAGGTTGCTTGTTTGCGGTCCAGGGAGGACCCTGCTTGGCAGTTCGGTCTAGACTGTTCCCATGAGGCACAGGGTCAAGACTGATTTGCATATGGCTGGGTCCAAACTGGGGTGGCGTAGTGGGCAAAAGAACGATGGATTTAACCCAGATCTTTTGACTGGGGGAGAATGTTTAAATCATTCAGCATTCCGTCTATCATTTGTTGCAGTTACACTTTTTGCCCTTAGTGGGATGGGTATGCTCAGACGTGGGTCCCTTGCTCACTGTGCCTCTTGATTCAAGCTAGCCTGGCTGAAGAAGGGTGACATACCCCGAAACCGGTCCCAGGATGCTTGTTTCCGGTCCAGGGAGGACCTGGCTTGGCAGTTCGATCTGGACTGTTCCCATGAGGCACAGGGTCAAGACTGATTTGCATATGGCTGGGTCCAAACTGGGGTGGCGTAGTGGGCAAAAGAACGATGGATTTAACCCAGATCTCCTGACTGGGGGAGAATGTTTGAAGCATTCAGCATTCCGTCCATCATTTGTTGCAGTTACACTTTTTGCCCTAAGTGGGATGGGTATGCACAGACCTGGATCCCTTGCTCACTGTGCCACTGGATTCAAGCTAGTCTGGCTGATGAAGGGTGACATACCCCGAAACCGGTCCCAGGATGCTTGTTTCTGGTCCAGGGAGGACCTGGCTTGGCAGTTCGGTCTGCACTGTTCCCATGAGGCACAGGGTCAAGACTGATTTGCCTAGGGCTGGGTCCAAACTGGGGTGGCGTAGTGGGCAAAAGAACGATGGATTTAACCGAGATCTCTTGACTGGGGGAGAATGTTTGAATCATTCAACATTCCGTCCATCATTTGTTGCAGTTACACTTTTCGCCCTAAGTGGAATGGGTATGCCCAGACGTAGGCCCCTTCCTCACTGTGCCACTGGATTGAAGCTAGCCTGGCTGATGAGGGTGACATACCCCGAAACCGGTCCCAGGATGCTTGTTTCCAGTCCAGGGAGGACCTGGCTTGGCAGTTCAGTCTGGACTGTTCCCATGAGGCACAGGGTCAAGACTAGTTTGCATATGGCTGGGTCCAAACTGGGGTGGCGTAGTGGGCAAAAAAATGATGGAGTTAACCCAGATCTCTTGACTGGGGGAGAATGTTTGAATCATTCAGCATTCCGTCCATCATTTGTTGCAGGTACACTTTTTGCCCTAAGTGGTATGGGTGTGCCCAGACATGGGTCCCTTGCTCACTGTGCCACTGGATTCAAGCTAGCCTGGCTGATGAAGGGTAACATACCCCAAAACCAGTCCCAGGATGCTTGTTTCCGGTCCAGGGAGGACCTGGCTTGGCAGTTCGGTCTGGACTGTTCCCATGAGGCACAGGGTCAGGACTGATTTGCATATGGCTGGGTCCAAACTGGGGTGGCGTAGGGGGCAAATGAACGATGGATTTAACTCAGATCTCTTGACTGGGGGAGAATGTTTAAATCATTCAGCATTCCGTCTATCATTTGTTGCAGTTACACTTTTTGCCCTAAGTGGGATGGGTATGCCCAGACGTGGGTCCCTTGCTCACTGTGCCACTGGATTCAAGCTAGCCTGACTGATGAAGGGTGACATACCACGAAACCGGTGCCAGGATGCTTGTTGCCGGTCCAGGGAGGACCTGGCTTGGCAGTTCGGTCTGGACTGTTCCCATGAGGCACAGGGTCAAGACTGATTTGCATATGGCTGGGTCGAAACTGGGTTGGCGTAGTGGGCAAAAGAACAATGGATTTAACCCAGATCTCTTGACTGGAGGAGAATGTTTGAATCATTCAGCATTCCGTCCATCATTTGTTGCAGTTACACTTTTCTCCCTAAGTGGGATGGGTATGCCCAGACGTGGGTCCCTTGCTCACTGTGCCACTGGATTCAAGCTAGCCTGGCTGATGAAGGGTGACATACCCAGAAACCAGTCCCAGGATGCTTGTTTCCGGTCCAGGGAGGACCTGGCTTGGCAATTCGATCTGGACTGTTCCCATGAGGCGCAGGGTCAAGACTGATTTGCATATGGCTGGGTCCAAACTGGGGTGGCGTTGTGGGCAAAAGAACGATGGATTTATCCCAGATCTCTTGAAAGGGGGAGAGTATTTGAATCAATCAGCATTCCGTCCATCATTTGTTGCAGTTACACTTTTCGCCCTAAGTGGTATGGGTATGCCCAGACGTGAGTCCCTTGCTCACTGTGGCACTGGATTCAAGCTAGCCTGGCTGATGAAGGGTGACATACCCCGAAATCGGTCCCAGGATGCTTGTTTCTGGTCCAGGGAGGACCTGGCTTGGCAGTTCGGTCTGGACTGTGCCCATGAGGCACAGGGTCAAGACTGACTTGCATATGGCGGGGACCAAACTGGGGTGGCGTAGTGGGCAAAAGAACGATGAATTTAACCCAGATCTCTTGACTGGGGGAGAGTGTTTGAATCATTCAGCATTCCGTCCATCATTTGTTGCAGTTACACTTTTCGCCCTAAGTGGGATGGGTATGCCCAGACGTGGGTCCCTTGCTCACTGTGCCACTGGATTCAAGCTAGCCTGGCTGATGAAGGGTGACATACCCCGAAATCGGTCCCAGGATGCTTGTTTCTGGTCCAGGGAGGACCTGGCTTGGCAGTTCGGTCTGCACTGTTCCCATGAGGCACAGGGTCAAGACTGATTTGCATATGGCTGGGTCCACCTGGGGTGGCGTAGTGGGCAAAAGAACAATGGATTTAACCCAGATCTCTTGACTGGGGGAGAATGTTTGAATCATTCAGCATTCCGTCCATTATTTGTTGCAGTTACACTTTTCACCCTAAGTGGGATGGGTATGCCCAGACGTGGGTCCCTTCCTCACTGTGCCACTGGATTGAAGCTAGACTGGCTGATGAAGGGTGACATACCCCGAAACCGGTCCCAGGATGCTTGTTTCCAGTCCAGGGAGGACCTGGCTTGGCAGTTCAGTCTGGACTGTTCCCATGAGGCACAGGGTTAAGACTGATTTGCATATGGGTGGGTCCAAACTGGGGTGGCGTAGTGGGCAAAAGAACGATGGATTTAACCCAGATCTCTTGACTGGGGGAGAATGTTTGAATCATTCAGCATTCCATACATCATTTGTTGCAGGTACACTTTTCGCCCTAAGTGGGATGGGTGTGCCCAGACGTGGATCCCTTGCTCACTGTGCTACTGGATTCAAGCTAGCCTGGCTGAAGAAGGGTGACATACCCCGAAACCGGTCTCAGGATGCTTGTTTCCGGTCCAGGGAGGAAGTGGCTTGACAGTTCGGTCTGGACTGTTCCCATGAGGCACAGGGTCAAGACTGATTTGCATATGGTTGGGTCCAAAGTACTGGGGTGGCGTAGTGGGCAAAAGAACGATGGATTTAACCCAGATCTCTTGACTGGGGGAGAATGTTTGAATCATTCAGCATTCCGTCCATCATTTGTTGCAGGTACACTTTTTGCCCTAAGTGGCATGGGTGTGCCCAGACATGGGTCCCTTGCTCACTGTGCCACTGGATTCAAGCTAGCCTGGCTGATGAAGGGTGACATACCCCGAAACCAGTCCCAGGATGCTTGTTTCCGGTCCAGGGAGGACCTGGCTTGGCAGTTCGGTCTGGACTGTTCCCATGAGGCACAGGGTCAAGACTGATTTGCATATGGCTGGGTCCAAACTGGGGTGGCGTAGTGGGCAAATGAACGATGGATTTAACCCAGATCTCTTGACTGGGGGAGAATGTTTAAATCATTCAGCATTCCGTCTATCATTTGTTAGAGTTACACTTTTTGCCCTAAGTGGGATGGGTATGCTCAGACGTGGGTCCCTTGCTCACTGTGCCACTTGATTCAAGCAAGCCTGGCTGAAGAAAGGTGACATACCCCGAAACCGGTACCAGGATGCTTGTTTCCGGTCCAGGGAGGGCGTGGCTTGACAGTTCGATCTGGACTGTTCCCATGAGGCACAGGGTCAAGACTGATTTGCATATGGCTGGGTCCAAACTGGTGTGGCGTAGTGGGCAAAAGAACGATGGATTTAACCCAGATCTCTTGACTGGGGGAGAAATTTTGAATCATTCAGAATTCCGTCCATCATTTGTTGCAGTTACACTTTTCTCCCTAAGTAGGATTGGAATGCCCAGACGTGGGTCCCTTGCTCAGTGTGCCACTGGATTCAAGCTAGCCTGGCTGATGAAGGGTGACAGACCCTGAAACCGGTCCCAGGATGCTTGTTTCCGGTCCAGGGAAGACCTGGCTTGGCAGTTCGGTGTGGACTGTTCCCATGAGGCACAGGGTCAAGACTGATTTGCATATGGCTGGGTCCAAACTGGGGTGGCATAGTGGGCAAAAGATATGATGGATTTAACCCAGATCTCTTGACTGGGGGAGAATGTTTGAAGCATTCAGCATTCCGTCCATCATTTGTTGCAGTTACACTTTTGCCCTAAAAGGGATGGGTATGCCCAGACATGGTTCCCTTGCTCACTATGCCACTGGATTCAAGCTAGCCTCACTGATGAAGGGTGACATACCTCGAAACCAGTCCCAGGATGCTTGTTTCCGGTTCAGGGAGGACCTGGCTTGGCAATTAGGTCTGGACTGTTCCCATGAGGCACAGGGTCAAGACTGATTTGCATATGGCTGGGTCCAAACTGGGGTGGCGTTGTGGGCAAAAGAACAATGGATTTAACCCAGATCTCTTGACTGGGGGAGAATGTTTGAATCATTCAGCATTCCGTCCATCATTTGTTGCAGTTACACTTTTCGCCCTAAGTGGGATGGGTATGCCCAGACGTGGGTCCCTTGCTCACTGTGCCACTGGATTCAAGATATCCTGGCTGATGAAGGGTGACATACCCCGAAATCTGTCCCAGGATGCTTGTTTCCGGTCCAGGGAGGACCTGGCTTGGCAGTTCGGTCTGGACTGTTCCCATGAGGCACAGGGTCAAGACTGATTTGCATATGGCTGTGTCCAAACAGGGGTGGCGTAGTGGGCAAAAGAATGATGGATTTAACCCAGATCTCTTCACTGGGGGAGAATGTTTGAATCATTCAGCATTCCGTCCATCATTTGTTGCAGTTACACTTTTCACCCTAAGTGGGATGGGAATGCCCAGACGTGGGTCTCTTGCTCACTGTGCCACTGGACTCAAGCTAGCCTGGCTGATGAAGTGTGACATACACCGATACCGGTCCCAGGATGCTTGTTTCCGGTCCAGGGTGTACCTGGCTTGGCAGTTCGATCTGGACTGTTCCCATGAGGCACAGGGTCAAGACTGATTTGCATATGGCTGGGTCCAAACTGGGGTGGCGTAGTGGGGAAAAGAACAATGGATTTAACCCAGATCTCTTGACTGGGGGAGAATGTTTGAATCATTCAGCATTCCGTCCAATCATTTGTTGCAGTTACACTTTTCACCCTAAGTGGGATGGGTATGCCCAGACGTGGGTCCCTTGCTCACTGTGCCACTGGATTGAAGCTAGACTGGCTGATGAAGGGTGACATACCCCGAAACCGGTCCCAGGATGCTTGTTTCCAGTCCAGGGAGGACCTGGCTTGGCAGTTCGGTCTGGACTATTCCCATGAGGCACAGGGTCAAGACTGATTTGCATATGGCTGGGTCCAAACTGGGGTGGCGTAGTGGGCAAAAGAACGATGGATTTAACCCAGATCTCTTGACTGGGGGAGAATGTTTGAATCATTCAGCATTCCATCCATCATTTGTTGCAGTTACACTTTTCGCCCTAAGTGGGATGGGTATGCCCAGACGTGGATCCCTTGCTCACTGTGCCACTGGATTCAAGCTAGCCTGGCTGAAGAAGGGTGACATACCCCGAAACCGGTCCCAGGATGCTTGTTTCCGGTCCAGGGAGGACGTGGCTTGACAGTTCGGTCTGGACTATTCCCATGAGGCACAGGGTCAAGACTGATTTGAATATGGCTGGGTCCAAAGTACTGGGGTGGCGTAGTGGACAAAAGAACGATGGATTTAACCCAGATCTCTTGACTGGGGGAGAATGTTTGAATCATTCAGCATTCCGTCCATCATTTGTTGCAGGTACAATTTTCGCCCTAAGTGGTATGGGTATGCCCAGACGTGGGTCATTTGCTCACTGTGGCACTCAATTCAAGCTAGCCTGGCTGATGAAGGGTGACATACCCCGATACCAGTCCCAGGATGCTTGTTTCCGGTCCAGAGAGGACCTGGCTTGGCAGTTCGGTCTGGACTGTTCCCATGAGGCACATGGTCAAGACTGATTTGCATATGACTTGGTCCAAACTGGGGTGGCGTAGTGGACAAAAGAACGATGGATTTAACCCAGATCTCTTGACTGGGGGAGAATGTTTGAATCATTCAGCATTCCGTCCATCATTTGTTGCAGTTACACTTTTCGCCCTAAGTGGGATGGGTATGCCCAGACGTGGGTCCCTTGCTCACTGTGCCACTGGATTCAAGCTAGCCTGGCTGATGAAGGGTGACATACCCCGAAACCAGTCCCAGGATGTTGTTTCCGGTCCAGGGAGGACCTGGCTTGGCAGTTCGGTCTGGACTGTGCCCATGAGGCACAGGGTCAAGACTGATTTGCATATGGCTGGGTCCAAAGTACTGGGGTGGCGTAGTGGGCAAAAGAACGATGGATTTAACCCAGATCTCTTGACTGGGGGAGAATGTTTGAATCATTCAGCATTCCGTCCATCATTTGTTGCAGGTACACATTTTGCCCTAAGTGGTATGGGTGTGCCCAGATATGGGTCCCTTGCTCACTGTGCCACTGGATTCAAGCTAGCCTGGCTGATGAAGGGTGACAGACCCTGAAACCTGTCCCAGGATGCTTGTTTCCGGTCCAGGGAAGACCTGGCTTGGCAGTTCGATGTGGACTGTTCCCATGAGGCAAAGGGTCAAGACTGATTTGCATATGGCTGGGTCCAAACTGGGGTGGCATAGTGGGCAAAAGAACGATGGATTTAACCCAGATCTTTTGACTGGGGGAGAATGTTTGAAGCATTCAGCATTCCGTCCATCATTTGTTGCAGTTACACTTTCGCCCTAAAAGGGATGGGTATGCCCAGACATGGTTCCTTTGCTCACTATGCCACTGGATTCACGCTAGCCTCGCTGATGAAGGGTGACATACCTCGAAACCAGTCCCAGGATGCTTGTTTCCGGTTCAGGGAGGACCTGGCTTGGCAATTAGGTCTGGACTGTTCCCATGAGGCACAGGGTCAAGACTGATTTGCATATGGCTGGGTCCAAACTGGGGTGGCGTTGTGGGCAAAAGAACGATCGATTTAACCCAGATCTCTTGACTGGGGGAGAATGTTTGAATCATTCAGCATTCCGTCCATCATTTGTTGCAGTTACACTTTTTGCCCTAAGTGGGATGGGTATGCCCAGACGTGGGTCCCTTGCTCACTGTGCCACTGGATTCAAGATATCCTGGCTGATGAAGGGTGACATACCCCGAAATCTGTCCCAGGATGCTTGTTTCCAGTCCTGGGAGGACCTGGCTTGGCAGTTCGGTCTGGACTGTTCCCATGAGGCACAGGGTCAAGACTGATTTGCATATGGCTGTGTCCAAACAGGGGTGGCGTAGTGGGCAAAAGAATGATGGATTTAACCCAGATCTCTTCACTGGGGGAGAATGTTTGAATCATTCAGCATTCCGTCCATCATTTGTTGCAGTTACACTTTTCACCCTAAGTGGGATGGGAATGCCCAGACGTGGGTCTCTTGCTCACTGTGCCACTGGATTCAAGCTAGCCTGGCTGATGAAGTGTGACATACATCGAAACCGGTCCCAGGAGGCTTGTTTCCGGTCCAGGGAGTACCTGGCTTGGCAGTTCGGTCTGGACTGTTCCCATGAGGCACAGGGTCAAGACTGATTTGCATATGGCTGGGTCCAAACTGGGGTGGCGTAGTGGGCAAAAGAACAATGGATTTAACCCAGATCTCTTGACTGGGGGAGAATGTTTGAATCATTCAGCATTCCGTCCATTATTTGTTGCAGTTACACTTTTCGCCCTAAGTGGGATGGGTATGCCCAGACGTGGGTCCCTTCCTCACTGTGCCACTGGATTGAAGCTAGACTGGCTGATGAAGGGTGACATACACCGAAACCGGTCCCAGGATGCTTGTTTCCAGTCCAGGGAGGACCTGGCTTGGCAGTTCAGTCTGGACTATTCCCATGAGGCACAGGGTTAAGACTGATTTGCATATGGGTGGGTCCAAACTGGGGTGGCGTAGTGGGCAAAAGAACGATGGATTTAACCCAGATCTCTTGACTGGGGGAGAATGTTTGAATCATTCAGCATTCCATCCATCATTTGTTGCAGTTACACTTTTCGCCCTAAGTGGGATGGGTGTGCCCAGACGTGGATCCCTTGCTCACTGTGCCACTGGATTCAAGCTAGCCTGGCTGAAGAAGGGTGACATACCCCGAAACCGGTCCCAGGATGCTTGTTTCCGGTCCAGGGAGGACGTGGCTTGACAGTTCGGTCTGGACTATTCCCATGAGGCACAGGGTCAAGACTGATTTGCATATGGCTGGGTCCAAAGTACCGGGGTGGCGTAGTGGGCAAAAGAACGATGGATCTAACCCAGATCTCTTGACTGGGGGAGAATGTTTGAATCATTCAGCATTCCGTCCATCATTTGTTGCAGGTACACTTTTTGCAATAAGTGGTATGGGTATGCCCAGACGTGGGTCCCTTGCTCACTGTGGCACTGGATTCAAGCTAGCCTGGCTGATGAAGGGTGACATACCCCGATACCAGTCCCAGGATGCTTGTTTCCGGTCCAGAGAGGACCTGGCTTGGCAGTTCGGTCTGGACTGTTCCCATGAGGCACATGGTCAAGACTGATTTGCATATGACTGGGTCCAAACTTGGGTGTCGTAGTGGGCAAAAGAACGATGGATTTAACCCAGATCTCTTGACTGGGGGAGAATGTTTGAATCATTCAGAATTCCGTCCATCATTTGTTGCAGTTACACTTTTCGCCCTAAGTGGGATGGGTATGCCCAGACGTGGGTCCCTTGCTCACTGTGCCACTGGATTCAAGCTAGCCTGGCTGATGAAGGGTGACAAACCCCGAAACCAGTCCCAGGATGCTTGTTTCCGGTCCAGGGAGGACCTGGCTTGGCAGTTCGGTCTGGACTGTGCCCATGAGGCACAGGGTCAAGACTGTCTTGCATATGGCGGGGACCAAACTGGGGTGGCGTAGTGGGGAAAATAACGATGGATTTAACCCAGATCTCTTGACTTGGGGAGAATGTTTAAATCATTCAGCATTCCGTCCATCATTTGTTGCAGTTACACTTTTAGCCCTAATTGGGATGGGTATGCCCAGACGTGGGTCCCTTGCTCACTGTGCCACTGGATTCAAGCTAGCCTGGCTGATGAAGGGTGACATACCCCGAAATCGGTCCCAGGATGCTTATTTCTGGTCCAGGGAGGACCTGGCTTGGCAGTTCGGTCTGCACTGTTCCCATGAGGCACAGGGTCAAGACTGATTTGCATATGGCTGGGTCCAAACTGGGGTGGCGTAGTGGGCAAAAGAGCAATGGATTTAACCCAGATCTCTTGACTGGGGGAGAATGTTTGAATCATTCAGCATTCCGTCCATTATTTGTTGCAGTTACACTTTTCGCCCTAAGTGGGATGGGTATGCCCAGACGTGGGTCCCTTCCTCACTGTGCCACTGGATTGAAGCTAGACTGGCTGATGAAGGGTGACATACCCCGAAACCGGTCCCATGATGCTTGTTTCCAGTCCAGGGAGGACCTGGCTTGGCAGTTCAGTCTGGACTGTTCCCATGAGGCACAGGATTAAGACTGATTTGCATATGGGTGGGTCCAAACTGGGGTGGCGTAGTGGGCAAAAGAACGATGGATTTAACCCAGATCTCTTGACTGGGGGAGAATGCTTGAATCATTCAGCATTCCATCCATCATTTGTTGCAGGTACACTTTTCGCCCTAAGTGGGATGGGTGTGCCCAGACTTGGATCCCTTGCTCACTGTGCCACTGGATTCAAGCTAGCCTGGCTGAAGAAGGGTGACATACCCCGAAACCGGTCCCAGGATGCTTGTTTCCGGTCCAGGGAGGACGTGGCTTGACAGTTCGGTCTGGACTATTCCCATGAGGCACAGGGTCAAGACTGATTTGCATATGGCTGGGTCCAAAGTACTGGGGTGGCGTAGTGGGCAAAAGAACGATGGATTTAACCCAGATCTCTTGACTGGGGGAGAATGTTTGAATCATTCAGCATTCCGTCCATCATTTGTTGCAGGTACACATTTTGCCCTAAGTGGTATGGGTGTGCCCAGATATGGGTCCCTTGCTCACTGTGCCACTGGATTCAAGCTAGCCTGGCTGATGAAGGGTGACATACCCCGAAACCAGTCCCAGGATGCTTGTTTCCGGTCCAGGGAGGACCTGGCTTGGCAGTTCGGTCTGGACTGTTCCCATGAGGCACAGGGTCAAGACTGATTTGCATATGGCTGGGTCCAAACTGGGGTGGCGTAGTGGGCAAATGAACGATGGATTTAACCCAGATCTCTTGACTGGGGGAGAATGTTTAAATCATTCAGCATTCCGTCTATCATTTGTTACAGTTACACTTTTTGCCCTAAGTGGGATGGGTATGCTCAGACGTGGGTCCCTTGCTCACTGTGCCACTTGATTCAAGCTAGCCTGGCTGAAGAAGGGTGATATACCCCGAAACCGGTCCCAGGATGCTTGTTTCCGGTCCAGGGAGGGCGTGGCTTGGCAGTTCGATCTGGACTGTTCCCATGAGGCACAGGGTCAAGACTGATTTGCATATGGCTGGGTCCAAACTGGGGTGGCGTAGTGGGCAAAAGAACAATGGATTTAACCCAGATCTCTTGACTGGGGGAGAATGTTTGAATCATTCAGCATTCCGTCCATTATTTGTTGCAGTTACACTTTTCGCCCTAAGTGGGATGGGTATGCCCAGACGTGGGTCCCTTCCTCACTGTGCCACTGGATTGAAGCTAGAATGGCTGATGAAGGGTGACATACCCCGAAACCGGTCCCAGGATGCTAGTTTCCAATCCAGGGAGGACCTGGCTTGACAGTTCGGTCTGGACTATTCCCATGACGCACAGGGTCAAGACTGATTTGCATATGGCTGGGTCCAAAGTACTGGGGTGGAGTAGTGGGCAAAAGAACGATGGATTTAACCCAGATCTCTTGACTGGGGGAGAATGTTTGAATCATTCAGCATTCGTCCATCATTTGTTGCAGGTACACTTTTTGCCCTAAGTGGTATGGGTGTGCCCAGACATGGGTCCCTTGCTCACTGTGCCACTGGATTCAAGCTAGCCTGGCTGATGAAGGGTGACATACCCCGAGACCAGTCCCAGGATGCTTGTTTCCGGTCCAGGGAGGACCTGGCTTGGAAGTTCGGTCTGGACTTTTCCCATGAGGCACAGGGTCAAGACTGATTTGCATATGGCTGGGTCCAAACTGGGGTGGCGTAGTGGGCAAATGAACGATGGATTTAACTCAGATCTCTTGACTGGGGGAGAATGTTTGAATCATTAAGCATTCCGTCCATCATTTGTTGCAGGTACACTTTTTGCCCTAAGTGGTATGGGTGTGCCCAGACATGGGTCCCTTGCTCACTGTGCCACTGTATTCAAGCTAGCCTGGCTGATGAAGGGTGACATACCCCGAAACCAGTCCCAGGATGCTTGTTTCCGGTCCAGGGAGGACCTGGCTTGGCAGTTCGGTCTGGACTGTTCCCATGAGGCACATGGTCAAGACTGATTTGCATATGACTGGGTCCAAACTGGGGTGGCGTAGTGGACAAAAGAACGATGGATTTAACCCAGATCTCTTGACTGGGGGAGAATGTTTGAATCATTCAGCATTCCGTCCATCATTTGTTGCAGTTACACTTTTCGCCCTAAGTGGGATGGGTATGCCCAGACGTAGGTCCCTTGCTCACTGTGCCACTGGATTCAAGCTAGCCTGGCTGATGAAGGGTGACATACCCCGAAATCGGTCCCAGGATGCTTCTTTCTGGTCCAGGGAGGACCTGGATTGGCAGTTCGGTCTGCACTGTTCCCATGAGACACAGGGTCAAGACTGATTTGCATATGGCTGGGTCCAAACTGCGGTGGCGTAGTGGGCAAAAGAACAATGGATTTAACCCAGATCTCTTGACTGGGGGAGAATGTTTGAATCATTCAGCATTCCGTCCATTATTTGTTGCAGTTACACTTTTCGCCCTAAGTGGGATGGGTATGCCCAGACGTGGGTCCCTTCCTCACTGTGCCACTGGATTGAAGCTAGAATGGCTGATGAAGGGTGACATACCCCGAAACCGGTCCCAGGATGCTTGTTTCCAGTCCAGGGAGGACCTGGCTTGACAGTTCGGTCTGGACTATTCCCATGAGGCACAGGGTCAAGACTGATTTGCATATGGCTGGGTCCAAAGTACTGGGGTGGAGTAGTGGGCAAAAGAACGATGGATTTAACCCAGATCTCTTGACTGGGGGAGAATGTTTGAATCATTCAGCATTCGTCCATCATTTGTTGCAGGTACACTTTTTGCCCTAAGTGGTATGGGTGTGCCCAGACATGGGTCCCTTGCTCACTGTGCCACTGGATTCAAGCTAGCCTGGCTGATGAAGGGTGACATACCCCGAAACCAGTCCCAGGATGCTTGTTTCCGGTCCAGGGAGGACCTGGCTTGGCAGTTCGGTCTGGACTGTTCCCATGAGGCACAGGGTCAAGACTGATTTGCATATGGCTGGGTCCAAACTGGGGTGGCGTAGTGGGCAAATGAACGATGGATTTAACTCAGATCTCTTGACTGGGGGAGAATGTTTAAATCATTCAGCATTCCGTCTATCATTTGTTGCAGATACACTTTTTGCCCTAAGTGGGATGGGTATGCCGAGACGTGAGTCCCTTGCTCACTGTGCCACTGGATTCAAGCTAGCCTGACTGATGAAGGGTGACATACCACGAAACCGGTCCCAGGATGCTTGTTGTCGGTCCAGGGAGGACCTGGCTTGGCAGTTCGGTCTGGACTGTTCCCATGAGGCACAGGGTCAAGACTGATTTGCATATGGCTGGGTCCAAACTGGGGTGGCGTAGTGGGCAAAAGAACAATGGATTTAACCCAGATCTCTTGACTGGGGGAGAATGTTTGAATCATTCAGCATTCCGTCCATCATTTGTTGCAGTTACACTTTTCGCCCTAAGTGGGATGGGTATGCCCAGACGTGGGTCCCTTCCTCACTGTGCCACTGGATTGAAGCTAGACTGGCTGATGAAGGGTGACATACCCCGAAACCGGTCCCAGGATGCTTGTTTCCAGTCCAGGGAGGACCTGGCTTGGCAGTTCAGTCTGGACTGTTCCCATGAGGCACAGGGTTAAGACTGATTTGCATATGGGTGGGTCCAAACTGGGGTGGCGTAGTGGGCAAAAGAACGATGGATTTAACCCAGATCTCTTGACTGGGGGAGAATGTTTGAATCATTCAGCATTCCATCCATCATTTGTTGCAGGTACACTTTTTGCCCTAAGTGGGATGGGTGTGCCCAGACGTGGATCCCTTGCTCACTGTGCCACTGGATTCAAGCTAGCCTGGCTGAAGAAGGGTGACATACCCCGAAACCGGTCCCAGGATGCTTGTTTCCGGTCCAGGGAGGACGTGGCTTGACAGTTCGGTCTGGACTATTCCCATGAGGCACAGGGTCAAGACTGATTTGCATATGGCTGGGTCCAAAGTACTGGGGTGGCGTAGTGGGCAAAAGAACGATGGATTTAACCCAGATCTCTTGACTGGGGGAGAATGTTTGAATCATTCAGCATTCCATCCATCATTTGTTGCAGGTAACTTTTTGCCCTAAGTGGTATGGGTGTGCCCAGACATGGGTCCCTTGCTCACTGTGCCACTGGATTCAAGCTAGCCTGGCTGATGAAGGGTGACATACCCCGAAACCAGTCCCAGGATGCTTGTTTCCGGTCCAGGGAGGACCTGGTTTGGCAGTTCGGTCTGGACTGTTCCCATGAGGCACAGGGTCAAGACTGATTTGCATATGGCTGGGTCCAAACTGGGGTGGCGTAGTGGGCAAATGAACAATGGATTTAACCCAGATCTCTTGACTGGGGGAGAATGTTTAAATCATTCAGCATTCCGTCTATCATTTGTTACAGTTACACTTTTTGCCCTAAGTGGGATGGGTATGCTCAGACGTGGGTCCCTTGCTCACTGTGCCACTTGATTCAAGCTAGCCAGGCTGAAGAAGGGTGACATACCCCGAAACCGGTCCCAGGATGCTTGTTTCCTGTCCAGGGAGGGCGTGGCTTGGCAGTTCGATCTGGACTGTTCCCATGAGGCACAGGGTCAAGACTGATTTGCATATGGCTGGGTCCAACCTGGGGTGGCGTAGTGGGCAAAAGAACGATGGATTTAACCCAGATCTCTTGACTGGGGGAGAAATTTTGAATCATTCAGAATTCCATCCATCATTTGTTGCAGTTACACTTTTCACCGTAAGTAGGATTGGCATTCCCAGACGTGGGTCCCTTGCTCAGTGTGCCACTGGATTCAAGCTAGCCTGGCTGATGAAGGGTGACAGACCCTGAAACCTGTCCCAGGATGCTTGTTTCCGGTCCAGGGAAGACCTGGCTTGGCAGTTCGATGTGGACTGTTCCCATGAGGCAAAGGGTCAAGACTGATTTGCATATGGCTGGGTCCAAACTGGGGTGGCATAGTGGGCAAAAGAACGATGGATTTAACCCAGATCTTTTGACTGGGGGAGAATGTTTGAAGCATTCAGCATTCCGTCCATCATTTGTTGCAGTTACACTTTCGCCCTAAAAGGGATGGGTATGCCCAGACATGGTTCCTTTGCTCACTATGCCACTGGATTCACTCTAGCCTCGCTGATGAAGGGTGACATACCTCGAAACCAGTCCCAGGATGCTTGTTTCCGGTTCAGGGAGGACCTGGCTTGGCAATTAGGTCTGGACTGTTCCCATGAGGCACAGGGTCAAGACTGATTTGCATATGGCTGGGTCCAAACTGGGGTGGCGTTGTGGGCAAAAGAACGATGGATTTAACCCAGATCTCTTGACTGGGGGAGAATGTTTGAATCATTCAGCATTCCGTCCATAATTTGTTGCAGTTACACTTTTCGCCCTAAGTGGGATGGGTATGCCCAGACGTGGGTCCCTTGCTCACTGTGCCACTGGATTCAAGATATCCTGGCTGATGAAGGGTGACATACCCCGAAATCTGTCCCAGGATGCTTGTTTCCAGTCCTGGGAGGACCTGGCTTGGCAGTTCGGTCTGGACTGTTCCCATGAGGCACAGGGTCAAGACTGATTTGCATATGGCTGTGTCCAAACAGGGGTGGCGTAGTGGGCAAAAGAATGATGGATTTAACCCAGATCTCTTCACTGGGGGAGAATGTTTGAATCATTCAGCATTCCGTCCATCATTTGTTGCAGTTACACTTTTCACCCTAAGTGGGATGGGAATGCCCAGACGTGGGTCTCTTGCTCACTGTGCCACTGGATTCAAGCTAGCCTGGCTGATGAAGTGTGACATACATCGAAACCGGTCCCAGGATGCTTGTTTCCGGTCCAGGGAGTACCTGGCTTGGCAGTTCGGTCTGTACTGTTCCCATGAGGCACAGGGTCAAGACTGATTTGCATATGGCTGGGTCCAAACTGGGGTGGCATAGTGGGCAAAAGAACAATGGATTTAACCCAGATCTCTTGACTGGGGGAGAATGTTTGAATCATTCAGCATTCCATCCATCATTTGTTGCAGTTACACTTTTCGCCCTAAGTGGGATGGGTGTGCCCAGACGTGGATCCCTTGCTCACTGTGCCACTGGATTCAAGCTAGCCTGGCTGAAGAAGGGTGACATACCCCGAAACCGGTCCCAGGATGCTTGTTTCCGGTCCAGGGAGGACGTGGCTTGACAGTTCGGTCTGGACTATTCCCATGAGGCACAGGGTCAAGACTGATTTGCATATGGCTGGGTCCAAAGTACTGTGGTGGCGTAGTGGGCAAAAGAACGATGGATTTAACCCAGATCTCTTGACTGGGGGAGAATGTTTGAATCATTCAGCATTCCGTCCATCATTTGTTGCAGGTACACTTTTTGCCCTAAGTGGTATGGGTATGCCCAGACGTGGGTCCCTTGCTCACTGTGGCACTGGATTCAAGCTAGCCTGGCTGATGAAGGGTGACATACCCCGATACCAGTCCCAGGATGCTTGTTTCCGGTCCAGAGAGGACCTGGCTTGGCAGTTCGGTCTGGACTGTTCCCATGAGGCACATGGTCAAGACTGATTTGCATATGACTGGGTCCAAACTTGGGTGTCGTAGTGGGCAAAAGAACGATGGATTTAACCCAGATCTCTTGACTGGGGGAGAATGTTTAAATCATTCAGAATTCCGTCCATCATTTGTTGCAGTTACACTTTTCGCCCTAAGTGGGATGGGTATGCCCAGACGTGGGTCCCTTGCTCACTGTGCCACTGGATTCAAGCTAGCCTGGCTGATGAAGGGTGACAAACCCCGAAACCAGTCCCAGGATGCTTGTTTCCGGTCCAGGGAGGACCTGGCTAGGCAGTTCGGTCTGGACTGTGCCCATGAGGCACAGGGTCAAGACTGTCTTGCATATGGCGGGGACCAAACTGGGGTGGCGTAGTGGGGAAAATAATGATGGATTTAACCCAGATCTCTTGACTTGGGGAGAATGTTTAAATCATGTCAGCATTCCGTCCATCATTTGTTTGCAGTTACACTTTTAGCCCTAAGTGGGATGGGTATGCCCAGACGTGGGTCCCTTGCTCACTGTGCCACTGGATTGAAGCTAGCCTGGCTGATGAAGGGTGACATACCCCGAAACCGGTCCCAGGATGCTTGTTTCCAGTCCAGGGAGGACCTGGCTTGGCAGTTCAGTCTGGACTGTTCCCATGAGGCACAGGATTAAGACTGATTTGCATATGGGTGGGTCCAAACTGGGGTGGCGTAGTGGGCAAAAGAACGATGGATTTAACCCAGATCTCTTGACTGGGGGAGAATGTTTGAATCATTCAGCATTCCATCCATCATTTGTTGCATGTAACACTTTTCGCCCTAAGTGGGATGGGTGTGCCCAGACGTGGATCCCTTGCTCACTGTGCCACTGGATTCAAGCTAGCCTGGCTGAAGAAGGGTGACATACCCCGAAACCGGTCCCAGGATGCTTGTTTCCGGTCCAGGGAGGACGTGGCTTGACAGTTTGGTCTGGACTATTCCCATGAGGCACAGGATCAAGACTGATTTGCATATGGCTGGGTCCAAAGTACTGGGGTGGCGTAGTGGGCAAAAGACCGATGGATTTAACCCAGATCTCTTGACTGGGGGAGAATGTTTGAATCATTCAGCATTCCGTCCATCATTTGTTGCAGGTACACATTTTGCCCTAAGTGGTATGGGTGTGCCCAGATATGGGTCCCTTGCTCACTGTGCCACTGGATTCAAGCTAGCCTGGCTGATGAAGGGTGACATACCCCGAAACCAGTCCCAGGATGCTTGTTTCCGGTCCAGGGAGGACCTGGCTTGGCAGTTCGGTCTGGACTGTTCCCATGAGGCACAGGGTCAAGACTGATTTGCATATGGCTGGGTCCAAACTGGGGTGGCGTAGTGGGCAAATGAACGATGGATTTAACCCAGATCTCTTGACTGGGGGAGAATGTTTAAATCATTCAGCATTCCGTCTATCATTTGTTACAGTTACACTTTTTGCCCTAAGTGGGATGGGTATGCTCAGACGTGGGTCCCTTGCTCACTGTGCCACTGGATTCAAGCTAGCCTGGCTGAAGAAGGGTGACATACCCCGAAACCGTCCCCAGGATGCTTGTTTCCGGTCCAGGGAGGACGTGGCTTGACAGTTCGGTCTGGACTATTCCCATGAGGCACAGGGTCAAGACTGATTTGCATATGGCTGGGTCCAAAGTACTGGGGTGGCGTAGTGGGCAAAAGAACGATGGATTTAACCCAGATCTCTTGACAGAATTCCGTCCATCATTTGTTGCAGTTACACTTTTCGCCCTAAGTAGGATTGGTATGCCCAGACGTGGGTCCCTTGCTCAGTGTGCCACTGGATTCAAGCTAGCCTGGCTGATGAAGGGTGACAGACCCTGAAACCGGTCCCAGGATGCTTGTTTCTGGTCCAGGGAAGACCTGGCTTGGCAGTTCGGTGTGGACTGTTCCCATGAGGCACAGGGTCAAGACTGATTTGCATATGACTGGGTCCAAACTGGGGTGGCGTTGTGGGCAAAAGAACGATGGATTTAACCCAGATCTCTTGACTGGGGGAGAATGTTTGAAGCATTCAGCATTCCGTCCATCATTTGTTGCAGTTACACTTTTCGCCCTAAGTGGGATGGGTATGCCCAGACGTGGGTCCCTTGCTCACTGTGCCACTGGATTCAAGATATCCTGGCTGATGAAGGGTGACATACCCCGAAATCTGTCCCAGGATGGTTGTTTCCGATCCTGGGAGGACCTGGCTTGGCATTTCGGTCTGGACTGTTCCCATGAGGCACAGGGTCAAGACTGATTTGCATATGGCTGTGTCCAAACTGGGGTGGCGTAATGGGCAAAAGATTGATGGATTTAGCCCAGATCTCTTCACTGGGGGAGAATGTTTGAATCGTTCAGCATTCCGTCCATCATTTGTTTGCAGTTACACTTTTCACCCTAAGTGGGATGGGAATGCCCAGACGTGGGTCTCTTGCTCACTGTGCCACTGGATTCAAGCTAGCCTGGCTGATGAAGGGTGACATACCCTCGAAACCGGTCCCAGGATGCTTGTTTCCGGTCCAGGGAGGACCTGGCTTGGCAGTTCGGTCTGTACTGTTCCCATGAGGCACAGGGTCAAGACTGATTTGCATATGGCTGGGTCCAAAGTACTGGGGTGGCGTAGTGGGCAAAAGAACGATGGATTTAACCCAGATCTCTTGACTGGGGGAGAATGTTTGAATCATGTCAGCATTCCGTCCATCATTTGTTTGCAGGTAACACTTTTTGCCCTAAGTGGGATGGGTATGCCCAGACGTGGGTCCCTTGCTCACTGTGCCACTGGATTCAAGCTAGCCTGGCTGATGAAGGGTGACATACCCTGAAACCAGTCCAAGGATGCTTGTTTCCGGTCCAGGGAGGACCTGGCTTGGCAGTTCGGTCTGGACTGTTCCCATGAGGCACAGGGTCAAGACTGATTTGCATATGGCTGGGTCCAAACTGGAGTGGCGTAGTGGGCAAATGAACGATGGATTTAACCCAGATCTCTTGACTGGGGGAGAATGTTTAAATCATTCAGCATTCCGTCCATCATTTGTTGCAGTTACACTTTTCGCCCTAAGTGGGATGGGTATGCCCAGACGTGGGTCCCTTGCTCACTGTGCCACTGGATTCAAGATATCCTGGCTGATGAAGGGTGACATACCCCGAAATCTGTCCCAGGATGCTTGTTTCCGGTCCAGGGAGGACCTGGCTTGGCAGTTTGGTCTGGACTGTTCCCATGAGGCACAGGGTCAAGACTGATTTGCATATGGCTGGGTCCAAACTGGGGTGGCGTAGTGGGCAAAAGAACGATGGATTTAACCCAGATCTCTTGACTGGGGGAGAATGTTTGAATCATTCAGCATTTCGTCCATCATTTGTTTGCTGTAACACTTTTCGCCCAAAGTGTGAAGGGTATGCCCAGACGTGGGTCCCTTGCTCACTGTGCCACTGGATTCAAGCTAGCCTGGCTGATGAAGGGTGACATACCCTGAAACCGGTCCCAGGATGCTTGTTTCCAGTCCAGGGAGGACCTGGCTTGGCAGTTCGGTCTGGACTGTTCCCATGAGGCACAGGGTCAAGACTGATTTGCATATGGCTGGGTCCAAACTGGGGTGGCGTAGTGGGCAAAAGAACGATGGATTTAACCCAGATCTTTTGACTGGGGGAGAATGTTTGCATTATTCAGCATTCCGTCCATCATTTGTTTGCTGTTACACTTTTCGCCCTAAGTGGGATGGGTATGCCCAGACGTGGGTCCCTTGCTCACTGTGCCACTGGATTCAAGCTAGCCTGGCTGAAGAAGGGTGACATACCCCGAAACCGGTCCCAGGATGCTTGTTTCCGGTCCAGGGAGGACCTGGCTTGGCAGTTCGGTCTGGACTGTTCCCATGAGGCACAGGGTCAAGACTGATTTGCATATGGCTGGGTCCAAAGTACTGGGGTGGCGTAGTGGGCAAAAGAACGATGGATTTAACCCAGATCTTTTGACTGGGGGAGAATGTTTGAATCATTCAGCATTCCGTCCATCATTTGTTTGCAGGTAACACTTTTCGCCTTAAGTGGGATGGGTGTGCCCAGACGTGGGTCCCTTGCTCACTGTGCCACTGGATTCAAGCTAGCCTGGCTGATGAAGGATGACATACCCTGAAACCAGTCCCAGGATGCTTGTTTGCGGTCCAGGGAGGACCTGGCTTGGCAGTTCGGTCTGGACTGTTCCCATGAGGCACAGGGTCAAGACTGATTTGCATATGGCTGGGTCCAAACTGGGGTGGCGTAGTGGGCAAAAGAACGATGGATTTAACCCAGATCTTTTGACTGGGGGAGAATGTTTGCATCATGTCAGCATTCCGTCTATCATTTGTTTGCTGTAACACTTTTTGCCCTAAGTGGGATGGGTATGCCCAGACGTGGGTCCCTTGCTCACTGTGCCTCTTGGATTCAAGCTAGCCTGGCTGAAGAAGAGTGACATACCCTGAAACCGGTCCCAGGATGCTTGTTTCCGGTCCAGGGAGGACCTGGCTTGGCAGTTCGATCTGGACTGTTCCCATGAGGCACAGGGTCAAGACTGATTTGCATATGGCTGGGTCCAAACTGGGGTGGCGTAGTGGGCAAAAGAACGATGGATTTAACCCAGATCTCTTGACTGGGGGAGAATGTTTGAAGCATTGTCAGCATTCCGTCCATCATTTGTTTGCAGTTACACTTTTCGCCCTAAGTGGGATGGGTATGCCCAGACCTGGATCCCTTGCTCACTGTGCCACTGGATTCAAGCTAGCCTGGCTGATGAAGGGTGACATACCCTGAAACCAGTCCCAGGATGCTTGTTTCCGGTCCAGGGAGGACCTGGCTTGGCAGTTCGGTCTGGACTGTTCCCATGAGGCACAGGGTCAAGACTGATTTGCATATGGCTGGGTCCAAACTGGGGTGGCGTAGTGGGCAAAAGAACGATGGATTTAACCCAGATCTTTTGACTGGGGGAGAATGCTTGCATCATGTCAGCATTCCGTCCATCATTTGTTTGCTGTTACACTTTTCGCCCTAAGTGGGATGCGTATGCCCAGACGTGGGTCCCTTGCTCACTGTGCCACTGGATTCAAGCTAGCCTGGCTGAAGAAGGGTGACATACCCTGAAACCGGTCCCAGGATGCTTGTTTCCGATCCAGGGAGGAACTGGCTTGGCAGTTCGGTCTGGACTGTGCCCATGAGGCACAGGGTCAAGACTGACTTGCATATGGCTGGGACCAAACTGGGGTGGCGTAGTGGGCAAAAGAACGATGGATTTAACCCAGATCTCTTGACTTGGGGAGAATGTTTGAATCATGTCAGCATTCCGTCCATCATTTGTTTGCAGTTACACTTTTCGCCCTAAGTGGGATGGGTATGCCCAGACGTAGGTCCCTTGCTCACTGTGCCACTGGATTCAAGCTAGCCTGGCTGATGAAGGGTGACATACCCTGAAACCGGTCCCAGGATGCTTGTTTCCAGTCCAGGGAGGACCTGGCTTGGCAGTTCAGTCTGGACTGTTCCCATGAGGCACAGGGTCAAGACTGGTTTGCATATGGCTGGGTCCAAACTGGGGTGGCGTAGTGGGCAAAAGAATGATGGATTTAACCCAGATCTCTTGACTGGGGGAGAATGTTTGCATCATTCAGCATTCCGTCCATCATTTGTTTGCAGGTAACACTTTTCGCCCTAAGTGGGATGGGTGTGCCCAGACGTGGGTCCCTTGCTCACTGTGCCACTGGATTCAAGCTAGCCTGGCTGAAGAAGGGTGACATACCCCGAAACCGGTCCCAGGATGCTTGTTTCCGGTCCAGGGAGGACCTGGCTTGGCAGTTCGGTCTGGACTGTTCCCATGAGGCACAGGGTCAAGACTGATTTGCATATGGCTGGGTCCAAAGTACTGGGGTGGCGTAGTGGGCAAAAGAACGATGGATTTAACCCAGATCTCTTGACTGGGGGAGAATGTTTGAATCATGTCAGCATTCCGTCCATCATTTGTTTGCTGGTAACACTTTTCGCCCTAAGTGGGATGGGTGTGCCCAGATGTGGGTCCCTTGCTCACTGTGCCACTGGATTCAAGCTAGCCTGGCTGATGAAGGGTGACATACCCTGAAACCAGTCCCAGGATGCTTGTTTCCGGTCCAGGGAGGACCTGGCTTGGCAGTTCGGTCTGGACTGTTCCCATGAGGCACAGGGTCAAGACTGATTTGCATATGGCTGGGTCCAAACTGGGGTGGCGTAGTGGGCAAATGAACGATGGATTTAACCCAGATCTCTTGACTGGGGGAGAATGTTTAAATCATGTCAGCATTCCGTCTATCATTTGTTTACAGTTACACTTTTCGCCCTAAGTGGGATGGGTATGCCCAGACGTGGGTCCCTTGCTCACTGTGCCACTTGATTCAAGCTAGCCTGGCTGAAGAAGGGTGACATACCCCGAAACCGGTCCCAGGATGCTTGTTTCCGGTCCAGGGAGGGCGTGGCTTGACAGTTCGGTCTGGACTATTCCCATGAGGCACAGGGTCAAGACTGACTTGCATATGGCGGGGATCAAACTGGGGTGGCGTAGTGGGCAAAAGAACGATGGATTTAACCCAGATCTCTTGACTGGGGGAGAATGTTTGAATCATGTCAGCATTCCGTCCATCATTTGTTGCAGTTACACTTTTCGCCCTAAGTAGGATTGGTATGCCCAGACGTGGGTCCCTTGCTCAGTGTGCCACTGGATTCAAGCTAGCCTGGCTGATGAAGGGTGACAGACCCTGAAACCGTGTCCCAGGATACTTGTTTCTGGTCCAGGGAAGACCTGGCTTGGCAGTTCGGTGTGGACTGTTCCCATGAGGCACAGGGTCAAGACTGATTTGCATATGGCTGGGTCCAAACTGGGGTGGCGTAGTGGGCAAAAGAACGATGGATTTAACCCAGATCTTTTGACTGGGGGAGAATGTTTGCAGTATGTCAGCATTCCGTCCATCATTTGTTTGCAGTAACACTTTTCGCCCTAAGTGGGATGGGTATGCCCAGACATGGGTCCCTTGCTCACTGTGCCACTGGATTCAAGCTAGCCTGGCTGATGAAGGGTGACATACCCTCGAAACCAGTCCCAGGATGCTTGTTTCCGGTCCAGGGAGGACCTGGCTTGGCAGTTCGGTCTGGACTGTTCCCATGAGGCACAGGGTCAAGACTGATTTGCATATGGCTGGGTCCAAACTGGGGTGGCGTAGTGGGCAAAAGAACGATGGATTTAACCCAGATCTCTTGACTGGGGGAGAATGTTTGAATTATTCAGCATTCCGTCCATCATTTGTTTGCAGTTACACTTTTCGCCCTAAGTGGGATGGGTATGCCCAGACGTGGGTCCCTTGCTCACTGTGCCACTGGATTCAAGATATCCTGGCTGATGAAGGGTGACATACCCTGAAATCTGTCCCAGGATGCTTGTTTCCGATCCAGGGAGGACCTGGCTTGGCAGTTCGGTCTGGACTGTTCCCATGAGGCACAGGGTCAAGACTGATTTGCATATGGCTGGGTCCAAACTGGGGTGGCGTAGTGGGCAAAAGAACGATGGATTTAACCCAGATCTCTTGACTGGGGGAGAATGTTTGAATCATTCAGCATTCCGTCCATCATTTGTTTGCAGTTACACTTTTCGCCCTAAGTGGGATGGGTATGCCCAGACGTGGGTCCCTTGCTCACTGTGCCACTGGATTCAAGCTAGCCTGGCTGATGAAGGGTGACATACCCTGAAACCGGTCCCAGGATGCTTGTTTCCAGTCCAGGGAGGACCTGGCTTGGCAGTTCGGTCTGGACTATTCCCATGAGGCACAGGGTTAAGACTGATTTGCATATGGCTGGGTCCAAACTGGGGTGGCGTAGTGGGCAAAAGAACGATGGATTTAACCCAGATCTCTTGACTGGGGGAGAATGTTTGAATCATGTCAGCATTCCATCCATCATTTGTTTGCAGTTACACTTTTCGCCCTAAGTGGGATGGGTATGCCCAGACGTGGATCCCTTGCTCACTGTGCCACTGGATTCAAGCTAGCCTGGCTGAAGAAGGGTGACATACCCCGAAACCGGTCCCAGGATGCTTGTTTCCGGTCCAGGGAGGACGTGGCTTGACAGTTCGGTCTGGACTATTCCCATGAGGCACAGGGTCAAGACTGATTTGCATATGGCTGGGTCCAAAGTACTGGGGTGGCGTAGTGGGCAAAAGAACGATGGATTTAACCCAGATCTCTTGACTGGGGGAGAATGTTTGAATCATTCAGCATTCCGTCCATCATTTGTTTGCAGGTAACACTTTTCGCCCTAAGTGGGATGGGTATGCCCAGACATGGGTCCCTTGCTCACTGTGCCACTGGATTCAAGCTAGCCTGGCTGATGAAGGATGACATACCCTGAAACCAGTCCCAGGATGCTTGTTTGCGGTCCAGGGAGGACCTGGCTTGGCAGTTCGGTCTGGACTGTTCCCATGAGGCACAGGGTCAAGACTGATTTGCATATGGCTGGGTCCAAACTGGGGTGGCGTAGTGGGCAAAAGAACGATGGATTTAACCCAGATCTTTTGACTGGGGGAGAATGTTTACATCATGTCAGCATTCCGTCTATCATTTGTTTGCAGTTACACTTTTTGCCCTAAGTGGGATGGGTATGCCCAGACGTGGGTCCCTTGCTCACTGTGCCACTGGATTCAAGCTAGCCTGGCTGAAGAAGGGTGACATACCCTGAAACCGGTCCCAGGATGCTTGTTTCCGGTCCAGGGAGGACCTGGCTTGGCAGTTCGGTCTGGACTGTTCCCATGAGGCACAGGGTCAAGACTGATTTGCATATGGCTGGGTCCAAACTGGGGTGGCGTAGTGGGCAAAAGAACGATGGATTTAACCCAGATCTCTTGACTGGGGGAGAATGTTTGAAGCATTCAGCATTCCGTCCATCATTTGTTTGCAGTTACACTTTTCGCCCTAAGTGGGATGGGTATGCCCAGACCTGGATCCCTTGCTCACTGTGCCACTGGATTCAAGCTAGCCTGGCTGATGAAGGGTGACATACCCTGAAACCGATTCCCAGGATGCTTGTTTCCGGTCCAGGGAGGACCTGGCTTGGCAGTTCGGTCTGGACTGTTCCCATGAGGCACAGGGTCAAGACTGATTTGCATATGGCTGGGTCCAAACTGGGGTGGCGTAGTGGGCAAAAGAACGATGGATTTAACACAGATCTTTTGACTGGGGGAGAATGTTTGCATCATGTCAGCATTCCGTCCATCATTTGTTTGCAGTTACACTTTTTGCCCTAAGTGGGATGGGTATGCCCAGACGTGGGTCCCTTGCTCACTGTGCCACTGGATTCAAGCTAGCCTGGCTGATAGAAGGGTGACATACCCTGAAACCAGTCCCAGGATGCTTGTTTCCGATCCAGGGAGGACCTGGCTTGGCAGTTCGGTCTGGACTGTTCCCATGAGGCACAGGGTCAAGACTGACTTGCATATGGCTGGGTCCAAACTGGGGTGGCGTAGTGGGCAAAAGAACGATGGATTTAACCCAGATCTCTTGACTTGGGGAGAATGTTTGAATCATGTCAGCATTCCGTCCATCATTTGTTTGCAGTAACACTTTTCGCCCTAAGTGGGATGGGTATGCCCAGACGTAGGTCCCTTGCTCACTGTGCCACTGGATTCAAGCTAGCCTGGCTGATGAAGGGTGACATACCCTGAAACCGGTCCCAGGATGCTTGTTTCCAGTCCAGGGAGGACCTGGCTTGGCAGTTCAGTCTGGACTGTTCCCATGAGGCACAGGGTCAAGACTGGTTTGCATATGGCTGGGTCCAAACTGGGGTGGCGTAGTGGGCAAAAGAATGATGGATTTAACCCAGATCTCTTGACTGGGGGAGAATGTTTGAATCGTTCAGCATTCCGTCCATCATTTGTTTGCAGGTAACACTTTTCGCCCTAAGTGGGATGGGTATGCCCAGACGTGGGTCCCTTGCTCACTGTGCCACTGGATTCAAGCTAGCCTGGCTGAAGAAGGGTGACATACCCCGAAACCGTTCCCAGGATGCTTGTTTCCGGTCCAGGGAGTACCTGGCTTGGCAGTTCGGTCTGTACTGTTCCCATGAGGCACAGGGTCAAGACTGATTTGCATATGGCTGGGTCCAAAGTACTGGGGTGGCGTAGTGGGCAAAAGAACGATGGATTTAACCCAGATCTCTTGACTGGGGGAGAATGTTTGAATCATGTCAGCATTCCGTCCATCATTTGTTTGCAGGTAACACTTTTCGCCCTAAGTGGTATGGGTGTGCCCAGATATGGGTCCCTTGCTCACTGTGCCACTGGATTCAAGCTAGCCTGGCTGATGAAGGGTGACATACCCCGAAACCAGTCCAAGGATGCTTGTTTCCGGTCCAGGGAGGACCTGGCTTGGCAGTTCGGTCTGGACTGTTCCCATGAGGCACAGGGTCAAGACTGATTTGCATATGGCTGGGTCCAAACTGGGGTGGCGTAGTGGGCAAATGAACGATGGATTTAACCCAGATCTCTTGACTGGGGGAGAATGTTTAAATCATTCAGCATTCCGTCTATCATTTGTTTACAGTTACACCTTTTCGCCCTAAGTGGGATGGGTATGCTCAGACGTGGGTCCCTTGCTCACTGTGCCACTGGATTCAAGCTAGCCTGGCTGAAGAAGGGTGACATACCCTGAAACCGGTCCCAGGATGCTTGTTTCCGGTCCAGGGAGGGCGTGGCTTGGCAGTTCGATCTGGACTGTTCCCATGAGGCACAGGGTCAAGACTGATTTGCATATGGCTGGGTTCAAACTGGGGTGGCGTAGTGGGCAAAAGAACGATGGATTTAACCCAGATCTCTTGACTGGGGGAGAAATTTTGAATCATTCAGCATTCCGTCCATCATTTGTTGCTGTTAACACTTTTCGCCCTAAGTAGGATTGGTATGCCCAGCCGTGGGTCCCTTGCTCAGTGTGCCACTGGATTCAAGCTAGCCTGGCTGATGAAGGGTGACAGACCCTGAAACCGTGTCCCAGGATACTTGTTTCTGGTCCAGGGAGGACCTGGCTTGGCAGTTCGGTGTGGACTGTTCCCATGAGGCACAGGGTCAAGACTGATTTGCATATGGCTGGGTCCAAACTGGGGTGGCGTAGTGGGCAAAAGAACGATGGATTTAACCCAGATCTTTTGACTGGGGGAGAAATGTTTGAATCATTCAGAATTCCGTCCATCATTTGTTTGCAGTTACACTTTTCGACCTAAGTGGGATGGGTATGCCCAGACGTGGGTCCCTTCCTCACTGTGCCACTGGATTCAAGCTAGCCTGGCTGATGAAGGGTGACATACCCTGAAACCGGTCCCAGGATGCTTGTTTCCAGTCCAGGGAGGACCTGGCTTGGCAGTTCAGTCTGGACTGTTCCCATGAGGCACAGGGTCAAGACTGGTTTGCATATGGCTGGGTCCAAACTGGGGTGGCGTAGTGGGCAAAAGAATGATGGATATAACCCAGATCTCTTGACTGGGGGAGAATGTTTGAATCATGTCAGCATTCCGTCCATCATTTGTTTGCAGGTAACACTTTTCGCCCTAAGTGGGATGGGTGTGCCCAGACGTGGGTCCCTTGCTCACTGTGCCACTGGATTCAAGCTAGCCTGGCTGAAGAAGGGTGACATACCCTGAAACCGGTCCCAGGATGCTTGTTTCCGGTCCAGGGAGGACCTGGCTTGGCAGTTCGGTCTGTACTGTTCCCATGAGGCACAGGGTCAAGACTGATTTGCATATGGCTGGGTCCAAAGTACTGGGGTGGCGTAGTGGGCAAAAGAACGATGGATTTAACCCAGATCTTTTGACTGGGGGATAATGTTTGAATCATTCAGCATTCCGTCCATCATTTGTTGCAGGTAACACTTTTCGCCCTAAGTGGGATGGGTATGCCCAGATATGGGTCCCTTGCTCACTGTGCCACTGGATTCAAGCTAGCCTGGCTGATGAAGGGTGACATACCCCGAAACCGGTCCCAGGATGCTTGTTTCCGGTCCAGGGAGGACCTGGCTTGGCAGTTCGGTCTGGACTGTTCCCATGAGGCACAGGGTCAAGACTGATTTGCATATGGCTGGGTCCAAACTGGGGTGGCGTAGTGGGCAAATGAACGATGGATTTAACCCAGATCTCTTGACTGGGGGAGAATGTTTGCATTGTTCAGCATTCCGTCCATCATTTGTTTGCAGTTACACTTTTCGCCCTAAGTGGGATGGGTATGCCCAGACGTGGGTCCCTTGCTCACTGTGCCACTGGATTCAAGCTAGCCTGGCTGAAGAAGGGTGACATACCCTGAAACCGGTCCCAGAATGCTTGTTTCCGGTCCAGGGAGGACCTGGCTTGGCAGTTCGATCTGGACTGTTCCCATGAGGCACAGGGTCAAGACTGATTTGCATATGGCTGGGTCCAAACTGGGGTGGCGTAGTGGGCAAAAGAACGATGGATTTAACCCAGATCTTTTGACTGGGGGAGAATGTTTGAATCATGTCAGCATTCCGTCCATCATTTGTTTGCAGTTACACTTTTCGCCCTAAGTAGGATGGGTATGCCCAGACGTGGGTCCCTTGCTCACTGTGCCACTGGATTCAAGCTAGCCTGGCTGATGAAGGGTGACATACCCTGAAACCGGTCCCAGGATGCTTGTTTCTGGTCCAGGGAAGACCTGGCTTGGCAGTTCGGTCTGGACTGTTCCCATGAGGCACAGGGTCAAGACTGATTTGCATATGGCTGGGTCCAAACTGGGGTGGCATAGTGGGCAAAAGAACGATGGATTTAACCCAGATCTCTTGACTGGGGGAGAATGTTTGAATCATGTCAGCATTCCGTCCATCATTTGTTTGCTGTAACACTTTTCGCCCTAAGTGGGATGGGTATGCCCAGACGTAGGCCCCTTCCTCACTGTGCCACTGGATTCAAGCTAGCCTGGCTGATGAAGGGTGACATACCCTGAAACCGGTCCCAGGATGCTTGTTTCCAGTCCAGGGAGGACCTGGCTTGGCAGTTCAGTCTGGACTGTTCCCATGAGGCACAGGGTCAAGACTGGTTTGCATATGGCTGGGTCCAAACTGGGGTGGCGTAGTGGGCAAAAGAATGATGGATATAACCCAGATCTCTTGACTGGGGGAGAATGTTTGAATCATTCAGCATTCCATCCATCATTTGTTTGCATGTAACACTTTTCGCCCTAAGTGGGATGGGTGTGCCCAGACGTGGGTCCCTTGCTCACTGTGCCACTGGATTCAAGCTAGCCTGGCTGAAGAAGGGTGACATACCCCGAAACCGTTCCCAGGATGCTTGTTTCCGGTCCAGGGAGTACCTGGCTTGGCAGTTCGGTCTGTACTGTTCCCATGAGGCACAGGGTCAAGACTGATTTGCATATGGCTGGGTCCAAAGTACTGGGGTGGCGTAGTGGGCAAAAGAACGATGGATTTAACCCAGATCTCTTGACTGGGGGAGAATGTTTGAATCATTCAGCATTCCGTCCATCATTTGTTGCAGGTACACTTTTTGCCCTAAGTGGTATGGGTGTGCCCAGATATGGGTCCCTTGCTCACTGTGCCACTGGATTCAAGCTAGCCTGGCTGATGAAGGGTGACATACCCCGAAACCAGTCCAAGGATGCTTGTTTCCGGTCCAGGGAGGACCTGGCTTGGCAGTTCGGTCTGGACTGTTCCCATGAGGCACAGGGTCAAGACTGATTTGCATATGGCTGGGTCCAAACTGGGGTGGCGTAGTGGGCAAATGAACGATGGATTTAACCCAGATCTCTTGACTGGGGGAGAATGTTTAAATCATTCAGCATTCCGTCTATCATTTGTTTACAGTTACACTTTTCGCCCTAAGTGGGATGGGTATGCCCAGACGTGGGTCCCTTGCTCACTGTGCCACTTGATTCAAGCTAGCCTGGCTGAAGAAGGGTGACATACCCCGAAACCGGTCCCAGGATGCTTGTTTCCGGTCCAGGGAGGGCGTGGCTTGGCAGTTCGATCTGGACTGTTCCCATGAGGCACAGGGTCAAGACTGATTTGCATATGGCTGGGTTCAAACTGGGGTGGCGTAGTGGGCAAAAGAACGATGGATTTAACCCAGATCTCTTGACTGGGGGAGAAATTTTGAATCATTCAGAATTCCGTCCATCATTTGTTGCAGTTACACTTTTCGCCCTAAGTAGGATTGGTATGCCCAGCCGTGGGTCCCTTGCTCAGTGTGCCACTGGATTCAAGCTAGCCTGGCTGATGAAGGGTGACAGACCCTGAAACGTGTCCCAGGATACTTGTTTCTGGTCCAGGGAAGACCTGGCTTGGCAGTTCGGTGTGGACTGTTCCCATGAGGCACAGGGTCAAGACTGATTTGCATATGGCTGGGTCCAAACTGGGGTGGCATAGTGGGCAAAAGAACGATGGATTTAACCCAGATCTCTTGACTGGGGGAGAATGTTTGAAGCATTCAGCATTCCGTCCATCATTTGTTTGCAGTTACACTTTTCGCCCTAAATGGGATGGGTATGCCCAGACATGGGTCCCTTGCTCACTGTGCCACTGGATTCAAGCTAGCCTGGCTGATGAAGGGTGACATACCCAGAAACCAGTGCCAGGATGCTTGTTTCCGGTTCAGGGAGGACCTGGCTTGGCAATTAGGTCTGGACTGTTCCCATGAGGCACAGGGTCAAGACTGATTTGCATATGACTGGGTCCAAACTGGGGTGGCGTTGTGGGCAAAAGAACGATGGATTTAACCCAGATCTCTTGACTGGGGGAGAATGTTTGAATCATTCAGCATTCCGTCCATCATTTGTTGCAGTTACACTTTTCGCCCTAAGTGGGATGGGTATGCCCAGACGTGGGTCCCTTGCTCACTGTGCCACTGGATTCAAGATATCCTGGCTGATGAAGGGTGACACACCCCGAAATCTGTCCCAGGATGCTTGTTTCCGATCCTGGGAGGACCTGGCTTGGCAGTTCGGTCTGGACTGTTCCCATGAGGCACAGGGTCAAGACTGATTTGCATATGGCTGGGTCCAATCTGGGGTGGCGTAGTGGGCAAAAGAACGATGGATTTAACCCGGAACTCTTGACTGGGGGAGAATGTTTGAATCATTCAGCATTCCGTCCATTATTTGTTGCAGTTACACTTTTCGCCCTAAGTGGGAAGGGTATGCCCAGACGTGGGTCCCTTCCTCACTGTGCCACTGGATTGAAGCTAGACTGGCTGATGAAGGGTGACATACCCCGAAACCGGTCCCAGGATGCTTGTTTCCAGTCCAGGGAGGACCTGGCTTGGCAGTTCAGTCTGGACTATTCCCATGAGGCACAGGGTTAAGACTGATTTGCATATGGGTGGGTCCAAACTGGGGTGGCGTAGTGGGCAAAAGAACGATGGATTTAACCCAGATCTCTTGACTGGGGGAGAATGTTTGAATCATTCAGCATTCCATCCATCATTTGTTGCAGTTACACTTTTCGCCCTAAGTGGGATGGGTGTGCCCAGACGTGGATCCCTTGCTCACTGTGCCACTGGATTCAAGCTAGCCTGGCTGAAGAAGGGTGACATACCCCGAAACCGTTCCCAGGATGCTTGTTTCCGGTCCAGGGAGGACGTGGCTTGACAGTTCGGTCTGGACTATTCCCATGAGGCACAGGGTCAAGACTGATTTGCATATGGCTGGGTCCAAAGTACTGGGGTGGCGTAGTGGGCAAAAGAACGATGGATTTAACCCAGATCTCTTGACTGGGGGAGAATGTTTGAATCATTCAGCATTCCGTCCATCATTTTTTGCAGGTACACTTTTTGCCTTAAGTGGTATGGGTGTGCCCAGACATGGGTCCCTTGCTCACTGTGCCACTGGATTCAAGCTAGCCTGACTGATGAAGGATGACATACCCCGAAACCATTCCCAGGTTGCTTGTTTGCGGTCCAGGGAGGACCTGGCTTGGCAGTTCGGTCTAGACTGTTCCCATGAGGCACAGGGTCAAGACTGATTTGCATATGGCTGGGTCCAAACTGGGGTGGCGTAGTGGGCAAAAGAACGATGGATTTAACCCAGATCTTTTGACTGGGGGAGAATGTTTAAATCATTCAGCATTCCGTCTATCATTTGTTGCAGTTACACTTTTTGCCCTAAGTGGGATGGGTATGCTCAGACGTGGGTCCCTTGCTCACTGTGCCTCTTGATTCAAGCTAGCCTGGCTGAAGAAGAGTGACATACCCCGAAACCGGTCCCAGGATGCTTGTTTCCGGTCCAGGGAGGACCTGGCTTGGCAGTTCGATCTGGACTGTTCCCATGAGGCACAGGGTCAAGACTGATTTGCATATGGCTGGGTCCAAACTGGGGTGGCGTAGTGGGCAAAAGAACGATGGATTTAACCCAGATCTCTTGACTGGGGGAGAATGTTTGAAGCATTCAGCATTCCGTCCATCATTTGTTGCAGTTACACTTTTCGCCCTAAGTGGGATGGGTATGCACAGACCTGGATCCCTTGCTCACTGTGCCACTGGATTCAAGCTAGCCTGGCTGATGAAGGGTGACATACCCCAAAACCATTCCCAGGATGCTTGTTTCCGGTCCAGGGAGGACCTGGCTTGGCAATTCCGTCTGGACTGTCCCCATGAGGCACAGGGTCAAGACTGATTTGCATATGGCTGGGTCCAAACTAGGGTGGCGTAGTGGTAAAAAGAACGATGAATTTAACACAGATCTCTTGACTGGGGGAGAATGCTTGAATCATTCAGCATTCCGTCCATCATTTGTTGCAGTTACACTTTTTGCCCTAAATGGGATGCGTATGCCCAGACGTGGGTCCCTTGCTCACTGTGCCACTGGATTCAAGCTAGCCTGGCTGATGAAGGGTGACATACCCCGAAACCAGTCCCAGGATGCTTGTTTCCGATCCAGGGAGGAACTGGCTTGGCAGTTCGGTCTGGACTGTGCCCATGAGGCACAGGGTCAAGACTGACTTGCATATGGCGGGGACCAAACTGGGGTGGCGTAGTGGGGAAAATAACGATGGATTTAACCCAGATCTCTTGACTTGGGGAGAATGTTTAAATCATTCAGCATTCCGTCCATCATTTGTTGCAGTTACACTTTTCGCCCTAAGTGGGATGGGTATGCCCAGACGTAGGCCCCTTCCTCACTGTGCCACTGGATTGAAGCTAGCCTGGCTGATGAAGGGTGACATACCCCGAAACCGGTCCCAGGATGCTTGTTTCCAGTCCAGGGAGGACCTGGCTTGGCAGTTCAGTCTGGACTGTTCCCATGAGGCACAGGGTCAAGACTGGTTTGCATATGGCTGGGTCCAAACTGGGGTGCCGTAGTGGGCAAAAGAATGATGGATATAACCCAGATCTCTTGACTGGGGGAGAATGTTTGAATCATTCAGCATTCCATCCATCATTTGTTGCAGGTACACTTTTCGCCCTAAGTGGGATGGGTGTGCCCAGACGTGGGTCCCTTGCTCACTGTGCCACTGGATTCAAGCTAGCCTGGCTGAAGAAGGGTGACATACCCCGAAACCGTTCCCAGGATGCTTGTTTCCGGTCCAGGGAGGACGTGGCTTGACAGTTCGTTCTGGACTATTCCCATGAGGCACAGGGTCAAGACTGATTTGCATATGGCTGGGTCAAAAGTACTGGGGTGGCGTAGTGGGCAAAAGAACGATGGATTTAACCCAGATCTCTTGACTGGAGGAGAATGTTTGAATCATTCAGCATTCCGTCCATCATTTGTTGCAGGTACACTTTTTGCCCTAAGTGGTATGGGTGTTCCCAGACGTGGGTCCCTTGCTCACTATGCCACTGGATTCAAGCTAGCCTGACTGATGAAGGGTGACATACCCCGAAACCGTTCCCAGGTTGCTTGTTTGCCGTCCAGGGAGGACCTGGCTTGGCAGTTCGGTCTAGACTGTTCCCATGAGGCACAGGGTCAAGACTGATTTGCATATGGCTGGGTCCAAACTGGGGTGGCGTAGTGGGCAAAAGAACGATGGATTTAACCCAGATCTCTTGACTGGGGGAGAATGTTTAAATCATTCAGCATTCCGTCTATCATTTGTTACAGTTACACTTTTTGCCCTAACTGGGATGGGTATGCTCAGACGTGGGTCCCTTGCTCACTGTGCCACTTGATTCAAGCTAGCCTGGCTGAAGAAGGGTGACATACTCCGAAACCGGTCCCAGGATGCTTGTTTCCGGTCCAGGGAGGGCGTGGCTTGGCAGTTCGATCAGGACTGTTCCCATGAGGCACAGGGTCAAGACTGATTTGCATATGGCTGGGTCAAAACTGGGGTGGCGTAGTGGGCAAAAGAACAATGGATTTAACCCAGATCTCTTGACTGGGGGAGAAATTTTGAATCATTCAGAATTCCGTCCATCATTTGTTGCAGTTACACTTTTCGCCCTAAGTAGGATTGGCATGCCCAGACGTGGGTCCCTTGCTCAGTGTGCCACTGGATTCAAGCTAGCCTGGCTGATGAAGGGTGACAGACCCTGAAACCGGTCCCAGGATGCTTGTTTCCGGTCCAGGGAAGACCTGGCTTGGCAGTTCGGTGTGGACTGTTCCCATGAGGCACAGGGTCAAGACTGATTTCCATATGGCTGGGTCCAAACTGGGGTGGCATAGTGGGCAAAAGAACGATGGATTTAACCCAGATCTCTTGACTGGGGGAGAATGTTTGAAGCATTCAGCATTCCGTCCATCATTTGTTGCAGTTACACTTTTCACCCTAAGTGGGATGGGTATGCCCAGACGTGGGTCCCTTGCTCACTGTGCCACTGGATTCAAGATATCCTGGCTGATGAAGGGTGACTTACCCCGAAATCTGTCCCAGGATGCTTGTTTCCGGTCCTGGGAGGACCTGGCTTGGCAGTTCGGTCTGGACTGTTCCCATGAGGCACAGGGTCAAGACTGATTTGCATATGGCTGTGTCCAAACAGGGGTGGCGTAGTGGGCAAAAGAATGATGGATTTAACCCAGATCTCTTCACTGGGGGAGAATGTTTGAATCATTCAGCATTCCGTCCATCATTTGTTGCAGTTACACTTTTCACCCTAAGTGGGATGGGAATGCCCAGACGTGGGTCTCTTGCTCACTGTGCCACTGGATTCAAGCTAGCCTGGCTGATGAAGTGTGACATACACCTAAACGAATGTATGTTGGTACAACGCGTACCATCACAACGCGGTATGTTACATCGCGGTATTGACAACGCAAGTTGTTACATCGACTTGCGTTGCAGTGCGCTGGACTTAGGAATAGTGTGAATTACTATTCTAACTCCAGTCTACGTACAGTAGGGAAGGTGTTGGAGTAGTAATTCACACTATTCCTTAGTCTAGAGCGCCCTCCAGTGCAAGTCGATGTAACGACTTGCGTTGTCAAAACCACGATGTAACCATACCACGATGTAATGGTTTCGTGGTAAAGGATGTTTCCCACCTAAACCGGTCCCAGGATGCTTGTTTCCGGTCCAGGGAGTACCTGGCTTGGCAGTTCGGTCTGGACTGTTCCCCTGAGGCACAGGGTCAAGACTGATTTGCATATGGCTGGGTCCAAACTGGGGTGGCGTAGTGGGCAAAAGAATGATGGATTTAACTCAGATCTCTTGACTGGGGGAGAATGTTTAAATCATTCAGCATTCCGTCTATCATTTGTTGCAGTTACACTTTTTGCCCTAAGTGGGATGGGTATGCCGAGACGTGGGTCCCTTGCTCACTGTGCCACTGGATTCAAGCTAGCCTGGCTGATGAAGGGTGACATACCCAGAAACAAGTCCCAGGATGCTTGTTTCCGGTCCAGGGAAGACCTGGCTTGGCAGTTCGGTGTGGACTGTTCCCATGAGGCACAGGGTCAAGACTGATTTGCATATGGCTGGGTCCAAACTGGGGTGGCATAGTGGGCAAAAGAACGATGGATTTAACCCAGATCTCTTGACTGGGGGAGAATGTTTGAAGCATTCAGCATTCCGTCCATCATTTGTTGCAGTTACACTTTTCGCCCTAAAAGGGATGGGTATGCCCAGACATGGTTCCCTTGCTCACTATGCCACTGGATTCAAGCTATCCTCGCTGATGAAGGGTGACATACCTCGAAACCAGTCCCAGGATGCTTGTTTCCGGTTCAGGGAGGACCTGGCTTGGCAATTAGGTCTGGACTGTTCCCATGAGGCACAGGGTCAAGACTGATTTGCATATGGCTGGGTCCAAACTGGGGTGGCGTGGTGGGCAAAAGAACGATGGATTTAACCCAGATCTCTTGACTGGGGGAGAATGTTTGAATCATTCAGCATTCCGTCCATCATTTGTTGCAGTTACACTTTTCGCCCTAAGTGGGATGGGTATGCCCAGACGTGGGTCCCTTGCTCACTGTGCCACTGGATTCAAGATATCCTGGCTGATGAAGGGTGACATACCCCGAAATCTGTCCCAGGATGCTTGTTTCCGGTCCTGGGAGGACCTGGCTTGGCAGTTCGGTCTGGACTGTTCCCATGAGGCACAGGGTCAAGACTGATTTGCATATGGCTGTGTCCAAACAGGGGTGGCGTAGTGGGCAAAAGAATGATGGATTTAACCCAGATCTCTTGACTGGGGGAGAATGTTTGAATCATTCAGCATTCCGTCCATCATTTGTTGCAGTTACACTTTTCACCCTAAGTGGGATGGGAATGCCCAGACATGGGTCTCTTGCTCACTGTGCCACTGGATTCAAGCTAGCCTGGCTGATGAAGTGTGACATACACGAAACCGGTCCCAGGATGCTTGTTTCCGGTCCAGGGAGTACCTGGCTTGGCAGTTCGGTCTGGACTGTTCCCATGAGGAACAGGGTCAAGACTGATTTGCATATGGCTGGGACCAAACTGGGGCGGCGTAGTGGGCAAAAGAACGATGGATTTAACCCAGATCTCTTGACTGGGGGAGAATGTTTAAATCATTCAGCATTCCGTCTATCATTTGTTGCAGTTACACTTTTTGCCCTAAGTGGGATGGGTATGCCCAGACGTGGGTCCCTTGCTCACTGTGCCACTGGATTCAAGCTAGCCTGACTGATGAAGGGTGACATACCACGAACCCGGTCCCAGGATGCTTGTTGCCGGTCCAGGGAGGACCTGGCTTGGCAGTTCGGTCTGGACTGTTCCCATGAGGCACAGGGTCAAGACTGATTTGCATAAGGCTGGGTCGAAACTGGGGTGGCGTAGTGGGCAAAAGAACGATGGATTTAACCCAGATCTCTTGACTGGGGGAGAATGTTTGAATCATTCAGCATTCCGTCTATGATTTGTTGCAGTTACACTTTTTGCCCTAAGTGGGATGTGTATGCCCAGGCGTGGGTCCCTTGCTCACTGTGCCACTGGATTCAAGCTAGCCTGGCTGATGAAGGGTGACATACCCCGAAACCGGTCCCAGGATGCTTGTTTTCGGTCCAGGGAGGACCTGGCTTGGCTGTTTGGTCTGGACTGTTCCTATGAGCCACAGGGTCAGGACTGATTTGCATATGGCTGGGTTCAAACTGGGGTGGCGTAGTGGGCAAAAGAACAATGGATTTAACCCAGATGTCTTGACTTGGGGAGAATGTTTAAATCATTCAGCATTCCGTCCATCATTTGTTGCAGTTACACTTTTAGCCCTAAATGGGATGGGTATGCCCAGACGTGGGTCCTTTCCTCACTGTGCCACTGGATTGAAGCTAGCCTGACTGATGAAGGGCAACATACCCCGAAACCGGTCCCAGGATGCTTGTTTCCAGTCCAGAGAGGACCTGGCTTGGCAGTTCAGTCTGGACTGTTCCCATGAGACACAGGGTCAAGGCTGATTTGCATATGACTGGGTCCAAACTGGGGTGGCGTAGTGGGCAAAAGAACGATGGATTTAACCCAGATCTCTTGACTGGGGGAGAATGTTTGAATCATTTAGCATTCCATCCATCATTTGTTGCAGGTACACTTTTCGCCCTAAGTGGGATGGGTGTGTCCAGACGTGGATCCCTTGCTCACTGTGCCACTGGATTCAAGCTAGCCTGGCTGAAGAAGGGTGACATACCCCGAAACCGGTCCCAGGATGCTTGTTTCCGGTCAAGGGAGGACGTGGCTTGACAGTTCGGTCTGGACTATTCCCATGAGGCACAGGGTCAAGACTTATTTGCATATGGCTGGGTCCAAAGTACTGGGGTGGCGTAGTGGGCAAAAGAACGATGGATTTAACCCAGATCTCTTGACTGGGGGAGAATGTTTGAATCATTCAGCATTCCGTCCATCATTAGTTGCAGGTACACTTTTTGCCCTAAGTGGTATGGGTGTGCCCAGACATGGGTCCCTTGCTCACTATGCCACTGGATTCAAGCTAGCCTGACTGATGAAGGATGACATACCCCGAAACCGTTCCAAGGTTGCTTGTTTGTGGTCCAGGTAGGACCTGGCTTGGCAGTTCGATCTGGACTGTTCCCATGAGGCACAGGGTCAAGACTGATTTGCATATGGCTGGGTCCAAACTGGGGTGGCGTAGTGGGCAAAAGAACGATGGAATTAACCCAGATCTCTTGACTGGGGGAGAATGTTTAAATCATTCAGCATTCCGTCTATCATTTGTTGCAGTTACACTTTTTGCCCTAAGTGGGATGGGTATGCCCAGACGTGGGTCCCTTGCTCAGTGTGCCACTTGATTCAAGCTAGCCTGGCTGAAGAAGGGTGACATACCCCGAAACCGGTCCCAGGATGCTTGTTTCCGGTCCAGGGAGGACCTGGCTTGGCAGTTCGATCTGGACTGTTCCCATGAGGCATAGGGTCAAGACTGATTTGCATATGGCTGGGTCCAAACTAGGGTGGCGTAGTGGGAAAAAGAACGATGGATTTAACCCAGATCTCTTGACTGGGGGAGAATGCTTAAATCATTCAGCATTCCGTCCATCATTTGTTGCAGTTACAGTTTTTGCCCTAAATGGGATGCGTATGCCCAGATGTGGGTCCCTTGCTCACTGTGCCACTGGATTCAAGCTAGCCTGGCTGATGAAGGGTGACATACCCCGAAACCAGTCCCAGGATGCTTGTTTCCGGTCCAGGGAGGACCTGGCTTGGCAGTTCGGTCTGGACTGTGCCCATGAGGCACAGGGTCAAGACTGATTTGCATATGGCTGGGTCCAAACTGGGGTGGCGTAGTGGGCAAAAGAACGATGGATTTAACCCAGATCTCTTGACTGGGGGAGAATGTTTGAATCATTCAGCATTCCGTCCATCATTTGTTGCAGTTAGACCTTGCAAAATTAGTCAGACTTCCAATCAATGTTCTGGGCCAGTAGTAGCCCTATAAAAGATGATAGTACTGCCAGAGCTGCTGCTTGTTCTTCAGAACTATCCACCACTCATCCCTTGGACTTTGTTCGAAGAGCTCTCAGGTAAGGTTTGCGCAAAATTGGCTTCCCCGGCTGGCTTTCACAAAATGTGTACAGTCCAAATACGATGGAGGCATGGGCTTAGCTGATGTCCATCTCTGCATCTCCACAACTGGGCTACGAAGATTTTAGTTATAAATTTTTGGCTGAGCGCGGGATGGCATGACCCTGCTTTTGGTGACCAGACTGGTTCACGCTGTGATTATGGGGCTACTGTATGGAAACCTTATACTGCATGTGCTCCCTGAGATCATCAGAGTGGCCCTGCTCACCTAGAGATCTGCACTGACGTGGACAGGGTGGAATAGGAAGCTTATGGTGGATACTCCCTTGTGGCAGGATACCTGACTGACACACAAGGCGACCGTTGAAAGTTTCGGGAGTTGGAATCTCATTGGTATATTGAAACTAGGTGCCCCATTGTATAGTACACAGATAAAAACCTTTGCTGACCTTCAACAGGACTTCGACCTTCATAAATCCTTCATAAATCACAATTCTTTTGCTACATTCAAGGGCGCCATGGACTCCTGTCTCCTGGATTGAAGCAGTCTTGCCCACTGAGCAGCGTGCACCCCTGCACTGTCCTGAAGCTGTGCCCGAGCAGAGTGTGCTACCGCAATCCAAGTGGTGCCCGAGTGGCATGCACCTTGGCACTGTCCTAAAGTTGTGCCCAAGCAGACTGTCCCTCTACAGACTGTCCCTCTACAATCCTCAAGTTGTAACCAAGCAGGCTGAGCCACTGCAAAGTTCCAAAGTTAGGCTTAAGTGGTCTGTGCCACTGAGACAGCCTGGTGTGTGCCTAAGCAGACAAGGCCACTGTGAGGATTGACCCAACCTGAGTGGACTGAGCCATTAAATCAGCATCGTGACCTGAGCTGGGGTAGTGCCACCAGCAGAAGAGAACCTCAAGGCCGTCCAGACACTTCTGACCCTACAGCTCACTATCCAACTCAACCTACAGTGATGCCAAAGCCTGCACACCTGCACAGATACTGGATGGCAGCCTCCACTGCCAGAGCACTCGAAGACATCGCGTATCCTCCAGAAGAGGGAGGGAGAGCCCAGCACTGTTGTGGAGGCAAAGCTCTGCAGTGGTGAGATAAATGAACTGTTGGGACTATCAGGAGTAACTGAGTGCATAAACTTTCAGAGGGGGGTAGCACTGCATCTGTGATTTATACCTACATCTTCCTACAGTCAGACTAAAACATGGGAATAGCGGAGACGGTGAGGGGAGAAGAGTAAGGGAGGAATTACTGATTTCTGTACAATGGCACCACGCCAATGTAGTGCCCTCTCTGTACAGTGTAGTATGTATCATTATGTTTTCTGTGTGTATTAAAGTACTCTTGCTTTTAAGAAAGGTAAGAAGCACCGAGTTGGACATTCAGATTACTGTGCTGCTTGGTGTTTGTTGAGTTGAGCTTGAAGCACTCTCACACTACCGTCTTCAGAAGCTTGTGACTGCTCGCCATTGCTACCACTGAGAGTCAAGTGCTAAAGGTGTTGTACTTGGCCTTGTTTGCAGAGCCACAGTAGGATGGCCCCAGATATCAAAGGACTCTGCCCCGCACAGATGAAGCCCAGTGGTCCCACGTCTCCCAAACGGGTTTCTAACACTCATAAAAGTCTACATCTAATTTCAGCAATTAAAGGTATAGCAAAATTAACCTTGTTTCACTCATAAACTGTTTCTGAAATGGATAGCAGATTATTGACAAAGTGACACTAAATGTGGTTGCACCTTTGAGCCTAAAATCGTTCATGCTCAAAACAAGAAGAAATAAGTTACTTACCTGTAACTGCAGTTATCCAGTACTGATATCTTTCATAGATTTACATGCTTGAATCATTCCCTGTTGTCGAAGTAGGAGTCCCACGGTAATCTAAATAAAGCAGTAGTTAAAAAACTTCCATGGGCTATCATGGTGAAAACCATGCATTTAATAGCCTATCTACCTTCTTTAAATAAAAAAAAAGGAACAAACTTTAGATGCAACCAATCAATAACTAGCATCCTCTAGAAGGCTCAATTCCTCAGATTTTCCAGCACAAGTGTGGATAGGAATACCGAAGTGCAAGGGGAGCCTCTCCAGGGAGGAGGGTGGGTTGCATGTGAATCTATGAAAGATACCAAAACTGGATAACTGCAGTTACAGGGAAGTAACTTATTTATTTTCCAGTATTGGGGTACCTTTCATAGATTCACATGCTTGAATCAGAATAGCAAGCAATATTGTAAAACAAGTAAGTACCCTTTGTGGATGGTGGGTAGTTCTAAAAATATATAAAATGTGTAGACCAACAAATATTCCTGTGGAAATACTGGTGCATAAGTATATACATGTAAACGTATAGACATGTAGAATAAACATTTCTATCATATGCTTGAACAAGTATAACATTTTCATTAAACAATGAGGAAAAAACAAATTTTTTGAAACACAGGTCAAATTTAAAACAGAAATTAACTCCTCTAATTAAAGAGGTTCAACTTACTGAAATAAATGGCGTAGAACTGCCTGTCCTACGGCTGCATCAGCACGCAGCGTCGATTCCAGGCAGTAGTGTGTGTTGCTTTCCACGTTGCAGCTCTGCAGATCTTTTCTAGTGGCACCCATGCGAACATGGCAGGTGGAGACTGCTCTTGCGGAATGCACTCTCACTGTTCTTGTCTAAGGCGTGCCTGCTTTGTTGTGGTAAAACTGAATTGTGGCTGCTATCCATCTTGCGATGGTAGCCTTAGAAACCGCAGTGCCCTGACGACCTTGTCCATATGCAACAAACAGTTGATCTGTCTTTCGGATAGCCTTAGTCTTCTGCAGGTAGAATTTAGGACACCTCTTAATGTCTAGAGTATGCAGAGTTTGTTCCGCTGGTATAGTAGGATCAGGGAAGAAAGTACTGAGAATGATAGGTTTGTTGAAGTGGAATTGCGAAGGAACCTTAGGGATGAATTTTGGATTCGTTCTGAGGATTACCAAATCATTTGTGAAACGAAAAATGGTTGTTTTATAGTAAACGCTTGTATTTCACTAACTCTTCTAGTTGATGTTAGGGCGAGTATAAGAGCCGCTTTCCACTTCAAATACTGGATATCAACTCTATGGATGGGCTCAAAGGGTTGCCTCATCAATTTCGACAGGACTATATTTAAGTGCCACTCCAGAGGTGGAGCTTTTAGAGGAGGAAAGGTACGAAACAGGCCTATCATGAATTGATGTACAACTCTGGTGGAGCAGAGAGACAGACATTTTGGGGCGCGCCTATATCGAGATATAGCTGTGAGATGAACTTTAAGTGAAGAATATACCAGTCCTGATTTCGCCAGGGACAGTAGGTATGGTAGGACTTGTTCTGGAGCCGAGAGATATGGATGCACTTTGTTTTGACGGCACCAGAAACAGAATCACCTCCATTTCATTCTGTACGTCTTGTTGGTGTATTCCGCACGGAACCTGGCGATAATGGGGCAGATTTACAAGCCCCCTGCGCCACCAGTACGTCACTTTTTGTGACGTACTGGAGGCGCATTTCACTTCTCCATATTTACAAGGAGAGAAAAAGCCACCCTGCGTGTCTTTTCCTCTCCTTGTAAATATGGCCTCTTCACACGCAGCACTTTGCGTGGAAGGGGCGTTCCATGGGTGTTGCTGTGGGTGTACCCACGCAACACCCATGGAACGAGACACATTTCCAGATTTACGAGGAATCGTAAATCTGGAAATGAGTGTCAATGCTACGCCTCCGTAGCGAGGTGCAACAAGGAGAAATGTTTTCATTTCTCCTCATTTTTTCCTCTTTCAAAGCGTGCTGCATTCTACAGCATGCATTGAAAGAGGAAAATGCCTGTAGTGATTGTTTTTGTGCAGGAAGGTGCCCCTTCCTGCACAAAAACAATCTCCCCATGACGCAGGCATCCTTGCACCATGGTGCAAGGGTGCCTGCGCCAGCGCAGGGGAGAGCACAGGAATGCGACATATTATTGTAAATATGTCGCATTCCTGTGCTCGGAAGTGCCGCAGCGCGGCGCAGCCAAAGGGCTTGCGGTGCCGCGCTGCGGCACTTCCTTGTAGATGTGCCCCAAGGTCTTTACACTTCTGAGTAATAATCATATCCTTAAATTCAAAGAATTCAGGAGCCACACATGCAATCGGAGAGATGCTAGGTAGTACCTAGTACCCTGATGCGGTTACTGTTTGCAACCTGAGTCGCGTGCTTGTGATGATGATTTTCTGCGAGAGCCCTGTCTGGAGAAACCAGCTGCAGTTGGTTGTCGATAGGCTGGTTGTTGGTAGTCTTGTCGATATTGTGGTTGAAAGGATTGATACTGTTGGGTGCGTTGGAAAGCACCTCTATATCTGGAGAAACCTCGTCCACGTGCTCCCCAAAAGGCCACCTTGTGATACTGCAGGGTCCCCAATGGCTTGGCTGTATCTGTGTCGGTCTTGAAGGCTAGTAGAGCTTTGTCTATGTGTTTCACAAATAAACTATCGCCATTGTACGCCATGTCCAGGATTTTTTATTGTACTTCTGGACGAAATGATGTTGCTCTAAGCCATCCCTGTCGCCTTAATACAGCTGCACCGGCTAGTTGTCTGAAGCCTGTTGTGGCTATGTCCTTAGCGCAGTCTATAATTTCAGCCACTGTGCGTTCCCCCTCTGCTAGGATTTTTCGAAATTCTTGCTTATTTTCTTCAGGTGTGAGATCCAACATGACCCCGATGTCGGACCACATTTGCAGATCATAGCAGCCAAGAATGGCCAGGGCATTAGCAGCTCTCACGGTGATTGCCAACATGGATGAGAATCTCTTTACTATGGTGTCCAAGTGGCGTCCTTCCTTGTCCGGTGGGGATGTGATGGGGTTTAAAGGATTCTTTGATCTACTCTGTGCCGCTTGAGAGATTACTGAATCCGGTTTGGGATGCCCTGTAAGGCATGCGGGGAAATCATCAGGTGCCCTGTATTTTTTGTCGATTCTTGGTAATACAGGCACCACTGTGACTGGTGACTTCATGACCTTAAAGCACTCCTGCCAAATATGGTCGATGATATGTATAGACCTCACTGATTTCCTTGATTGTTCTTTAAAATCATAAAGGAAGCAAACTGATGGCGTCACTATTATGGACAGATGAAATCTAGAGGCAGCCCTATCCATCAGGTTATGAAATCCTCCAATATCCTCCAGAGGAGAGTCAGAAGGATGGTAAGGAGGTGGCATGGTGTGGGAATGATGTAATTGTCCCATTCATCAACAGGCAGTGGAGGATCATGAATTTCTCCCTTTTCAGTGTCTTCTTCAGAAGAGGAGGGATCATCCCTAAGAGGAACTGGGATGATGGGAGTAGAAGGAGGAGGCAACATTGGTGTAGGTGGCACCATAGGTGGCGGCGCAGTAGTCTGTTCCTCTTGGGGTGGGAATCTTTTCTTGTAATCTGTGAGCATGGCTTCAGATCTTGGATCAAAGAAGGTGGCATCTGAGCAGGTTCTTGTCTAGGAAGATCAACATAATACCTATATTGTTGGTATTGTTTAGGAGGAACTGGATAGTAATGTTGATAGTACTGTTCCTCGTCATAGTCCTCATCCTCCTCCTGACACTCTACGTTAAGTTCCGAAGTACTATGAACCGTCCCAAAAGGACCGTCATCATCTGTTTCTTCTGTCTCGAGTAAGTGGCTCAGAGGCAATGGTGAAATATTGCCTGGCGATGCAAACTCAGACCACAGGGATTTTTTGGTCAATCTGGATACCTGCTGTGGAGGTGTTGACAGTACTGTCTCTGATGCCGTCGTCGACCTCGTTGATGGGAGTGGCGTTGACGGATCCTTTGTCGACGGAACCGTCAACAGAGATGGTTTCCTCATTGACGGTAAAGCCGTCGTCGACAATGTCGTCATCAATGTGGCCGCCATCGATGCCGTTGATGGTGGTGTGCTCGTAGACGGTGATACAGTCCTCGTCGGTACTGCGGACGTCAACAGTGGTGCGGACGTCGACGGGTGTACTGCCGTTACTGAGGTCTTCGTCGATGGTAATGATGTCGTCGACGATATCAGTGCATTGATGCCCGCCGTAGATGATGTTGGTGCCGTCGATGGTCTCGACAACGAGAGAGTAGTCATCGTTGATGTTGAAAGCGTCAACGGTGATACTGACGCCGAGAGGGATTTGTGATTTGTGATTTATGTCTAGAAGAACCTGAAGAGGTGGCAGACTCCAGGTTAACCTTAGAGGTCCCAGAATGTGATGGCAAGACTAGCTCTGAAGATATTTTGGAATCTTTCTCCTTTTTATGAGCTTCTTTAGTCTGATGGGAGGTTTTAAGGAGTTTCATGACCTCCTCAGACTTACCCTCAGGCGACCTGAGTCTCTTCTCTCAGAGTTTTGGATGAGAAAGTGGGGCAGTGAGGATAGAGGCAATAAATGCAATCCCTGTGGGGATCATCAATGTGAACCCTCTTCTTACCACAGGACTTACAAGGGCAAAATAGTCCCTTCCTGTCAGACATGATAAATATCTAGTAAGAAATAAGACTTATCTTTGAAAAGTATGAAAGAACTGAGCAGAGCTCAGGGAGACTCCCTTCACATACGACCCGCGGTGAAAATCTGAGGGATTCAGCCTCTCTTGGGAAGGTTCTAAAGGGTGCTAGTTACTGATTGGTTGTATCTAAAGTTTGGTCCTTTTTTTTTAAAAAAAGGAGGTAGATAGGCTAATAAGTGCATGGTTTTCACCATGATAAACTGTGGAAGTTTTTTAACTACTGCTTTATTTAGATTACTGTGGGACTCCCACTTCGACGACGGGGAATGATTCAAGCATGTGAATCTATGAAAGATACCCCAATACTGGATAAATATGAGTAACACTAGTACTGGTGGAAAATATTTCTGACCACTGCTACAATGAATGGGCACATCAGAATGGGCACATCAGAATAATCGGTATGTTGTGATCATTCTTTAGACACATTTTACATTGTATAACTCATAGGGCATTTAATTAAAAACATCAATATTTAGGGTACAAGTATTAAGGGCTCAAGTCAACGTATCTTCAGTGAGCCGAGAGTGAGAGTCCAACTTCCATATACTTTTACTTGGACACTACTATATGAAACCATAGAGGTGGCAAAAGTGCAATAACCTTCCTATGGTGGCTGAGTTGGCATTCTGGAATCTAAAATGTGAAGAAAGAGTACGATGGATGGACGATGCAAACACCACAAATAAAAATAGAAATGACAGGCTTGCTAGGAGTTGGTAACTTTCCCACCCTCACTAGACACCATCCAAGTGTTCCCCATGTGCTGACTCTCAGTTACGTGAAGCAAACTTTATGCTTCATTACTGCCATTTGTATAGCACACAGCCTGTCACTAGTATGGTCTTTTAGTAATGATTGTCTCTGTTAGGTACCTTCCCATATTACTCACTTATTTCTGTTTCAGACCTAAGTCTGAATCTTCATGTAATGATAAACTTAAGCTCTTAGGGGGTCTCTCCCATCTTTAGGACTGTGAGGTGTGATCTACCAGGTATGAAGTTAATCTTTGGCTACACGCCAACATCTTTCGTCCCAACGGTGTAAGAGAAGTGTGATTTGATAGCTATATTGAATGCTTGTGTAGCCTTTAGGTTATTAATATGCCTAGAACACATAAGCGGCAAGTTTTATCTTAACAATTTTTTACTTGACATGACAGTTAGAATGTGTGACTTTTGTCGACTGTGCCCTTTTCATTTGTGACGTGGGTTTTACTTTAATGGTTAGTATTCTGTAATAGTAAACAATATGCGAAACATATGAGTGACACCGAGACAAGCTACAGCCACTAGACTACCTAGTGAGCTGCACGTTTCTGGGTGTGGGAAGACACAGTCGGTCTCATTTAAAAGTGACCATTTCTACATAAACTGGCAAAGTTAGAGTTAGCACTTTGTGAAACATGATAATAGCTATGAATTAAACTACAGACTAGCCCCCGTGTATTTTGTAGCTCACACACAGCCTTTCAGAATTTGAATAGCCATGAAGACCGAGGGATTACCAATACAGAAGAGGGTTTCTTCCATGTACACATTGCTCTGTATGTGAATCGGGGAGATCTGATTAGAAATGGTTTAAGTCCCTTGGGGCGTGATGTACAAACATATTTTGCGGGTGCAAATGCTACGATTCTTAAAACAGGTTACCGGAAAATAGATTTTTACTAATTACTAATCACATTAGGAGTCTGTAATCTTTTACCGACTCTTAAAATACGACTGCGAATGGATACGAATTCGCAATTTGAAAGAGGCATGTTATAGGAATCCCTCCCAAATTGTCAATCATTATTTGATGTATCAATCTTTTGCGATCATAATGTGGTCAAAATACATTAGAAAAGTTACTACTCTTGAAATGTGGTGGTAATGCATTCACGAAAGGGAAGAAGACCACATCCCCTTTGTGAATTCAAGAAAAAAACGGTTGTTGGAGATCAAGCAGTGGTCCAAGGGACAACTGCCAACTCTAAAAAATCTTTTAAAAAAGCGAACTTTTTTTTTAAAGGCAGCCCCATTTCTTTTCCCTCATGGCGGAATGAAGGACCACCCCAACCTTTTAAGGATTTTCTGTCTTCAGAGGCCGATAGGGCTGTGTAGCTAAATACTTTCTTGTGCAGCCTGGTGCGCTAAGCTGCAGCCACAAACACCAGTGAATTATGATACCGATGTCTAGAAAATATTATTTATACAAAGGAAACAATTTTCTACATGATTTAATGTTTCTGCTTGAACGGTGTCTCCTGCATAATTTTAGTTATTCTATTCACTTGCAAACTTCTTAACCTGCTGTGGAAATTTGGCCATTGAAAAAACACTCAGACGCAATGGATGGAAACACGATGAAACTAGGAGCATAACAAAAGCTAACAGAGCAGAAAGAAAGCTCCAGATGGTGTGAACATAATTCCCCAACTGTAAAGAAAATGGCGTGCGTAACCCCCTGCGCTCATAACTCAACCCTTGTTCGCCAGCTAAGAAAGTGGAATCTTACAAGCGAAAGAAAAAAAACAAGCGAGCATTAAAATGGAGCAGAATATGTGTTTTTATTGATTTAAGATATTTTCTACATCCATGAATAACCAGCAGTCGAGATCCCAGGATGCTCTCTTGATTTCATTTGAAAGCCGTTGTGCAGCGCTCAGCGGCTGAGAATGTCCCTCCCCACAGCACTTCGTGGTGCATTTTTTAATTAATGTTTTCTTTTTTTTATTACACCATGTCGGGAGTCTGCATTGTATTGCATTTATGTACAACTGATGAAATGGTTACATCTGTTCGCAATTTCATGTGTGTATTCAGAAGGCTTTTATAGGCCGTATTCTATCATATCATATTGAAGCATGGGCTTGGAAGATTTATGATGTAGATGTTTAATTGATTATATCACATATTTCATTAAATATACATATGTGCATGCAAATAAGGCTGCACATTCTGCAAGTTATCATCCAGATGATGGATGTTCAATGGTTCTGGCAGCTGCTGGAAAGAAAAAAAGCTCTGCTTGCCAACATCAAGACTAATGAGTGCCACGCGCTATCCACAGACAATGTCCTTCAACACTAAATCCATATCTGGAAACTCTGGGTAGCCAGCGGCTTCAGTCTGAGGTAATGACTTCCTACAGAAAGACATCTTTTCCTGCAGTAAATTTCAACATCATCTCAAACTTTCACGACTTCATGCTGCTCCTCTGTGGACTCATTGTAGGAACAGTTATGTCCACTTTTCTTTATAAAGGGGGTTTCAAACCTAAACACATTCAATTCAGAATTAAGGCAGAAAAGGTCTACAGTGGGAAATTTGAATTAGGAGCATCATGATTGTCCTCCCACAACTAATACCCTGTTCATAACTCACATTTAGTCGTTCATGAAGTCTGAGCGGCTGCTCCATTATGGCGGAGGAGCTTCGCCCCACCTGCTGCCAGCGCAGCAGGCACACACATTAATAAAATGGTAATAAATATCATTTTATGAATGTGTTTAAGGCTCGCTCTGTTACAGCGTGATGGCAGGGGGTGGGGCTGATCAGTGCAATTGCACTAGTAATGCAGCCCCCTGCCAGTGCGCAGGTCAGATTGGCCGGCTGCCCACAGCCGACCAATCTGACCCTGCGCACTTCAGAGCCTTCAATCCCAAGGCTGAGAAACAGCCGAGGGATTGCAGCTGCAGGCCCCCAGTCTCAAAATGATCGCAGGGTTAGCCTGCTCTAGCCAATCCTGGAGTTACAGCGCAGCACCAGGATTGGCTGTTTTGCCTTGTCCTAGGGCAAAAGTCCTTCCCTTCCTGCCTGAGTCAGCCGAGGAGAGCCAGGAGGAAGGAGACCACATCCAGAGCCTGTGACAGCGAGGACATGGAAATGAGCGTCAGGCGGCAGGTAAATTCTTTGTATTTTTTGCTTGTTTATGTGTATTGTATGTTTCCCCCCTCCTCCCCACCTCCCTGTCGTCCCCCGCCCCGCCACTCTGACCCCACATCAGCCGCTACTGCTCAAAGGGTAGATTTCAAATATTCTGGCGATATTACTTTCCACTTCATCACCAATTAAACATTCAGGTGTATCTTTTATAGAACTCTGGGTCAAATTATGAACCAATTTGTTGGTCGTAAACACTTAGAATCAGAGTTTGAGATAGCAAAAATGTTTTTTGCAATTTCCGAATCCCATTTGAGGAATTGGTAATTTTCAGCGGCGGCTCCTCCGCAATGGCAGAGGAGCATCGCCCCACTGCCTAGCTCGGAGCCAGCAAATAAAAAATAAAACGATGTTCTACCATCGTTTTATTTTTCATTTGCCGGTTCTGAGCCAGCTTGTGCAGGGAGGGGTGGGGCGGGGCACAGGAGGAGGAGTGCTATGTGCACTCCCTAAGTGCGCATATGTGTTTGGCCGGCCATCTCAGGCCGACCAAAACACACATGTGCACTTAGATTTCGCCAGCCCGGCTGCATTGAACAGCCAGGCTGCAGAAACCCCCACAGAATCCCTGGCCTGAGCGGAGCGTCTTTTCAGCCGACTCAGGCTAATTCCTGCACTGCTCTCCTAGCAGGAGAGCAGCACGGGGATTGGATGGGAGTCTGTCCCGGGGGCTGCCGGGACCAGGAAGAGAAGAGGAAGCGCAACGCGGGAGGCGTCCGGTGGCTTCAGGTAAGTTTTTTCATTTTTATATATTCTAACATCCCCCCGTGCTCTCCCCCCCGCCGCGCGCTCCCCCTCCCGCATTCCCTTCACCCGCCCTACCACCCTTTGCTTGTGGTGGCCGCCACTGGTAATTTTTACTGACTCCTAAAATTGGATTTCGACTGGATAGTGATTCGCTATTTGGAAGGGGTGTGTTGTGGGCATCCCTTGTAAATACAGAATTGTTATGCAATGTATACATGTTTTACAACTTGAATTTTGATTGTAAACCATTGAAAAGCTACCTACACACAAGTTGGGGTGGTAGCCCATTTGTAAAAGAGATGGGGTCCCTTTGAATATTATGAATGTCGAAAAAAGTTTCAGGAATAGTAGGAAGTCGCCCATGGGACCACTAGCAATTCTCAGTGAAAATTTTAAGAAAAACTGGCTGTATTTTTTTCTTTAAAAAAGTTTTCTTTATTTAAACACACTCACAGACATGGTAGTCGGCTGTCTCCTGTAGGCCAATCATAGTCAGTTGCAGTTTGCAATCGACCCCATGTGTGTTGATGAGGTAAGTCAGATTGCGCCCCTCTCCGATTTACACTTTGTGAACTGACCTATGGGTACACTAGTTGGCTTGCTAAATACTCGCAAATGATAAAAAAAAAATAGTGGTTGCAAAATTACAACCAGGTTTTGTATCCAGTGCAATAATATATTTTGCCCTCTGTTCCAATAGGCACATTAGGATGGGTATCATTTACGCAGATATAATAATGCTCTATTACTTACCGGTAATCTTCATTACTCCGGGTCCCGTTGTCCTCGTCCCATTCATTAACATAGTGGAGATAACCATCTCCCGACAGAAAAAAAGACCAAAGGCATGCTGGGACCCCAATACTGCCCCTCCCACCGGGAGTACATAAGCAGTACTTACCCAGCATCCCGTCTGTAAAACCAAGCCCATAGAGGAAGGCCGGCCGCCCGGGAGGGAGGGAGGGGCGTATGAATGGGACGAGGACAACGGAACCCGGAGTAATGAAGATTACCGGTAAGTAATAGAGCATTACCCCCAGCTCCCTTATGTCCTCGTCCCATTCATTAACATAGTGGAGAATACCAAAGCAGAAAAGCCGGCCTTCCGAACCAGCCAGCACACCCAGGAAACCCCACCAAGAAAGCACCCCGAGGTAGCAAAAGCAAGGGGGAACCGCAGGAGGCAACCGGGCAGCAAGGGACAAAACCCAGGACCGGAACCGAGCCAAGGAGAACAGAAGGCCACAGCCCAACAAGGAGACAGCCAACCAGAGAACCGCAAACGGACCAGGCCCAAGGAAAGAACGAACAGCACCACCAGGGCCGCCAAGGACAACCACCAAGCACCCAGCCCAGAAGGAGAAGCCCCAGCGAGAGCCCAGGAGCAGGCAAGCCGCTCCAGGCCCAAAGAGCCAGCAGGACCAAACCCCAACAGGGAAAAAACGCTGCAAACCGAACCAGGGCCGGACACCAAACCACAGCAGGAGCAGTGGAAAAGACCCCAGGAGCAAAGAGCCCACGACCCGGAGCCAACCCGCCCGGAAGAAGCCCACGCAGAGCACAGGGGAGGCCGACAGAGACCCAAAGCTTGCCAGAAGAAAACAAACAGAGGCAACCGCTCAAACGGAAACCGGAGGAAGCAGAGAAGCCAGAGGCACAAGCAGCACCAACCCCGGGTAACCAGCAACCAAGAGGGCAGACCCCCACAGAGGCAGGACAAACACCACCGGCCCGCACCCCGACAGGAGAGGGGAGGGAAACGGGGCCCGCCAAACCCCACACACCCTCCAGGAGCAGCACCCGGGGGAGCCAGGGAAGAGAAGAGCGGGCAGGACGACAGCACCAGGACAGGGGAGACCAGGCAAAGCACACCCCAGAGCCGGTACAGAAGACACAACACAGCCAGAGCGACCCAGGAAGCGAAACCGGAGGCCACGCCCGAAACGCCAGCAAGCCGGCAGAGCAGGAGCGACCGGAGACAACCAGGACACGCCAACCCCGAAGCCCAAAAACCAGGACCCCACACAGGCCGGAAAAGGCAAGACGCAGCCCAGCGGCAAACAAACCGGAAAGCCACCAGCTGCAAGAAGGGCCAACAAAGGAGGAGCACCAGGGCAACGGGGGGGCCAACAGCAGCCAAGGAAATCCGACCGAACCAGGCAGAAAAACGCGGACACCCAACCGGAGGCGAAGCAAGCCCGGGAAGAGAACAGCCGGCAGGAGCAGGCCCAGAAGGGCACACAAGGGCAAGACAGACCCCACCAGGGAGCCACGCCCGAGACCCACAGCGCACAGGCCCGGACAGAGGGCCGAAAAAGGCGACCAACATGGGCAGGGAGCCCAAGCAGCCCCCACCCAGGCACCAGGCAGACCCAGACGCCGCCAAACGACGGGGAGGAGACCAGGAGCCCACAGGGAGCAACCGCAACAGGAACCCAGGCGAACCCCCAAACAAGGAGAACCGCCGTGGCACGAACCCCGGATCCCCAGGGACCACCAGAAAGGGAACCAAAGCAGCGAACCGCCACACAGAACGCACCCCAGCCCAAGGCAAAGACCCACGCCAGGTCAGGACGACAATCAACACGGGCGCCAGGCACACCGGGGAAAAAAACCCAACCCACAGCCAACAGCCAGGCCGCGAGAGGGCCGGAGCAACAAGGCCCCCACCACCGGAGAACCAGAGGCAGAATCAACCGCACTGCCCAGCAAAGGAAGAGCCAAAGCCCAACCACACCAGCCAGAGAAAAGGAGGAGAGAGGCAGGAGGCAGAAGCAAACAGCAGACAGGGGCTGCAGGAGGAGAAGCCCCAGAGCGAGCAACACCACCGATGGAACCTGGAGACAGCCGCCCAGCAAAGGAGGAAACCTCCAATCCAAGGAGAAGGGCACGAACAGTACCCACCAAGGACAACCAAATGCCGGGAGGGAAGACCAAGCGGAAACACACAGCACGCGGCAAGCACAGGCCGAGACCCAGGCAGGGACGAACCAGGCCCAACCCGCCCGAGCACTGAACAAGCCAGGACAGGGGCGGCCGGGGAGACACGGCTGCAGAACGCAGCAACAGCAGGGAAACACAAGGACCATGCCAAGGAAACCACTGAAGCCAGAAACAACGCAAGAGAAAGCTGAAGAGACACGGCCACCAAGACAGCAGCGCCCAGCACAGAGCAGGGGAAGCAGGCAGCGACAGAGGCCATGAAACCGCCCAGGCCCCAGGACCAGCCTCCAGAGCGAAGAGCAGGACACCAGCCCACCGCAGGAACAGAGCAGCAAGGCAATAGGCAGAGAACAGGAGCGCATAGGGGGGGAGCCGCAGGCATCGAACACACAACCACGAGCAAGAGGCAGAGACCCAACCACCAGGCAATAGCGATACAGCAAGAGCCGCAGAAGCAAAGGGCCAAAGACCAAGGGCCCTCTCAGCCAAACAGAGGCCGTACAGCACGCACACAAAGGAAGCAGGCTGAGCAGAGCGGAAAACCCAACGACCCCCAAGGGGCGTGGGCACGCAGCAGAATGACCCCCGTGCGGAAAAAATGCAACCCAGCGGGAGCAGGAAAGCAGGGAGCGAACACGCAACCACAGAGCCCCGGAAGCCTCCCGGAGGCACAGAACCGGAGGCACGAACCCATGCCCCCAGCACCAAGGCCGGCAGGCAAGCTGAGAGCAACAACCACCCCAGCGGGCAAGGAAGTCCAGCCTCGACAAAATCCACGGCCCCAGTAGAACCGGGCCAGATCCAGAAGGAAGAGGAAGCTAGACCGGCCCACGAGGAAGAACCAGGAGAAAAAGAAGGGCCCAGAGGACAGAAGCCAGTGCGAAGAACTCCGAGAACCAGAGTCCGAGCAAGGCAAGCCCATCAAGACAACACGCCAACAGGCAAAACACAGCAGAGAAATCCATGGCAACCCAAGAACTCCGCGACACTCTCGTGACATGCAGAAAAAAACGAGCCAAGCACAGTGTCCCAGGAAAACGGAACAGCAACGGGAAAGCAAACACACACGAACCACAGAACAAAAAGTGGTAGGTGACCCCGGAGGCTCGAAACAGAAGCATGGCACGGAAAACACAGCCCACACAGGGCAGCACGCAGCCATCCACCAGCCCACAATGCCGCAGCACCACCGAGCAGGTGAAGAACCGCAGCCAGGCCAACAGAGAGCCCAAGAGCACCCCAGGATGGAGCGCACCAGCACAGTACATGCCGCAACCTGTGGAATGATGCCACGGTGCCACAACACAAGTCGCAGGGGCCGGCAGAGAAACATAGCGCCAACCCGACCCAAAGGCAACGGGAGAGCCGCACAGAAGCACCAGCTACGTCGTACCAGGACACAACGAAGCGCCCGGAAGAAGCGGGGAGAACAAGCGATTCACCCAGAAACACAGGCGACCCAGCGACATGAACCGAGGACCCAGCTCCAGGGCCCGGTGAACCAGCCCCAAAGGCGGCGGCCCCAGCCGGGAAAGAAGGAGGCAGCTGGACAAGCGACAGCGCAAACAAAGAACACCACAACAAAGGTAGGTAGCACCCCACATGCCACCATGCCGGTCCGGCAACGAGATCCCCCACGGAACGTACGGGGTAGCCGAAGCACACGGCACAGAAATGTAGGGATACAGCAGCCAAAGCCAACTATCACGCCGGCGCATCCCGGCCGCACATGGGCCGCGCAAAGGAAAAAAGCACAGAAAGGGAACTCCCCCACGAGCCACCCCCTGCACCACCACTGTCACAGCAGAGGCCCACCCTACAGAAGCAAAGGGCGAGCCAACGAAAGGACACATGGAGCTCCAAAAGGACGACAGACAGAAACCGCCGTCAGCAAAGCAGATCTGCACCCATTTTAAGTCTTGGTGACTGGTCCAAGCACTGACGACGACTGAGCCCCACCGCTGCTCTGCGGACTTCACTCCGTTCCCCCCAGAGCTCACGCCTCGGCCTCATCGGGAGTTTCAGGGGGTGACTCACAGCAAAGGAAACAACATCCGAGAGACCCATCGGAGCCAAACTTACCACGCCGCAGCTGGGACTCAGCCTGGGCTCGACGTCTGTAGCGCCCAGATTGAGCTGACACGAAGGCCCCGGAGCACAGCACGTCCAGCAAGCCACCGAGACCGCTCCGGTCTCGAGGGAAAAGCGCATGCATGAGGCACGAACCGTGGACACCAGCACCAAAGTCGGCTCAAACCCCGGAGACCTGTGGAGACAAGGAACAGCAGCAGCAGGCACACCCACAAGAAGAGGAACAGAATCCGCTACGCGGGACTCACCCGGAGAGGGGGCCGGACAACACCAGCAGCAAGCCCCCTCCAACAGCGTGAAGCCAGGAGCACTGCAAACGCGGCGCGTCTTCCACCCGGCCCGGCCTCAGTAAGACGCGCACGCGACCCGGAAGCACCCGGGAGGAAACACACCAGCCTCAGAGGGCCCGCCGGCCAGGCAGTGCACCGGCCACGAACAGGCATGACACCCAGCAAGCCCAGCAGGCCAGGGGACAGCCCAGGAAAACCCCGCGCCCGCACAGCCAGGCAGCCGGGCGGGGGAGAAGAGAAGAACGCCACTCAAGCCCAGCAGGAGCAGCACCAGCAACACCACGTCCATTCTGTCGACAGACAGAAAAAAGAACAGACGGGATGCTGGGTAAGTACTGCTTATGTACTCCCGGTGGGAGGGGCAGTATTGGGGTCCCAGCATGCCTTTGGTCTTTTTTTCTGTCGGGAGATGGTTATCTCCACTATGTTAATGAATGGGACGAGGACATAAGGGACCTGGGGGTAATAACCATTACTTGTCAGTCCAGAAAATTCTTCTGTGCTTTATGAAATTGATATGTGGCTGGTAAAAGAGTGGTCACAAAAAGTGAGAGAAATACAAAAGTAATAACAATAATAGTGACAACAATAATGACTACAACAAAAACAGCAACTTAATTTCCTAGCGTTTTTGTACTTTTGAACACAGATGAGTGGAACAGTGCTTTACAGAGTAGTATTAAGAAAAACTACAATGTATACACAAAAACAAATAGACCTTAATGGCCAAGGCGCATGCTAACAACCCCTTAACAGAATACACAGATGACGTAGGGGAACAGGAACAACGAAGTATATTCAGCAAATACAAATTAACAATCAAGGAACATTGTAGCAGCACCCAAATAGTATATACAGTAGAATTCAGAAATCACTGAAGGGAAGCAGTGTCAACTGGAAGTATAGCATCCGTAGGAAAGAGTAATATCAAAGTCGTGGGGAAGTAAAACGAGACAATGCTGTTGAAACAGAAATCCTTGCTCCTTCCTTTAGAATGCGTCATACGATGGGCAGGCTTACATAGCTGAAAGAATAGTTTCAAATCTTGGGTGCACTCACAGAGAAGTCTTTTATAAGTTCTCTATTTCTTGAAGGTTGGGGTCTCAAGAAAAAACTATTCAGGGCCTGAGATCAACCGGATATGGAAAACTTGAAGGTTGGATATTTTCGGGTTACCGAATGCAATGGCTCGCTTAAAAATGCTCCTGGCACTAATGGGGAACCATCTGAGGCTGACCAGAAATGGTGTTAAGTGGTTGTACTTGTTTGATCTTGAGACTAACCTTGTAGTCACATAGAGGCAGATAAAGTTGAAGTCTGATATCTGCCAATAGTGCTTTGTAGGAATAAATCTTAGAAAGCAGGAGAGACTGTATCAGAGAGTTAAACTCATTCTCTGGTATGAAGGGGTTGTTTCCACTGAGGAGCCTGATTTCATATTGTTTCATTGGCTAGGGAATTCATGTTGGCACATAGGTTCTTCATAATGTCAATCCAAAAGACTTTTTGCAGTCAACTTTCAACTATTTTTAACGACCGTAGCCAGCATTGGAATCTTGCGCACTAAAAAACACAACAGTGATGATATTTTTCCCCACTATGCATTATATTGCATAAAACACATATTGCATTCATTGTATCAATCTGATCACCACATTACAAGTTAAGATGAAGAGTTACTAATAGTGAATACTTACCTTTGACGATGTACTGGTAGGTGATAAAGTAGACACAATATTTTTGTGGCCTAATATCATCCACCTCGATGAACAAGTTACTTACCTTCAGTAATTCTCTTTCTGGTGGATACTCTAACTCCAGATTCATCACTTGTCTATACCCCCATGCACAAGATTGGGTCTGGAGATTTTTTTCAGCAATTCCATTGCGCGCCATTATGCCTCAATATAACCACCACTATCGTGCATCAGTCAGTTGTTCCTGATAACTGTCTGCAATGTCAGAGATGGAGGCCTTAGGAATCCGATTGTGGCTGTGTGCAGATCTCTAAGTTGGAATCTTTTTAATATGGATCATGTTGTGCCTGTGCAGATGTCCACAACAGGCACTCTGCACACCAGCACCGTCGTAGAGGCATTTGCTCTGGTGTTTAAAGATCCTGACAGTTGGTATATGACCAGGGAAATGCTCTGTAGACTTCGCCAGTTCCAAAGGCGCAAAGCCTCCTGGCACAAGACCCATGACCCCACCCCACCCTGCTTGTTGCAGTAGCACATGGTGATGGTGTTGTCTGTGAGAACCTGCAAACACTCCCTCTTGATGGATGGTAGGAAAGCCTTTAGTGCCAAGTGAAACGCCCAGAATTCCAATAAGTTGACATGTGGGTAGTGTTCTGCGGAGACCAGAGTTCTCTATCTCCTCCTCTCCCAGATGGCCTCCCCAACTCAGCAACAATGCATCTGTTGCAATTGTTAGTCCTGGGTGAGGCAAAGAAAGGAGTCTGCTGCCGGTACAACTGCAGCCCCGCAATCACCTCTGCAGTTCTTTCCCAGTCTTCTACGACACCTGGATGGTATCTGAGAGGTTTCTTTGGTGCTGAGCCTATTGAGACTTGAGATCCCACTATAGAGCCCACATGTGCCACCTGGTGTGGTATACTAGCAGAATGCAGAAGGCCAAGAGGACAGGATGTCCGATAACCACTCTCAGTGAGATCCATGTCAACCATTGAAACATTGGGTTCATAGCCCGAATATTCTAGACTCGTTGAGGCAGAGAGAAGGCTTGAAAGAGCACCATATCCAGAATGGCTCCAATGAAAGGTGCCCTCTATGAAAGAGTCAGGTGTGACATCAGCACATTGATGGAAAATCTCAGGGAAATCAACACGTCGGCCATCGAAAGAAGATGGGTCACAATTGTTTGAGGTGAGCCTGCCTTCAACAACCAGTTGTAGAGGTACATGAAAACTGGTATTCTTAAACTCCTCAGATGGGAGCAACGACCACCATCGCTTTCTTGAACACCGAAGGGTGCTGGTGAGGCCAAAAGGGAGCATGGAGTGCTTGTGGCCTACCTGAAACAGAAGGTAGCGTCTGTGGGATTACAGGACAGGGATGTGGAAATAGGCATTCTGCAAATCCAATGTCATCATCTAGTACGCTGGATTCAGGGTAGACAGAACTTGGGCCAAAGTGATAATCTTGAACTTGTACTGCTTCAGGAAGAAGTTTAGGAGGTGTAGGTCTAGAATAGGACAAAGTCCTCCGTCCTTCTTGGTCACCAGAAAGTAGCAGGACTAGCAGGCTGTCCCAACTTCTGCTTCCGGTAACTTCTTTATGGCTCCCTTCTCTAAGAGATCATAAACTTCTTGTCAGTGAATGGACAACTGATCCCCAGAAGCTGTTGTGGTGTGGGCGACATATCTGAAGGGGTGGAAGAGAAGGGCAGGGCATAGATGCATTGAAGAATTTGACGCACCCAAATGTCTGATGCGATGCCTATCCTGCCTCCAATCAGGTGACTGCCAAACCCCTTTAATTTACCCTCCGAGTCAGTAAAAGCAGAATCGTACAGTTCTATGGATCCCATTTCCAACCGACTTATTACGATGTCAGATTCGGACAGCCTTTCCAAATCGGTCTGTCTGACACAGAACGGCTGTCAGAAACTGACTTTGGGGGCCCGAAGCAGGCCCCCCTTCACCCTGAGGCCTCCGGTTGGGGCCCGTGGGGGTACCCAAGGGACCCCCCCTTTAAAACCATGCACAGTGTGGCAGGCACCATGGGGTGCCTGTGACGGGGTGCAAGGTTTTCTGCAACCACCCCTTTTTCCAATGGGAGCCTGTGTTGTCAGTCGGAACACAGGCTCCCATTGAAGTCAATGGGAGACTTTCCGAACGGTGTTCGGAACCATCGTAATCGGTCGGTCTGACTCGCTGAACGCGAGTCGGTCGTAACCGATTCCAACAAAGAGTCGGTTGGATTGCTTTCCGACCGACATAGTAATGAGGCCCTAAGGGTGGTTTAAACAATATTTTGCACTTCCAAAATTGAAAGTGAGAAATATTGTTTAGATCACACCTAGTTTGCATTCTAGGCTTAAAGTAGAAATATATTTAATTAAAAATAAGTAAATACACTGTACTACACCATATTTCCCTTCAAAATCCAGAATGCAGACTAAGGGTCCAATTACGATGTCGTTTGGAAACTGTCCCGAATTAATCAGTTCCGGACTAGTTTCCGAACGAATCGGGTCCTGTGAGTCCAGACGACCGATTACGATGCCTCCCAACATCGTTCAGTCAGACTCGCATTGACTTCAATGGGAGCCTGTGTTCCGAACGCATAGGCTCGCATTGGAAAAAGGGGTAATTGGGAAAACCTTGCACCCTGTGGCGGGCACCCCATGGTGCCTGCCACATTGTGCATGGCTGGGAAGAGGGGTCCCTTGTGTACCCCCATGGGCCACCTTCGGACGCCTCCGGGTGAAGGGGGACCCGCAACGGGCCCCCAAAGACCGATCACGAAAGCCGTTTCGTCTCGGGCAAACTGAATCGGAACGCCTTTCCGAAACGGTCATCGTGATCGCTCATCCGGAAACCATGTCCATAGAGCTGTACGAATCGGCTCAGAAAGACTCGGGCTGCCCGGAAGCCTTTCGGAACCGATTTGGTCTGCTCAAATGGTTTCTGGGCATCGTAATCGGTCATTGGGAAAACTGTACGATTCGGTAGGAAACATGGGTTCCGAATCAGATTTGACATGACTGAGTCCCATCTCGAGCCCTTCCTAACAACATCGTAATCAGCCCCTAATTGTAAAAATAAAAAGAAATATGTGAACATTTTTTAAAAAACACTGTACTACACTATATTTCCCCTTAAATATAATGTTGTAGTGTTGTTTTTGTATATATTTCATTAAAAAAAATTAAGTGCTGCGGTATTTCCTAGGTAGTAACCAGGTACTTCGTTACCTTTGTTAAAAATACACAGAAAATTTTAAATAATTTGCCCTACCTATTACCACTGTAACAAAGTCAAATGGTTACCACTGTAATAAAGTTAAATGGTGCCAGTTATTAGAAAAACAAAAAACTCTCTTCTTATGCAAACTCTGACCTAACTATAACTACATAGTGGCGACCACCACTATGTAGTTATAGTTAGGTCAGAGTTTGCATAGGAAGAGAGTATTTTGTTTGTGTAATAACTGGCATCATCTGACGAATCTTCACAAAACTTTCCCAAAAAAAAGTTCATCAACCTCAGCTCCTTCCTAATAAGCTTCAGGACGATCCGTCATGCAAGCGTAGCAAAAAGGGGGGTCGGAGGGATACGTCTTCCCCATGCAATTTACCATAGGAATATTAGGAAGTGTTTTAGAAAACAACAGCTGAAAGAATGACTCCAAATCTGGCAGAAAGCTAGATCTTTACTCACAAAGCGTGCTTTTTGTGATTTGGTGTAAATCTGTTCAGCCTTTTTTGAGAAATTAGGTTAAAAAGTTATTGATATTTGCAAGGTGGTCCTGCAGGAGTCCCCTGGGACTCCAGCAGTACCGCAAATCAAAAATATAGAAGTATTTGATTGAATGAGAGGATTTTTTTCTGTCTGCCATGTCAGTATTGTGAGATCAGTACTGATCCTGAGTGACAGAGGAATCTGATTGGCTAGCCACAACACAGAGATGTTACGGCCACCAATGCAAGACATGGGGACTCGGTCCCTGTGTCTGGAAACCGAAAATAAATTAAGATATAAGGGGCAAGTACCCCAACCCCCTTATATTTATGGGGCATCCTAAAGGGACCCCCACCGCCCTCCCTCCAAATCCCTAATTGTTTTTTTTACTTGCTAGTACCGTTGTACTCCTGCAGAACCCAGCACAGACCCTCGCAACATCACACAGGGGTCCGCGCCCGGGGTCCTGTCTGAGTGCCATGGGACTTTGTACAGAATCCTTCAGCAATAGCGGACCTCCCAAAGGGAACTAACAAAATATGGGTGGGTAAGTATCTGTTGTGCACCTGTTCACACTATGCACAACCCCTTCACAGAGAGGCCAGTACCTGCATACACTCAAGGCCCCTTAGTTGGGCAAACCTCTACTATGCACAGCCTTTGCCCTGTACACAAATCTTCACAGAGAGCCACTTCCTCCACACATCCAAGGCACATTAGGCGGCCAAGCCCCTACTACTCACAGCTTTTTACCTGAACTGAACCGTTTGCAGATAGCTGACCTCTTGTAGGGAACTTATCACACATGGGTGAGCAAGTACCTGCTGCTCAATGTTTTTGCCCTGAACACATCTCTTCACAGGGAGCCCACTCCCTCCAGACACACATGGACCCCTAGGTGGCCAAGACACTACTACGCACAGACTTCGCATCTATACAACTATTCACAGAGAGCCCACTCCCTCCAGACACCCAAGCTCCAGCTTCTCGCCACTTCCGGGGGAACCACTTAAAGTCCATGCACAGCCGGATGCGCAGCAGTCGCAAGCTGAGTAAGGCGCCGTTCCGCTTTGGTTTTGTATGCTATACTGTGATTGTACCCTCAAATAGCAGTTTTAACCTTACGCTGCTACTACTTTCCAATTGCACATCCTTGTTTTTAAACTCCGCTTTTAACAAGAGTTTTTTAATCGCTACACTGCTAACCGCCTACCTGTTCCTCACTCTCTGGTCCGCCGTGGGGCTCCCGTTTGTGCGGAGGGAGTGTAGGGCAATTTCTCTGGCGCCATCTTGGGGGAAGGGGTTGGCGCTCCAGCTTCTCGCGACTTCCGGGGGAACCACTTAAAGCCCATGCGCAGCGGGCGCACCAAAGGCAAGTCCGTCTGCGCCCGTCCGCGCCCATCCAGGACCAGGGGCCAGAAACCCTGCACAATTTCCCAGAATTATATACACTAGGGAGGAACTGCATGGTTTTAACACACCCAGAGGAAAGGATTGTGAGAAGGGTTGGGACTTCATGAGTGTCACCTCAAGAGAGAAGGTCTGCCAGCACTGTAAACTAGGATGGAAATCACCCTACACGACAGAGTTAAAAAAACTAATGGGCTAAAGGAAGCGCAGGAATGGAAATTAGGGCTGATTAATAGCAGATCATTGCCCAAACATACAACTGAAATCCGACTACTGGTAGAGGACAATAAATTAGATGTGCTGTTCATAACAGAAAGTTGGCTCAAAGAGTATTCATCCCCGGATATAGTTATGACGTTGCCACCAGACTATAAGATACATAGGCTGGACAGGATAGGACAGATAGGGGGGGGACTCGCCATTCTTATAAAGAGGGAGTTCAAATGTACAATCGAATCACTGGCCCTCAAAGGGTGTGAATGTCTCTTCTTCTCAATCCTTCTTATCACCTACACTCTATCAGGCCTCCTAATCTATAGACCCCCAGGCCCCTCTGGAGAGTTCTTAGAAAATCTGCCGAAGTATTAGCTAGCCTTTTATTAAAGAAATCTAACATTACTGTACTAGGAGATCTAAATTTGCACATGGAAGACAAGAGTCATCCGAGTGTTAAAAGACTGCTATTAGATTTAGAAAGCCTACAACTTGCCCAGCTGGTAACAATGGCCACACACGTTAAGGGACATACCCTGGATGTGGTAATCTTCAATGATCCCAATATCAAAGTTGCTGCATCAATACCGGTACCGTGGTCTGATCATCATATCATCCCCTTTAATTTACGGAAGACAGAAAGAGAGTATGGGGGGATACCACCAAGGTTACGATAAGGAAAAGATGCTGGGCCAGGATTAACTCAGGGGCATGGGGGGACATCTTAACTGACACAGCGATCCCAAAAACTGAGAATCCGGGGTCAGTAGAGGCAGGATATTCCAGGTGGGAATCCTGGATTACTCAATCTTTGGATATAGTAGCCCCTAAGGTCTCCCATAAACCTAAATCCAGAACCAGAGCAGATGGATGGTTTAATTCCCAGCTGCTGGCGCTAAAGAAAAACTGTAAAAAAATCGAAAGGGATTGGAGAAAAAATTATGACCCACAACTCAAAACGGAGTATAAAGTAGCCATTAGAAACTACCATAATAGTATCAAAACAGCTCAAGCTAAGTTCTTTAAGAGAAAATTAATAGAGCTCAGAACTCCTCAAGGGAACTGTTTACGGTAATCAAGGCTCTGACTAATCCACCCATTGACACCTGTCCATCAGAAACTTCTGAGGAGAGGTGCAATGACTTAGCCGTCTACTTCCTCTCGAAAGTAACTGACATCTATAGCTGCTTTAAAACGAATGGAGAGCTAACCCCAGGGTGTGAAGAGGAACAGGAAATAGTTCCCCCACAACAAACTATCTCCCGCCTATGGAACAGAAGGGTGTAGAAGCCTTGATGGATAAGTTGAAGTCTGGTTCGCCTTTGGACCCAGCCCACCGCAAATCCTCAGAATAGTAACATCTGTCTACTGACTTTAATGAGGGTCATGAATCAGTCCCTAGAAACGGGCATAGTTCCAGTTGCTTGGAAACACGCTGTTATTAAGCCTCTGCTGAAAAAAGCAAATGCAGATATATCGCAATTGTGTAACTATCGCCCCATCTCCTTGCTACCGTTTGTGGGCAAGCTACTAGAAAAGCATGTCAACAGAACACTGTCAGAATTCCTAGAGACTAACCAGTGCCTCCACCCCACTCAAATGGGCTTCAGGGCACAACACAGCACAGAGTCGGCTCTGTTGGTGGTGGTGGAGGAACTAAGAAGATCGGTAGAGCAGGGAAAATCAGCCGCCTTGCTCCTGTTGGATCTGAGCGCCGCCTTCGATACGGTAGACCATCATATATTACGAAGAAGGCTCTCAGACATTGGTATACAAGGCACGGTGCTTAAATGGCTGTCATCGTTCTTGGAAGATAGAACATTTCAAGTACAGGAGAATACTACTGTTTCTAAAACCATGTCACTGAGGTGTGGGGTCCCACAGGGTTCCTCATTGAGCCCAACGCTTTTTAATGTGTACATGGAACCACTGGCTAAGATTGTGCTGGAGTTTGATATATCTATGACGTCCTATGCCGACGTCACTCAGTTGGTGATCTCCTTGGACCCAAAAAATAGCAAGGATGGTGAGAGATTATCTTCCTGCTTGGAAAGAGTCAAGGAGTGGATGACAACAAGTTGTCTAAAATTTAATGGGGCCAAAACTGAGTTACTGTTTCTCGGAAGTAAAGCAATACCCAGGCCCACCATAGGTTGGCCTGCTTGCCTAGGCAATCCACCCATCCCCACAGAAATAATAAAAAATATAGGCTTCTGGTTAGAAACGGATCTCTCCATGGTGACACAGGCTAAGAAAGTTGCAGCAACCTGTTTTGGACTACTTAGAAGTCTTTGGAAAATTCTAGACAGGATTCCTACACAGTTTAGGAAGACAGTGGTCCATTCTTTAGTCACCTCGCGGTTAGATTATGGAAACTCATTGCTCCTGGGGGCACCTAAATGTGTAACCCACAGACTGCAGGTGGTCCAGAATGCAGCTGCAAGGCTGCTGTGCAATGTTCCGCCATGGGAGTCGGTGAAAAAGCACTTAATCGGACTTCATTGGCTCCCTGTTGAGGCCAGAATAAAATTCAAAATACTGGTCATCACCCACAGAGCTTGCCATAATAGAGGTCCCAAAAAAATCAAGAGTCTAGTATCCCCTTACATTCCAAATAGGCGGCTGCGTTCAAGCATGGAGGAACTTCTAAAACCAACAAAGGTCAGGAGGGAGAGATGGGGAGGAAGATCCTTCTCTCACCTTGCTCCTAAACTCTGGAATTCTTTACCACTGGAATATAGGTTGATGAATAAAGAATTACAGTTCCACAAAGCGATTAAAACCTGGTTGTTTAAGCAATACCTTTAAGGCCCGGCCGACCCCTATCAGCTAAGTGACCTTCTAGCGCTGGGAAGCCTTAGGGCAGCCATTCGCTCTATAAATCCCATAAATAAAAAAAAAATTAAAAAAAGAAATAAATAAAATTAAAAAAAGCCCCCTTAGGTGGCCAAAACTCCACTATGCCTAGCCTTTGTCCTGCACACAACTGTTCACAAAGTGTGCATTCCCGACAGACATCCAAGCTCCCTTAGGTGGCCAAGCCTCTACTACGTACAGCCTTCAGCTCACCCCGAACCCTTCGTGGACAGCCAGCCTTTCGTAGAAGTGAATCAACCACAAAAGGGTGGGCAAGCACCTGCTGCTCATGGTCTTTGTCCTGTATACAAATGCTCACTGAGAGCCCACTCTCTCTAGACACCCAAGGCCCCTTAGGTGGCTAAGCCTTTATTATGCACAGCCTTTGCCCATTGCAGAAGTGCTCATGTAGAGTCTACATTCTTAAGACACCTAAGCCTATTAGGTGGCCAAGCCAAGCCCCTGGTACACTCTGTAGTGAACCCTTCACGTATAGCCAACCTCTTGTGGGTTACCAGCCACTCACAGTTGGGAACGTACCAGTTGCGTATGGTGTTCACAACCCCTCGACAGAGAGCCCACTCTCTCTAGACACCCAAGCCCCATTAGATGGCCAAGCCACTACTACACACATCCTTCGCTCTGTGCACAACTTTTCATTGACAGCCCACTTCCTCCAGACTCCAAAGCCCCATTAGGTGATCAAGCTCCTACTATACACAGCTTTCGCCCTGCACCCAACTGTTCACGGAGAGCCCGCTCAACTAAGACTTTCAACTCCAATTAGGTAGTCAAGCCCCTAATACGCACAGCCTTCACCCTGTACCGAACCCATTGCGTGTAGTCATCCTCTTGTGGGCAATTAAACATACACGGGGGGCATGTACCTGTTGTGCATGATGTTTGTCCTGTGTTCAACACCTTCAGTGAAAGCCCACTCCCTCTACACACCGAAGCCTCTTTAGGTGGCCAACCACCCTACTAGGCCCAGTGTTCACCGTGTACATAACTCTTCACGGGGATCCCACTTCCTCTATACATCTAAGCCACATTGGCTGGCTAATCCCTACTATCCTGTTACACACAGCCTTCGCCATGTACCCAACTCTTGACAGAGAGCCCACTCCCTCCACACAACCAAGCCCTCTTAGGTGGCCAACCCCTACTACACACAGCTTTTGTACTGTATCAATGTCTTTGTACGTAGTCAACCACTTGTAGGAATGAATCAGATGCGGATGGGCCAAGTCCCTTCCAACACACAGCCTTCACCCTGTACACAAGTCTTCATGAAAAGCCCACACCTTCCAGACACTGAAGCCCCCTTAGGTGGCAAAGCCTCTACTATGCACAGTATTAGTCCTTTCCCAAACCCTTTGCGGGTTATTCAAACTCTAGAGCACAAACAGATGAGGGTAGCCAAGCCCCTACTACACACAACCTTAAATCTGTACACAAGTATTCATGAAGAACCCACTCCTCTGAGACATCCAAGCCCCTGAAGGTGGTCAAACCCCTACTATACATAGACTTCGCTCTATACACAACTCTTCACTGATTGCCTACTCTCTTCCGACAACTAACCCCCGTTAGCAAACTCCTAGAATACACAGTTTTTGCCCTGTATCGAACTCTTTGTGGGTAGTCAACCACTTGTGGAAATGAATCAGACGTGGGTTGTCAACCCCCTACTACACATAGCCTTCACATTGTACAGACGTTTTCACGGAGAGTTCAGTCCTTCTAGACACTGAAGCAGTCTTGGGTGGCCAATCCCCTAGTATGCACTGCCTTCTCCCTGTACACGAGTCTTCAAAGAAAGCCCACTCCATCCAGAAACTTAAGCCACTTTAGGTGGCCAACCATTACTGCACATAGTCTTCACTCTATATCAAACCTTTTTGTGGGTAGTCCTCCTCTCGGGCGCAGTTGTAATATTGTCATGCAATGTTGGGAACTACACAGAATACATGCAGTAACTCTGTGTAAATAATGATTTGTATAAACCTACTCGTATAATATTGTAATGTTTCTCTTTGTGTTTCTCCCTTTTTAAATAATAACATTCTACTCTGACTGGGTGGCTGTTGTACTACCCTTAGAGATATTTTGCATTGGGCTATACTGTTTGTAAAATCTACTCTAGTCCCTCACCTGTGGCACGGCTTCAGTAGAGAGTTTTTAAAAACCGGTATAATCATCGACAGCAGACTATAATATTATATTATTACAAGAATCTTGGAAGGAAGGATCCCTACAGTTTGGTCTAGTACTGTGCCCTTTATCTGTAAAAAAAATAATGAGAAACATTTACTGATTCATTTTCAGTGTTTTGTTTGTTTTAAAAATGTAGGGTTTTTTATTATTAGAAGACCAAAGGTATCGAGCCTCTTGGATTCCCTATCCGGTGGTGTAGTAAGGAACACGCCAAGGTTGACTTCGGACAGGTTGACCTGGACAACCCGGCTCGCTAGAGTGGGGTGCTGAGTCCCCCGGAGTGGGGCGATGACGAAAGGCAATTGTCCAATCCACAGAAGCCCCCATGCAGGGCCTGGCCCATGCCCCCATCAGGAAATTTTGGAGGGCTTCATGAAAAGGGAAGAAAGGTTCTGTGGGGCAGACTCCTGGCTGAAGCATCTCCGTCAAGATGTTCGTCTTGACTGCCTTTGAGGGCAGCTTCAGATCTAGGACCTCAGCCTCATTCCTCACCATAGTATGTCAAAGGAACACCCTTCCTCCGTAGCTATAATGGCAGTAGGGACAATGCTAGTGTCAGGAGAAGTGTTTAGATCACAGGCATTCACTAGTTCCTCATACCAGTTGTCCTCTGACTTTTCTAGAGGGTTATAGTATCCATAAGGATCTTCAGATTCTGCCTAATTATGCTCCTCTCCAGGCCTGTTGAAAACAACAGGTTCTGGATTCGACTCGAAAGGTTGAGATCAGTCCGGAGTCGACATTGGGCGACATCGATCTGGCTCTGTATCGGAGTCAGGTATGATGATGCGGTCGGCGCCACCAACAATTTCACTGGAATGGGCTCTGGGGTTGGTCGTTATATCCAGGGGGCCCAAGTGACGCCACAGGCTGACCCACCAGTGGAAATCCAGCCTAACCCATGGGACCCAAAGGCACTCCAGAGTGGTTGGCCCGCACAAAGATGAGGTGAATGGCCTCATAAAATTCACAAAGTTGGGTAGAGGTTGCTCCGTTAAACTCGGGAAGGTTTGGAGTGGACCCAGAGGCAGGCTCCGTGTTGGAGTGTACCTAGATCGACATTGTTCCCGCGCCTTGTTTGAAGACTTGGACTAGTGCAGTGAAGTCAAAGAGTGTGTTGACTTCTTTGACATCGTAGACTTCTTGTGGGACTTACCTGAAGACTTTGAGTGCAATGACAAGCACCTGCAACAGCACCGCAAACGGGGCCAGGACCTTCCTTGCGACTAGGACCTGAAACGTCGGGGAGGAGACCCGTGTCAGGCAACCAGGAGCTTCAAGGAATGCTCCCACAGTGCCTTAGGGTTCACGGCGCAGCAGTCCTCAAAGGCCTTGGATTCGTGGTCTGGCTTCAGGCACTTGAGCCAAGGCAGATGGGGTTCTGCCAGAGACATTTGTCTGTGACAGTACCCACAAGCTTTAAACCCCGCCGTTGTTTCGGGAGACATCCCTCCGCACACTGGGAGACAAAGTCTCAAAAAAGAGCTAGACAACGCGTCAAACCAGGTTGTCCAAAAAGTGGACAGAGGTAGCTCTCTTCGGGTCTGCACTGACTGTCACAGAAAGAAAAGAACTGAGGTCAGCGTGTTGGGGTAGTGCCTATATAGGCATCGCCCACGTCACTTCCAGCATGGACGACGCAGACACGGAGCCGAACTATGCTACCTACCGGCACGCAAGAGGTACTGATTGAAAATTTCCGGTTCCAGTCTGATGCCTGGAGAATATTCTAAGGTAAGGAATCTGCAGCTAGAATTCTCTATTAGATATATGTTCTTGCTTTTATATCGCATTCATAATGTGCAATTACATTGATTTGTATGTCCTTGTGATCGCACATGAATGTTTAAAGCCCCCTGCACTCTCATTTTATCTTTTTTCTCATATAAGGCATAATTTGTCCATGGTCATCACTGTAATGGGTGTGCTTGAGATTAAATGAACGCTTCTTTATAGCCTCTTTCACATGAATTTCACACCATTGTGTACAAACTAATCCTTTTTCCTTGTTTGTTTTTAGAATCTAGTAATCAGGCCCTAAAGTAACTATAACTAGCGCCCCCCGCCATGCACAGTGTTGTCATCAATGATGTAATTTTAGATGTTGCAGTGATGTTATCATTGATGCCATAGAACATGCCATGAGTAATGCATTATGCGAGGTAATTAGTAGTGCATGGCGAGGGCGCTAGTTATAGTCACTGTAGGGCACAAGTTATAGTTACTTGAGATAACTATAACTGGTGAATTTTAGTGATATTATTACTTTAAACTGTATGTTTAGCTGACACTTTCACCTAACAATAACATCACTTTAACTGTTGATTTCGTCAGTGAATTTCTATATATTTTTTTTTTTTTAAAGTAAAGAAATATTATAATACCATAAGTAAAGCCAACCCCCGGCCGCGCATCGACTTCTAGCATGCGCAGGTCCTGGCTGCACTCAGGTAGCTTACTGACTCTGCCAAAGAACCACAACACCAAAATATAAAAAGTGACCCTACTATCATCTTTTTCCAAAAACCCCCAATATTTTTAATCCAGTCTACATTTCAGTAATTAACACAATGCAATGTTTAATAATAGTGATTATTATAAAAATGTCTAATAAACTTATATTAACAATATAAAATTGTCTGTGGATCTTTCTATTAACACAGTTTTTATTATTGCAATTTGTGGGCTGAAAAGTGTAAAAGAAAGACTCAGATTGTTTATAATAAAAGCACCATGTCTCTGAGTCTTTCTTATAACAAATTTTAACCCACAAAATGCAATCATAAAAACAACTACAACAACAATCCCTTGCACACGCTAACAGTGTATATTATATATCATTAACAGTAACAAAAAACACTCTTGTTCCTCCGTTGAAACAGTCACTTCAGTTTAATCTTGAAATCCTTAGCCAACACGTGTTTCGTTGCGCTTAATGGTTGTGCGCAGCGACTTCTTCAGGGCTAAGATACAAACAAGTGTATAGAAGTTGGAAGTAAAAGATATCCATCACTAACATCTGGTGTCAGTTAACTTTTGTGACAGTATGTCTATCGTAAAGAGCGGATCAAGTCTAATCCTCGACCCTGTGGAAACCAATGCTGTTTTTTTAAAACATATCACCATTGCTGTCAGAAGACAGACCTGTGCAGTTTAAAATGATTGCTATTCCAAACAAAATCGTCCGCAATGGAAGATAAGCCTATTTCTGGTGACTTATTTTGTGACATCCAATCTCCGAACTGTTACTAGTGACTTTTCTAAGGTGATGTTAAGAAACACGGCACCCCCTCAATGTTGCCTGAGATCAAGAAAAGGCATATTTCTAATTAAAAAGTACCTATAATCTCTTTGTATGGACCCTGCATGGAGAAAAGGTAAAAAGGAAGAAAAATACCGTAGTATTAGAATTTCGAATCAACCAGTACTGGTGAATAGTGATCGTATGCAAATGACAACAAAGGTATATTGGCAGCACGATCAGGGCTCTAAAGGACCGCATTGTGGAACACGTCAGGGCGGTCAAATAGGCAGACACGAGATACCCCGTGGCAATGCACATAGTGGAAGTCCTGCCCAGGACAACCACAAATCCTTCTCTTTTTACGGATTTGACACCGTACCCAAACATGTGAGGGGTGGTAATGGAGAACTTATGTTGAGGAGGAGGGAAGCAACTTGGATCATGCGATTGAGAAGTGTAGAGATGGGCCTAAATACAGACCATGAATTACATTACTTTTTGGGGGACTAGCACTAATGGTCCAATTATGTGGATCATATCACCAGGACTCAATATGTCTCAGCTACTGTACAAGACACTATTCATGTCGGCTCGTCACTATCCCCCATGTATTCCCATCTCCAACTCGGCTCTCATATGCTGACCGACCTTTCTTTCACTCACTTTCAACTTTTTACTGTTGTAAATGCAAACAGAAAATTGCCAACCTGCTCTCTTGCTCACACGTGTAGACCGTTCCAAGAAATGACGTACTATATAATTATGTTATACTTGTTACAACCTTATTCCTACTTCTAATTTGGCTTTCTTATGCTGACTGACATTTCTTTTACTTTCAACTCCCTACTGTTATCAATGTTAACAGAAGATTGGAAACCTGCTTTTTCATTCACACGTGTAGACCTTCTCAACAAACTGTCGTACTATATGAATATGTTATATCTGTTACAACATTTTTCTTGTATTCAGGCACTGACTTATATTTTTCAGAGAAGTACGTTCCCAAGACCATTCACAGAACTGTGTCTGTAGGTCCTGTGAGTCTCTAAAATGTGGAATTAACAGTTTGCTTATATTCAGGCACTGATTTATATTTTTCAAAGAAGTACGTTCTCAAGACAATTCACAGAACTGTGTCTGTAGGTCCTGTGAGTGTCTAATACCGTCCTATGATTACTCCTGCTTGCACTCTTTGCCCTAGAGCGTTTTTGACACACTTTCACTAGATTTGAAATGTATTCCCTCGACTCTATTTCAATGTTGCCTTAGTTAAAGCACCGGCTCCGAACTCAAAAAAAGTTTTTAAACTACTCTTCCACTCGATACTGCATTGGAATTAACATTAATTGTGGAGCTTCACTGCTCCAAGATGGCCGACAGTTTTTGTATACTATTTTGCCTCTGTTTCAATGCATATAAATGGGACGTTAGACAAAATAGCCCCTCACACTATAATTTGTGACCATGCATGAACCCCAGTACGTCTTTATTTGATCCTTCACACACTTTGGGATCAATGGACTGCACCATCCACTGATTCTTTTGGAGAAAGTGGTGCGTTAAACATTAACTCTACTTCATTTCAAGATGGCCAACGTCATTTCTATGATCTGCAAGAGAAAGCGGGTTGTAGTCCTATGACTATGTCTGCTGTCTCGGCGATATTTTGGCGGGCTCCTCAGTGGGCCAAACTCAGTACCTTCTGCGGACACTCCGGAGGCAGCCCTGCTACAAAACAGAGGTAAGCACCCGTGTTAGGGTACCCAGTAGTACTCAGCAGTGGTATACTATACACTCCTGAGATGCGCCCCCTTAACGGGGGCTATGCTCTTTATTGGTATTACATAGGGAGGATATATATAGTGATTGTGACAAAGTCCCTATCTTCCCTTTATTGTGTTTAGGGCTTGCATTTACACCAGGAAAGACTTGGTTGCTGGTACGAGGGGCTTACTTAGCCCCCAAGAGTGGTTTTACTACACCATGCCTTCGTTCTTCTTGATGGATTAATGATTCATACACACAAGATCCATACTTAAGGTACGTGGGGCTTCCTGACAACATCTACGTATGGGGCCAGAACATGCCCTTGCTTCAGTGGGGTGTAATCACAAGTGTAACTGGGCCTGTTCCGTCTTTCTTTTTCGTTCATCCCCAGTAAAGCCTTCTGGAATACACTAAATTTTGGACACAGTATACCCTGATGCCTTTTACTGTGTAATTATCACTGGAGCTCTAGAACCTATTCCGGGTCGGAAATACAACCGGAATTAAGGTTGGTATCCCTGCAGTATTTGTCACAATTATCACTATTCACCAGTCCTGGTTGATTCGAAATTCTAATACTACGGTATTTTTCTTCCTTTTTACCTTTTCTCCATGTAGGGTCCATACAAAGAGATTATAGGTACTTTTTAATTAGAAATATGCCTTTTCTTGATCTCAGGCAACATTGAGGGGGTGCTGTGTTTCTTAAAATCACCTTAGAAAAGTCACAAGTAACTGTTCGGAGATTGGATGTCACAAAATAAGTCACCATAAATAGGCTTATCTTTTATTGCGGATGATTTTGTTTGGAATGGCAATCATTTTAAACTGCACAAGTCTGTCTTCTGACAGCAATGGTGATATGTTTTTAAAAAAACAGCATGGGTTTCCACAGGCTCGAGGATTAGACTTGAGCCGCTCTTTACGATAGACATACTGTCACAAAAGGTAACTGACACTAGATGTTAGTGATGGATATCTTTTACTTCCAACTTCAATACACTTGTTTGTATCTTAGCCCTGAAGAAGTCGCTGTGCACAACTATTAAGTGCGACGAAACACGTGTTGGCTAAGGATTTCAAGATTAAACTGAAGTGACTGTTTCAACGGAGGAACAAGAGTGTTTTTTGTTACTGTTAATGATATATAATATACACTGTTGGCGTGTGCAAGGGATTGTTGTTTTAGTTTATCAGTGGTTATCCACACATTGGGGAGGAGGGTGGCTTTCCCCACCCTTATGCACCACAATCCTAATTACACACTAGTATACACCCACTGTGTATTTCCCAGGAGCGCCATTACCCTACATAATCCACCGACCGAAAAGTTCCATAAAAACAACTACAAGAGGGCCTTGAACTCGAGCAGGAGATGATAGAGCTCCAGATAGGAATACTTAAAAAAATATTGTAAGCTTTCCAGGGGTCATGGTTTTAATGGCCACAGAGTCTTACTGTTTTGTCTTTTTTTTTATGTTACCGCCGGGCTGTTTCATTTCCTGCAGCCCTTCGACAACACTAAAAAAATAAATGCTTGGTGGTTCCCCTCCCTATTCTAAGGGCAAAACCAAGATAAAAAAATTATTAAACAAAAAGCTCTCAGGGCATTATGGGGCGCTCCATGTGAGTTATACGTAACTTGAGATAACTATAACTGATGAATTTCAGTGATTTTGTACCTTTAAAATGGCATGTTTTAACTGCCACCTAACTCTAACATGACTTTAACCCCTTCGCTGCTAGGCCTTTTCCCCTCCTGTGCTAAGCCTTTTTTTGGCTATTTGGGGTAGTGCGCGCTTAGGCCCCTGTAACTTTTTGACCACATAAGGTATCCATGCCAAATTTGCGTCCTTTTTTTCTAACATCATGGGGATTGTAAAGGTACCCAGGGTTTGTGGATTCCCCTGGAGGGGACCCAGAAATTAGTCAAAATACAGCTAAATTTAGTTTTTTTGGGGAAAAATGCGAAAAAGGGCTACAGATGAAAGCGTCTTGCTTTTTCCCTGCAAATGGCATCAAAAAGGGGTTGTGGGGATGAAATCACCATTTTCCCAGCTTTCAGGGACAAGCAGACTTTTGTCAGAAAACCAACTTTTTTTACACAGTTTTGGCATTTTTCTGGGACATAGCCTATTTTTGCTATTTTTTGTGCTTTCAACCTCCTTCCAGTTAATGGTAGAAATGGGTATGAAACCAATAATGGATCCTGGAAAGCCATACATTTCTGAAAAGTAGACAAAATTCTGAATTCAGCAAGGGGTCATTTGTGTAGATCCTTAAAGTTTTCCTTATAGAAACTAACAGTTAAATAAAGGAAAAATTGAAAATTAGTTGAAAAAAACAGCCATTTGTGTCAACGTTTTCACCTGTAACTTCTTCTAATTATGACAGCTATTTGAAGGCAATATACCGTTATATCCGCTGGACCTTTCTGGTTGTGGGGATATATAGGACTTGTAGGTTCACCAAGAACCCGACGAACCCAGAGCCAATAATTGAGCAGCATCTTGCAATGGTTTTTTATTATGTACCGGGTATATAGCAATTATTTTGGGAAAATGTATACATGGAAAAATTGTTATGAAAGACACCTATATATTTCTGAAATGGGAACAAAATGTAGATTTTAGAAACAGTAGATATTTGCACATTTCCGAAATTGGGAGTACCCATACTAGCATGAGAATTATAGGTCATTTTTCAAAATGACTTATTTTTTACACATTGTCTTTCATTTGGAAGGCAGAAATGCATCGAAAGTCAATAGGTAATAACAGTTGCTCTACAATTCTGTGTTACCCTAAGTCTCCCGATAAAAATGGTACCTCACTTGTGTGGGTAGCCCTTGTGCCCACAACAGGAAATGGCTCAAAATGCAACGTGGACGTACCACATTTTCACAATGAAAAATTACCCTTTTTTGCAAAGTGCCTAGGTGTAGTTTTTGAACCCTAGCTCTGCCGGCACCTAGGGAAACCTAGCAAACCTATACATTTTTGAAAACTAGACACCCAGGGGAATCCAGGATGGGGTGACTTGACTGCCTCCCACCAGGTTCTGTTACCCAGAATCCCTTGCAAACATAAAAAATTGTCAAAAAAACCACATTTTCCCCACATTTCTGTGGTGGAAAGTTCTGGAATCTGCGTGGATCCACAAATTTCCACCCACCCCGCGTTCCCCAAAGTCTTCCGAGAAAAATGGTACCTCACTTGTGTGGGTCGGCCTAGTGCCTGCGACAGGAAACGGCGCAAAACGCAACGTGGTCACACCTCAATTTCGCAGTGAAAAATGACCCTTTTTTGGCAAAGTGCCTAGCTGTAGTTTTTGAACCCTAGCTCTGCCGGCACCTAGGGAAACCTAGGAAACCTATACATTTTTGAAAACTAGACACCCAGGGGAATCCAGGATGGGGTGACTTGACTTCCTCCCACCAGGTTCTGTTACCCAGAATCCCTTGCAAACCTAAAGAATTGTCAAAAAACCACATTTTCCCCACATTTCTGTGGTGGAAAGTTTTGGAATCTGCGTGGATCCACAAATTTCCACCCACCCCGCGTTCCCCAAAGTCTTACGAGAAAAATGGTACCTCACTTGTGTGGGTCGGCCTAGTGCCTGCGACAGGAAACGGCGCAAAACGCAACGTGGTCACACCTCAATTTCGCAGTGAAAAATGACCCTTTTTTGGCAAAGTGCCTAGCTGTAGTTTTTGAACCCTAGCTGTGCCGGCACCTAGGGAAATCTAGCAAACCTATACATTTTTGAAAACTAGACACCCAGGGGAATCCAGGATGGGGTGACTTGACTGCCTCCCACCAGGTTCTGTTACCCAGAATCCCTTGCAAACATAAAAAATTGTCAAAAAAACCACATTTTCCCCACATTTCTGTGGTGGAAAGTTCTGGAATCTGCGTGGATCCACAAATTTCCACCCACCCCGCGTTCCCCAAAGTCTTCCGAGAAAAATGGTACCTCACTTGTGTGGGTCGGCCTAGTGCCTGCGACCGGAAACGGCGCAAAACGCAACGTGGTCACACCTCAATTTTGCAGTGAAAAATGACCCTTTTTGGGCAAAGTGCCTAGCTGTAGTTTTTGAACCCTAGCTCTGCCGGCACCTAGGGAAACCTAGCAAACCTATACATTTTTGAAAACTAGACACCGAGGGGAATCCAGGATGGGGTGACTTGACTGCCTCCCACCAGGTTCTGTTACCCAGAATCCCTTGCAAACATAAAAAATTGTCAGAAAAACCACATTTTCCCCACATTTCTGTGGTGGAAAGTTCTGGAATCTGCGTGGGTCCACAAATTTCCACCCACCCCGCGTTCCCCAAAGTCTTACGAGAAAAATGGTACCTCACTTGTGTGGGTCGGCCTAGTGCCTGCGACAGGAAACGGCGCAAAACGCAATGTGGTCACACCTCAATTTCGCAGTGAAAAATGACCCTTTTTTGGCAAAGTGCCTAGCTGTAGTTTTTGAACCCTAGCTCTGCCGGCACCTAGGGAAACCTAGCAAACCTATACATTTTTGAAAACTAGACACCCAGGGGAATCCAGGATGGGGTGACTGGACTGCCTCCCACCAGGTTCTGTTACCCAGAATCCCTTGCAAACATAAAAATTGTCAAAAAAACCACATTTTCCCCACATTTCTGTGGTGGAAAGTTCTGGAATCTGTGTGGATCCACAAATTTCCACCCACCCCGCGTTCCCCAAAGTCTTCCGAGAAAAATGGTACCTCACTTGTGTGGGTCGGCCTAGTGCCTGCGACAGGAAACGGCGCAAAACGCAATGTGGTCACACCTCAATTTTGCAGTGAAAAATGACCCTTTTTTGGCAAAGTGCCTAGCTGTAGTTTTTGAACCCTAGCTCTGCCGGCACCTAGGGAACCCTAGCAAACCTATACATTTTTGAAAACTAGACACCCAGGGGAATCCAGGATGGGGTGACTGGACTGCCTCCCACCAGGTTCTGTTACCCAGAATCCCTTGCAAACCTAACAAATTGTCAAAAAAACACATTTTCCCCACATTTCTGTGGTGGAAAGTTCTGGAATCTGCGTGGATTCACAAATTTCCACCCACCCCGCGTTCCCCAAAGTCTTCTGAGAAAAATGGTACCTCACTTGTGTGGGTCGGCCTAGTGCCCGCGACAGGAAACGGCGCAAAACGCAACGTGGTCTCACCTCAATTTCGCAGTGAAAAATGACCCTTTTTTGGCAAAGTGCCTAGCTGTAGTTTGTGAACCCTAGCTCTGCCGGCACCTAGGGAAACCTACCAAACACACACATTTCTGAAAAGTAGACACCCGGGGGCTTCCAGGGAGGTATGGCTTGAGTGGATCCCCCAACGTTTCCTTACCCAGAATCCCCTGCAAACCTCAATTTTAGCTGAAAAAATCACTTTTTCACACATTTGTGTGTGGGAAAGTGTGGCATCACTGGCCTCACACAAATTTCCTACCACCCAGCGTTCCCCCAGGTCTCCCGATAAAAATGGTGCCTCACTCGGGTGGGAGGCCCAAGTACCGCGACAGGCAAGGGCCCACAACGTATTGAGGCGACCTCAAAATGGCCTATCACAAAACTACCTGGTTTTGCAAGGGGGTCCCATGACGTTTTGGCCCGGGCTCGGCGTCCACCTAGGGAAACCTACCAAACCTACACATTTCTGAAAAGTAGACACCCGGGGCATTCCAGGAGGTATGACTTGCGTGGATCCACCAACGTTTTCTTACCAGAATCCCCTGCAAACCTGATATTTTGCTGAAAAAATCACTTTTTCGCACATTTTTGTGTGGTAAAGTTGTGGAATCATGGGATTGACACAAATTTCCTACCACCCAGCGTTCCCCAGGTCTCCCAATAAAAATGGTGCCTCACTCGGGTGGGAGGCCCAAGTACCCGCGACAGGCAAGGGCCCACAACGTATTGAGGCGACCTCAAAATGGCCTATCACAAAACTACCTGTTTTTGCAAGGGGTCCCATGACGTTTTGGCCCGGGGCTCGGCGGCCACCTAGGAAACCTGCCAAACCTACACATTTCTGAAAAGTAGACACCCGGGGATTCCAGGGAGGTATGGCTTGCGTGGATCCACCAAAGTTTTCTTACCCAGAATCCCTGCAAACCTGATATTTTGCTCAAAAATCACTTTTTCGCACATTGTTGTGTGGTAAAGTTGTGGAATCATGGGGCTGACACAAATTTCCTACCACCCAGCGTTCCCCAGGTCTCCCGATAAAAATGGTGCCTCACTCGTGTGGGAGGCCCAAGTACCCGCGACAGGCAAGGGCCCACAACGTAGTGAGGCGACCTCAAAATGGCCTTTCACAAAACGACCTGGTTTTGCAAGGGGTCACCTGGGTTTTGGCCCCGTGCTCGGTAGCCATCTAGGGAAACCTACCAACCCCACACATTTCAGAAAAGTAGACACCCGGGGCTTCCAGGGAGGTATGGCTTGCGTGGATCCCCCAACGTTTCCTTACCCAGAATCCCCTGCAAACCTCAATTTTAGCTGAAAGAAATCACTTTTTTCACACATTTTTGTGTGGGAAAGTGTGGCATCACTGGCCTCACACAAATTTCCTACCACCCAGCGTTCCCCAGGTCTCCCGATAAAAATGGTGCCTCACTTGTGTGGGAGGCCCAAGTACACGCGACAGGCAAGGGCCCACAACGTATTGAGGCGACATCAAAATTGCCTATCACAAAATGTTTTGGGCCCTTGCCTGTCGCGGGTACTTGGGCCTCCCACCCGAGTGAGGCACCATTTTTATCGGGAGACCTGGGGGAACGCTGAGTGGTAGGGAATTTGTGTCAGCCCCGTGATGCCACAACTTTACCACACAAAAATGTGTGAAAAAGTGATTTTTTCAGCCAAAGTTCAGGTTTGCAGGGGATTCTGGGTAAGAAACCGTTGGGGGATCCACGCAAGCCATACCTCCCTGGAATCCCCCGGGTGTCTACTTTTCAGAAATGTGTAGGTTTGGTAGGTTTCCCTAGGTGGACGCCGAGCCCCGGGCCAAAACATCATGGGACCCCCCTTGCAAAAACAGGTAGTTTTGTGATAGGCCATTTTGAGGTCGCCTCAATACGTTGTGGGCCCTTGCCTGTCGCGGGTACTTGGGCCTCCCACCCGAGTGAGGCACCATTTTTATTGGGAGACCTGGGGGAACGCTGGGTGGTAGGAAATTTGTGTCAATCCCATGATTCCACAACTTTACCACACAAAAATGTGCGAAAAAGTGATTTTTTCAGCAAAATATCAGGTTTGCAGGGATTCTGGGTAAGAAAACGTTGGTGGATCCACGCAAGTCATACCTCCCTGGAATGCCCCGGGTGTCTACTTTTCAGAAATGTGTAGGTTTGGTAGGTTTCCCTAGGTGGACGCCGAGCCCCGGGCCAAAACGTCATGGGACCCCCTTGCAAAAACAGGTAGTTTTGTGATAGGCCATTTTGAGGTCGCCTCAATACGTTGTGGGCCCTTGCCTGTCGCGGGTACTTGGGCCTCCCACCCGAGTGAGGCACCATTATTATTGGGCGACCTGGGGAACGCTGGGTGGTAGGAAATTTGTGTCAATCCCATGATTCCACAACTTTACCACACAAAAATGTGCGAAAAAGTGATTTTTTTAGCAAAATATCAGGTTTGCAGGGGATTCTGGGTAAGAAAACTTTGGTGGATCCACGCAAGCCATACCTCCCTGGAATCCCCGGGTGTCTACTTTTCAGAAATGTGTAGGTTTGGTAGGTTTCCCTAGGTGGACGCCGAGCCCCGGGCCAAAACGTCATGGGACCCCCTTGCAAAAACAGGTAGTTTTGTGATAGGCCATTTTGAGGTCGCCTCAATACGTTGTGGGCCCTTGCCTGTCACGGGTACTTGGGCCTCCCACCCGAGTGAGGCACCATTTTTATTGGGAGACCTGGGGGAACGCTGAGTGGTAGGAAATTTGTGTCAATCCCATGATTCCACAACTTTACCACACAAAAATGTGCGAAAAAGTGATTTTTTCAGCAAAATATCAGGTTTGCAGGGGATTCTGGGTAAGAAAACGTTAGTGGATCCACGCAAGTCATACCTCCCTGGAATGCCCCGGGTGTCTACTTTTCAGAAATGTGTAGGTTTGGTAGGTTTCCGTAGGTGGCCGCCGAGCCCCGGGCCAAAATGTCATGGGACCCCCTTGCAAAACCAGGTCGTTTTGTGATAGGCCATTTTGAGGTCGCCTCAATACGTTGTGGGCCCTTGCCTGTCGCGGGTACTTGGGCCTCCCACCCGAGTGAGGCACCATTTTTATCGGGAGACCTGGGGGATTGCTGGGTGGTAGGAAATTTGTGTCAGCCCCATGATTCCACAACTTTACCACACAAAAATGTGCGAAAAAAGTGATTTTTTCAGCAAAATATCAGGTTTGCAGGGGATTCTGGGTAGGAAAACATTGGGGGACCCACGCAAACCATACCTCGCTGGACTCCCCAGAGTGTCTAGTTTTCAGAAATGTGTGGGTTTGGTAGGTTTCCTAAGATGGCCGCCGAGCCCAGGGCCAAAAACCTCACTGGTGTGGGTGGTTCAAGTACCCGCAACAGGCAAGGGCCCAAAACGTATTGAGGAGACATCAAAATGATCTATCACAAAACAAGCTGGTTTTGCAAGGGGAGTCACCTGGGTTTTTGGCCCCGGGCTCGGCGGCCATCTTGGGAAACCTACCAAACCCACACATTTCTGAAAACTAGACACCCGGGGAGTCCAACGAGGTATGGCTTGCGTGGATCCCCCAACGTTTTCCTACCCAGAATGCCCTGCAAACCTCAAATTTAGCTGAAAAAAATCACTTTTCTCTCAAATTTCTATGTGGGAAAGTTCTGGAATCTACGTGGATCCACAAATTTCCTCCCACCCAGCGTTCCCCCAGGTCTCCCGATAAAAATGATACCTCACTTGCGTGGGTGGGTCAAGTACCCGCGACAGAAAAGGGCCCAAAACCTATTGAGGCGACATCAAAATTACTTATCACAAAACAACCTGGTTTTGCAAGGGGGTCCCAGGAGTTTTGGCCCTGGGCTCGGCGGCCATCTTGGGAAACTACCAAACTCAAACATTTCTGAAAGCTAGACACCCGGGGAGTCCAGCGAGGTATGGCTTGCGTGGGTCCCACAACGTTTTCCTACCCAGAATCCCCTGCAAACCTCAAATTTAGCTGAAAAAATCACTTTTTCCATACATTTTTGCGTGGGATCACCGTGCCGGCACAAATGTCCTACCACCCAGCGTTCCCCTTGTTCTCCCGAGTAAAATGATACCTCACTTGTGTGGGTGGGCCAAAGGCCTGTGACTGGGAAGAGCCCAAAACATAGGGATTTAGGGTATAGCACCGAGAATTCTAAGCGCTATATTTTTTTAAAAATACGTTTTTAGCCAGTTCTGCTTTGGACACCCACACAAGTGAGTTATCATTTTACTCGGGGAACAAGGGCAACGCTGGGTGGTAGGACATTTGTGCCAGCACGGTGATTCCACGCAAAAATATGTGGAAAATATGGTTTTTTCAGCTAAATTTGAGGGTTGCAGGGGATTCTGGGTAGGGAAACGTTGGGGGATCCACGCAAGCCATACCTCATTGGACTCCCCAGGGTGTCTAGTTTTCAGAAATGTGTGGGATTGGTAGGTTTCCCTAGATGGCGGCGAGCCCGAGGCCAAAAACCAGGTGCCCCCCAAAACCAGGTAGTTTTGTTATAGGTAGTTTTGAAGTCTCCACAATACGATTTGGGCCATTTCCTGTTTCAGCCACTATGCCTACCCACACAAGTGAGGTACCATTTTTATCGGGAGCCCTGGGGAACGCAGGGTGGTAGGAAATTTGTGGATCCACGCAGATTCCAGAACTTTCCACCACAGAAATGTGAGGAAAATGTGTTTTTTGGACATATTTTTAGGTTTGCAAGGGATTCTGGGTAACAGATCCTGGTGAGAGCCAGTCAAGTCACCCCATCCTGGATTCCCCTGGGTGTCTAGTTTTCAAAAATGTATAGGTTTGCTAGGTTTCCCTAGGTGCTGGCAGTGTTAGGGTTCAAAATCTACAGCTAGGCACTTTGCAAAAAAAGGGTCCGTTTTCACTGTGAAAATGTGGTGTGTCCACGTTGCGTTTGGGCCGTTTCCTGTCGCGGGCACTAGGCCTACCCACACATGTGAGGTGCCATTTTTCTCGGAAGACTTTGGGGAACGCGGGATGGGTGGAAATTTGTGGATCCACGCAGATTCCAGAACTTTCCACCACAGAAATGTGAGGAAAATTTGTTTTTTTGACAAATGTTTCGGTTTGCAAGGGATTCTGGGTAACAGAACCTGGTAAGAGCCAGTCAAGTGACCCAATCCTGGATTCCCCTGGGTATCTAGTCTTCAAAAATGTATAGGTTTGCTAGGTTTCCCTAGGTGCCGGCAGAGTTAGGGTTCAAAATCTACAGCTAGGCACTTTGCAAAAAAGGGTCCGTTTTCACTGTGAAAATGTGGTGTGTCCATGTTGCGTTTTGGGCCGTTTCCTGTCGCGGCCACTAGTCCTACCCACACAAGTGAGGTACCATTTTTCTCGAAAGACTTTGGGGAACGCGGGGTGGGTGGAATTTTGTGGATCCACGCAGATTCCAGAACTTTCCACCACAAAAATGTGAGGAAAATGTGTTTTTTTGGGACAAATTTTTAGGTTTGCAAGGGATTCTGGGTAACAGAACCTGGTGAGAGCCAGTCAAGTCAGCCCATCCTGGATTCCCCTGGGTGTCTAGTTTTAAAAATGTATAGGTTTGCTAGGTTTCCCTGGGTGCCGGCAGAGCTAGGAACCAAATTCAACAGGTAGGCACATTCCGAAAAAAGTCAGTGCCTAGTGGGCTTTCTGCCGCCCTGGGGAGGGGGAAATCAGGGGCTATTGCCCCGATATGCCCCCAAGGGGGCAGAAAGACTGTGGCTATTCTTTTGGGGGGTCGGGGGCATTGGGATGCCTATGCTGGTCAGCCCCCACCCCTCCGTATAAAAAAGCCAGCATAATCGCTGGCACATAGTGGGCTTTCTGCCCCCGGGGGCAGATCAGGGGCTACTGCCCCCATCTGCCTCCTGGGAGGGGCAGAAAGACAGTGACATCTTTTTGGGGTGGGTGGGGGCATTGGCATGTCCATTCTTGGCAGCCCCCACCCCGAACTTTGTAAAAAAAAATCCCTGGTGGCTAGTGGGCTTTCTGCCCCCGGGGGGCAGATAAGGTGCTATTGCCCCATCTGCCTCCCAGGGGGGCAGAAAGACTGTAGCATTTTTTTTGGGTTGGGGGCATTGACATGCAAATTCTGGGCAGCCCCCACCCCTACCTATATAAAAAAAAATCCCTGGCGCTTAGTGGGCTTTCTGCCCCCTCCCCGGGGGGCAGATCAGGGGCTATTGCCCCCATCTGCCTCCTGGGGGGCAGAAAGTTTTTTTTTTTCTTTGGGGGTAGGGTGGGGGCATTTGCATGCCCATTCTGGGCAGCCCCCACCCCGGGCCTATAAAAAAATAATCCCTGGCATCTAGGGTATTTCTGAACCCCCGGGTGGGTGCAGATTGGTGGCCGCTGCCACCATCTGCCCCCCGGGGGGCAGAAAGACTGGAATTTCGTGGGGGAGGGGTGGGGGCATTGGCATGCCCATCTTGGGCAACCCCCACCCCTAAATGTATCGAGGGAAAAAAAACCTGGTGTCTAGTGGGCTTTCTGCCCCCGGGGGGCAGATTGGGGGCTACTGCCCCCATCTGCCCCCAGGAGGGGCAGAAAGACTGTACCTTTGCGGCGGGGTGGGGTGGGGGCATTGGCATGCCCATATTGGGCAGCCCCCACCCCAAATTATAATTTAAAACAAATCCCTGGTATCTAGTGGGCTTTCTGCCCCCGGGGGACAGATTGGGGGCTACTGCCCCCATCTGCCCCCCAGGAGGGGCAGAAAGACTGTACCTTTGCGGCGGGGTGGGGTGGGGGCATTGGCATGCCCATATTGGGCAGCCCCCACCCCTAACTATAATTTTCAAAAAAATCCCTGGTATCTAGTGGGCTTTCTGCCCCCGGGGGGCAGATTGGGGGCTACTGCCCCATCTGCCCCCAGGGGGGCAGAAAGACTAATTTTGTGGCCGGGGGGATGGGGGCATCGGCATGCCCGTTTTGGGCAGCCCCCACCCCTAAATATAATTTAAATAGAAATCCCTGGTGTCTAGTGGGCTTTCTACCCCCGGGGGGCAGATTGGGGGCTACTGCCCCCAACTACCCCCAGGGGGCAGAAAGACTAATTATGCCAAAAATTGTATGGGGGAGCAAAGGCCCTTGCCCAAGGGGCCGCTCCCCCTCCCTGGTGCCTAGTGAGTGGATCCTGCTTGGGGATCGCCCTCCTGGGGCGATCCCCAAGCAGGATCCACTAGTGAGGGGTACCATTGGAAAGGGAGATTCTCCCCTTTCCAACGATACCTCTCCTGAGTTTCTACGTGCTCAGGGGCTGAGATAGCCCCCTGAGCACGTAGAAACTGAAACTGTAATGAGCCTCTTGGCTCATTTCAGTTTCAGTTTCACTGAAATGAGATCAGCGCGACGTGCGCGCCGATCGTCATTTCAGGGAAACCAGGGGGGGGCCTCGGGAGCTGGGGAAGCTCTTCCCCAGCTCCCGAGGCTTTAGGGGATGAAAGGGAATCCCTCTGGTGCCCGCACCAGAGGGATTTCCTTGACTGGATGACGAGCTGGACTCGTCATGAGCACACGAGCACTGTGTGCCATGACGAGTCCAGCTCGTCATGAGCATGGAAGGGGTTAAAGGTTTTTTTTCTGTGAATATATAAATAAATACACATATATAGTTCACGAAATAAATATAGATTTTCAATGTTTAAAAGTGAATAAGTGCAGTTTGTGGAAATACTTCAAATGCCACTGTTTTTAAAATACATTGGAAGCACAACATGTGAATTGAAAAGAAGAATATTAGAACATATCAGAGCGACAGTAGACAGTGATCGGAGTAATGCAGTTGCAAAACATATGGAGGAAAAGCATAATTGCAACTGAGAAGATCTGAAATATTACGCAATCGAACAAATTCCAGTTTCAGAAATAGGTGGAGATCAAACAAAGATGTTAAGACAAAGGGAATAAAGATACATTTTGTCAATGAGAACATTAATTCCGAAAGGTCTTAATCAAGATGAGAAGCTTTATGTTTATTTATAATGGAAAGAAAAGAAACAAAAACCTTCAGAACATAAATTATCCAAAGATAAGGAGCTTCATTTATTTAAATTAAATAGATGAATTGTTAAGTAGAAAGAAGAGAGAAAACAAATCCTAAATACACAAAAAAATATAAAACAAAGGTTTGCGAGATAAATAAAAAACATAATTTATAGAAAACATTAAAAAGCATCAATTGTAAGCCCAGTATTTCTAAGAAATTCAGCAAAAACAAAGGAATGAAGCAATAAGTAAACCCACTGGATAGTAATAATTGTTTTAGAATAATAGAAAAGCAATAGAAAAGGAAGATTGGAGTTGGAAGGAGAAGTAACAATTGGAAAGGAATGAAATTAGAGATAATCAGACATTACCCACCAGAGGGTGGGAACACACACAATGAATTAACAGCAATGAACAAAAATAATATTTGGCATATGACATTTATAAATAGTGAAGAATAAGATTGAATAATTTCATTAAATGCCTCCATTTAAAACATTTATGCTTTAAACATTTTAATTCTGTATATTTAATGAATTACAATGTACATTTCCACAATTGCACTTTTTACACTTTATGCACTTCTAAAGAAGTATTTTTTTAAATTGAAAATCTATACATATGTTGTGAACTACAAGTACCATTCTACAGTGCAAAATAGGAAATAATGACATCTGTAGTAGAAATAAATGTTACACAGGATATTATTGAAGCCAACCCGTGATCAAGGTCTGAGAAGAGACCGAAACACATTTTGTACCAATTGTGCTAAATAAAGACATTAGCAAGTGAAACTTTCCTGGAGAGTGCGCTCCTTTCTTCTGCTGCGGCGTCAGGTTTGGGGAATATATATATATATATATTATCTACTGGCGGTCGCCAGTAGATAGTTATAGTTAGGACCTATTTTCCATAGGAAATCCGCGACATTCTATTTGAAATAACTCTTGCGTCGGTTGACGAATCTTCGCGAAATTTTCAAACTTTATGGCCCGCTCCGGTCCGCTCCTACCCTGAAAGTCTTAGGGTGATTCGTCAAGCGGGGGCCGAGAAAAAGGGGGTCCCAAAACATGTTTTCCCCATTCATTTTCCCATAGGAAACTTTAGACACGGCTACAGCCCGAACTGCTGAACGGAATTACACCAAATTTGGCAAAGAGGTAGTTCTTGGTTCAGAAAGAACCCTTTTGTTAAATGGTGTAAATCCGTTCAGTAGTTCCTGTGAAAATCAAAATGAAAATCACATATATATCTATGGCCGCGTCGGATTCGCGCACCCTCCCGATCACGAGCTGCATGCTAATTGGCTGTCAACACTCCAAATCAGGAAGTGTTGGCAGCCATTTTGTCCCTCGGTAGAACCGAGGGACAGAAACAAGTGCGCAAGGCGCAAAGGGGGCAGGGTAGAAACACCCTGACCCCTAGGTCTGCTCAGGGGGTCCCACAAGGACCCCCTGGGCAGAAAAGCATTTTTTTTAAAAATCGGCGGGATGCGCTTAGGGTGCGCGAATCCCGCCGAGAAAAAAAAAAAATCGCAAGTGTGCAAACGCACAAAGGGGGCAGGGTAGAAACACCCTGACCCCCTAGGTCTGCTCAGGGGGTCCCACAAGGACCCCCTGGGCAGAAAAAAGCCTTTTTAAAAAAAAAAAGAAATTGGCAGGATGCGCTCAAGGTGCGCGGATCATGCCGGGGGCATGGTGGGGGGTTTAGATTTAATGTGGGGGCCTCTAAGGCCCCTAAGCCCCAGGGACCGCCACCCCCGGGGCTTTAGAAAATAATGGTGCGGGAGGGCTCTTTGCCCTCCCGCAGCCCCAGGGACCGCCACCTCCCGGGGCTTCTTTTTAAAAAAATGTTTTAACCTGTGTGGGGGGGCTCCAGCCCCCCCACACGCCCTGGGGACCGCCACCTCCCGGGGCACTAAAGATTTGAATATGGGGGTCCGTTACGGACCCCAAAGCCCCGGGGACCACCACCTCCCCGGGGCTGTGCACTGGATGGGAGGGGGCCGCGCGGCCCCCTCCTGGAGCCCTTGATGGCCCTGGGGACCGCCACCCCCAGGGCCGGCTCCTGCAGTGTCCCGGGGTGCCTACCCCGAGACACTGTAGTTTGCTATGACAGGACGGGAGCCTCGCGGCTCCCGTCCTGTCATAGCAAACTTGGTTTGCATTTTGAAAGAGAGAGCAGGAAACCTGCTCTCTCTTTCAAAATGCAAATCAATGCTTTCCACATGGGGAGCAGCATGTTAGCTGCTCCCCATGTGGAAAGCAATGCCGGCTCGCGCAGGAGGCGGGGAGCCGGCTGGGACTGTGGGGGATTGGGGACCCCCACAGTCCCCAACCAGAGGCCAGGCCCCGGGGGATGGGGTCCCCGGGGCCATAAGTGTCCAGGGAGGGGGGCCACGCAGCCCCCATCCCCAAATAAAAAAAGAAATGTAAAAAAAAGGGCAAGGCCGGCCCCGGCGGATGGGGTCCCCGGGGTCTTAAATGGCCTGAGGAGGGGGGCCACACAGCCCCCCTCCAAAATAATAAAAAAAAAAATCGAGGGCATGCCCCGGGGGATGGGGTCCCCGGGGCCAACACAGGCCCAGGGAAGAGGGGCCACGCGGCCCCCTTCCCGTTTTTTTGGGGGAATTTAAAAAATAAATAAAATGCACTGGCCCCGGGGGATGGAGTCCCCGGGGCCAAAAGTGGCCAAGGGACGGGGGGCCACGCACCCCCCCCTCCCATTAAAAAAAAAAAACGACTGCCATCGTGCCGGAGGCCCCGCCCCCCTCCCTGCAGTACTCTGCAAACGCGTCCCCTGGCGCGTTTTAAGAAGGGCAAGTAATTCCCCTTGAATACTGGGGGTCCCTGGGGCCAACTAGCCCACCAGGAACCTCCAGTATGCGCCAGAGGCTGCGTTGCAGAGAGGTGTACAGAGGCCACGCCCCTTTTACACCTCTCTGCAACGCAGCTCTGTGGCGCTTTTAGAAGTACATGGTGGGCTAGTTGGACTCCAGGGACCCTCAGGATTCAAGGGGACTTAATCCCCCAACTTAAAACGCGCCACGGGGCGCGTTTGCACAGTGGTGAAGGGAGGGGCGGGGCTTCAGGTGACATGTGTGCAAACAGGCCCCGTGGCGCGTTTTAAGATGGGGAATTAAATCCCCTTCAATCCTGAGGGTCCCTGGGGGCCAACTAGCCCAACAGGTATGTCCAGAAAGCGCCACAGAGCTGCATTGCAGAGAGGTGCAAAAGGGGCGTGGCCTCTGAACACCTCTCTGCAACGCAGCTCCCTGGCGCATACTGGAGGTACAGGGTGGGCTAGTTGGACCCCAGGGACCCTCATGATTCAAGGGGACTTAATCCCCCAACTTAAAACGCGCCACGGGGCGCGTTTGCACAGATGTCACCTCAGGCCCCGCCCCTCCCTTCACCATTGTGCAAATATTCCTCTAAAATCAGCCGAACTACGAATTCCTATTTACTCACCTGTTATCAGGAGAGACCTCAGTGCTGCATCTTTCAGCCCAGTACTGATCCTGAAAAGTAATTTTAACCGTACTTACCAGTAACTTGAATTTCCTTCCATAGGCTAACATTGACTGGTTTCACTTGGAAATTCTTCTAAGTGTGGAGTTTTGGAACTTTATAATATTCCTCTAAAATCAGCCGAAATACAAATTCCGATTTACTCACCTGTTATCAGGAGAGACCTCAGTGCTGCATCTTTCAGCCCAGTACTGATCCTGAAAAGTAATTTTAACCGTACTTACCAGTAACTTGAATTTCCTTCCATAGGATATCATTGTCTGCTTTTTGCTGAAAAGTTTCTAAGTGTCAATTTTTGAAACATACAAATATTCCTCTAAAATCAGCCGAACTACGAATTCCGATTTACTCACCTGTTATCAGGAGAGACCTCAGTGCTGCATCTTTCAGCCCAGTACTGATCCTGAAAAGTAATTTTAATCGTACTTACCAGTAACTTGAATTTCCTTCCATAGGCTAACATTGACTGGTTTCACTTGGAAATTCTTCTAAGTGTGGAGTTTTGGAACTTTATAATATTCCTCTAAAATCAGCCGAAATACGAATTCCGATTTACTCACCTGTTATCAGGAGAGACCTCAGTGCTGCATCTTTCAGCCCAGTACTGATCCTGAAAAGTAATTTTAACCGTACTGACCAGTAACTTGAATTTCCTTCCATAGGATATCATTGCCTGCTTTTTGCTGAAAAAGTTTCTAAGTGTCGATTTTTGAAACATACAAATATTCCTCTAAAATCAGCCAAAATACGAATTCCGATTTACTCACCTGTTATCAGGAGAGACCTCAGTGCTGCATCTTTCAGCCCAGTACTGATCCTGAAAAGTAATTTTAACCGTACTTACCAGTAACTTATATTTCCTTCCATAGGAATCCATTGTCTGGTTTTCAGCAGAAAAGTTTCAAAGTGTTGATTTTCACAAACTACAAATATTCCTTAAAAATCGCCTGTATGACTTAAACGCATTCTTTCAACTGCTTACAGGAGATGCACCAGTGCTGGATACAGGATCCACCACTGAGTAAGAAAAAGTAACGATAACACTACTTACCTGCTAAGTGAATTTCCTCCCATATGATAACATTGGTGATTCTATGTGAAAAAGTTTCTAAGTGTCAACTTTTAAAATACAATAATATTCCTTAAAAATCACTACTGTAACCAAAACGCTTTTACTCAACTGTTTACAGGAGATGTCCCAGGACTGAATCTAGGATCCAGTCCTGTGGTTAGAAAAGTAATCCATAAAGTAACTAATTGCATTTAACTAGAAATTCACATTGAGCTCAATGTTGCATTGTGTTTGAAATTGTGTTGCCCATTGCAACAACTGTAACTACTATACTTAAAAGTCTATTGCCTATTTGCAAAGTATTTAAACTAAAGTAATTCATTCTGAGAAAGTATATTTTGTAATGTAATGTATAATGTAATTACAATGTAATTTAAAAAATAAAATATGTAAAAATAAATAGTTTAAAAAAATGTAGTAAATCAGTATCCAAAAAATAAATATAACAATTAATACATTTAAAAATTGTCATTTACAAAACCTTTGAAATTCACTGAAAAAAACCATAGGTTTCAGACATGTTATAGTTAGGAATTAGCATTTAAAAAACCTTTGAAATTCACTGAAAAAAACATAGGTTTCAGACACGTTATAGTTAGAAATTAGCATTTAAAAAACCTTTGAAATTCACTTAAAAAAACCATAGGTTTTAGGGACAGTTATAGTTAGTTGGACATTTCACTCGTACAAAACCATAGAAATTCCCCCGTTATAGTTAGTTCAGCTAACTATAACTCGCGCCCCCGCAATGCACTGCTGATGACGTCACATATTACATCACTCATGACATGGTCAGTGACATCAATCAATCAATCAATCATGTCACTTATAAAGCGCACTACATACCCGCGAGGGTCTCAAGGCGCTGGGGGAAGAGTGGGGTGGTGCTGCTACTGATCGAAGAGCCAGGTCTTGAGGAGTCTTCTGAAGGCCAGTAGGTCTTGGGTCTGTCGGAGGTTGGTGGGGAGGGTGTTCCAGGTCTTGGCGGCGAGGTGGGAGAAGGATCTGCCGCCGGCGGTCATTTTCTGGATGCGGGGGACTGTGGCGAGGGCGAGGCTGGTCGAGCGGAGCTGGCGGGTGGGGGTGTAGAAGCTGAGTCGTCTGTTGAGGTAGGCTGGTCCGGAGTTGTGGAGTGCTTTGTGTGCGTGGGTGAGGAGCTTGAAGGTTATCCTCTTGTTGACAGGGAGCCAGTGCAGGTCTCTCAGGTGGGGTGTGATGTGGCTGCGTCGGGGGATGTCGAGGATAAGACGTGCAGAGGCGTTCTGGATGAGATGACATCACTGATGACATCTCAAATGACATCACTGATGACATCACTGATGACATCATCCACGTGATAATCTGATGCACCTCCTCACACCCTGATATAACCTTTGATACACCCACTCTAAATTACAGACTGCCATTCGCAAAACCATAGACACTCCAACACCAATAACTACATACCCACTCACTGATTCTTAGGTCTACACACACATCCACTCACTCACCCGTACAGTCACTCATACTTACGGTCACTCAGTACAGGACTATCATATGCACTCATACTCCTATATAGACACTCAAACACCGCCACTCATCCATAGAGGTACTCACACACCTAGTCAGTCATGCAAATAATTAAACACACTGCCATTTACTCACCTATACAGTTATACACACACCAGCTCACTTACTCATACAAATACTAGCACATTCTTACGCTCTTATACAATCACTGATACAAGCACACACTCATCCATACAGTCACTCTCACAATCACACACTCTTGCTTATAGCTATTTATATACTCCAACACACATATATACTGCCTTTCACATATGTAGTTACTCACACATGTACCACTGGGACATACATTCACTCACAAACACACTCTTACACACACTTACCCACCCATACAGTCTATCACAGATGCACTCTTGAAACCATCCACCCAGTGAATCACCCACTCACACATCTATGCACAGAGTCGCACACACCCCACCCACACAAACACTCAGGCACCCATACAGATACTCAGACAACTAATCAATAACTCATATAGACACTCATGTAGCTATTCACAAACCCATGCAGCCACTTACACAGCAATAGACAGACAGATACAGACATTCACCCAGTTTAGTCACTAACCCATGCATTCAGTAAGATACGTTTAATCACTCACTTATAGAGTTAGTCACGCACCTACTAAATCATCCATACAGACACTTATACACCCACTCATTCTTCAATATGCCTTTCCCTATATATATTAAACATATTTAAACTTTAAAGAAACACACAGTCACTGGATGATGTCATCAGTGATGTCATTTGAGATGTCATCAGTGATGTCATCAGTGATGTCACTGACCATGTCATGAGTGATGTAATATGTGACGTCATCAGCAGTGCATTGCGGGCGCGAGTTATAGTTAGCTGAACTAACTATAACGGGGGAATTTCTATGGTTTTGTACGAGTGAAATGTCCAACTAACTAGAACTGTCCCTAAAACCTATGGTTTTTTTAAGTGAATTTCAAAGGTTTTTTAAATGCTAATTTCTAACTATAACGTGTCTGAAACCTATGGTTTTTTCAGTGAATATATATATATATATATTTTATTTATTTTTTTACTAGAAAAAAAACAAAGGTTACAGGGAAGTTATAGTTAGGAAATAGAATTAAAAAAAACTAAAAAAATAACTGAAAAAAACAAAGGTTGAGTGGATGTTATAGTTAGGCTCATATTTCTAAGGTTTTAAAAAAAAATCTATTTCGTAACTATAACGTCCCTGTAACCTTTGGTTTTTCAAGTGAATTTCTAACGTTTTTAATTCTATTTCCAAAAGGTAAGCACTAACCTTTGACAGTGAGTGTGTAAGTGAGTGCATGAGTGTCTGAGTAAGTCTCTGAGTGGGTCTGTCAGTGGATGTGTCAGTGTCTGAGTGCTCTCTGTTTTGCAATCTTTTACTCGTTCTCTGCTCATTTACTGCCTTTTTCTGCTGACTTCTGACCTTTATTTTGCCTCTTTCTGCTTGTTTCTCACCTTTATTTTATTTTGCCTCTTTCTGCTCACCTTTGACCTTCATTTAGCCTTTCTGCTTGTTTTTCACCTTTATTTTATTTTGCCTCTTTCTGCTCCTTACCCAAGATCCGTTGCTGGAAAAAAAACTAGGGAGGACACCAGCAGTCACCTATAGAAAAAATCTGTCCTTGAAGGACATACTGGTTAACAGTCATCTACAAACCAACAAGAAAACTTGGCTGGAACGAAGTGGGGGCTTCCACAAATGCAATAAGTGCAAAGCCTGTAGTCACAGCGAAAATGTCAGAGAAGTCACACTACAAAGATCCAAGAGACGATGGAAGATCCCCAGACCCATTAACTGTGGAACTGAGTTCGTAGTGTATGCTATTACGTGCCCTTGTGGGAAGTGGTATGTTGGATCAAAAACCTTCCCAGTAAAGAAGCGAATTCTCGAGCACGGGCGAGCCATAACAAATCGAGACTTTAGCAATAGCACAGCAAAACACTTCAACGAAGCCCATAACAGTGACTGGACGAAGGGCAAATTGTTTGGTCTGGACACTATACCGAAACACCCAAGAGGAGGTAATCGAGTTCAAGCCTTACGCAGACTCGAATCACGATTTATTTTGCAGGCAGGCAGCATGTTCCCCACAGGGTTGAATAATGATGTGGCACTCCATGCACATTTGTAATCCTGAGGTTCTTCCCATACCCGACTCCACTAGTTCCACCTAGTGGGAATTATAAGCTTTTAAAGTTTTTCATTTATTTATTTTTCATCGTTTCATGCTGTAGCCCGCCCGATTTAAGACCAAAATCATTCACTCCAGTTTGAGCCACGAATATATTTTAAAATATGATACGTTTTCTTTGACACTATGCACAAATGTTGTATTATACTAGTCCTAGAAATATGAGTTGATGTATAGAGTTCAAGGGAACCTGTAATATTCACTGTATGTTGTCTTTGTTTCTCTTGACAGAGCACTCGAGCATAAGAGGAGGAGAATAGCCACCGTGAAACTGTTAAGAGCACCGGAGATTGTAGGATGTTCTCCCGAACTGTCATCTCTCCATTTGCACCAATAATGGGTAGAAGTAGGTTGCACTCACGACCACTATAATTACTTGTTTGACAGTATCACTGGAGTATGGCACTAAACAAAGGTTGCACCGATATAACATCAATAGCTAGTCATGCATAATTAGTATGCACCATGTATTGATCAAGAGACGCACCACAAGGACTTTATAGGGATACTCGAGCAGTGGATCTGCTGCATCTGATTCCCTCCCTATATATACAAGCATTAATGTCAAACTGTGTATGGTATCAGTAGTAAATGAGAGCTCAACATGCAGTTATTAAGTTAACATATGCACTGGAGCAAATACAAGGGTACTAGACCCAGATTAACTGATAACCTCCTAAGCGATCGTCACTAGAGATGAGGAAATCACCGCAGTGCACTTTAATGCAACGCTTGGGCTCTAAATTACCCAAATGAGTAAAATGGATTAATAATACCCAAACACTGTATTATGAGGCGGAGAGGTCAGCAAATGAAAACGTCACTTTTTATGACTTAAAACTCTAACAATACTATTGAAGTCTTTTGTTTATGTCTTTGCAGCATGCTGCGTCGCGCTTGTCACTTTCCCTTTAAATGTATTTGGAACTTGTATATGGTCATGTGACCAAGACCCCGAGAGAGGTCGAAACGCGTCTTTTTGCCAAATAAACCCGCTGATTTTCACCCTCACACCGGAGTGGCTGATTGATTCCTCCTTGCATGAGCGGGGTTACCTTCCGCATATACATATATATATATATATATATATATATTTTTTTTTTTTTTTTTACTGGACAAAAACAAAGGTTACAGGGAAGTTATAGTTAGGAAATAGAATTAAAAAAACTAAAAAAATAACTGAAAAAAACAAAGGTTGAGTGGATGTTATAGTTAGGCTCATATTTCTAAGGTTTTTAAAAAAAAATCTATTTCCTAACTATAACGTCCCTGTAACCTTTGGTTTTTTAAGTGAATTTCTAACGTTTTTTAATTCTATTTCCAAAAGGTAAGCACTAACCTTTGACAGTGAGTGTGTAAGTGAGTGCATGAGTGTCTGAGTAAGTCTGTGAGTGGGTGTGTGAGTTTCTGAGTGGGGATGTGAGTCGGTGTGACAGCGTCTGAGTGGGTCTGTCAGTGGATGTGTCAGTGTCTGAGTGCTCTCTGTTTTGCAATCTTTTATTCGTTCTCTGCTCATTTACTGCCTTTTTCTGCTGACTTCTGACCTTTATTTTGCCTCTTTCTGCTTGTTTCTCACCTTTATTTTATTTTGCCTCTTTCTGCTCACATTTGACCTTCATTTTGCCTTTCTGCTTGTTTTTCACCTTTATTTTATTTTGCCACTTTCTGCTCCTTTCTGATCTCTATTTTGCCTCTTCTCGTTGTTGACCTTTATTTTGCTTCTTTCTGCTCAGTTCTGTCCTCTATTTTGCCTTTTCCTGCTTGTTTCTGACCTTTATTCTGCCTCTTTCTGCTCATTTCTGATCTCTAATTTGTCTCTTTCTGCTCGTTTCTGACCTTTATTTTGCCTCTTTCTGCTCATTTCTTTATCTCTATTTTGCCTCTTTTAGCTCGTTGCTGACCTTTAGTTTGCCTCTTTCTGCTTGTTGCTGACCTTTGTTCTGCCTCCTTTTGCTCCCTTCTGACCTTTATTCTGCCTCTTTCAGCTTGTTTCTCACCTTTATTTTGCCTCTTTCTGCTCATTCCCGACCTTAATTCTGCCTCTTTCTGCTCATTTCTCACCTTTATTTTGTCTCTTTCTGCTTGTTACTCACCTTTATTTTGCCTCATGCTGGTCGTTTCTGACCTCTATTATGCCTCTTCTGGTCAATTCTGTCCTCTATTTTGCCTCTTTCTACTCATTGCTGCCCTTTATTTTGCCACTTTCTGCTCATTTCTGAGATTTATTCTGCCTCGTTCTGCTTATTTCTCACCTTTATTTTGCCTTTCTTCTCGTTTCCAACCTTTATTTTTCCTCTTTCTGCTCGTTTCTCACCTTTATCTTGCCTCTTACTGCTCATTGCTGACCTTTATTCTGCCTCTTTCTGCTAGTTTTCGAGCTTCATTCTGCCTCTTTCTACACGTTTCTCACCTTTAGCTTGCCTCTTTCTGGTCATTGCTAACTTTTATTCTGCCTCTTTCTGCTCATTTCTGACCTTTATTCTGCCTCTTTCTGCTAGTTTCTGATCTCTATCTTGCCTCTTTCTGCTGGTTTCTGACCTTTATTTTGCCTCTTTTAGCTCGCTTCTTGATCTCCATTTTATCTCTTTCTCCTCGTTGTTGACCTTCAGTTTGCTTCTTTCTGCTCAATACTGACCTTTTATTCTGCCTCTTTCTGCTCCCTTCTGACTGTTATTCTGCCTCTTTCAGCTCGTTTCTCACCTTTATTTTGCCTCTTTCTGCTTGTTTCTGACCTTTAGTAAGCCTCTTTCTGCTAGTTTCCCACCTTTTTTTGCCTCTTTCTGCTCATTGCTGACCTTTATTTTGCCTCTTTCTGCTCATTTCTCACCTTTATTTTGCCTCTTTCTGCTCGTTTCTCACCTTTACTCTGCCTCATGATGGTCTATTTTGCTTCTTCTGGTCAATTCTGACCTCTATTTTCCCTCTTTCTACTCGTTGCTGCCCTTTATTTAGCCTCTTTCTGCTCATTTCTGACCTTTATTCTGCCTCGTTCTGCTTATTTCTCACCTTTATTTTGCCTTTCTTCTCGTTTCCAACCTTTATTTTTCCTCTTTCTGCTCGTTTCTCACCTTTATCTTGCCTCTTACTGCTCATTGCTGACCTTTATTCTGCCTCTTTCTGCTGGTTTCCGAGCTTCATTCAGCCTCTTTCTACACGTTTCTCACCTTTAGCTTGCCTCTTTCTGGTCATTGCTAACTTTTATTCTGCCTCTTTCTGCTCATTTCTGACCTTTATTCTGCCTCTTTCTGCTAGTTTCTGATCTCTATCTTGCCTCTTTCTGCTGGTTTCTGACCTTTATTTTGCCTCTTTTAGCTCGCTTCTTGATCTCCATTTTATCTCTTTCTCCTCGTTGTTGACCTTCAGTTTGCTTCTTTCTGCTCAATACTGACCTTTTATTCTGCCTCTTTCTGCTCCCTTCTGACTGTTATTCTGCCTCTTTCAGCTCGTTTCTCACCTTTATTTTGCCTCTTTCTGCTTGTTTCTGACCTTTAGTAAGCCTCTTTCTGCTAGTTTCCCACCTTTTTTTGCCTCTTTCTGCTCATTGCTGACCTTTATTTTGCCTCTTTCTGCTCATTTCTCACCTTTATTTTGCCTCTTTCTGCTCGTTTCTCACCTTTACTCTGCCTCATGATGGTCTATTTTGCTTCTTCTGGTCAATTCTGACCTCTATTTTCCCTCTTTCTACTCGTTGCTGCCCTTTATTTAGCCTCTTTCTGCTCATTTCTGACCTTTATTCTGCCTCTTTCTGCTCATTTCTCAAACTAATTTAGCCTCTTTCTGCTCATTGCTGACAAAATTCTGCCTCTTTCAGCTTGTTTCCAACCTCTATTCTACCTCTTTCTGCTCATTTCTCACCTTTATTGTGCCTCTTTTTGCTAGTTGCGGACCTTTATTCTGCATCTTTCTGCTCATTTCAAACCTTTATTCTGCCTCTTTCTGCTATTTCTGACCTTTATCTTGCCTCTTTCTGCTTGTTGCTGACCTTTATTCTGGCTCTTTCTGCTCATTTCTGACTTTTATTCTGCCTCTTTCTGCTCATTTCTCACCTTTATTGTGATGCTTTCTGCTCGTTTCTGGCCATTATTCTGCCTCCTTCTTCCCGTGCTTGGCATGGGGTTGTTCGCAGGGCCTTGCCTGTGGCGAGGACCTGCATACAACCCCTCGTTGGCTGCCAACCCCATGCCGAGCATGGCCTTTTCCCATACCCAGTGTAGGGTTGCCTGCAGGCTAGCCCCATGACCAACCCCTGCTGATGCCCCCCCAGGAAATCAACATATAAAGCATATGTATTGCCTTTGTTAGCAATGATCAATAATTACAATGCAATATATAGTTCAACAATTTACACAGAGCAATTTTTAATAAAAGTGATTGCCATAAAAAATGTAATGTTACATTAAAAAAAAAACACCAACATGTTTTTGAGTCATTTTTAAAAAATTTCAAGCTGCAAAGTGCAGCCATTGAATCCACCACAAGGGGGCTCTGCACTCCAGCTGAAGAGCATACAGCTCCAGATAAGAGTACTTCAAAAAAATATGGTAAGTTCTCCTGGGGTCATGGATTTCATGGCCTAGGAGACTTGCTGTTTATTGGGCACTCCCTGAAGCCCCCAAATTAAAAAGAAATGCTTGATGGTGACCCTGCCTCTTCTAGGGGCATCACCAAGCTCCCACAAAATAGTTTAAAGAGCCCTTGTAGGGCATTATGGGGCACTCCTTCAAGGAGTAGAGAATAATAAATGAGTGACTCCTGATGCTAATTTCTTCTTTTAAAATTGTTATTTTAGTTTTCCCTGTGCCTACCCAGGACACCCAGATCCTTATTTTGTTACTGGGGCTGTGGGGGAGGACCAGGGCCGTGCTGATCCTAGGTGCTGGGTACTAATTGTATCTGTGCGACCTCCATCCCTGAGCCTTTACAGGCCCCGGAGACATCATCCCCGGGGCTGTGTTAATTTATTAAGAAGAGGGGGCACATGGCCCCCCTCCCCGAGTCTTTAATGACCCTGGGCCCCCAGGGTTTCAGGTGTGTGCCCTGGTTCCCACCTGGGGCACCCACAACACAGAACATTGAAGGCTGCTGGTAAGCCCTAGGGGCCCCACGGCCCACCCACTCGCTGCATGCATCCTTCCTGGGTGCAGTGGGAGCCGGATTTGCTCCAGCTCAAATACAGTAGGTTTTTTTCTATGCTCCCACCGGGTGGGAGCAATCTTAGTTTCCCTGTGTGCATGAACACAGGCAGGGAAACAATTGTGTGCTTCCAACCGGCGAGCGCATTTTTGTAGTCCCCCCCAAATGGGAGCGCACATGCTTTTCCCTGCCTGCTCTCTTTGGGCAGGGAAACGATGTCCTGGGGATGGTGGACTCCAGGAGACAGCAATTGAGCAGGCCCTTGGGGATGGGGTCCACAGGGTCTTTGGTGGCTCAGGGAGGTGGGGTGTATGTCCCTCCACTGTAGTTAAATAGTAGCCCCGGGGCATGGGGTCCCTGGTGGTTAATTGAGGCTCGGCTAGGGGCCGCACACCCCTCCCCTTTTTTAAAGAATTTCGGCCCCCGGGGTCTTTGGAAGCTCGGGAAGGGGAGCTGTGGGCCCCCACAACTTTATTCTTGTATTGGCCCTGGGGGATGGGGCCACCGGGGCCTCAGGGAGGCTCAGGGAGAGGGGCCGCTATAGCCTATTTGCACCGCCCTCGGGCCCTGCTGGAGTAAAACAGAGACCCTGGCCCACCCCGGGAGAAGGAGGCAATTTATTTCAAGCGTGGGAGCCTGCACTTTTGTTTTATTTTACTGCAGATTTGCAAACCCACTTAATAATAGCCTAGCCAAAGTCAAACATGCATGACTGATGGCTGGAGCAGAGAGTTTTAGGTGGGCATAGCCAGGTAGCCAAACTACCAAATCACAAAGACACTGGCACATTAATTGCTGCTGAGCCCTATTACATGCAAAAGGATCATGACACAGCTTATTTGTTCACCAAAATATCAAGTAAATACTCCAACTGTTTTCATAGGGTGTCCCAATGCCAAACACTATGAAGGACTGGCCCTGGACAGAATGCGTAAGATTATTATGTTTAAGCTTGGCTAGCAGCCAGTTAATTGTATCTGGACAATGGACATTTTTAAACAGGGATGAGGCTGAGCCTGGCCCAAGATGGTGGCAGATGCGTATTCGGTGAGATCTGCTGCAGCCCCAGGGAGAAAAGCTGCCCTTTTGGATCCAGGGACACCCTTGTGAGATGGAGTCACTGTAATTAAACCTGGGGTAAGGAGCTGTAGCTGATGTTGGGAGGTGCTCCGGGTGCTGATGCAAAGAGGTAATGTAGGAGACCAAGATGGCAGCAATCCCATGAGGGGTCTCGTAGGAGACCCTGCGAGAGCCTTAAAGGTGAGTGCCATCCAGAAAAAGCCCCTGGCTGGAGTTCAAAGCTGGTGGGTGCTGCAGGGCCGCCGGCACCTGTTATGTTTCATATAGCTACCCCAATATAGGCTCAGGTAGTCACCTAACCTTTCACCTATATTCTCCCCTACCATTACACTACATAACGGTTCTTGGGACTGACCTTTTACCTAGTTACAGTACTGCTTACAGGACGTAGGGTTTTCCCTGAAAACTAGCCTCATGCATTATGCATGAGGATTCTTGGAAACTCAGCAGGACTACCATCTCCTGCATAATACCTATGTATAAGGGTCATTCCTTCCGTCATCCTAAGTCCGCTGAGGGTACCATTTTGGGTATATAAACACCATATCTTGCTGAGGTAGTCAGAGGAGAAAAGGACTTCCATGCTGACACACTGACGCGAGATGCTGAGGCTCCTGCATGCAGACACTCCAGCTCACAGTGGTCTGACATCTAGTTAGGATCACTTCGTAGGAGTGCGCATTTTACTGTCATGTATTTTATATACTTGCCTGTATTCATTGTTTTAGCACGATGGTCGAAATCTACCATCCTTTTACTCTGTTAGTGCTTCTAATCATCTATATCTTTTTCTGTGTTATGGTTGTTTCAGCACAACTATTTTACACTAGAATGACGCTGGTTCAATAAATGCTTATTGAAAAACGTCCCCACCATTTATTCTGTGTATCTCTCTGAGACAAAGTGAGCACGTCTGACTGAGCGAAAATTATCGCACTGTTTCCACGATCCTGAGGGATCAAGGTTGTCATGTTCGATAGTTGCCAATAACTGTTCTCTCCTTGGTAAGAGGGGTTTCTAATAATAATAATACCAGCATTTGTAAAGCACGCAGCTACATCAGGAGAGGTGCCCCGGTGCTGAGGGCCATCGGGAAGATTAAGCGAGCTATTGCCCAGAGTCACATGGTGCTGGGCTAACTTGCTGCCGGCCCCGGGGATCGAACCGTGAGCCCCCGTGTTCTGGAGTCAGCCACCCTGGCCGCTGCACCACACCTCTTCCCTAGTGGCACAGTGGCCCTAGAGGCACTGTGAGCTAGCTGGTATACAGGTGAACATACTCGGTGGGGGTGTCTGGAATCAGTCAAGACAACAATCCCATAGTCTATGTTGCTTAAACGTGCCAGGGTAGGCCAAGATGACGGCGGAATCTGGAGAAGCTGTGTGGGATGGCGATGTCCATCAATGCGATTCTAGCAACAATAGGAACAGAGGGAGATCTGGCCGCGACGCTGAAGCAAGATGTATTCTTAGTGGGAAACTCCAGATGAGGACGAGCAAATCTGATAGAGATGCTGAAAGATAATGGCCAACAAGCTCCAAAACACAATTGTGAGGTAGTAGGAAATGACCAGCAGTAACAAGAGCCCCGACGCTGATTGTGACAACTGGCGAAGTGGGTCGTAAGAGATCAGGCCCCTCCAGATTCAACATGGTGGCTGCTTTGCAAAAGATCAGCAAGCCTGCAAAGACCATGAACGTGAGGCAGTGAAGAGGCAGCGAGCCAGGTCGTTTTTTTGGCTGCGGGACTAGAAAGAGGCCCAGGTGCTGGGAGTCAGGCATTCAGAAGACAGGAGGCAAAATAGGAAGCTGGCTCTGTATAGGGTATTGCCATTAGATGGTTATACCGTGCACAGAGACCAGGGGTTCACCAAAAGTGTACAGGGCTCGATGTTAAACCCAAAGTGCTCTATTAGTTGTAGTGTGGGTGAGCAGCCTTAGGCATAACACAGAGGAGTGGAAGACATTTATTGCACAACATTGACCAATAATGGATACACGACGCAAGAAGAAGATCCACACCAATTTTAGAAAAATATACTTTGTTTGAATTTTATTTCAAGACCAAGTTCTTCGCAATAAGGTAAGTATGTTTTTAAATAAAAATATTTTTCACTTTTAAAAGTCGACACTGAAAATTTTCAGAACAGTTCGATGTTATCCTATGGGGAAAACAATATTGCAGTTAAACAGGTAAGTAATACACTTACAGTTCCAGTCTTCGGGACCAAAGGTCAGCAAGGGGCAAGGGTCAGTTGAGTACCAAAACTGCACCACCAGCGGCACAGGGGCGGCTGGGAGCAGAGGTCAAAGTTGGAGTTCAGCCCAGTGCTTTTCAATGGGGACTGGGGGTGCCAGGAGCCACACTGCTTGCAGGTAGGTAAATCAGTTGCAGAGGCCAAGCTTTAGGGGTTAGGACCAGCACATGGGGGGGGCACAAAGCAGCACCAAACATACACCACTAGAGGCACAGGGGCAGCCGGGTCCAGGGTGCAATTTCAGCATCGGGCAGGCAACGCTTTTCGATGGAGATTTATCTTTTGGCTAACAGTCTGCAGGCGTTTCACCAGAGGTTGAAGGGAGGCCAACAACAGCAGAGGTAAGTAGAGATGTAGAGGGTCATAAGGGTACCATCAGTTCTGCTCACCAAGGCTCAGGGGCTTTGGGTGCAGGGGTGTCTTTTGACGTCGGAGTCTTCTTACCGGAGACGGTCGCAGGGACCTCTAGATTCACAGTGCAGGCACCGCCGTGGAGATCAGGAGAGGTCATCCAACACTGGACACGAGGTCAGGGTCACTGGAGAGACTTCGCTGCGTAGGTGGGCCACTCAGACTCAGGCCATGGGAGTCGGGTGCAGAGTGGGCAAGTATCTTGGTTCCAGCTGGATCCGGAACCCTTGGAGTCGGTTTCTTCTGGACAGGTCCACTGTCCATGGGAGATTGGAGTCTTTTGCGAAGGCAGCAGTTCTCCCAGGGTTTCAGAGGTCGCTGGCTTCAAGAAAGGTTGCAGGTTTGCAGAAGCTGGAGACAGGATGGTAAGGCTGGGGCCAAGCCAGTCGTCGTCTTCAGTCCTCTCTGCAGGGATGTCTTATTTCTTCTTAGGTCATTGCAGAACTGGTTTCTAGGTCTGGGGGAGCCACCTAAATACTTATGGGAGTAGTAGGTCGGGCCAATGGGCACCTTACATAGGGTGACTACACCCTCTACTATGCCACCCTCCTGTGGTAGGGGGCATAGACCTACCCCTGATTGGAGGGATCTTCCCATCTTCAAGATGGGGGGCCCTGAAAGTTGTGCTTCAATTCGCCTACACCACCTTAGTGGTGGAGTTTGCAGACGTGGGCACACCTCTTATTCTTCTACGTTTTCCCACCAGTTTCCTGCCCAAAGTGGGGGTGTAAACCGGTGGCTGTCATCTGCTGCTAGCAGCAGAGGCTGGGGGTCGCATTACAAAGGCAGCAGGCCTTTGCAGCTTCTCCTTTGAGCACTAGCCCTCTGAGGTGCCCTCTGAGTACATGGTACAATAAATCCCACACTGGCATCAGTGTGGATTTATTGAGAGAAGTAGTTTGGTATCAAACTCTCCTTTGTTCAGCGAAGTCATCATGGTGCTGTGGAACTCGAGTTGTCGAATTTCCAGCCCTGTACTCTTTATGGCTTCACTGGCACTTACAATATTAAGGAATGGACCCTAATACTGTAGGGGTATAGCTGATCATGCAGATCTGCCCTCACCTGTGGTATAGGGCACCCTGCTTTAGGGCTGTGATGCCTGCTAGAGGGGTGACATACCTATACCTTAAGGAAGTGCTACCTGGCATGGCACCCAGGAAGGGTGCCAATGTCCCCGTTGTCGTTTTTCCTCTCACAGGGGCATGCAAGTTGCAAGGGCAGTGGCATGGTCCCAGTGAGGGGGGTCATAGGGGCCCTCTTCAGCTCCCAGGCACTCGGTACCCAGGGTACCACTTACTAGGGACTTACAGGGGGCAGGAGTACCAATTTTGGATATGTTGTTAGGGAAGAAGCACTGGCACAGGGGACCTGGATGGCAGGGACCCTGTGAACTACAATTTAAACCACATCAAAACTAGGCAAAACATAGGGGCTAACCATGCAAAAAGAGGCACACTTTCTCACAGGGAGCCACATGGTAGTGGCACAGAACCCGGCCAAAGGGCTTGGGTCACCAGCAGGGCAGCTACAGGGCCTGGAAGAAGGCAAAAGATGGTGCCGGGCTCCAGAGAGCTCTGAATTGAAACTGGGGGTGGAATAGGAAGCCAAGATGAAATGAGTGCAGTCAGAAAGCCATTGGTGGAGGAAAAAGGGGACCTGTTAAATCCCTCTCCCGATCTCAGGCAGAAATAATCCAGCAGGTACAGACCCTTCTGGGTAAAGGAGCAGCGAATAGTGAGTTGGGGACCCTGCAGTGTGTTGTGGTGGAACAGTCGCAGCCTTAAATTGATGGCCAAACTGAGGTTCACTCGCTAGGAGGCCTGAGAAAGAGTCCATGATAACAGAAGCACTTTCTGTGTACCCTCCCACGTCAGAGGCTAAACATACCTTCCATTGTGAGTTACTAGGATGGTCCGGGAGAAAGGAGGCAAAATGGCACACTCACATAAACTGGTAAAATACTCCTTCAGGGAAGGGCTCTTAAAAGACAGACCAGACTCACCCACAGAAGGGTGCTAAAGAGGCAGACAAGAATCGGAGGACCAGGATCCATTACTCAAGGAAGTGCTACCACATTCAAGGAGTACAGGAACGCCCTGGTGCAAAAAATCGATGTGGTGGCGGTGGTAATTAATCTTCTGCAAATAGATTTCAATAAAATACAGTTGAGGGTGACAACGGTTGTGCACACAATGGAATAAAATGCAGAATCCATGAAGGAACTGAAAGCAGAGGTTAAATGTCTCAAGGAAGCTACCCAACATTTGCAATTCAGGGCTGAGGATGCAGAAAGGAGGTCCAGGCGCAATAAAAAAACTCCTGGTGGGAATTCGTGAAAAGGAAAATCCCTCAGCTGAATGGGTCATTGGGACATTAATAAGGGGTGTGGTAACGCAAATAGACCTCTCCAACTACTACGATTGAGAGGGCCCATCACATCATAGAAGTGCCAAAAAAGCCAGGTGCAACCCTAAAGCCCATCATCGCACACGTTCTTAACTTTAAAAACTGCAATGTAATCTTCAGGGCTCCATGTAAATGCGGGCCCAATCAATTAAAAAACGAGACCATAATGATTTTTCCAGATTATACCCAAGAAAGAAATACATGCAAAAAGACGAACCTTTGATAAGCGAAAGTGGAACTACGAAGGTGAGATTTAAAATATATGATGCTATTTCCTTTTAAACTGTGGGCCCTGTTTGAAGGGAAATCCTGTTTCTTTTATGATGCCATTTAGAGACCTGGGAATGGATGGAGGGGTGGTGGAACGTTGGAGGCAAGAAACAACACAAGGACCAAGACGAGAAGACACCCAACAAGAACTGAGACTAACAAAGTGACTGTAGCAGCTCTGGATATGGAGGATATTGCTGAGACAGCGCTACACCAGTCTTAAAGAACTCTGACTGGAGCACAGATGTATCCAGGCATGCTGTGACAAAGACACTGGATGGTGTAGGAGGCGGGAGGAAAGCAACTCGACGCACCCAGGAGGATTCTTCTCTTCTCTCTAAAAGAGGGGAATAAGAGAACCATGAACGTTATTACTGTAAGCACATAGAGGTTTGAAGTTAGACATGGGTGGGAGACAGGTTTTTGAGGCATTTGGCAAACGGGTAGTTTTAAAATCACAGCAGCACAAGACAGCAGGGACAGGGTGAAGGTTTGAAAGTATGTAGACAAGTTCATTTTGGAAGGAACACAAGGGATGGGCAACAGATATTGGAAACTAGAGGAGAACATAGGAGGTACAGACTATGGTCGCATCACTAATGACGCAGGATAAGAGAGAAGGCCTTAAAGTACTGACATGTAATGGGAACGGTTTGGGCCACAAGTTGAACAGAGGAGTGGTAATGAAATTCCTGAACAGACACAGTCTTGATGTAGTACTCCTGCAGGGCATCCACTTAGGAGGTAACAACTGTGGGTCCCTGGGCTGAGGGAAATACAAAGTCCTGGCTCATTCGGGGTTTACATTGGGTTCTCAGGGGATCAGAATTATGGCGCATAAATTGCTCCCATTGTCAATATCTCAGTCTTGGAGAGACCCGGAAAGCAGTTGTGTAGCTATAAGTGCTAAATGAAATGTGGAGAAGATTATGGTTGCTTCATTGTACTTTCCACTGGGACTTCAGTCGGCTATGCTGGAAAACATAAGAAAGTGGGTGGTCCTGTCTCAGGATATACTCCTAGTCATGGGTGGAGATTTCAAGCTAACAAGGCAGGATGCTTAGGACAGAGTCAACACAAACAGATGTGCTGGATGATAGGTGACTATACAATTTTACGAGAGTACTGGGGCTGCTAGACATATGGAGGAAGGTACATCTCGTCGCACAGTAGCACTCATGTTTCCTACAGTATGAAATGGTTCTCCAGACCTGACTTCATCCTAGTGCCATCCACACAAGGAAAGAGATACAAGGACACACACTTTTTACCAAGAGAGAGATATTGAATTACTCTCCACTTTGTATTAGACTGGGAATATCTACAGTCAGGAAACCAATGTGGTAGAGACCTGACCCTTGGGACTTGAAAAAGTGGGACACTAGAAAATGTTTAACACAAACAAATAGTTGACCTTTATCTCCAAGAAAAAGTAGAGTCAGTGGACTCAGAAGTGATAATTTAGGAGGCATACAAAACTGTAATTGGGGGTAGCTCATATCCAATATAGTAGTCAGACGTAGGGAGAGGATGAAGGAAGCACAAGAACTAGAGCACCAGTTAAGTCAGTGGGATGTGGAGCAAGTACAGGATCCAGAAACATACCTGTCTCACCAGACAGCATTGACTAGGGACAATTACAGGCAGCTAGTGGAGGGGAAGTAGCGGGGACATTACCAGTCGAAGCTTTATATAAAGAAACAATATAACTGGCAAGCTTTCAGCTTCAGAAGGGGTCAAACAAATTTGGATGGGGTGGTGAAATTGGCAGATAGAATAGAAGTTGGCTAAATTTCTCGAACAGTTATAAAAATCCAGAATGGGCTGCTCCATTGAAGAAATCGACAAATTTATACTGGATATCCTGACCCCTTTCAAAGAAGAAATTGTATGATCAATTAATGTTATGTTATGTTAATTTATCTTGTAATGCGCATGAATCAGCCCGGGAGGGGTAGCTCAGTGCCGGAGTGACCATGAGCAAGGCAGCACTACTATGGGAATAGCTCGGTCTTGAGAAGCGTTTTGAAATGCAGGTGGTCCGTGCATTTCCGTGTGTAAGTGGGTAGTTGATTCCAGTAGTAGCGGGCCGAAAAAGCTCTACACCCCGAACGTGTTTTCCTAATTCAGGGAATAGTAAGAAATGTTTTGACCGTAGATCTTAAAGGTCTGCCTGGCTGGTAAGGAATAAGCTTCTCAGCCAGGTATCTGGGACCTTGCCGTACAGTGATTTATGCTCTATGCAGCAGATCTTGAAAATTATTCTCATGCACATTGGAAGCCAATGAAGCGAACATAAAAGGGGAGTAGAGGCTGATCTGGCTGGCATATTTTGAATAAGGCGGGCTGCTGTATTTTGGACTACTTGAAGTTTGGCAAGTAGAGACTCATTTGTGGCAGATAGGAGGGCGTTGCAATAGTCCAGGCAGCTGATCACTAGTTGTAAACACACAGAAGGCCAGAGGAGATTTAATGACGGCAGGGGGCGATTCCCCTACAATGAACTAACAACACAAAAAGGCCACGCTGGGTCAAGACTAGGCCTGGGCACTGAACTCCGCTCGCGGAAAAATTCAGGCTAAAACTCCGTTCCTCCACGTAGCAGAATCAGCTACTAAACTGCACCCATAAAAGCTTTAGTAAAGCAACTTTACATGCTAAAAAAGCATATAACCAATTCACAAAAGTAAACAATGAAAAATATCAGGCAATGAGAGAGGTGATGATTTTGGGGTCCCCCCTAACCTAAGGGGAGGACCAAGCAGATGCCTTGAACACAAAGAGCATATCATGCTGAACGATTCAGTGGTGGTCCCATCCTCTTAGGACAACCCCAGGCACAGTTATGGGCAAAAATACAATCCCAATCAAAGGGCCTGCAAAGCATTATGGGACGAGATTAGCAGTGGGCAGTGAATATTATAGTATCCAATATCAAAATAATTCTACAAAGAGCTGCAGTTCAACTAGTCGTTTCTAGGTGTCCCTCACGAGTCAAATGCAAAAGCATTGAAATTATTACATCAAGCTGCAGTTCAACTAGTCGTTGCTAGGTGTCCCTGCATTTGACTCATGAGGGACACCTAGTAACGACTAATGGAACTGCAGCTTCATGAAAGGGTTTCAATGCTTTTGCATTTGACTCGTGAGGGACACCTAGTAACGACTAGTGGAACTGCAGCTTGATGTAATAATTTCATAGAGTGAGTCCAAGACGGGACGCAAACTGATGGGTCCACACTCCATGGTAGGCAGGTGTGAGTCCAAGACAGGCCTGCGGAGGTGGAATAGCCAAGCCAAGAGGGCTAGGTCAGGCAAAAAGGATGGGCCCCCTCAAGGGACAACAGTGACAAGGACTAATGACCACTGAAGAAGGGCCCAAAGCTAGAGTAGCTGCTCCAAGTGTGGACTGGCTACCACAAAGGATCGGTGATAATGGTTGAGCCGATAGGTGGGTCTAAGAAGTAAGTCTAAGAAGTTAGGCTGAACCAAGGAATTTCATCATTGAGACCGTTGGTGTTGGTATGTAACCTAAACACCCAACGTTGTTCTCTCCTGAAAAGGAATTGGGTCATGTTCGTAGTGGACCGGGTTACTGTAGGTTTGTCAAGGACTACCCACTTGAAATCATTTGCATCATGACCTGCCTCTAGGAAATGTGCAGTCAGCCTGTTGATCTGCTTATCACTTCTGATTGTGCTCCTGTGCTCCAGCATGCATGTCTTAACCTTCCTCGTCGTCATTCCAACGTACCTGAGACCACAAGGGCAAGTGATCAAGTATATCAAGCCCTCAGAGTTGCAGTTCGTGTGGTGTGACTCCCAATCCCGGTCTGTACCGATATCTATAGTTGTTGTTTATGATGTCTCTCTACATATGCTACAGTTGCCACAGGGAAAGTGCCCCTTAACGGGGGGAAGTTCCAAAGTGTGTTATGTGGAGATGGCTGTTTTATGCGTGGTCTAGAATGTATCAACTGATCTCTAAGGTTTGTGCTGCGTTTGAACGCAAACATAGGCTTGGTCATACTACCACTACCCTTGTTCAAAATATGACAGTTCTTGTTGATACATTTTGGTAGGAAGCCAGATCTGCTGCTAAAAGTACTGATGCATATCAATCTGTCTGTGTTTTCTTTAGCAGGTTGTCGCTCTAAGAGAGCTTGCCGGTGGTTATTGCGTGCTCTCTTTAGTGATTTCTGGACCAAGGAATGCGGATATAGACGGTCCAAAAGATTGCCAGCCAGAGTGGATGCATGTTTCTTATACTTGGCCACATCAGAACAGTTGCGTCTGATCCTTAACAACTGGTCGAAAGGCAAGTTATCCCGGAGGGATTTAGGATGGTAACTTGCGTAGGAAAGCAGCGAGTTCTTTGCCATAGGTTTGGTGTAAAGTTCTGTACCTCAACCGTCCTCACTGCTGTAGATCAGAAGATCCAGGAAGGGGAGTTGGTCCTTATTATATTCACAGGTGAATTTCAAAAACTCATTGCAGGAATTGAGCCAAAGGTGGAAGTTCTCGATCTCCTCTCTGTTTCCACGCCACACCACAAGGACATCATCGATGTACCGTTTCCAAAGTCGGATGTTCGACTTAAAGGGATTGTTGGGCGTCAGAATGGTGTTTTGTTTAATAGAGTGGACATACAGATTCTCCAGGCTCGGGGCGAAGGTACTGCAAATCGAAGTACCCGAGATCTGTAGATATAGGGTGTTTTCAAATTGAAAGAAGTTTTCTTGCATGGCCATGGTGGCACAGGTCATGATAAAAGACACAGGAGTGATGGTATCCAGGTCGATGTCATTAAGTAGTGACTCAATTGTGCGTAGAGTCTGATCTTGTGGTATACAAGTTTACAGAGACTCTACGTCAAAGGAGACTAGGTAATTAGTACTTGTGTCAAACTCAAGCCCACCTAGCGTACGTAACACATCATTGGTGTCTTGTAGGAACGTTAGCATACCTTTTACAATTGGCCTAAGAAAGAAGTCCACAAACTGGGAAAGTGGCTCCAACAGTGAGCTTATCCCTGAGATGATAGGTCTCCCGGGGGGAGGTCTGGATGGTTTGTGTATCTTTGGGAGGATTTAAAAATAAGGGGTCACAGGGTTGGTATTGACCAAAAAATCTGCCTCCTTGTTGGTGATCCACCCTTCTTCCTTTGCCTCATTGACCCGAACACATATGATGTCAAGTAGCCTCTTGGTTGGGTCCGTTCTGAGTGGCCTGTATGTGTTGGAGTCTGCCAGTTGTCTGAGGCATTCATTCCGATAGGCCGAGGTGTCCATCACTACTATGCCGCCACCCTTGTCTGCGGGCTTGATGATTATTGACTCGTCTTTTGTATGCCTGTCCAGAGCCTCATGTTCCAATCTTGTAAGGTTCTTGAAAACTGGCTTGTTGTTCGCGAGGCCCCTGTTTAAATCCTGTTGAACTGCCTTCTCGAAAGTGATGACTTTGGAAGGAATCGTGGGGTGGTGGCATAAAGGTAGATTTTCTGCTAAGATTTGTGTTACGTTCAATGTCCTCAGCGACTATGTCGGTATCGGTTGAGAAGAAGAACTTGAGTGTGACTTTTCTGAAGAAGTGTGCAATTTCCTGATTAATGAGGAATGGGTCTCCTTCATAGGTGGGGACATAACCAAGGCCTTTGTTAAGGACTGTAGTCTCCAATGGATCCAGAGGTCGCTGGCTGAGATTTACAATCAGACTGGTGGTCCGTACATCTGGGTTTTCTAAGGTCTCCGAACCCATGTCAGTACTGGTGGTAGGAGTAATGTTCGGCTCGATTTGCTGTTCAAAGTTGTTGACGGTGACAGGGGCAATGTTGGGAGAGGTCATCATGTTGTGTCCCTGCTTGTTCCTGGTTGAGTTGTCGTCTTGTTCGAACTCCGAGTGGTCCGAGGTGATGGCAGTCCTTCCCAGTGCACCTGGGCCTGAGATCTTCTTCTGCCCCTTGGGCGTCCACGGCCCTGTTCTAAAAAAGGATGGCTGTAGAAAGGTTGCAGTGGTGGGGCAAATTGTGCAGTTGGGTGTTGGAAAAGAGGCATTGGATATGCCCATGGTCCTGGAGGCCACCATTGTGGCTGTTGATTAGGATTGGAGAGCATCTGTCTCCTACCTCTTTCTCTTCTCCTGTTTGGATTCTGTCTCCCAGATTCTGAGTCGCTCGAGCCAGAATCCTGGTCGGTGGATGATTGTCCTGATCCCGACGATGAATATCCGGATCTGAATTCACGTCCCCATTGATTGAATTCCGGTGGTTTAAAGTCGTCTGCTGAATAAGGGTAGACCTTCTCCATGGAAAAACGGGCCAAGTCCTTTTGGAATTTTTTTATCTTGGAAACCAACAGACTTTCCTTCAGTTTTTGTTTTTCTTGTTGGTCTCATCAAGATTCTTTTTGTACAGGCTTAGAGAGATGGTGGTTTTGATATGGCCTTCAAGAATTTGAATCTCAATCAGTATTGCATCAGCAATCCTTTTCACAGTGCTGATGATGAAGATGAGCCAGACGCTGGTACAGCGCCACACTATCAGGGACCAGTCGTTCCTGAAAGGTTTATCCTCCAAGAATTATCTTGGGGCATTCGTGACTGTCAAACAATTAGGAGCACAATTTCCTCTGTGATACTAAGTCATAATAGCACCATGTGTCAAGGTTCGAGTGTGTGTCTTTTTTAGGGTCAAAAGTTTGTTCCAGTCATCTGATTGTGTAATAGTTTGTGAGATCGGTGTGTCTAATAGACTAGGGGCATTCAGGATGTCTTGCACCATGGAGTCATCAAAGGCCAGACCAGTGAAGTCGGCCATGGTGGTAAAAAAGCCCAGAGCGGAGTAAAAGACAGCAAAGAGACAACTGTATAGAGCTAAGCACGAGCCCAACTGAACTAGTTGTCCAAAAAACCGGGACGGCCTACAGCCTAGGCTGTACACATAATTGTAAACAAAAAGAAGGCCAGAGGAGGTTTAATGACCGGCAGGGGGGGACTCCCCTAAAATGAACTAACAACACAAAAATGCCACCCTGGGTTAAGACAAGAGAAGAAAAAGTGAGAGCCTGTCGCGGGTACTTGGGCCTCCCACACGAGTGAGGCACCATTTTTATCGGTAGACCTGGGGGAACGCTGGGTGGCAGGAAATTTGTGTCAACCCGGTGATGCCACAACTTTCCCACACAAAAATGTGTGAAAAAAGTGATTTTTTCAGCTAAATTTGAGGTTTGCAGGGGATTCTGGGTAAGAAAACGTTGGGGGATCCACGCAAGCCATACCTCCCTGGAATCCCCCGGGTGTCTAGTTTTCAGAAATGTGTGGGTTTGGTAGGTTTCCTTAGCTATCCGCCGAGCACGGGCCATAAACCCAGGTGACCCCCCTTGCAAAACCAGGTCGTTTTGTGATAGGCAATTTTGATGTCGCCTCAATACGTTTTGGGCCCTTGCCTGTCGTGGGTACTTGGGCCTCCCACACGAGTGAGGCATCATTTTTATCGGGAGACCTTGGGGAACGCTGGGTGGTAGGAAATTTGTGTCAGCCCGGTGATGCCACAACTTTCCCACACAAAAATGTGTGGAAAAAGTGATTTTTTCAGCTAAATTTGAGGTTTGCAGGGGATTCTGGGTAAGAAAACTTTGGGGGATCCACGCAAGCCATACCTCTCTGGAGTCCCCCAAGTGTCTAGTTTTCAGAAATGTGTGGGTTTGGTGGGTTTCCCTATGTGGCCGCTGTGCACGGGGCCAAAAACTCAGGTGACCACCCTTGCAAAACCAGGTCGTTTTGTGATAGGCAATATTGATGTCGCCTCAATACGTTTTGGGCCCTTGCCTGTCGCGGGTACTTGGGCCTCCAACACGAATGAGGCACCATTTTTATCGGGAGACATGGTGGAACGCTGGGTGGTAGGAAATTTGTGTCAGCCCAGTGATGCCACAACTTTCCCACACAAAAATGTGTGGAAAAAGTGATTTTTTTCAGCTAAATTTGAGGTTTGCGGGGGATTCTGGGTAAGAAAACGTTGGGTGATCCATGCAAGCCATACCTCCCTGGAATCCCCGGGTGTCTAGTTTTCAGAAACATGTGGGTTTGGTAGGTTTCACTAGATGGCCGCCAGGCACGGGGCCAAAAACCCAGGTGACCCCCCTTGCAAAACCAGGTCGTTTTGTGATAGGCAATTTTGATGTCGCCTCAATACGTTTTGGGCCCTTGCCTGTCGTGGGTACTTGGGCCTCCCACACGAGTGAGGCACCATTTTTATCGGGAGACCTGGGGGAACAGTGGGTGGTAGGAAATTTGTGTCAGCCCGGTGATGCCACAACTTTCCCACACAAAAATGTGTGGAAAAAGTGATTCTTTCAGCTAAATTTGAGGTTTGCTGGGGATTGTGGGTAAGAAAACGTTGGGGGATCCACGCAAGCCATACCTTCCTGAAATCCCCCGGGTGTCTAGTTTTCAGAAATGTGTGGGTTTAGTGGGTTTCCCTATGTGGCCGCTGAGCACGGGGCCAAAAACTCAGGTGACCACCCTTGCAAAACCAGGTCGTTTTGTGATAGGCAATATTGATGTCGCCTCAATACGTTTTGGGCCCTTGCCTGTCGCGGGTACTTGGGCCTCCAACACGAATGAGGCACCATTTTTATCGGGAGACATGGTGGAACGCTGGGTGGTAGGAAATTTGTGTCAGCCCAGTGATGCCACAACTTTCCCACACAAAAATGTGTGGAAAAAGTGATTTTTTTCAGCTAAATTTGAGGTTTGCGGGGGATTCTGGGTAAGAAAACGTTGGGTGATCCATGCAAGCCATACCTCCCTGGAATCCCCCGGGTGTCTAGTTTTCAGAAACATGTGGGTTTGGTAGGTTTCCCTAGATGGCCGCCAGGCACGGGGTCAAAAACCCAGGTGACCCCCCTTGCAAAACCAGGTCGTTTTGTGATAGGCAATTTTGATGTCGCCTCAATATGTTTTGGGCCCTTGCCTGTCGCGGGTACTTGGGCCTCCCACACGAGTGAGGCACCATTTTTATTGGGAGGCCTGGGAGATCGCTGGGTGGTAGGAAATTTGTGTCAGCCCGGTGATGCCACAACTTTCCCACACAAAAATGTGTGGGAAAAATTATTTTTCCAGCTAAATTTGAGGTTTGCAGGGGATTCTGGGTAAGAAAACGTTGGGGGATCCACGCAAGCCATACCTCCCTAGCATCCCCCGGGTGTTAAGTTTTCAAAAATGTATAGGTTTGCTAGGTTTCCCTAGATGCCAGCAGAGCTAGGGTTCAAAAACTACAGCTAGGCACTTTGCAAAAAAAGGGTCATTTTTTACTGTGAAAATGTGGTGTGTCCACCTTGCGTTTTGGGCCGTTTCCTGATGCGGGCACTAGGCCTACCCACACAAGTGAGGTACCATTTTTCTCGGAAGACTTTGGGGAACACGGGGTGGGTGGAATTTTGTGGATCCACGCAGATTCCAGAACTTTCCACCACAGAAATGTGAGGAAAATGTGGGGTTTTTTGACAATTTTTCAGGTTTGCAAGGGATTCTGGGTAACAGAACCTGGTGAGAGCCAGTCAAGTCACCCCATCCTGGATTCCCCTGCATGTCTAGTTTTAAAAAATGTATAGGTTTGCTAGGTTTCCCTAGGTGCCGGCAGAGCTGGGTTCAAAAACTACAGCTAGGCACTTTGCAAAAAAAGGGTCATTTTTCGCTGTGAAAATGTGGTGTGTCCACCTTGCGTTTTGGGCCGTTTCCTGATGCGGGCACTAGGCCTACCCACACAAGTGAGGTACCATTTTTCTCGGAAGACTTTGGGGAACGCGGGGTGGGTGGAATTTTGTGGATCGACGCAGATTCCAGAACTTTCCACCACAGAAATGTGAGGAAAATTTGCTTTTTTTGACAATTTTTCCAGTTTGCAAGGGATTCTGGGTAACAGAACCTGGTGAAAGCCAGTCAAGACACCCCATCCTAGATTCCCCCGGATGTCTAGTTTAAAAAAATGTATAGGTTTGCTAGGTTTCCCTAGGTGCTGGCAGAGCTAGGGTTCAAAAACTACAGCTAGGCACTTTGCAAAAAAAGGGTCATTTTTCACTCTGAAAATGTGGTGTGTCCACGTTGCGTTTTGGGCCGTTTCCTGTCAAGGGCACTAGGCCTACCCACACAAGTGAGGTACTATTTTTCTCGGGAGACTTAGGGTAACACAGAATTGTAGAGCATCTGTTATTACCTATTGACTTTCGATGCATTTCTGCCTTCCAAATGAAAGACAATGTGTAAAAAAGAAGTCATTTTGAAAAATGACCTATAATTCTCATGCAAGTATGGGTACTCTCAATTTCGGAAATGTGCAAATATCTACTGTTTCTAAACTCTATATTTTGTTCCCATTTCAGAAATACATAGGTGTCTTTCATACCAATTTTTCCATGTATACATTTTCCCAAAATAATTGCTATATACCCGGTACATAATAAAAAACCATTGCAAGACGCTGCTCAGTTATTGGCTCTGGGTTCGTCGGGTTCTTGGTGAACCTACAAGTCCTATATATCCCCACAACCAGAAATGTCCAGCAAATGTAACGGTATATTGCTTTCATACAGCTGTCATAATTAGAAGAAGTTAAAGGTGAAAACGTTGACACAAATGGCTGTTTTTTTCAACTAATTTTCAATTTTTCCTATATTTAACTGTTAGTTTCTATGAAGAAACCTTGAAGGATCTACACAAATGACCCCTTGCTGAATTCAAAATTTTGTCTACTTTTTTAAAATGTATAGCTCTCCAGGATCCATTATTGATTTCATACCCATTTCTACCATTAACTGAAAGGAGGTTGAAAGCACAAAAAATAGCAAAAATAGGCTATGTCCCAGAAAAATGCCAAAACTGTGTAAAAAATGTTGGTTTACTGACAAAAGTCTGCTTGTCCCTGAAAGCTGGGAAGATGGTGATTTCAGCACCACAACCCCTTTTTTGATACCATTTGCAGGGAAAAAACCAGACGCTTTCATCTGGAGCCCTTTTTTCCCATTTTTCCCAAAAAAACCACAATTTAGCTGTATTTTGGCTAATTTCTGGGTCCCATCCAGGGGAATCCACAAACCCTGGGTACCTTTTGAATGCCCATGATGTTGGAAAAAAAGGGCGCAAATTTGGCGTGGATACCTTATGTGGTCAAAAAGTTACAGGGGCCTAAGCGCAAACTACCCCAAATAGCCAAAAAAGGGCTTAGCACAGGGGGGGAAAAGGCCTAGCAGCGAAGGGGTTAAAAATAGTTAAAGTCCCATACCTGGAGAATTCAACCTAGCATGGTTGTATGTGATCATAAGGTCGACATGTTTCAGCCGTAGTGCCCTCCGCAGAGGTGCCGTGGCTTTCTTCAGGACCAAAATGAGGGATGTGTGAGAGAATAACACCAAACCACCTCAGGCGGGTGTTTAAAGGATACAACGACTGGCGGAATGGACGTCAGTCGTCATTAGTTGATGTTCAGCGGTGTTCCTATAACTCACAAATTGTGTTTAATGACAAGCATGAAAAGCAACACAGTCACACTCCTTAGCTAACGTGCCAAATCAATACAGTTTGTAATTAAATGTAATGGCTACGTATATACAATTTGTGCAAAGAACATCAGGGCTTACCCGTCATTCGAGGGATGCTCATGGCAACTCGTCCTCGGCGCACTCGAGGAGGGTTCCAATACACCTAAAAAAAGGGTTGGAGGAGGGGGCAAGTGTGGCTGTGAATCACAGTCATCAGTGCATGCAAACTAGAGAAAGTTGACTCAATAACTTCAGAAAACATGTATAAATATGCAAGCTATTGGAAGTGCTGTGAAACAGTACATCATTTATGATGCAAGTTGAAGAGGTAAGTAGCATACTGGAGACATAAACCAACGTGGTATAGCACTGCAGGAGCAGAGCAACAGACCGGCATACACTCCAAAGGCAAGAGCCAGGGAGCATAGAGGGAATGCAAATGAGAAATGAGGGAGTGTCGCAGGAATGCGACACTACCAAGGCATGAAAATAACCCAGACCACGTGGGGAAAGAGAGTGGGAAGGTACAAGCGTGTAATGCTAAGAAATCACAAACCTAGAGCAAAAAGGAGGGGCGGGTAACCTCCCTAGCGTGAGACCCAAAAGCAAAGGCACTTAGTAGCTAGAAGCGAGGGCGGGCCGGAAGGGCTATGTACCGATCGCAAAAAAATGGGAAAAGTGATGCTCCGGGACGCGTGGAACGCTAGCAAATTGGAGAGCGTGTCTGAGCTGTACGCGGCCAAGGGAGGAAATGTCCAACCCGATCGGGACCTCACAGCCCAATCAAATGCGGCTCCGGGCATAATACGGTGCGCAAGGGCCAGGTTTGTCAATTGGAAAAAGCACTAAAATGAAATAAATTAAAAAAGGGAACAGCTCCGGGGGAACAGGAACTGCCCGTCCAGAGCCATGGAGGCGGAGAGTGGACAGCACGCAATGGCGGGGTCCGGGGGCCAAAAGCCACTATTTGCGTGCTGGAAGCACGAAGGGCAGCAAGACTCTGCAGCGCATCCGGGATGAGCTGGACAACCCGTCGAGTGCTTCGTTGGAAGAAGTACTCTGAGAGGGTGGAAGCTCTACCCCCTGAGGAACTGAGTGAGAGGAAGGACTCACCACGGAGTCAGAGACGAAATCGGCAGCCATTTTGGAACGGGTTAAAAAGGCTGGACACCAAAAGGAAAGCGAAAGTGGCAGCCAAAGTTGCAGGATACGGGGATGTGGAGGGACGCAAACTGATGGGTCCACACTCCATGGTAGGCAGGTGTGAGTCCAAGACAGGCCTGCGGAGGTGGAATAGCCAAGCCAAGAGGGCTAGGTCAGGCAAAAAGGATGGGCCCCCTCAAGGGGCAACAGTGACAAGGACTAAAGACCACTGAAGAAGGGCCCAAAGCTAGAGTAGCAGCTCCAAGTGTGGTCTGGCTACGACAAAGGATCGGTGATAATGGTTGAACCGATAGGTGGGTCTAAGAAGTAAGTCAAAGAAGTTAGGCTGAACCAAGGAATTTCATCATTGAGACCGTTGGTGTCGGTATGTAACCTAAACACCCAACGTTGTTCTCTCCTGAAAAGGAATTGGGTCACGTTTGTAGTGGACCGGGTCACTGTGGGTTTGTCAAGGACTACCCACTTGAAATCATTTGCATCATGACCTGCCTCTAGGAAATGTGCATTCAGCCTGTTGATCTGCTTACCACATTTGATTGTGCTCCTGTGCTCCAGCATGCATGTCTGAACCTTCCTCGTCGTCATTCCAACGTACCTGAGACCACAAGGGCAAGTGATCAAGTATATCAAGCTCTCAGAGTTGCAGTTCGTGTGGTGTGTCAACTCCCAATCCCGGTCTGTACCAATATCTATAGTTGTTGTTTGTGATGTCTGTCCACACATGCTACAGTTGCCAAAGGGAAAGTGCCCCTTAACCTAGGGAGAGGTTCCAAAGTGTGTTATGTGGAGATGGCTGTTTTATGCGTGGTCTAGTATGTACCAACTGATCCCTAAGGTTTGTGCTGCGTTTGAACGCAAACATAGGCTTGGTCAGACTACCACTACCCTTGTTCAAAATATGCCAGTTCTTGTTGATACATTTTGGTAGGAAGCCAGATCTGCTGCTAAATGTACTGATGCATATCAATCTGTCTGTGTTTTCTTTAGCAGGTTGTCGCTCTAAGAGAGCTTGCCGGTGGTTATTGCGTGCTCTCTTTAGTGATTTCTGGACCAAGGAATGAGGATATAGACGGTCCAAAAGATTGCCAGCCAGAGTGGATGCATGTTTCTTATACTTGGCCACATCAGAACAGTTGAGTCTGATCCTTAAAAACTGGCTGAAAGGCAAGTTATCCCGGAGGGATTTAGGATGGTAACTTGCGTAGGAAAGCAGCGAGACCTTTGCCATAGGTTTGGTGTAAAGTTCTGTACCTAGACCGTCCTCAGTGCTGTAGATCAGAAGATCCAGGAAGGGGAGTTGGTCCTTATTATATTCACAGGTGAATTTCAAAAACTCATTGCAGGAATTGAGCCAAAGGTGGAAGTTCTCGATCTCCTCTCTGTTTCCACGCAACACCATAAGGACTTCATTGATGTACCGTTTCCAAAGTCGGATGTTCGACTTAAAGGGATTGTTGGGCATCAGAATGGTGGTTAAGGAGGAAGGTTAAGACACACATGCTGGAGCACAGGAGCACAATCAGATGTGGTAAGCAGATCAACAGGCTGAATGCACATTTCCTAGAGGCAGGTCATGATGCAAATGATTTCAAGTGGGAAGTCCTTGACAAACCCACAGTGACCCGGTCCACTACAAACATGACCCAATTCCTTTTCAAGAGAGAACAACGTTGGGTGTTTAGGTTACATACCGACACCAACGGTCTCAATGATGAAATTCCTTGGTTCAGCCTAACTTCTTAGACTTACTTCTTAGACCCACCTATCGGCTCAACCATTATCACCGATCCTTTGTCGTAGCCAGTCCACACTTGGAGCTGCTACTCTAGCTTTGGACCCTTCTTCAGTGGTCTTTAGTCCTTGTCACTGTTGCCCCTTGAGGGGGCCATCCTTTTTGCCTGACCTAGCCCTCTTGGCTTGGCTATTCCACCTCCGCAGGCCTGTCTTGGACTCACACCCCGCAAGTGCCTACCATGGAGTGTGGACCCATCAATTTGGGTCCACTCTCCATGGTAAATGTACACTTATCCCCACATATCCCCGGTACTGCTAAATGTACACTTAAATGTACATTTAGGAGTACTGGGGATATAGAGAGACCTAGTGCTACCAAAGTATACTCAGTTGTTCTGTAATGTAGCTTTAGTGGTCCAAGAAGGGACATTGTGAAACTTGGGGAAACTGGTCTGTCTCATCTCGTGAACAATGGATCATGATTATGAATTGATGTATGCAGACCAAAAAAACAGTGTATGAAGCGCAGGCGTGCCAGCAGAGATTTCCCAAAATTTGGAACCTCTGGATGAAACTTCGAGGTTATGTATGAGTGGTCCTCAAACAGGGCAGCGGGTAGAATTCAGCCAACTAGTGAACTCTATTATGGTAGTACAGTGGAGTATCATGAGGGGGAAATATGGAGAGGGCTAGGACTGTGTGAAAGCAGTCAAAGACTAATTAAACTGTTTTCAAACAACTGCTGCAGGGTAGACAAATGCTAATGCTGGCATAATGATACTGTTGTAGCTTGTTTCTTTTTTCTTTGTAAACCAATAAAAAGAATCAAAAAGAAAAAGAATTGGAATAGAGGCAATGGGGCCCTCATAGACTGAGAGGCAGGGATCCTCGCACAACCCCAGGGATTTCCTGCACATGGACTGTGAGGTAGGTCAACGCAGAAGTATACTGGTACCTGAAAGCAGCCTCCTTGGGGGCAGCCACACCCAAAGGGCGGAGCGGCTACATGGAAGGATACATTGTTCTGCGGCAGCTATGGCAGGCCAATTGGACTAGAGGGATCTGTCATGAAAAGTGGACCTGAAGTGATGCAGGATGGCCTACAGCATGGGCAGCAGTCATGCTAGGACCTCCGTGGCTGGAACCCATGGACTGGTGAAGGAACTGTAAATAAAGGGAGACAGAGTACCCGTCAGTCCATGGATGGCCATTGGTGAATGGAGCCTCCCCACCCACACAAACTTGTTGCAAAGATACCAGCTGCTGCTGGCTTGGAGGATCCACCAGAGACTGAAACTCAGTGTGACATGCCGGCTTGGGTCGGCGGCTGGGGTGGGGTGGGATGTCGGGGCGGGGGGGTGAGTCAGGGCTGCTTGGATTTCGTTTGGCAATCATCTGTAGTTCTTAATGGGCCTCCCTGGGATGGCGGGCCGTGGCTGCATTTTGGGGCCAACAGAGCGACTACTGCTGCACCTCCTGGCCTAGAGGTATATAGATTATATATTCATCATCTGGAAAGGCACATTTGAAGAGGCAAAGATATTAGACATCTGGATCAACTCTACCACTAAACGCAAACAGGAATTAGCCTTCCTTGACTTGCACACTTAGGGGCCTATTACGATGGCGGTCGGGAAATCTCCCCGACCGCCATGGTAGCGGGAAAAGACCGCCCGCATGTACCGCGACATCACCGCCGGTCGTATTAGGATGACCCGCTGTCGAAATCCAACCGCGGCGGTCTGATCGCGGGCATTAACATTGCGGCGGTTGCTGCTGCCCGCAGCACTGCCGCGATGCCGAAAGGAGCATGTCCTGCATTTCCCTGCACTGCGTGGCAGGCACTGCACAGTGCCTGCCACCTGGTACAGGGAAATGTAGGGGGCACCATGGGTACCCCCCCCAGTGCACCCACCCCCCCCAACACATTGGGGGCCCGCAACGGGCCCCCGGAAGACAATCTCTGCATGCCTTTCAATGGCGGTCTGACCGCTGAGGAAAGGCTGGCTACCGCCGGCATCTTAATCCTGCCGGCGGAGCCTGCTCTGCACCGCCACCATTATCCCGGTCCTGCTCCGTCCGCCAGGCAGGAGTGCGGATGGCAACCGGCGGTAAAGCGGCAGTCGGAATTTCACACCGCCGCGGTCACCACCGCCATCTTAATTTGACCAGCTGTTTTCTTGGTTGCGATGGCGGGCGAATGTCCACCGCCGGTACGGCGGGCGCCACCACCGGCCCGGCGGTGGACATCCGAACGCCATCGTAATAGACCCATTAGTCGAGAACTGAAGTTTATTAACAGCCAATAAATAGGAATAATTTCCATCCATCCTCGCTCTTTGTAGGAAAATCTTCCAGTGGCTCAGTTGCTACGTCTCTGACGTAACTGCACTGACATGACTATGTATAACAAAAACACAAATCAACGAACTGATAAACTCGAAGTCAAACATTATACCGAGCATATCATCAGAAATGTCAGAAAAAGAACACCTAATAGTAATAGGGATTTACTTTTCAGCACACAAGAGAAAAAAGAGACCGACATTACCACTTTCAGGCCCAGCTCAAATAGGGTAAAACGACCCGTGATCAAATGCTGGCACATTTTGACATCAGGCAATCTTAAATTGGAGAAGCCTATGTTCTTTTTCAGGAGAAGACAAAACCTACGCAATATTCTAGTTCACACACATCCCTTTACAACACCAACCAATCATGAATTAACAACTTTATTGAGCTTACCTCGGTGAAAGGACATTACCCATGTGGCAAATGTGGAGTGTGTCACTTAACAAGCAAGATGACTGAATTACCATTGGGTATGTAGACCTACGGCAACTTAAGCAGTTCACCAACTGCAATTCGAGCAACGTAATTCATGTGATCATTTGCCCATACCGACTGATGTATATTGGCATGACTACAAGAAAAGTGTGCATCACGATTAATGAGCATAGAAGTACAATCAAGTGTACAAAGGACCACAGTAAACTGACCAGGCCCAACTTTGAAAGACAGCACACCGAAAATGACCTGCAGTGGCATGTCATTGAAAAACTTATTAACTACATGAAGATATGACATCATCATTTCTACATTATGAACAGCGTTGGATATTTAAGCTCAAGACTGATACTAGAGGCCTCAATGATGACAACCTGTGGGCACAACTGAATAGATTATAGATAGTAACCTCCTTCGTCTAGTGACGTTAAGTTATGACACCCTCAAAACATTTATAGCTGATCAGCTTAGATAATGATTGGCACTACCTTTGGATTCAAAATACCTCCTCTTGATTGGTAGAGTTGGAGTGTCTGGAGATTATCAAGAAGTTAATTAGCATTCTTTTAAGATTCCTTGCACTGCTCCTGAACTGAATCGTGCTAGTATGCTTATACAGAGTTAACTTTCTACTTCCAATGGCCTAATCACACTTGAGGTTGTCTATAGAGCTCAGAACATATTTTTCTCTTTTTTTAAATAAAACAAAGTTATACTGATTAAAACATTCCTTCAGCAACCGCATCTTTTCCTTGATATTCGGTTCTACATTTCCCATAATTCCCACCGAAGACGTATGCACATGTCACCCGAACACATCCTGCAATGCCATTATGCTGACTGTCAGCCATGCTTGCGGTAAGGCAACCACTTCAATACTACACCAAGGAAATCTCCTCACACCGGGCCATTAAGGCTGGCAGATGGGTAATAAATTAGGTACATTGCCAGTGATCTCCTTGAAGAAGTAAATGAGCACAAATCACAGTTGTTTTGCATAAAGATATTCGCGTACTAATTTCTTTACCAAAGGGATACTCATTGTTTTATGTGTCCGTTTGTTTTATGGTCATGACTATACATTAAATGACTAATGAGAAGTGGTGATAGTGGCCATTTCACACGTGTATCTGCAGCTATTTGATAGAGCCAAGATGTGACTACCCTCCTCATATAATGCTATGGTTGTATAAAACTAACTGCAATTTAGTCCATTTTGATACTATTGGGAGCAGGAGCAGGGCTCTTCACTGAGTTCTAGCCCCTCTCAGTAATATAGCAATCATTTCAATATCTATTCCTTGATTTATTTTCTGTTTATCATGCAATTGATGACTGTTTCTATTGTGGCGTGTGACTACAGGAGTCACCTCCCTCCGGCTGAACCACCAAGCTAGTTATTGCCAGTGGCGGCTCCTCCACTAAGGTGGAGGAGCATCGCCCCACTGCTACGCAGCAGGAAACATAAAATTATAATAACTTGCACTAGTATCATTTTAAGTTCCTTCTGCTGTGGCAGCTTTCTGGGCGGGGCTGCTCCGAGGACAGGGGAGCAGGGGAGGAGTGGTTGGTCCACTCCTAAGGGCATATGACTGTTTGGTCAGCCCTCTTGGGCAGCCCAAAACAGTCATGCGCACTTCACATATTCTCCATGCAGGCTGCATTACAGCCTGCACGGAGAACATACCCAGGCCCCTATTCCCTGGCTGACCCCCGATCCATGGCGCTCGGACCAACCACAACGCTGCATTGCAGCATTGTGAATGGCTATCGGGAGCCTGGTTCTTCCTGCTGGTTCCTGTATCCTGCTGGAACCGGAGTCAGGAAGAAGAGGATGCAGGAGAGGCGGTGGCTGGCCGGCCATCACAGGTAAGTGGTTTTTTTTCTTTTCTTTTCACCTCCCTGCTACCGCCCCTGCCCCAACACCTGAGTCCGGTAGCAGCCGCTACTGGTTATTGCCTAAACTAGGGTAAGAAGGAATGTTTCAATGAGTGGTTTTTATTTTACTAATCACGTGTTTTTGCTTTGTGGGCATGCTGTGTCACATTATACGCATGTGAGTTTTAAAAACATCTTCTCACCTAGTACACAAGAAGCAAGTTTTGTTTTACTGAATATACCTGTCTACATACTATGGGCCAGATGTACTATGGTTCCCGTCTTAAATAGCGCCGCCGTAGGAATCGATATTTAAGAAATGCAAAAGGAAATGTAAAAAATTTGCAATTCCCTAATAGCGATTCCTACAGATTAGGAATTGCTATTAGGGAATCTCAAATAGGAAATGCCATTGCATTCCCGCCTATGGGCGAAATAGGAAATGGTTTGTATTTCTTAATAGGAAATCGCAATTTAAGAAATGCAAAGCCAAGGGTGCCTCTGGGCTTAAGCCCCCTTGGAGGCACCCCGAATGTCTTCGTGCACATGCAAGTGCACATATGCTCTACGGGCATATGTGCGCTTCATGTAATAATTTAAAAAATGCATTTTTAATGCATCTTTTTTATTTGCACATGATTACCATCGACTTGAAGTTGATGGTAATTGCATTTCCTAAATGCCCAATTTGTATTTAGGAAATGCTTTGTACATGTGCTTTAGGAATCGCAAATAGGTAATCCCTATTTGCGATTCCTAAATTGGGATCACAATTTGAGATTCCTACAGAGTAGAAATCGCAAATTGCGACCAGTTTTGGCCCTTTGTACATCTGAAATGGCCGTTTAGCATTCCTTAACGGGCCAAAATAGCAATTCGGCCCATTAAGAAATGCTAAATGGCTTCGTACATCTGGGCCTATGTTCCTTAGGCAACAACAAACAGTAGGGTAAAGGTGTTATACGCTTCCCACTAGAAAATGTAGAACTGCGTATTAGGCAACCGTACTTCAGAATGCATGGACTGAGTCCATCTACACCATCAGTGAATGTTGGCCCAACTCCTAGCTAGCTCACAGTACCTCACCTCAACCCCTAACCCTTCCGGGGTAGCAGGTGATTTTGACAACCTTGAACATCTTACCCCTTTCGGTGTTTATCATAGATGCCCTCAGTAAACATAAGAAAGATACAAAGGAAGTTTTCAATACATTTATTGAAACAATCGTAATCTTGTGACGAGAGAATGAGCTGCATTTATTAGGCAGATAAAACAAGGCAAACTAACCAGAATAATGAACATGGTGAAAAGAATCCATAGACCAACCATGGCAGTCTGATTTATATATATAACTCTACCCCTACTGAGGGGCGTGGCTTGCCTAGCTCGAGAATGGTCGCACTCTGAGCGAGCTCCGGCGGCCGCCCGATAAATCCTGTAAACATCCTACATCAGATGGGCAACTATTGCTAAACTGAAGGGTAGCAGTGGCAGCGGACAACTCGGGGAGCGTGATGGCCGAGTATAGAGCGGACAGCCGCTTTGTATAAAACGTTGCAGCAGGTGCGGTGCCTCGGCTCAGACGGCAGCGCGGACCGCCATCTTGCCCGGGCCGAGGCTTGCATAACGCAGAGTGCAGTGTCCACCGCTGTACATGGAGGATTGTCGACGCTGCTGGGCTGAGGGTCCACGGCTCTTGCCTGGGCGTGTGAATTGAGGTGACGAAGATCCGGTGAGTGGTGGGTGAGAGTGCCTGCCGGCGATCGCGTCGGATCCCTGCTCCCGTTCGCGACCCTAGACTGGTGGCGTCTAGCTGACGCAAGTACCGCGGCTCTGAGAGGCCTGGGCCCTGACCAGCAAAAGTGAGCGTCGGGACGCCAAGGTGCAACTAAAGTGCCGGTGATCAGTGAAACAGCAGGCACCCCTTGCGCTCGCGGCTGTTTATTCCAAACACGAGCTGCAGGATTGTGAAGACACCCGAGAGTCACCAAACAAGTAAGGTGCCCTTGCGCGGCCTGCTGCGGGCCTCGAAGCCCTGTAGACCCGACATAGTACCGCGGAGCGCTGTCTGGGCTGTACCCGGCCCTGCTACGGTGTTGTGGCTTCGCTGGCATGCCTCACGGTGAACTAAGAAGCACTTCTGCCCCATAATAGCCATCATAAAGACTGCAAGGGGTAACGGGCTCACTTGGGAGGCAGGTGGCCCACAAGAACATCCTGCGAGGGGAGAATCGATCTAGTTGGTGGCCCCTGACTGGATGGCCAGTTGATCCCGGTGCTGTCTGGGCCCGCACACCACCCCAGGGAGGAACAACGATACACAGAAGACATAGTCTGGGGTGCCTGACCTTGTTCTGCGAGGCGGAGTGAGTCTGCCGCGTCGTCCGCATCTCACGCTTAGCGGGCAGCCATTATTGAATACTGAGGCCACGCTGGGAGACAGACTGAGTGCCGAGACGACTGATAGATATATCTGCCTATTTGCCAAGGAACAATGGGCAAAGATAAACCGCCAAAGTCGCAAGCAAATAAGATACTGAATTACGCCCAGCCTGTCATGCACGGCCCGGAGGATCGTGGAAATGGTCACGTACCGGAGAAAGAGGCAGTAGAGGCGGCGGGAGAAGATTCTCCGACCCTCATGGACGTGATCCGAGCCGTGCAAGCGACTAGAGACGACATGATACGAAAAATCGACGCCGTGGCTATAGATGTCAATCTGCTGAGCTGTGACCTACGTAAGGTCTCGGACCGGGTGACGATTACAGAAAGGGATTCGGAGACCTTGAAAGGTGAGGTCAAGAGACTCAGTGCCACGGTGGTGGACCTGAAGCGGCAAGTGCTCAGGCTCGAGGATTGGGCCGAAGATTCTGAAGGCCGGTCGCGAAGAGGGAACCTCAGATTCGTGGGATTTCCGGAAAAGGCGGAGGGGGAGACCACGGATCTCTTCTGGAGAACTGGATTATTAACTAAATGGCGCCTAAACAGCTGTCCAAATTCTTTAGTGTGGAACGGGTGCATAGAGCGCTGGTGGCCCCCCCTCGACCTGGGGCCCCTCCTCGGGCCATAATCGCTAAGATGTTCAATTTTAGAGATAGAGATCTCCTGCTTCAGCTCTCCCGTAGTGGACGGCGTTTCTTTTTTGAGGGGCATTCCATCGCGATATACCCCGATTACACACAGAGAGTCCAGGAACAGAGGAAGACCTTCGTCTCCGTCAAACGACAACTCAGGGACTTAAATTTAAAATACAGTCTCATGTTCCCGGCGAAGCTCAGGGTGGTGAGTGAGGGCCGGGTCTTGTTCTTCTTTTCTGCAGAGGAGACGAGAGACTGGCTGGACACTAAAGCTCCGGAAGGACGAAGACTGGCCTCCTCATCAGGCACAGTAAGCTCCCGCGCCACCAGATCGCCTGTAAGGAGTCGGTGGCAACTCCAGGAACATAAGTCTGAGAGGCGAACAATGAGTCTGGGCCGGATAGTTGTGCAGCGAGATGGCACGCTGCACGCCTCGGACACAGAGATCGTCCCGGATTCTGCTGCGGCAACACCAGAACTTATACCTGACACGAGAGGCTCTGGCAGCGGAAGAGACTGATCTCAAGAAGCTGTAATGTATTTATTGCAGTGCGAGTTAAGATTGTGGGAACCTGAACTGAACGGCAGCCTCTGAGCAGGATTTGTTTAGTGGGGAGGAGGGGTCAGGAGGAGACATACCAATAAGTGAGGAGATTGGGTTTCGAGCATATGGTATTACTGAGGTTCTCCAAACCCCTTCCCCGGCCTGGGTATATTACTTTTGGTTTGGTCACTGTAAAGATCGAGGATATTGACAGTTGCTGAAATAGTGGTCTGACATGGGCTACCGGCGGAGCAGCGGCGCCCCCTACAGATACTCGGTTCACCGGGGAGGCTTCAGAGCAATCTCGTGCCCCGGGGTAACCAACTCTCTTGCACAGCATATTTTGTTCTGGGTAAGGGGGAGGGGAGGGAGGTGTGGGGCGGTTCGTAGGATGGCTTGTATAGTAGTGTATCTGTTCATTCACATGACTGCCCGGGGGGGGGGGGATGGGATATGCATGTTTTCGTTTGCACATGTTTGGTTTGTTGTTGGGGAATTTACAGGGTCACCAAGAGATACACCGTACTAGATCAGTGTTGGTTAAATGGGGCACGAGCCTGAGACAGGTGGGGTTTAGTGCTACACTTTCAATATTAACATGCCATGATGGTCCAAACACTGAAGTTCCTTAGTTGGAACGTACGCGGATTGGTAAACATAGTTAAACGTCGCAGAATACATGCCTTTTTAAAACGTTATGGTGTTGTGATTGCAGGCCTCCAGGAGACGCATATATGGGGGGACTCCATTAAAAGCCTACATAAATGCTGGAGAGGGCAGATATATGCCACGTCCTATTCGGGCTTCATCCGGGGGGCGCTGATATGGGTGGCACCTGGAGTGCCTTTCCAACATCTCCATCATGTACTGGATCGAGAAGGGCGCTATGTTATTCTGTTTGGGAGGTGGGAAGGCACTGAATTATGTATTATTAATGTGTATGCGCCCAACGTTGACTGTTCCAATTTCTTTCGGGATGTGCTGAAGGCTGCGACTCCGTTCATGGGAGCTGAGATACTTCTCATGGGTGACTTTAACTGTGTATTAGACGGGTTCCTCGATAGGGAGCCCCCCAGAGACAACACTAAACCCCGAATGGTGGCAGCTCTTCGGGGTATTCTGCAGGGCCTGCTGCTACAAGACATATGGAGACTCCGTAACCCAGTTAAAAGGGAGTTCTCCTGTTTTACTCCGGCAGCTAACACCTTCTCGAGGATAGATAATTGTTATCTTTCAGACAACTTGGTGACTAAGACGGAGGCTGTCGCTTATTTGCCGCGGTATCTCTCCGATCACTCACCCTTGTTGTTGACCGTGACCTCCGGCCCAGGCAGGCCCCCAATTCCACTGTGGCGTCTTCGGGCTGAAGCCTTGCAGGACCCCCCCTTTGTGCAGGCGGTAAGAAACGAGTTACGACACTACTTTGCGGAGAACTGGGGGTCCACTAACGCGAGATCCACGGAGTGGGAGGCCATGAAGGTTGTTATTAGGGGGGTCTGTATGAAGACAGCATATGGCGTACATCGACAGCTCATGGCAGATATAGAGTCCCTGGAGAAGCGTTTGAAGACCCTGGAGGTGACATTACATCGATCCCCTGAAAGCCGCATGGAGTGGGGGAGGGTACAGGGAGAATTACTCGTAGCATGGTCCTGTCTAGAGAAGTATAAATATACCACATACAGACAGAGGTTACACACGGAAGGGGATCGGTCCGGAGCATTACTAGCTCGACTAATTAAAACAGAGACTGACCATGATCCGGTCTTACAGCTCCGGGATAGTAACGGAGTTCTGTTGCATACACGGGAGGCGATTGTTCAGATATTCGCGTCACACTTGGAACACACGTGTACCACGGAGATCCGTGATGGACCTCTCGCATTTCAAGACTTCTTTTCAGATATTGAGTTCCCTTCACTTGGTGAGGATGAGGCAGAGGTTCTGGGGGCGTCCCCCACCCGGGAAGAATTACTGATGCAAATTCAGCAGTTGAAGAATGGAAAGTGTCCCGGGAGTGACGGTCTCCCAGCCGAGTTTTATAAGACCTTTGCCAATGAATTGGTTGATCATCTTCTGGCTGTATACACGGAGGCCCTCGAGATGGGGACACTACCCAAAACTATGATGGAGGCTTTGGTCTCCATGATTATTAAACCAGACAGGGACCCCCACTCCCCGAGCTCCTACCGCCCTATATCCCTCTTAAATATTGATGTGAAAGTCTTAAGTGGTGTATTGGCGGCCAGGCTCTTGCCACATATGACCCAACTGGTACACCCTGACCAGTCTGGGTTCATCCCGACTCGAAATACCACACATAACTTGCGAAGACTTGCACACTTATGGCATGCACCGGTATTTGAGGAATCCGACTGGGCGTTATGTCTCCTGGATATCCGTCAGGCCTTCGATACGGTTGAGTGGGAATACATGTGGTGGGTTCTGGCTCGGATGAGACTAGGAGACACGTATATGAGCTGGGTGCGGCTACTATACTGTGGCCCGACCGCTCGGATCCGTCTCCAAAATCAGGTGTCCGATAGGCTGGTCCTCCAACGAGGTACGCGACAGCGTTGCCCCCTGTCGCCGCTCCTTTTTGCATTAGTTATGGAGCCGCTGGCGGCTGTCCTTAGAAGACGAATGGAGCGCTGGGGTGTTCGATTGGGCACTACGGTGCATGTCGTGTCTATGTACGCCGACGATATGATGGTGTATCTCACACATCCTGAAATGGCGGTCCCGGAGCTTCTTCGGGAACTTACCTGTTTTGGTCTGCTTTCTGGACTCTGTCTTAACCAGGGGAAGTCTAAACTTTTCCCCATGGGTAACCTGCGAGGGGTGCGAGCGGGCGATTTGCCAGCAGTGGGAATGAGTTGGGTTACTGACTCGGTCCGATACCTCGGGGTCCGGCTGGCGCATATGCAAGACGCATACCATCAACTTAATGTGAGGAGGTGCATAGAGGGGATTAAAAATTCCATTAGGTTCTGGCGAGACCTCCCGCTGTCTCTCATGGGGCGGATTTCTCTGATAAAAATGGTGGTTCTTCCGCGATGCCTCTATGTCTTCCAGAGCTCGCTTTACCGTATTCCATGAGTGTATTTTAAACAATTGGACCAACTATTGGTGGAACTTCTGTGGGGATCCAAACGAAAGCGAGTGAAGCTAGCTAGCTTGCAGAGAACCTGGGAACAGGGGGGGTTGGAGGTCCCCAGATTCACACATTATTACATTGCGACACAATTGCAACACGCGACACACTGGCTGGACGATGACGACAATTGGGAGAAACAATTGTTGGAGGGTACCCATGGGGAGACCCCCCTCCCAGAACTCCTTATGATGGGATCGAAGGTCCCAGTGCACCTTCCCTACATTCTTAGGCAGGTGGCTACTATATGGGAATACGCTGTAACCAAAGTAGTGAAAAAGGCCCCCTATGCCCCGGAGGCCCCGCTTTGGGCGGTGGCACTGTTTAGGAACATATGCCGGCATATGTCTATCACTCGGTGGACGGCGGGAGGTTGTGCCACTATGGGAGACTTATATTTGGGTCAGCGTTTCCTCACCAGAGAGGAGGCTGAATCGGCGTTTAACTTAGGACATGGACAATTCCTTCGGTACGCCAAGATTTCGGCGATTGCGAGAGAGGTATGGCCATCATTCCCCGAAGAGCCGCCCATATCCATTACCCTTAGGACTCTAGTCACGATGGTTGGGGGCCGCAGACTGGTGTCCATATATATAAGGCGTTGCATGAAGATTTTGCTGTAGGTCCGTTGCCAATACAGGGCAAGTGGGATGAAATACTTGAAACGCCCTTGACAGAGATAGAGTGGAAAAGAGTACATACAGAGGTCAAACAAATTAGCTCCAATGTGCGATTTAAGCTTATTCAATTTAACATCGTACACCAAACATACTTGACCCCGCATACATTACATAAAATATATTCAGACAGGTCCTCTAGATGCCCCAAGTGTGGTTATGATGATGCTAGGTTCCTACACATGACATGGGAATGCCCTACGGTGTCCCCCTTTTGGGGGGCGGTCTTGGATCAGTTGAAGCAAGTTACGGGGTGGTCGATTCAGCACTCCAGTACGCAGGTACTCCTGGGACTTATATCAGGCCCAAAGGCAGGAGGCTTTCAAGACGTTTCCTGCAGCTGGGATTAGTGTTGGCAAAGAGGCGGGTGGCGATTAGTTGGATGAGTGCACAGCCACCTACACTAAAAAATTGGGCCTGGGACCTGGTGGAGTGGGCGACGGCGGAGGTGGTCCGCATGAGACGAGTCCGGAGGGACGATAAATTGGAAGACGATGTGAGAGCTTGGCAGGGAATGATTCTAGAGGTTCCATTACAGGTGGAGGGGGAGGCCTCCCCTACACGAAATACTGGGAGGACGCAGGTAGTTCAACTCGGTTTGGATGACAGAGAAGGTACACAGCTCATCCCAGCCCAGTGGGCACATGGATAGGATTTCGCAACTGGTTTCCTGAACAGATTTCGTGCTATGTAGATAAGGAGAGGTGTGTAGCTGGCTGACCCTGGGGGGAGGGGAGGGAGGGAGTTTTTCGTTTATAAATTTGAATATATTTCAGATACTGTTCTTTCGGATCCCACTGTATCAGGAGAGGTGCAGTAAAAGGCATCTGATATCCACTGATCCTTTATAAATAGAAACTGTATAGAAATGTTCTTGATCTATGTGTTGGGACGGATTGTTGGTATAGATGTGATAATTATGATCGTGGCATATTGTGATGGTTCTTGGAAGAACATGCAATAAGAATATTTACAAAAAAAACCTCTACTCCCTACTGGGTAGATCAGCCTGATCTCTTAGGTTAGCCTGAGAATCCATAGCTGGATGACTTGGTCTGGAGTTTGATTGGCAATCCCTCTCTGCAGGTTTAGGATGGAAGATAAGCACTAGCAGAGCTGCATGTCGAACACGGCATTTATTCCAGGACCTTTGCGGCTGGAGTGCCTCCTCTGCCCTGTTTAGGAACAGTGCACTATTTATGTAATAAAACTACTGTGTTGGAAGTACAGCTCTGATGTACTGATGTCTCTAGATGTTAGAAGCTGTCTGTGAGCGGACAACACAAGCACTAGGATATCTTGTTTTGTTCCTTAGCCTTGAACGAAGTGTACTGAATATGTCGCAGGAAAGGCTTTCTAAAAACAAGCAGCATGTATAGTGTTTCTTAGAATAATATCGTGCAAGTAAAACAATGTACTAAAAGGAAGTCTGCTAAAAAATTTAAAATATAAAACTAGAAAGGAGAACCAAAGTTGGTCCAAAAGGGCTTCATCACAAAGGTAGGAAATTCCATTCGTCCACCATGTATGAACGATAATAGAATCGCTTTTTAGGGGCCCGTTCCTAGCCATGATGAATGCCCCTAACCTGTTGCTTAGCCCTAGTGCAAGCAGACACATTTTGGCCAATTTTAGGATGAGAGGGGGTATCACACTCCGATCATTCAATCAGGCAAGTTTTACCCCTTCCTACCAATAAATGGAATTCCTCTAGGTTTACCCTTAACTATTTTAGTCTTATCTGGTCAGTGTTCTGTCCAGTTGAAAGCTTTTTTAAGAACTCCCTAATATTTGAGGCAGAGTCCACCTAGTAAAACATCTCACCAGGGTAGGATGAGGTCTGCCAATGATGAAGCATGCCACATCACATTGGCGAGGCTTCCTTATCCAAGAAGGCTGGAATATTAGCTGTTCCCAGAGTACTGATAGGATAACTGATTATTCTCTTCAATTCTACCATACCTTTTGTGATTTTTGTGTCTATGTTAGGCTGTTGCACACTGTTGATCCTCCTGGTTCTGCATTTGTGTTACTAAAGGTATCAGAGACTCAAAGGCTCCGAAAATTAATTTTTGGACTGGGAATGTGGGTTGTGTGTCATAGATGTGGGCTATGGGATTGTGTAAAGAGGGTGCAAGAAAGGTGGGCAAGGGCTAGGGTGGCAGGGGGCTTGGGTGGGCATGGCAGTTAGGACAGTCACAGTTATTAAAAGCAAATAAAAGGGTTATACTTAAACAGAGACAGGCATCTTTTTTGCCCCTTAAAGCCGATATTGATAAAACCAAATATATTGACAAAGTGTGCTGCCTTACAATAAATTAGGCATGTGATTGTAGGTGAGTTTTTACTAATTAGAAAATAATGCTCAATTTAACCTTGGTTTAGTTTGCATGTCTAGGCCTTAATCAGCTTACATTGACAGCTATTCATCATGCAGAATAATAATGCATGTTTATTTTATGAGAGCAAGCCTTTTTCTCCCTCTGTATGCTTGTGTGTTTTTCCATTTCATGCAAATAATTTAAAGAAAGGTGCTCTTGTGGTGTCTGTAATGTAATATGTGTGGTGTGTTGAGGCAGCAACGCACAGAATGTTCCTATATTGTGTAAGTTCTCAAGGATTCCTGCTGATGTCCTGCAATCGCCATTCATTAGCTGAACAAGCTATTGTATTTCTGTGTTACAGGAAATGGTAGCTTGTTACCTTCATTTGTTATGCATAGCTTAGCCAAGAGAATGTATTAGGAAGTAGGTGTCTCTGAAAGTATCTTGTTAACTAGAAAATTGATTGGGTTATGCATACGTAACCTTGCTAGTACAGCATAACATGCCATGAAGTGTGTGTGGCTTCTGTACCCTGAAACTATTAAAACTGTCTTATTTATGAGACCCAGACTTCCTTGGCTTTCTAAATGAGCAGACTCTATGTAAGTCTGTTTACTGATTTATACTTAGGGCCTGATTATGATGACGGCCGGACGAGCGTCCGACTGGCATCATTGCGGTAAAGGGACAAGCCAACAGGTAGTCGGCTGTCCCGACCTCTAAATTAGGATCCAACCGCCGCGGAGACGGTCGGAAACATGCCTCTTTGCATTGAGGCTTGTGCTGTGGCCCAGAAAACAGCCGCAGCACAAGCCCCAACGCCAGAAGGCATGTTTTTAAACATCCCTGCACCCTGTGGCAGGCACCCTGCAGTTCCTACCACACTATGCAGGGATGTTTAGGAGGGCACCACAGGTTACCCCCAGGGCCCATAGAGGAGGGCCACGTGGGACAGGGGCCCTGATAGGAGCATCAATAAAGCCTTTCTGCCAGCTTTTTCACGTTGGAAGAACTTACATGAAATGGCTGGCGGAAAGGTGGATCGTAATCCCCACCTGAGAAGGGACCACCTCCATTGTGGGGAATGCGATCCGACCGACTGCCCGATTGGCTCCTTGAGCCCGTCGGAAGCTGTTGGTCGGTCACTGGGGCAATGCAGTCTGACCGGCCACATCATAATGTGGTGGTCTGACCGTGGATATAGATGTTGTTGTCGATCCCACCGACATCGTAATCGGCCCCTTAGGGGGTCATTACGATGGCGGTCGGATGTCCACCACCGGTCCGGCGGTGGCGCCCGCTGTACCAACGGTGGACATCCGACCGCCATCGCAACCAGGAAATCCGCCGGTCAAATTAGGATGGCGGTGGTGACCGCGGCAGTGTGAAATTCCGACCGCCGCTTTACCGCCGGTTGCCATCCACACTCCTGCCTGGTGGGCGGAGCAGGACTGGGATAATGGTGGCGGTGCAGAGCAGGCTCCGCCGGCAGGATTATGATGCCGGCGGTAGCCAGCCTTTCTTCAGCGGTCAGACCGCCATTGAAAGGCATGCGGTGATTATCTTCCGGGCGCCCGTTGCGGGCCCCCAGTGTGTTGGGGGGTGTGGGTGCACTGGGGGGGGGGTACCCATGGTCCCCCCCTACATTTCCCTGTACCATGTGGCAGGCACTGTGCAGGGAAATGCAAGACATGCTGCTTTCGGCATCGCGGTGGTGCTGCGGGCAGCAGCAACCGCCGCAATGTTAACGCCCGCGATCCGACCGCCGCGGTCGTATTTCGACAGCGGGTCATCCTAATACGAACGGCGGTGATGTCGCAGGACATGCGGGCGGGCTTTTCCCGCTACCATGGCGGTCGGGCAGATTGTCACAAAGAGGGTTTCCTTTGGACTAATAGCTACAAATCTCCTATGACTAGCGTTATTTACTAACAAACTCACGATCTTGGAAATAATCACATTGGTCATTCAGGCTGTTCACACTTCATTTACACCATCCATGCAATGAGAGTAGAAAGTTAAACCCAAACTCAAAATACTCAAAAACAACAATATATCAATTTATTCATTACCATGTAGGAAAAAAACGATTTTTGTACAAACAATTCAGAATGAATTTAAAATCAATCTAAAATCAACAATCCATTACACAAAGCTTAAAATTTACATAAAGAGAGTACACATGAGAGAAGACACTAAACTTTGTCATAACACACACATCCGTGATGAAACAATGAACACCAACTAGAACCCGATATTACAATTGATTCATGATCTGTGGTTCCAGCAAGTACACGGATTGTGTAAAAAGCGTCGACGCCTTTCGATGTAAAGAAAATTATTACACCATCTTTATCAAGTCTGAATTTTTGCAACTCTCTTGATTCGTATTGTTTATCCCAAAAAACAGATTTAAAAAACACCTGAGATTTATTAAGGCAAAGAAGAATCTCCTTCGTGAATCAGGCAGTGTTGTTAGTTGTTTTATTGCCTAATGAGATGATTCCAGCCTTTTGGATATTAAAAATACCTCGGTCCAAACTATTTCTGTTCGTTTTCCAATGTTCGGACACCATATTGTCCTTCCAATAGATTTATCCTGATTATTTGCTTTGGGATGGATCTCAAGCACGAGTCTTATCGCTCTGTTACTTGATTCATCTATACCATGGATACTGTGGATACTGTCTCGACCTTGATGGTACCCTCACTATGGTAGGGTCACTATTGTGCGCTGTGCGTCACGTCTATCCTCCGGTCAGTTCGATTTCCCGACCGCCATCGTAATAGGCCCCTTAGTTCTTTCTTGGGTTTTCTGTAGAGGGAGATCTTATTTTAGTCCACTTCTAGGAATTATACTTTATTTTGGTAAATTGCTAATTCCTAAATGGCCAACTAAATACTTTTTACTTTCTGTAATGATCACATTTCTTAATACACCCATACGTTTTTAACCTGGAATCCATGTCTCGCGCAGTTTTGTTTATAGCATTGGAGTAGCCTTATGAAGGCACAAAAACTTACAAAGAGTCCCTATCTTGTACATTGATGCACTTACTTAGTAAATTAAAGCATTAACAGATTTTTGTTGCAAAATGTAATTATGGGGGCTAATTAATTAAGCTAATTAACACAAATTAGGCTACTCAATGCAAACTTTTATTTGGCAGAAAGTTGGAGAAATGTTGGTAATTATTGAATTACTGCCAGAGTATCTGTGCTTATCATCTAATGAGTGGATTTGGAGAGTATTAATAGGGTTTTTGTGTGGTGTGAGATGTCATGCGGCCTGTGATGTGTTTTCTGTGATATTGATTTGGGGATTGTGTTTGTGTCATGTTATATTTGTGTCCAACAAGGAAAGTTGTGACGCATTGAAATATGGTGTACTTTGTTGTAATGTGCAGTGAAACTCATATTCTATTTGAGATATTGATGATTGTATATTATTTATGTAAAGATATTGGATAATTAGGAATAGTGGCATTTTATTCTGTGCACAAGGATAGAATACATGCATTCCAGGTTGGGTTTGAATTGCTGGTCGAGAAGCCTATCGTAGGATACTATCTCTCTTTCCGTGGTGAGCTTGGTTCTTTTTCCATATTCTGGTAAGGAGACAAAGATATATTTGTTTTCATTTATTGACATTGAGTACTGTGTTTAAGGCTTTGTTCTGATAGTCTATCTATGGTGGGGAAGTTCCACCTTCAGTGGAAAGTGCTGCATATGAGATGCTTCTGAATCATGGATTACATATATATCTGTGGCTCAAGGAATGGCATATGGCCACTAAAGGTGATAATAAGCTGTAATTTCCTGAGAATGGTAAGTTTGATGTGAAGAAACTTAAGTATTTGTAGTGTGTCATGTTTGATATGAGACTGCAACCGAGGCCTGCACAGTTTGAGGCATTGAACGAATGGAATTATGTGGCCAATGAGAAATGATATCAGAAAATGATAAAAGATCAAGGGGTCGACTCCGATCTCGGCCGGAAGCGCACCTAACAGTATTCGTCCGGAAAAAAACCCAGCCGAGTGCGTGTTTCCCGACCGATTCGAACACTCGTCCGGACGAACAAGTACGATGCGCATAACAACCCAGATTCTGAGCGAGCTGTACTTACCCAATCCAGCTCCTGTTCCCCGCCCGAGCCGGATCCGTAAACGCCGAATCGAGTCGTACGGAAGCAAATACACAGCACCTTCCGGCCGGATGAGTACGATGCGCACTCCGTACGCGCCGAACCCGTCGCTACGTCCGGGACGTTTGAGCATCCGGGCGAGCCGTACATAAGCTCCGTTTCGCGCCACAAGACGATCCACGGCTACGAGACGAACAAGCCTGCTACGAGTACGAGTCGAAGACACGAGAAACCCGAACGAGACGATCCAAGCATGAATCCCATTGCGCAGGTCCTACCTATACTCTACATCTATTACCGGGACCGGCACGGACGCGTACGGCGCAGACGGTAAGTCAAACACCAACAACACAAACAAACGACACGTACCCGAAATATGTCACACACACATATGGATGCACAAATGACGTACACTAGCAACAGCAGAACCATAGGGGTGGGATGGCCATCACCAATGCCATACACACCCATAGGGGGATGGATGCCTACCACCAACAACACCCTACCACCACCCCTACTCAGGGGGGGCTGGATGCCTGCCACTACCACCACCCCTACTCAGGGGGGCCTGGATGCCTAGCACTACCACCACCCCTACTCAGGGGGGCCTGGATGCCTGCCACTACCACCACCCCTACTCAGGGGGGGCTGGATGCCTGCCACTACCACCACCCCTACTCAGGGGGGGCTGGATGCCTGCCACTACCACCACCCCTACTCATGGGGGCCTGGATGCCTGTCACTACTACCATCCCCACCCTTAGGGGGATGGATGCCTACCACTACCACCACCCCTACTCAGGGGGCCTGGATGCCTACCACTACCACCACCCCTACTCAGGGGGCCTGGATGCCTGTCACTACTACCATCCCCACCCTTAGGGGGCTGGATGCCTGCCACTACCACCACCCCTACTCAGGGGGGCTGGATGCCTGCCAAGACCACCACCCCTACTAAGGGGGGGCTGGATGTCTGCCACTACCACCACCCCTACTCAGGGGGGCCTGGATGCCTACCACTACCACCACCCCTACTCAGGGGGGCCTGGATGCCTGCCACTACCACTACCCCTACTCAGGGGGGGCTGGATGCCTGCCACTAGCACCACCCCTACTCAGGGGGGCCTGGATGCCTACCACTACCACCACCCCTACTCAGGGGGGCCTGGATGCCTGTCACTACTACCATCCCCACCCTTAGGGGGATGGATGCCTGCCACTACCTCCACCCCTACTCATAGGACGGGTAATGCATGACACAACCAGCATACTCCCACATAAGGAATGTCTGAAAATTACATCCCCCCCAACACCATGACAAGCGTGTGTAGTCTGTGTCAAATGCCTACAACACTGAACATGACATTGAACACACAATGTGACCCCCTAGCACATGTGTCACACATAAATGTGTGTGGCCTCCACAATGCAAGTTTGACCATGGCCACTGTGGCAATGGGGTTGAACACCCCATCACCACAGCGACCAAAAGGTAAGTGTGGGGTCCATAGCTGATGCACATTTTGAACAGTGTGGCAATGGGGCCCAAAGCCCCATCACCACAGTGACCAAAAGGTAAGTGTGGGGTCCATAGCTGATGCACATTTTGAACAGTGTGGCAATGGGGCCCAAAGCCCCATCACCACAGTGATCACAAGGTAGGTGTGGGGTCCATAGCTGATGCACATTTTGAACAGTGTGGCAATGGGGCCCAAAGCCCCATCACCACAGTGACCAAAAGGTGAGTGTGGGGTCCATAGCTGATGCACATTTTGAACAGTGTGGCAATGGGGCCCAAAGCCCCATCACCATAGTGACCAAAAGGTAAGTGTGGGGTCCATAGCTGATGCACATTTTGAACAGTGTGGCAATGGGGCCCAAAGCCCCATCACCACAGTGACCACAAGGTAGGTGTGGGGTCCATAGCTGATGCACATTTTGAACAGTGTGGCAATGGGGCCCAAAGCCCCATCACCACAGTGACCAATAGGTGAGTGTGGGGTCCATAGCTGATGCACATTTTGAACAGTGTGGCAATGGGGCCCAAAGCCCCATCACCACAGTGACCACAAGGTAGGTGTGGGGTCCATAGCTGATGCACATTTTGAACAGAGTGGCAATGGGGCCCAAAGCCCCATCACCACAGTGACCAAAAGGTGAGTGTGGGGTCCATAGCTGATGCACATTTTGAACAGTGTGGCAATGGGGCCCAAAGCCCCATCACCACAGTGACCAAAAGGTAGGTGTGGGGTCCATAGCTGATGCACATTTTGAACAGTGTGGCAATGGGGCCCAAAGCCCCATCACCACAGTGACCAAAAGGTGAGTGTGGGGTCCATAGCTGATGCACATTTTGAACAGTGTGGCAATGGGGCCCAAAGCCCCATCACCACAGTGACCAAAAGGTAGGTGTGGGGTCCATAGTTGATGCACATTTTGAACAGTGTGGCAATGGGGCTCAAAGCCCCATCACCACAGTGACCAAAAGGTAAGTGTAGTCAGGGTAAAAGCTGCCAAAGCCAAACGGCATGGATGATTCCTGGTCACACAACAACAAACACATCAGTGGCATAGTAGTGCTTGTGTCCCATAGCAACATAGATTGGGTGAGGCAAACAGTGCAGTGGCAATAAAACATCGTTTTGGCCATGTGCATACAAACATCACCCATGGGGGCTCACATTGTCAACATTCACAAATAACACAATGACAGAAGTGACCATCATAATGCAGACCCACATATCTGCACCAATGGACACACAAATGTAGATATCCTGTGGAGACTGTAGATGTCAGGTGAACAAATACCATACCATGGCAGCAATGGGACATACAAACCATGATTATTGTGCTGACTGATGACCTAGGAGTCCCAGGGACAGCAGGGGAAAGCCACCAAACAACATACAGCCAATGGCACACTCAAGATATGCCAATGCAGTGGTGCAAATGCACAAACACAAACAGGCAGACTCATACTGCATATCAAACACAACAGGTGATGGGGGTGTGTGCCAGTGTCCCCAGGCAACCACACAACACATGAGGAGGCCTGAATTCCAATTACACAGATGTATACAGTGCCATACAAAAGTTACTCATGGATCGGATTCCCCTATGTGGGCAAAGAGGCATTGTTAGATGAGAGGGAGCCCAAATTACACGTCACACAAGCTTGTAGGAACAGCAACTAACACAGCAAGAGACAGACCCACCACAGCACTACCCCCAGGGACCCCACATTGTGGTTACACTAGCCTGCATGATAATCCCACTGTGATGACAAAGGTAGATATCATTCACACTGTGAACCACAGCCATGTGTCCTGAGCAACAAACTACCATCACACCTACACAAGCACAAATCAATCAGCACGGCCTGCCAGCCATGGCAAATATGGAGGTAGGGGTCTAGCCGTGCAACAACTCACATTTGCACACACTCAACACCACACACCTTGATCTCCACCAATGTGCAGCAGTGAAGCTCACATGGACTGGTGACATTGCACATGCACCCATGACAATCCCAGGGGTGGTGGTGGGAACTAAGGTGCAGAAACCCATCACACATGGCCAGCCAACAAGACTCGTGAATGTCTGACACACTGCACACTACGCGGTACATGGGCATGACGTGAAATCCACCACAATCAATGGGATCCCGGCCATAGTCACACACCAATGAAGAAGACAAGGTGACACACAAAGAACACACGTACACAACTTCCAACATTGCAGCTCTGACCCTGAGGAGTGGCAGCAGTCACACACACAACGTGTCACAATCACTGAAAGCTACCACAGACTGTAAATTACATGACATGTGTAGCCAACAAGTGCCAAGGGGAATCCTGAATGTGTCCCATCTGCGTTTGCCCACATCCCCAGCCCTGACAACAAAGACAACCTGGGATGACAACCTGATGAACCTTAGTTTGCCATGCACCCACATCCCGGAGTAACCAGGTCCAAGATGCTGGATGAACACAGAACAACTCAGCAAGCATCAGAAACAGGAACATCCGTAGGGACACAGCCTGTGTAGGAAAAGGGAAGGGTACACGCACAGACATGCTTACACAACACAAAACACGGGCCCAGGCAATCTCAGGGGATTACACACTGCCATGAGGGCACTCCACTGCTGTGGAAGGTCCGCTGTGCCAAACCTTGTCTGTGCACAACTCAAACATGTTGGCAGAACACTCTGTCAGTGAGTCAACAACTACAACACACTGAAGGCTCTGCTTACATCAGCCTGGGTACGGGAGTGTCACGTCAGTCATCTGCATACACCCAAAACACGTGTCAAGCAAGGTGCACTGTATACACTGATGAGACCTTCAACATTGGTGTGCTAAACTGCATGTCCAGTGGAGATGGGCACACAGTCAGGGAAATAGAAACATTGAACAGTGGTAAGCCCACCAGATGTGCATCACTGTAAGACAAAGATGTTAATTTACAAATGCAAAACGTACATCCCTGTGTCATATGCTGAACATCACACCCTCAGACTGCAGCAGAGGATGCTATAGATCCAGACTACAACAGGACACATATCCCATGGACCACATGGAGTCCATCACAGCAACACTTCATTTTCCTGATCTGAACACTATTACAACTGCAAATGCATGATGATACTCATCTACATCATGTACATCAAAAGAAAAACCACAAGTAAACAAAAAGAGGCTTTATTCAGCAAATGTCAATCAAAAATCAGAAGTCCAAATTAAACTAAGGCCAATGGCCAGTCCAAATACACAGTCCCAACAGGGTGATATGTGACAACTTGTCACCCATTGCTTGCCTGCACTGGTAGGGACAGGGGACATCCCCTTGGAGGGGCATACAAGGGGCAGGCCAGGCACCGCAGGGACAGGATCAGGGGATGCCAGAGTGAGGCAGTGAAGGGGTGGTGGGTGCAAGAGTGTCACCGGAAACTGCAGTGGAGGTGTCTGACTCAGGGGGGGCCGGCACCACTGTAGGGCACAAGTCAGATGGTGTTGGTGCTGCAACCACTGCAGTGGGCTGGTCTGATGGAGTGGACTGGGTCCCCACTGCAGTGCCCGAGTCAGACGGAGTGGTTGTGGACTCCACTGCAGTGCATGCCTCCAAGGGAGTGGAAGGGGGGCAGATGAGGTGGGCAGGACAGAGGGGGGGGACCCGGTCTCCACACCAATGGCACAAACAGGCTGAGCGTCTGGGTTGGGGGTGGAAGAGCAAGTGGCAGGGGGGAGGGCCTAAGCAGTTTGGGGATGTGGTATCGGTGTGTGGGGGAACCTGGGGCCGGGTGTGGCGGTGGAACCTGTGGAGTGGTGGCCTGGGGGATGGAGGAGAGAGACTGGGTGGTGGAGCTGCGTGGTGGTGGTGGTGGTGGTGGGGTCTTGCCCTTCCTGGTCCGGGGGACTTCCGAATGGGGTCCTCAGTCTGCCTGCGCCTGGGGGAGGGTGTCCGGGGGCGAGGGGCACTCCCTCTGTGTGGGTGGGACTTCCTCTTCCCCGGTATGCCAGATCTGCAGGATCGGAGGGGAAGAGGCCGAGGTCACAGAGGAAGACCTGCTGTGTAGGTGGGGTTGCAGGTGAGGCAAGGGAAGGGGTCTTGGAGGGAGAGGATTTGGAGGACTGCGGAGTGACTGTGGATGCCTGTGTGTGTGTCTATTCCCCATCCCCTGTGTGTGTGGTATCTGTCCCCTGAGGATGCTTGTGTGCACGTCTTGCCTTTCTTTTGGGTGTGTCTGTGCTGCTCGTGTCTGTGTGTTTGGGTGATTGTGCAGGTGTGCATGTGCTTTGGACAGGTAGGGTGCCAGGAAGTGTGGATGGGGCAGAGGTAGGAGGGGGGAGGGACTGTTGGAGGAGGGACACTGCTGCTGTCGGGGAGGAGTCCATGGACTTATTGCTCCTCTGTAGGGCAGACATACCCGTCGAGATGCCCTCCATGAACGACACCAACTGTGTCAACAGAGTGGTGTGTGCATGGAGGACACTCAGCATTGCTGTCTGCCCTACATGGAGCTGCTGAAGTAGGTACAGAGACTCCTCACTCAGGGCAGCAGGGGACACAGGGGCAGGGGGTGCAGTGCCTGGCACGAAGGAGACACGCTCCCGAACACGGGAGCCTCCACGGACCTCTGGAATTGTAGCCAATGGGAGGGCGGTGCTGGTGGTGGTGGTGGCGGTGCCAGACAGACTAGCGGGGGTGTGGTGGCTGCTGACACCCGCCTCCACAAGGGAGTCATCCTCTGAGCTGCTGTGGTCCTCAGCTGAGGTGGATGTTGCTGAGGACTCCTCGGTGTGGCTCCCCTCGCCCTCTGTGCCACTGGGTCCCTCTGACCACTCGTCGGATGCTGACCCAGTCTGGCTCCGCAGCTCCTGGACCGTGGAGCTGACCCCTCCTGTGGCCGTGGATGTATCTGCAAACAATTAGGGAAACAGACAAACATCAGTCACCTGCACTGACCGCACACACCACAGTAAGTACAGCACTTACAGAGCCAGCCCTGGCATCCTTAGTTGAACATTGCCAAAACTCCTCACACAGATTTGGAGAAGCCAATTGTCAGTCTGATGGTCAACCATGGGACTCACACCCCTCCTGCCCTTGCACCCATCTGTCTGGTGCCTGTCTGATGGTAAGACCCCAGTGTGGACACATGCACCACCTACACAGTTGTTGGACATTGCAGGGAACACGGTGAAGTATGTGAACATGCACACATCACATCTCTTGCCACTGAGTCAGTGCAGGTGTCCGGAGAAAGGGATGGCCAGAGTCTAATAGAAATGCATGTGATGCATACCAGCACCAGACACCATGATGCACCCATGTCCGGATAGTCCATGCCACAATGGGCTGCATGTTGCACATGTCACTCCCCTGCAGGATCACTCTTAGGAAGTTTAATGCCATGACACAGGCATGCGTGCAAAGTCATACATCACTGTCTCCATTCACATGGCCATGGCAGCCAGCCAACAACAGTCTGCACTGTGTCACAATCCTAGGACATGGGGAATGCAAGTTATGTAACTGACAAGTGCACATGTCCATCCCCCACAGACCACTTCATCTGAACTAGTATTTGTCCACGTCATGCCAATTGGACATATGGGGGACATGAAACACAACTCTCAGAACCTGAGCACCTCACAGTGTGCTGTGAATGAATAACAGCTGCCTGAAAGTCACAGTCGCATACAACTGTGTGCACAGTCAAGTGATCAAACATCTATAAGTCACAGAAGTATCGTCTCTCATGGTCACATCTCTGATGGCATGCTGAGCCCTAACCGACAAACATACCAGTAGTCCTGACAACGAAGCCACAGCACAATGACACAGAGGCAGACACCTGAGGGAACATGTCACTGATCACAACATGTCAGATGATCCACAGGAGTGGGAGTACAGAGTGTATGACTGTCCAGCTCCACCTGTAAGAGGGATGAGTCCTGGACAGTAGGCAGGTGTCTAAGCATGTGTGACACACTTGATATACATACTCCTGAGGCCCAAACATTCTTCCCACCCACAGCATGGGGGTGTGCCAAATACCCCAGGGACATGTGGTGAATCAGATCAGCAAGTGGACCACATATCAAAGTTACACCCAGATTACATGTCAGAACTTGGGCATTGTGTAAGCAATTGACCCACCCATGAATCCCACAACATAGTCACCGGAACAAATGCTGTCCCCCACCTTGAGCAAAGCAAAATGCAATGACACAGTCCCCAAGTGACACAATTTCCTGACTGTAAGGGCCACACATATGCGTATCAGATGAGGAGTGGGCATGTCACAATAGAGGGACATGGGTCCTGGACCACAAGACTGATGTACTGTGGAAGTTTAACCAGGCCAGAGGAGGGCACATAGCATGTCAGACAAAGTGCACAGTGCTGTCATGGACTCACCCCTCCTTGCTGCTGTCTGGCCTTCAGCTGCCCATCCAGGTCAGGGAAGACCACCACCAGGATCCTGAGCATGTGGGGGGTCAGGGTCCGGTGTCCGCCCCTCCTGCGAGGAGGCGACAACTTCAGCTGGACCCTTGCGATCCTCCAGGTCCAGCCTCGAAGGTCCTGCCACCTCTTCTGGCAGTTGCGGATCCGGCGCTTGTAGTCCCCACGGATCTTACTGCCCGGGCAATGGTCAGCCAGATTTCCTGCTTCTGGTGGGCATCAACCTGTGAGGATGACAAAGTGAAAATGCCATTACTACACATGCAACATATACGTGCATCACACAGTTGGATATACATGTCTCAATCACTGGGGCATATGATGTACACAGGCAGTGCAACGATGGCTATGAACAGTTTGCCAGCAGTTACTACATGGTATCATTGCATGGGAAGTAAACCTTGTTGGAATGCACTGTTACTGCACTGTACCTGTTCAGTGCATGTAACTACACACTTTGGGGAGTCAGAACTACTCAGTGAGCATGCTAGCCAGTGGTGTGCACACTGTAAGTCCTGCTAGTCAGACAACATGCAAAATTAGTAAGGCAGTGGACAGCACACTCACCTGCTCCCCTGGTTTCCCATACAGCTTGCTGTACTGTGGAAGGAGGCTATCCAGCAGGGCCTGGTTCTCCTCAAGGCTGAAGGCTGGGGCTCTCTCCACAGTACGTGCCATTGCAGTAGCCAGAGGATGCAGAGACAGCAGCAGTGTTGGTGGCAGATGTCGTCCTGGAGCATGTAGTGCAGGCAAGTGCACTCTCAGGGGAACAGCCAGCATTATATGTGTGCTGCAGAGGCAGATACTGTCCCATGTGTCCAAAGTGATAGGTCCAAGTCATTTGCATCTTCTGAATCTGACCAATCCATGGAATAGCAGCGCTAATACACGCCCACAGCATCCTTCAAAAATCCAACTTCATGACACCCATGATTTTGCAACATTGTTGTGGCTGGCCAACTGAATTCACTGCATCAGACTCGTTGAAGCTTCGAATACACGTCCGTTGCCATGCCAGGCCCCAGCCAACGCGTGCGCACCGTTCGGTCCATTGCTGTACAACGCGTATGTCGGGATACAACGCGTACCCGCTCCCAACAGATGCAATGGGCCGGCCGGGCACACCGATCGGTCCATTGCTGTACAACGCGTACCCGCTCCCAACAAATGCAATGGGCCGGCCGGGCACACCGATCGGTCCATTGCTGTACAACGTGTACCCGCCCACAACAGATGCAATGGGCCGGCCGGGCACACCGATCGGTCCATTGCTGTACAACGCGTACCCGCTCACAACAGATGCAATGGGCCAGCCGGGCACACCGATCGGTCCATTGCTGTACAACGTGTACCCGCCCACAACAGATGCAATGGGCCGGCCGGGCACACCGATCGGTCCATTGCTGTACAACGCGTACCCGCTCACAACAGATGCAATGGGCCGGCCGGGCACACCGATCGGTCCATTGCTGTACAATGCGTACCTGTTCAGGTCACTCGCATATGTCACCATGTTTGTCACTGGTGAACGTATGCCAGCCACATATACCTGCCAGAGACTCAGGGGCACACCTACAACACCACACCCAGTCCACACTGTTTCCTAAGGCATGTAAGGCTGCATTACCTTTTCTGTGTATGGGGGTAAACATGTGGTTTCTGTGGTGGCACTTGTGGGCAGCCACACCCAGGCTGTGCATGTGTTCATGGGGACAGGGTCCTTTGTGTGTTGTGCACATGACCACTGTGATGTGCAACAGTTCATTTCGGAGCATGTGGCATGGTCACATTTCCAGGTTGTGTATGTGTATGACATGTCACATACCCCCAGGGTCCCATGGGGGAAGGCATGTACGTCACAGGGTGACACATTGCCACAATAGTGATGGCCCTCCACAGTCTGTGTGCATGTTGTGTTTCCGATGTCTCTGATTCCATGTGCACGATGGGAGACAGTCTCCACATCAACGTTGTTTGTGCATGGACTTTGATGTTGTGCGTCACTGGCGTCCATGTCTGTCCTGCGGAGGCGACAAGGGCCACTACCTGTGGGAGTCATGTTTCATTTTCTGACATGTACATGATACGCCATGTCATGCCAGTGTCCATGTGGCAAGACAGGGTCACTGGGAATCTACCTGTCAATGAGCTGTGATGCCTGTGGCGCCTCTGTCCAGACATGTCACTGTGGTGTGTGTGTGGAACGTGACAGCAGTAAATGGGTACTGTGACACAGCCTAATGGTTTCCCATAGCACAACCTGGAACCTGTTGTCCACACATGTTGTACTGAGAAGTTAGATGATGGCCATGTAGGTGCCAGTTATGTCCGAACAGAACGGTACTTGTGTCTCGTAATGATGTATCATGTGAAATTGAGTATGGTGAATGGCACATATGTGGGGTGACTGACAATCTTTCTTTCTTCAACCTATGCACTGCAGGGCTCCAGCTGTCCATAAACCATTCCCTGACCTGGCAACGATGGTGGAAAGTGACAGCATCCGACGGTACCGCTTCACCAGGCAGCTGATTGAGGATTTGGCAGTGCGCTTGGCACCATATTTGCAACCTGGCGGCCGTACCCTACGGCGCTGACCCCCAAGGTGAAGGTAATGGCAGCCCTGCACTTCTTTGCCACCGGTACCTTTCAACACACTGTAGCGACTGCCGGTGGGATGTCACAGACTATGTTCAGCCGTGTGCTTCGCGATGTTTTGGAGGCAATGTTGAGATGCCTGAACCAGTACATCTATTTCCCTACACGTCAACAACTCACTGAAGTCAAGAGTGACTTCTATTCCCTGGGGAGGATGCCACATGTCATTGGCTCCATTGATGGGACACATGTGGCTTTGGTACCACCACAGGCACATGAGCAGGCATACCGGAACCGGAAACATTACCATTCGATCAATGCTCTGGTGGTATGTCTTGCAGATATGAGCATCACACATGTGTGTGCCCGTTTCCCTGGTTCAGCACACGATGCCTACGTGATGAGGAGTAGTCGCATCCCGAGGATGATGGCACAGATGCAGAACCAGCGTGCCTGGCTTGTCGGTGTGTTCTGACTTTGTACCATTGTGTGTGTTCTGCTCTGTAGTATTCCGCCCACTTTTCCAACTCAGCTAATGTGCACTTGTCTGTCCGTAGGTGACTCCGGATACCCCAACATGCCGTGGTTGCTGACACCCCTCAGGAACCCTGTGACACCAGCCCAGATGCGCTACAATGAGGCACATGGTCGGACCAGGCGAGTGATCGAGCGGACATTTGGTCTCCTGAAGAGCCGCTTCCGCTGCCTGGACAAGACAGGAGGGGCCCTCCCATATGCCCCAGCAAAGGTGTGCAAGATTGTCATCGTCTGCTGCATGCTACACAACCTGGCAGTGCGGAAGGAGTTGCCTCTCATCCTGGATGACGATGACCAACGTCCGCCACCTGTGGAGGATCCTGGCCTGGACCACGATGCCAGTGATGATGATGATGATGATGGTGATGTCCGCACACAGCTCATCACCAACTTCTTCAGCTGAATGTGAGTATCCAGGGAGATGTAATGTGAATGATGTGAGTTTGCATGATATGTGTGGGTGGTGCTCTGGTGCTGTTTGAGTGTAGCCATGTGCTACTTGACTGGATGCGTGCAGCAATGTGTCCTTACAGGTAGTCTGTACTCCCCAACAGTGTTGACATGCTAACTTGGTTTTGTGTAGTTGTCTTGTGACATGTATTGGGCATGAGTATTGCAGTTCTGTCCTGTTCTTTAGTGGTTTTAACTGTGTGTCATGTCTGTCCTTCACAGGGTGCTTACTGAGTACTTTGGTCAACTTGGATCCCCCGACACCATGATTCAGCTTTCAGGGTGGCAGCAGTCGTTTCCCTACAGGTGATGTGCCACACACCCCTGGACTTCATATCTTCTGCACTTGTTGACTGTGTGGCCATTGCCACGTGGGTAAACCTTGCATTTGTAGTGGAAACTACATGTTGCAAATGTGTAATAAACCTGTGCTTCACTTTGGGATGTGCGTTGTCTGTGGTCACACATCTGACTGACAATTGCTTACTGCACCTGTGGGCTAGTTGACACAGACTCTGAATAGGTGTGGTGTCTGTGCATTCCACAGTATTTCCTGGCAACATCACTGTAGGCGATGAGTCCGATGGCCCTGGTGTCTCTGTGTTGTGTAGCCCTAGTGGTGTGTCTCCCTCATATGTGTCACGTCACCATGATTCACATGACGGTGTTGTACTTGCTGTAGCAGTTAGCATACACAGTGTAATTTAGCAGATCATCATCACCATAACAGTATCCACATTTGAATAACAACAGAGGCAAGTATGGTGTACTAGTGATTTTATTTACATAAATGTGTGTGTGTATAGTGCACAGGATGGTGGGTGCTGTACATTGGGATTGTGATCCAAAGTTCCCAGATGAGTTGCAAGTCTTGGTAGCAGAAATGTCCTGAGTGAAGCCCACAGTCATATGATACATTATTCCAACTTGAACTCCCCATGTCATGTGGGAGAGTTGTGTTGCATTCGACAGGGTGAAAAGTTTGCACACAAAGGAGAATTTCCGGAACAGGTGTTGGCTTCCTGGGGAATGTACGTGGCCATCAACCTCTCAGTTTTCCTTCCTCGGACGACCCCTCTTCTTTGGGGGGACCCTCACGTGCAGGCTGCTGCGGTGCAGGGGAGTCTCCGCCAGAGTCCTCCTCCCTCCCTGTGGCAGTGTCAGTTGTTGCAGCACCAGATGTTGTGGGCACACAGGGAGGTGTGGCCATGTTGGTGCTAATCTGGCAGAGGCATGTCAATATGTCCCTATGCACCGCTGTGAGTTCTTGCAATGTGTCCCACTTGGACTCTATGCGAGACATGTGTGTCTCCACACGGGACATGTGGGAGTCCAAGCGGGCATGATGGGCAGCCTGCTGCTGTTGTATGTCCTTGAGGATCCCCACTACCTGTCTGACCTCTCCGGTGCTATTCTGGTACGCATCAGCAATGCATGCCAGTTGTGGGTCATCATGCAGTCCAGACCCCTCTGTAAGCAGCGACCTATGTCTACCACCCCTCCCACCACCCCTGGCGACATGTGCAGGACCTGCGGTGGCACGCACAGGTGACCCGAGGCCCCCTTGGGGGTTGTTAGTGGTGTTGTTGTCCGTTGCTCCACGGTGGGCCTGGGGCCCTGTGCTGTTGTCATCGGTGGTCCTTGGTCTGTCTGTGTCGGCGGGGGTGGTCTGTGTGTTGGCAGTTGTTGGAGGGGTGGGTGCAGGGGGTGCAGATGTTGGTCCTGCTGGTGCTGCATGATGACTCACACCGGAGGTGCCAGGTAGGTCTTCGCCATCCGAGGAGGGCAGAGGCTGTTCCACACCAGTGAGCTCAGTGTCCCCCGTAGCCTGGGACAGGGACTCCTCCTCGCCTGCTGCTCTGTCCCCATCATCACCTGTATTTGGAAGAGACACACATTGTATCTTATGTTTCTACAGGCATCAATGGTTCACACACCTGACAGTTGTGACTGTACCTCTGGATGCGGGCATGTACATTGCATTGTCCTAAGTTGTCACAGTAAGAGGTTGATATTGGTGTAGCACATTGTCCTGCATACCTGGGGCATTTCAATGTGAATGTTGAGGTGTGTGCATGGCCAGCATTGGTAGTATTTGGTGGACATCCGGCCATCCTTCTCCACCTAGCCCAGTTATCCCACCATGAAGCATGCCACCCTTGCAGTGGGTTCAGGTTGACTCTCAGGATGTCATTCAGTGGTGTCTTGCTGTTCGTTGTTGCACAGTTCCCAGCAGGGCCTTGTGCTCCCCACAGCAGTACCCAGTGTCAGCCATCTTGTCAGTCCCTATCCACTCCCTGTGATGTGAGCATGGTTCAGAGTGGTGTTGATGGGCCAATTGTGAGGGTGAGCAATATCTGTGACTACAACTCCCATCATGCTATTGCCTACACCCCCCTTCCCAGCATGCCCGTACTTCCTTCCTTTTGAGTGGACTTCACTGTGTGTGAGTGTGACAGCAATGGCAAGATGGCTGACAGTGGGGTCCTGTTGTTTGTTGGTGCACAGTTCCCAGCAGGGCCTTGTGCTCCCCACAGCTGAGGCCAGTGTCAGACATCTTTGAGGTGGCTTTTCACTCCCTGTGAGGTGTGCATGCTTCAGTGTGAGCTTGCTGGGCCATGTGGGTGGGGGATGTTGAGCTGTGACTGCCACTCCCATCATGCTTTTGCCTACACCCCCCCCTTCCCAGCATGCCCATACTTCCTTCCTTTTGACTCTGCTTCCCTGTGGGGTAGTGTGCCTGTGCTGACAGGAAGGCTGACAGTGTTGTCCTGGCGTTTGTTTGGCTACAAGTCCCAAGAGTGTCCCTGTGCTTCACACAGCATTACCCAGGGTGGTGGTTCTTTGTGGGATCTTCATTTGGAGTGTGAGGCATTGCATTCTCCCAGGTGGGTTATGTGGAGTTTGTGTTGAGGGAGGGTGTGAGGAGAGCTGCTTGTAACTATGGTCAGTGCTGTCAGTCCTCCTTCCCACCCAGCCAGATATCCCACCATGCAACGTGCTTGCATTGCAGGGAGTGCAAGTTGGCTTTCAGGATGTCAGGCAGTGGTGTTCTGCTGTTTGTTGTTGCACAGTTCCCAGCAGGGCCTTGTGCTCCCCACAGCAGTACCCAGTGTCAGCCATCTTGTCAGTCCTTATCCACTCCCTGTGATGTGAGCATGGTTCAGAGTGGTGTTGATGGGCCAATTGTGTGGGTGAGCAATATCTGTGACTACAACTCCCATCATGCTATTGCCTATACCCCCCTTCCCAGCATGCCCATACTTCCTTCCTTTTGAGTGGACTTCACTGTGTGTGAGTGTGACAGCAATGGCAAGATGGCTGACAGTGTGGTCCTGTTGTTTGTTGGTGCACAGTTCCCAGCAGGGCCTTGTGCTCCCCACAGCAGTACCCAGAGTCAGCCATCTTGTCAGTCCTTATCCACTCCCTGTGATGTGAGCATGGTTCAGAGTGGTGTTGATGGGCCAATTGTGAGTGTGAGCAATATCTGTGACTACAACTCCCATCATGCTATTGCCTACACCCCCCTTCCCAGCATGCCCATACTTCCTTCCTTTTGAGTGGAGTTCACAGTGTGTGAGTGTGACAGCAATGGCAAGATGGCTGACAATGGTGTCCTGCTGTTTGTTGGTGCACAGGTCCCAGCAGGGCCTTGTGCTCCCCACAGCTGAGGCCAGTGTCAGACATCTTTGAAGTGGCTTTTTACTGGCTGTGAGGTGTGCATGCTTCATTGTGAGCTTGCTGGGCCATGTGGGTGGGGGATGTTGAGCTGTGACTACCACTCCCATCATGCTATTGCCTACACCCCCCTTCCCAGCATGCCCATACTTCCTTCCTTTTGAGTGGACTTCACTGTGTGTGAGTGTGACAGCAATGGCAAGATGGCTGACAGTGTGGTCCTGTTGTTTGTTGGTGCACAGTTCCCAGCAGGGCCTTGTGCTCCCCACAGCAGTACCCAGTGTCAGCCATATTGTCAGTCCTTTTCCACTCCCTGTGTTGTGAGCATGGTTCAGAGTGGTGTTGATGGGCCAAATGTGAGGCTGCCCATTATCTGTTACTACGAGTCCCATCATGCTCTTGGCCACACTGACTTCACCAGCATACACAGGATTCCTTCCTTTCAGTGAGCTTCCCTGTGAGGTGGTGTTCTAGTGGTGGCTAAATATCTGACAGTGTTTGTTGGTTAGATTTGTGCCACTGCCTAGCTCTATTTGTTATTGGGTTTGTACATGTCATGACACAGTTACATATCACTATGACATGGGATGTATTGTGTTTATCTGACTAACATACACATCTTGGGATGATTATCTTTTGGTTGCTGTGGATTTGCTAGGGGTGCATGGTTTGACTATCCCCTTGACAGTGATGTGTGTGTATTGTCACACAATATTGTGTATATTTGTTGTGTACTCACCAGGCTCTGGGATGTTTGTTAGTCCATATACGCTCACTGGTGGTAGGATGGCCCGCACCTTCTCCTCCCAGGGCCTGAGGTATACTGGTTTGGCAGGAGGGCCACTGTCGGTGTGCTGGCTCAGGAGGTAATCCTTCTTCAGTAGGTTCCTGACCCTCCTGCGCACATCATACCACCTGTTCTGGATGTCTTCCTTTGTGCGCAAACATGGTGATTGTGCGTTGACCCTGTCGACGATCCTCGCCCACATCTTGGTTTTCTGCGCCATGGGGGTCTGTTGGACCAATGTGCCAAAAACTGTGGCTCTACCCTCAGGATCTCGTCTACCATGACTTCCAATTCACTATCTAGGAACTTTGGATTCTTCTTTAGGGGCATGGTGATGGTTGGTGGTGGTGATTGATGTGTGTGTGTGTGCAAGTGAGGGTGTGTGAGTGTAGGTTTTGCTGGGTGTGTGTGAGGGTGCTATTTGTTGAGGTGCTAATGGTGTGTGGCTTTTGTGTTGGATGAGCTGTGTGTGTGTCTGTGTTTGCTGTCTGATGGTGTTCTGTGCTGGCAGGTCAGTGGAATTTGCAAAGGATCATGGTAGGGATTTGTGGCCTTTATGTAGGTGGAGTTGGGGGTGTGTCCTTGTTCCATTTCCCCCCCCCTGTATTTATTGGCTTTGCCATTGCTTGTTTGGCCCTCTTTTTTTGTATTTTTTCATTTGTAATTGTTGTGCATGTAGGAGACGTTCTTCTGACCGAGTAGGACATTGCAGTTGTCTCGTGCGCGCCTCTCCGAGTCGTTCCCGCTGTGTTTCGGCTAGGTTTCATATGCGGCGTACGTGTCGGTCGCGGAGTATTGTGTTGTTTCGGCTGGCTTTTGTATGCGTGTCGGTCGTACGGCTTGGGCTCCGTGCGAATCGGTCTGATTTTGCACCCATTGCATCGTACTGCGCGGGTCGGAGTTCGCGGGTACGTTTCGTTCGGGTTGATTCCTGGTGCGTGTCGGTCGCTTCTATTCGCGTTGTTTCCCGGCCGGATAGCTTGTTTCCGTCCGGGTCGGTCGTTCGGCTTGAGTTCCGTACGAGTCGGTCGTGATTCACATGCATTTCATCGTACTACCCGGGTCGGACGGCGCAGGTACGTGTCGGTCGGACTATATTCCCGTACTGAGTCGGTCGGGTGGTTTTCCGGCCCGAATCGGAATCGGCCCCCAAGTTGGTAAGACCATTGGGTAAACAGACAGAATATCGATTTTTTTTTTCGACCTACAAGAATATCGAGTTTCATATATCGAGGTACAAGAATATCGACATCAAGAATATCGTGGTACAGAATATCGATAGTAAGGTTTGAAATATTGTTTTTTTTAATATCAAAGACAGTAATATCGTTTGTAAAAATATCGTTGTTAATAATATCGATATTTATATTAGTGTTCTGTATTTTAGTATGTTTGTTAAAAGTATGTGATGTAATTTTTTTGTATTAGTATAGCAATTTTTTTAAATGTATGTGTTCAATTTTTAGCAATAAATAATTTTATGTTAATTATTTTTTGCGTATTTTAGTTCTGTAGCGGGTTGTGGGTTTATAGGGGAATAGGGTGGGAAGTAATCTAAAGTTTCATTTATTACTATTTATAATTAATTTATTAATAATGAATTATTAATTGGTTAATAATTTTTATTAATAGATTAATTGATAATTGTAATAATTGAGTTATTTATTTTAGGAACGGGTTGTGGGTTTATAGGGGAATAGGGTGGGAAGTAATTTAATTATAATAAAGTAATTTTTAATGTTTATTTATTAGTATTTATAATTAGTTTATTATTAATTACTTATTAATTGGTTATCAATTTTTATTAATTTATTAACTGATAATTAAAAAATATTTTATTTTTATGAGTGGGTTGTGGGTTTATAGGGGAATAGGGTGGGAAGTAATTTAATTATAGTAAAGTAATTATAAATTTTTATTTATTAGTATTTATAAGTAATTTATTATTTATTAATTATTAATGGTTTTTTTTTTTTTTTATTAAATTGATAATTAAGTTAAAAGTGTTATTTTGTTAAGAAGTGGGTTGTAGATTTATAGGGGAATAGGTTGGGAAGTAATTTAATTAAAATAAAGTAATTAATATTTTTTATTTATTAGTATTTATTTTATATTTCTATTTTATAGTGTTGTTTGTGGTAATTTATTTAATAATATTTAATTATTAATTGTTTGAAAAGTATAAATATTTAATTGGTAAATATGTTAATTCTGTCAAATTTGTATGAGTTCTTTGTGCGTTTATAGTGGAATATCGTGTGAAGTAATTTATTTATAAATTATTAATATATATTTTTGGGATTATAATTATGCATTTGTAAAGAAAGTTGTTTGTAAAATGTTGTTTTAAAACTTTTATAAATTAACGTTTGTATTTAATTTTTAGTATTGTTTAATATTTAATTATTTTGTATCTTTTGGAATTTTGTAATATTTTGATATATTTTTTTGGTGTTATTAACAATTTTTGTATTGTAGATGCTATATTTTTTATTTTATTTTTATTTAAATTTTTGAAATTATTAATTTTAACCCTTTGCTATGCAACACTTTCCCTACTGTTGCACTCACTGGAGTGGGAATAGTAATTTTTACCCCTACGCTATCCAACACTTTCCCTACTGTTGCACTCACTGGAGTGGGAATAGTAATTTTTACCCCTACGCTATCCTACACTTTCCCTACTGTTGCACTCACTGGAGTGGGAATAGTAATTTTTACCCCTCCGCTATCCTACACTTTCCCTACTGTTGCACTCACTGGAGTGGGAATAGTAATTCTTACCTCTTCAGTATCCAAAACTTTATCTACTGTTTCACTCTTTGGAGTGGGAATAGTAATTTTTACCCCTACGCTATCCAACACTTTCCTTACTGTTGCACTCACTGGAGTGTGAACAGTAGCGTCTCCTGGTGGGAGTGCTACCGGGCGGTGACGTGGAGCGGGGGAGGGGCAGGGTGGGGGGTAGTAAACACCGGAATACGGATGAATGCAGGTAAGTAGACAATTAAATCAATTAAATGAATTTCGTTGCGCGCGCTGCATCGCATTTGGCGGTGCAGCGCGTGCAACGAAATTCGTTTTATTGATTTAATTGTCTACTTACCTGCATTCATCCGTATTCCGGTGTTTACTAACCCCCACCCTGCCCCTCCCCTGCCCCACGTCACCACCCAGTAGCACTTCCACTAGGAGCCGCTACTGAGTGTGAATAGTCATTTTTACCCTACACTATCCAACACTTTCCCTACTGTTGCACTCACTGGAGTGGGAATAGTAATTTTTACTTCTACGCTATCCAACACTTTCCCTACTGTTGCACTCACTGGAGTGGGAATAGTAATTTTTACCCCTACGCTATCCAACACTTTCCTTACTGTTGCACTCACTGGAGTGGGAATAGTAATTTTTACTCCTACGCTGCTATCCAACACTTTCCCTTCTGTTGCACTCAGTGGAGTGGAAATAGTAATTTTTACCCCTACGCTATCCAACAGTTTCCCTACTGTTGCACTCACTGGAGTGGGAATAGTAATTTTTAACACTCCGCTATCCAACACTTTCCCTACTGTTGCACTCACTGGAGTGGGAATAGTAATTTTTATTCCTACGCTATCCAACACTTTCCCTACTGTTGCACTCACTGGAGTGGGAATAGTAATTCTTACCTCTTTCAGTATCCAAAACTTTATCTACTGTTTCACTCTTTGGAGTGGGAATAGTAATTTTTACCCCTGCACTATCCAACACTTTCCTTACTGTTGCACTCACTGGAGTGTGAACAGTAGCGTCTCCTGGTGGGAGTGCTACCGGGCGGTGACGTGGAGCGGGGAGGGGCAGGGTGGGGGTAGTAACACCGGAATACGGATGAATGCAGGTAAGTAGACAATTAAATCAATAAAATGAATTTCGTTGCGCGCGCTGCATCGCATTTGGCGGTGCAGCGCGTGCAACGAAATTCGTTTTATTGATTTAATTGTCTACTTACCTGCATTCATCCGTATTCCGGTGTTTACTAACCCCCACCCTGCCCCTCCCCCGCCCCATGTCACCACCCAGTAGCACTTCCACTAGGAGCCGCTACTGAGTGTGAATAGTAATTTTTACCCTACGCTATCCAACACTTTCCCTACTGTTGCACTCACTGGAGTGGGAATAGTAATTTTTACTTCTACGCTATCCAACACTTTCCCTACTGTTGCACTCACTGGATTGGGAATAGTAATTTTTACCCCTACGCTATCCAACACTTTCCTTACTGTTGCACTCACTGGAGTGGGAATAGTAATTTTTACTCCTACGCTGCTATCCAACACTTTCCCTTCTGTTGCACTCAGTGGAGTGGGAATAGTAATTTTTACCCCTACGCTATCCAACAGTTTCCCTACTGTTGCACTCACTGGAGTGGAAATAGTAATTTTTAACACTCCGCTATCCAACACTTTCCCTACTGTTGCACTCACTGGAGTGGGAATAGTAATTTTTATTCCTACGCTATCCAACACTTTCCCTACTGTTGCACTCTCTGAAGTGGGAATAGTAATTTTATCCACTCCGCTATCCAATATTTTCTTTACTGTTTAAGTTAATGTAGTGTAAAATGCATTTAAAAAAAAATTAAAATATTGTAATATTTTAATTTATTATACATATATTTTATTTTTATTTTTATGTTATTGGTGCATGTGTATATATATGTATTTATATTTTTAATATGTTTGTAACAAAATATAATTTATTAAAATAATTACTGTTGCACTCACTGGAGTGGGAATAGTCATTTTTACTTCTACGCTATCCAACTCTTTCCCTACTGTTGCACTCACTGGAGTGGGAATAGTAATTTTTACCCCTACGCTATCCAACACTTTCCTTACTGTTGCACTCACTGGAGTGGGAATAGTAATTTTTACTCCTATGCTGCTATCCAACACTTTCCCTACTGTTGCACTCAGTGGAGTGGGAATAGTAATGTTTACCCCTACGCTATCCAACAGTTTCCCTACTGTTACACTCACTGGAGTGGGAATAGTAATTTTTAACCCTCCGCTATCCAACATTTTCCCTACTGTTGCACTCACTGGAGTGGGAATAGTAATTTTTATTCCTACGCTATCCAACACTTTCCCTACTGTTGCACTCTCTGGAGTGGGAATAGTAATTTTATCCACTCCGCTATCCAATATTTTCTTTACTATTTAAGTTAATGTAGTGTAAAATGCATTAAATTTTTTTTTTAAATATTGTAATATTTTAATTTATTATATATATATTTTATTTTTATTTTTGTTATTGGTGCATGTGTATATATATGTATTTATATTTTTTAATATGTTTGTAACAAAATATAATTTATTAAAATAATTATTTATTAATATTAAGTAAATATATATATTATATTTTTTATATATCTATGTTTAGTTTATTTTTACATTATATGTATTAATTATAATTTTAAACATTTTCTAATAATTTTAACAATGCTTATTTTAATTACATGTATGTTTTAATTTATATTACATTATTTTTTAAACATTGAAAAAAAACTATATTTTTTACAACGTTTTTTTAACAACGATATTTTTTAATCGATATTTTTGTACTTACCATTATGTAGATAGGATATTCTGGACATCGCTATTTCGGGTCCGATATTTTTGTCGTCGATATTCTGGTCATCAATATTCTGTCAGAGATTCGACCATTGGTTGGAAGCAATGTCGTGGTTAGAGAAAAAAGAGTGGCAAGAGACGACTTAGAATGGGCATATGGTCTGGGTGGCAGAACGTGGGTCTCTAAATCTGAGAGTACAATTGGTCCATCTTATGGAGATGTAAAGACGGTGTTGATTCGCACACCAGTTACGTCACTCATGGCGTCAACCTTAGCATTATGCATGACACAGAGAATGGAACCATGGATGGTATCGGTACTGGGGGGTCTATTACGATGGCGGCGGACTTTGTCCGCCCGCCACCGTAACGGTAAACGGGACCGACCGCCAGCGGTGCGGCGGTCCCGCAGTGCCCATTAGGATGCGACCGCCACCATGGCGGTCGCATCCCACATATTTAACATTGTGGCGGGCGGTGCTGTAAGCAGCACCCGCCACAATGTTAAATATGCATGTTGTGCATTGGCATGCACAACGTGACAGGCACCGTGCGGTGCCTGCCACCTTGTGCGTGGCAATGAAGGGGGGTACCATAGGTACCCCCCCAAGTGCAGCCACCCAACCCCCATCCCCCCGGGGGCTCGCAACGGGCCCCAAAAGTGTTTACTGCATGCCTTTCCATGGCGGAGTCTCCACCATGGAAAGGGATACCCACCGCAGGCATACTAATATGGATGGCGGTGCCTGCAAGGCACCGCCACCATATTGTGTGCCTTTTTCGCCCGGCCTGCAATCCAAACGGCAGAAAAGCGGCAGACGGACTTTCCGTCCGCCGTGGTACCCCCCACCATAGTAATATGGCAGGGGTAAATTGTGTTGTGATGGCGTGCGGATCGCCACAGCCCGCCACCGCTGGCCTGGCGGTGGCGATCCGCACGACATCCTAATAGACCTCTGGGTTTGGTGGGGCGAAAGCCGAGAATAAAGCCGGCCTCAGGGTGTGGTTGAGGGGAGCAGTCAGCGTTGAGGATTGATCTGCCAACAGTAAATCGACTGGAGGCCCCCTCGGATCCGTGGGGCTGAAGGTCCTTCAGAAATATCTAGTGTAGCATGAAAAATGTGGCCCATGGCTGTCTTTAGCTGTTGGAGCTTCTGTGGTGTCACCGTCTATTCTAGGAGGGAACAAAGTGGGATTAGCGTTGGGATCAGTCCATCAGGAAGGGAACGACTCCGCGACCTTCAAGTGCTAGGGTCACTGCATGACTATGAGTGATGAGAGTGGCGGGACGAAGGAGAGCCATGCTTTGACTTCTTGTGCGTCTGCACTGTTGATTTCTATCGAGACCGTCACTCCTTAGACTTCGACCGTGAATGTGTTTTTCAACCTCTGGATTTCACAGCAACTGCTGCTGCTGCTTTGGCTTTCTGGTCACGGATGGCCTTTTTGTTCATTTTTGCACAGCAGGGACAATATGTTGAATTGTGTTTGTAGTCGAGGCAACATAGTCAGATGTGGTGGGTGTCAGTCAACAACATCTGCTGCTGACAGTCATGACATGGCTTAAACCCTGTTGTTTTATGGGGATGACATTGTCTATACACTGAAGAAATTTGGGAGGAAAAATTCTCTGGTAGGACTGACAGAACTGGAGAGTTTTAGTTTCACTTCAGCAGCCACAGAAAGAAAGGAACTGATGTCAGCACACAGAGGTGGTGCATATATAGTGGTCTCGACATCATGTCTGGGGCGGGGCAGACCCAACATAATGCTACACAATGCCACCTGTCGACAAGTGAGCAAATTGGTATGAAAGTTTCCGGATTCAGTGTGGCATCTGGGGAAATTCACATGGTGAGGAATCTGCAGTTAGGAGTCTCTATAAACAACTACAGAAACACCCTCACCTTAGAATTTGGACCGCGAAGAAGGAAATCTGTGTGTGCACGAAAGAGACTAAATGAGTATGACAGACCAGTTGAGTTTGAAAATAGTGAATGTGCTTATAGTTATATTATAGATAGGCTTTACATGTTGAATATCATTGACATTATGTTTAAAGGTATCTATTATGTTTGCAATGGGACTGCTTATTTTAAACTTCCGCAAGTTTGGGTAGGTAATAAAAATACTAATAATATTAATAGTAATAATAATAATTATAATGAGTATCATTATAATTTTTATGGCTTTAGAAGCCATTTGCATTAAAAGCATAGGCTGTAATTACTTTTTGAGGAAGTCAACAATAAGAAGGAAAAAGAGGGACATTGTGATTGATGAGATGAAAACAAAGGCCCATGATGACCTGAAGGCCTTACAGACAAAGTAAACAAAATGAAGAATGATGGAGGAAATGTTATAGCAATGCAGTGGGATATTTATTTTGATAAAATTATCAGGGTGATTGTAGGCGAGTTTTGATTTAAACGTGGTCCAGTTAGCATGAAAAGGTCTTAGCCAGCTCGCATTGACAAGTGCACATTTATTTTATGAGAGCAAGGCTTCTTGTGTATTTTACCATTTCAGGGATATCATTTAAAAGAAGGTGCAATTGTGGTGTCTGTAATGCAATATTTCCACTCTCTCGATGCAATGCACAGGATATTTCTTTGTTTTGTAAATTCTCAAGGTTTGATTGTTTGATGTTCTGTATATGACATTCATTAGCTGAACAAGCTATTTTATTTTTATGCTACATGAAATGTTAGTTCGTTTTCCAAATTACTTATGCATAGCTTAGCCGACAGAATGCGTTCGGAAACAGCTGTCTCTGGAAATATTTTGTTTCACAGAAATTATTTTGCTTACCAGAATATTGATTGGGTTACACATTTGCAACATTGCTAGTATGCCATAACATGCAACGAAGTGTGTTGGTTTCTGTACCCTGAAACCTTATAAAAACTGTAATATTTTGCTGATAAGCCAGCCTTTCTTTGGCTTTCTAACTGAGCAGACTCTGCATCAGTCTGTTTAATTTATACTCACATCTTTATTGGGTTTTCATAACAGTCAGACCTTATGTGAGTCCTCTTGTAAGAATTATACTTGGATTATTTTGTGTAATGCTAATTCTTAAATGAATAACTACTTTTTACTTTCTGTAATGATCACATCTTTTAATAAACCCATAAGGTTTAAACCTGAAATCCTTTTCTCACACAAGTTTATTAGCCTTGAACTAGTCTCACAGAGACGCACAGAGGGGCATATTAGCAAGGGCCTTATCGCCGCTTTAGCGGCACTTTTTGCCGCTAAAGCGGCGATATTTCTATCGCCCTATTAGCAAGCTGTCGCTAACAGCTGTTAACGACAGCTTTATGGCGAAAGCGACCGTTTTGGTGCCGCTTTGCATGTCAGCGATATATTGATAATGACATGCAAAGTAGGCGTTCCCAACTAAAAGCGACTGAAAACAGTCACAAACACAACTTCCCCCTATTAGCAATGCCCGCGAAGCGATAAAAAAACTTGCGCTAACCGTGATTATCGCTAGAATCTAACACCTGCTAAAAACCTGACTTAACCATTCTAGTCAATGGGAGGTGGATTGTAAGGTTAAGTCCTCAACTGCCTATTAGCAAGCTTTTCATTAGCGCGTTGAATTTATCGCTCGATTTCTCGCGCTATTGCTGGGTTTCGCCGCTATCGCTGGATTTTTTATCGCCTTGGAGATAAGCGTTGATAATAACGCGTTATCTCCGCGATGAAATCCAGCGATAGCCCGCGATAAAAAAAACAGCGCTAAGCGCGCTTTGCGATAATTATCGCAATTCCTTGGTAATATCCCCCAGAGGGTCTTATGAAGACTCGGATAGTCCCGATTTCCAGCATTTAGAGTGCTGACGTGTCTACAAGATTTGTTTTAGAAAAAGGAGTTGATGTGGTTCCGTTGATCTTTTAACCTGTTTTAACAGGAAGAGATTGTACTATTTATTGGATTTTATTGGTAAAGCACTGTTTTTGATTAATGCTTTTAATGGTCTATGTATACAACAAAGTGAACATTATACTACTATATACAGCCTTACTGTCTTCTAGACCGTCCCTTCTTTTGGTAGCACAGACGTGGCAGAGACAAGAACAGCACCTGTGCACACCACCAATCAAACTCAAGCTCGTGTGGCTGGCTGCTTCTATCTTGCTGTTACAATTCAGCCTTTCAATAGTACCTGCATCTGCAAGTCGGTGACAGAAGACGTACAATAGTGTATGTTGAATGTTAAGCAAGTTTGAACTGGAATGGGGCTTTGAAAAGGGAAGATCAGAAGGAATTCTGTTTCTGTGGGATTAAGTTTTAGATTTTGATCTGCCCTCTGAGCTGGAGAAGCAGAATCCTCAGGGAAAGTGACTTTCGTACTCAGTTGGGTGTCACGAGAGTAAGGATTGCAGGAGATATTGCAGATTCTCATTGAACATCTCTGTTGGTTCTACATAGAAGTTGAAGAGACTGGGAAAAGTATAAAGCCTTGAGAGACTTTCTGAGTAACCGAGATGGGATAGAAGACAGTGGGACATTTTTTATTAATTTAGTGTGGTTAAGTAAATAGGAGGCGAACTACTTCACAACAGTCTTGTCAATTCTATTCTTTCTTCCAGGTTTTTTCAGCGAGAGAAGTGAGTGAATATGTTAAAAGTAGCTAAGAGGTCAAGAAGAAATAGAAGGAATTTGTCATAGATGTGTTAAAATTACATTGTAAACTATTTGAAGAATGTCAGTTTCAGTTCTGGAGTGAGATTTGTAGCTTGTTTAAAATAATAAAATTATACTACTACTACTACTACTAATAATAATAATAATTTAAATTCCCGAAACAACTTTGGAAGCCTGCTGGTATTCTGTAAATCTACACAATATAATGTAATTTCCTTTCGGCAGACATCATTTTAGTCCTTGGTGATTAATTAGAATAAATAGTTAAAAAAGGATTTGAGAATTCCTGGAATGAGGTGACCATTTTACCCAAAAACAGACACTGCTTTTGGACACACGCCAAACAAACCCATTTGTCCAAGTTGCTGCCAAACCACAGGGCAAGCACATAGAGGTGTGCTTGTCAACAAAAGAATACAGTTCAGTCAGGTTTTCTAGATATTCTCAATAAATATGTATGGGCCACATTATTTGCATATTTGACATTCTAAAAAAATTAGACTGGATTTTAATATTTGATGCGTGAATGAGCCCAGCAATGCAAAGTAGAAAGAAAAAGGCTGAATATTTAATCTGGCTTGGGAGGGGATCTGGCATGGGTTCAGTGCCCGCTGACGGAAGTTGATGATAAATGTAGAGTCGTCAGAACATTGTAAGGGTTGAAAGCGAGCTAGCTTAAGCTGTCCATATTAGAACATCGATTAGAATTCGTTGACTTTTTATCCCTGGCCAAGAAGAGTTAATCATTATTATTATTTTTCTAAAACTTGCAGATGACACACTACTGGAGGAGGCTGTGAACACCAGAGAGAAGAGAGGAAGGCTACAAATGGAAAAAGAAATACTGCAAAGTGGCGTTGGTGCAAACAACATTATAGTAACGTATACGTTTACATGCTTGTGATGAAATAACTTAAAATGTAAGGGGCATTTTATCAAGCGGCAGCGAAAATTATCGCTGGCCGCGCTTAGCGTGAGAATTGTTATCGCCGGCTATCGCTGGAAATTATCGCCATGCTAGCGCTGTATTAACAACGCTTAGCGCAATGGCGATAATTATTCCAGCGATAGTGGTGTTTTCCATGGAACATCGCTGGTTTTCCAGCGATGTTCCATGGAAAACAGCGATAACCTTGATGATAGTGCCTGTGGTCTTAGCCACACAATCCACCCCCCATGTTAGGTATGCCTTAGTCTGGAATTTAACAGACGTTAAATTCCAGCGTTAAGGCATAGTTAACGCAATTTCAAATATCGCTACCCCTGGTTGATGATATCGCGAAGCTGGGTTAGCAATATTTTCACATGGGGTTTTGTCGGGCACGCCCCCCTTGCATCTCATTAGCGATGCGATGCGAGGCGTGCTGACAACGGGCGCTAAGGCAAGGAAACACGCGCTAGCGTGTCCTTGTCAATAAAGCAATAATATTATCGCCGCTTTTCGCTCGAAAACGGATGCTAAAGCGGCGATAATCTTATCGCGGCTCCTTCATGATATGCCCCTTGGTTCTCTATGTGTTTCACGTGGCCGAATTATAGTGACTGAGACGATCCCTTGTGTGACAATGGAGAGCAAACATAAAAGTGGGGGCAGCCACAGACCATCAGGCCCATCTCCTCTTTTTCTCTTCCTACATACCAATTTTGTCATCAAGGGGTGCTTCAAAGTTTCCGTTTCACCCTAGCTCTCCGAAGTCTTACTGCTTATCCAAATTCTATTGAACCTCTTTTAATCTATAAATCCAATTAAATTAACAGTATTCTACCTACAGCCCCATGCCAAGGACTTAGAGAATGATTCCAAAGACAGGGTGAATAATTCCAAAGACAGGGTGAATAATTCCACGTAAGCCTGACCCCGAAATAACTGCATTGAGGTTTGATATCCCAGGGTCCTTTTCCACTCCTCAGCTGCAGTTAAACCCCACTGCAAATTCGAGCTTGAGGCTCAAGACCAATGGTAGGCCCCTTGTCAGAAGAAAAACATCCTGCAAATCTTTCCCTGAGCACCCGGTGACAATCCCCCGTTACTAAAGTAAAAGCACAAATACTTCTTAGTGTAAGAAACATTCTAACTTCAATTAATGAAACAGGGTGACAGTTCTGGCAGTTGTCCTTGTGCTTCCTAACCCACAACATTGGTTCTACTCTGCTTTACATCTAGGAATAAAATGTAATTTCATGTAGAACATTAACAGGGCTTTTATTGTCCAGTACAAATTCAGAATGCAGACTCAGTGGTGCATATGAAACAGATCCAGGGTGATTTTCGAGTTTTAATTTGATTTACATTTTGGTGCAAGAAATAGAGATGAGTATGCACAAATCGTATTTGTGCCCATTTTACTTGCATAATTTCTGTATTTTTCACTATGTGCACCTGCTCTCACACATAGGTAAGCGAAGATAAACTGTGAACAAGTGCAACATATGATCAGCTCTAAATGAGTGCATGCGCTGAAAAAGCGCCAAATGTTGCTTCCTTTCGTTTTAGCATTACAACCAAGATCTTAATTATCTCATTATAATACATGGGATTCTGTAATCCTTGTATATTCGCTCTGTCTATAATTTCTTTATAATCAGCGACTTGTGACGCACCCCGTTGCCGCTCATAAAGAAAAGGTGTCAGAACTCGACTATTATAAATTATTGCAGTCGAGTTCTGATTTCACAATGCCTGTTGCCTAATAGATTTAAATCTGAGAAAGGTGATGAACTATCTATTTAAATATGTAATAAACTGTGATCGACTGACCAATGATGTCATCTGAGATGTCATCAGTGATGCCATAAATGATGTCATAGAATATGTCATGAGTAATGTAATATGTGAGGTCATAAGCAGGATATGGCGGGGGCGCAGGTTATAGTTAGCTCTGCTAACTATAACTGGTGAATTTCTTGTTTTTTTAGTTGAAAACATTAATGCTGTCACTGACATAGTCACCTAACTATAAAGTCATTTTAAACTTTGTTGTTTCCAGTGAATTTCTACGTTTAAAAAAACAAAAACAGATCTTCTAATCACAACTAATTATACAGTTACTTTAACCATTAACCACTTCTTTTCAGTGAAAATATATATATATATATATATATCTATATCTCTCTCTATATAAATATATATATATATATATATATATATATATATATAGAGAGATATAGATATATATATATATATATATATAGAGAGAGATATAGATATATATATATATCACACACAGACGCTCCAACTAGGATCCTTTGGCCCAAGGTAGGTGGCGCGGAAGAGTCGACAGAGTAGTCCGACAATATCAACACACAGAGCAGAACAATTGTCCGCGCTCTCAGGGAGTGCCAATTGTAGTTTATTGCACCAGGTAACGCGTTTCGACAGACACGCTGTCTTGGTCACGCAAAGGTTGAAAGGAAAAGTTCCATTACATATTCTGATATTGCCACAAAAGACGGACTAAATCACATGTTAGACATCACAATGTTACTGTGGCGGCCATATTGGAGTAGTACAATGTTAAATACTAATAATACTAAAAAACAATAGTGTTTCATAAATATTCATTTTAGCGCAATGTTGTATGCTAGAATATTAATACAATTGCTATGTAGCAGAATAATAAGATCCAAATAGTGGAATGTCCTATTACATATAGGTAACGTAAGGGTACTCCGTAAATACATGAGAAACATATGGCAGCCATATTGGAATAGGTAACCCACACTAGGTACCTGAAAGTATATACGTACATTGAATAATGAAGTGTATACAGTACAGCGAAAAAGGGAAAGGAGGGTCCCTCAGTGATGTTAATGTCGATGGAGGATAATTATACCTCAAACCATTGGCACTACCTGAGAGCGCGGACAATTGTTCTGTTCTGTGTGGTGATATATATATATCCTGACATGTTTTTGCAATAATTCAACCTGTTTGTATCTGCATTGGAGTCTGTGCCCGTGTTTTACCCGGCGTGGTTTAACCTTGGGCTCTTGTTTGGATATATATATAAATATATATATGCATATATATGTGGGAATATATATATATTTACACACACACACACATATATAGAATTTTATATATAAAGTTTCTGATCTTCTGTAAGAATCTTTCTGGTAGATACTCTATCTACCTGCAGCTTCCCCACCTTTTCAACATCAGAGGTGTAAGGTTTTAAATGCAGAAACTTTTCAATTGCTCTCCGCACTGGTAGGTGGGGTCACTGGCTCTGCATCAGCGCCAGGAGGTGCGTCAGAAAGACGTCACGAGCCATAAAGACAAGTACAGTTCAAATATGGACTTGGGACCTTATTAACTAGATGTACTTAGTAACCAGCCATGAGTTGGGGTGGCAGTTGAGTCGGTGAGGAATCTGTAGGCAGAAGGGTTATCTACCAGGAAGATTGGTACCAAATGTAAGTGACTTTTTCTTCTGATGGATAATTTTACCTGTATATTCTTCATCTTTTGAATAGATTCACCAACCAGTACCCAACCAGGAAATGGGTCCTGGAGATGGATGATTATACCAAATAAAATTTGAAGGACTGAGCGTGCGATGTGCCCTTCCCACTTCTGAATCCAAGCAGTAATGCTTTATAAAAGTGTGGAGGGAAGCCCAAGTCACACCTTTGGAAATTTACACTTCTGGAACCCCATCTCACTAGCGCAGAGGTTGAAGATTTTGCTCTAGTGGAATAAGCCTTGACGCCCTCCAAAGTCTTTTTGTGGGCCGGGACACAGCAGATTTTGATACACAAGATGATCAAAAGTGATAATGTCCACTCTTCTACTGCCCTGCCCTTCATCTTGCTGACATAGTCAATGAGCAGCTGGCCATCCAGTCTGAACTCCTTTGTTCTATCTGCATAAATGCTGACTGCTCTTCTTGGGTCTAGTCTGGGAAGTCTATCTTTTTTACTTTATGGGATGTGGGGAAGGAAAGAAGTACGGCAGAGTGATAGATTGGCTCATGTAAAAGGGAGTAACCACCTTAGGCAGGAAAGCAGCCCTGGTTCTGACAAAAAACTTGTCTGGAAAGAAAGAAGTGAAGAGAAGCTTGACACTCAGCATCTGCAACTCACTCACACAGCTTTCTGACTTGATGGCAATGACAAAAAACATTTTAACAGTAGGCTGTCGCAAGGGACAACTGTGCAAAGGTTTAAACAGTGAACACATAAAAAATGTGGAAACAGGATTTAGGTCCCGTTGTGGCATAACAAATAGTGACGGAGGTAATCTGTTTATGAGACAAGACCTTTCAAAAACTTCATCACAATAGGTGATATGAAGAAGGGCGGCTGATCATAAAGACAGAAAAGGGGCAACAAAGTCAATAAGTAGCTGTCAGGATCACGTCCTTGTCAAGAATGCATTCTCGATGGCACTCACCGGTGGGCACTCTTTGGGAAGCCGCACATGGTCCTCTCCTGCTCTGCTTGCTACATTCTTCTAGATTGGGGGAGATGCGGGCGAGGGGGTTTCCCAGGTATGGTGTCTTGTGTTGGACTGCTGGAATGGGATTCAGGAGCTGAGGCATGGCCTTCCCAGTACACTAAGCAAGGAGCAACTTTGGGAAATCAGGCAAGGTTTTCAACATTAACATCTTGTTTCCTACCCACACTATCACAGACACCTTTCCATTCACTTTCATGTGGTTTTTGTACTCTCTGGGTATGGAACCTGTTCCTGGGTCTTGAGGTCTTCCATGCCAGTTAGGGCTATATAAACCAACCAGTCTATCCTGATGGTACATTGCAACGCTTCCAGATCCTGTCTAGATGCTCTTCACTCCTTATCCCTATTAGATTCTCCTCCTTAGGTCCTACATTTCCCTTTGGGGTATTTGTTATTCCAGACTCCACCCTGCTTCATGTTCCTTTCTTTCGGCTGGTGAATTTTTGGATGTTTTTTCTGCCACTGCCTTTTATCTCCTACTGGCGATTTTCTCCCAAGGCACTCTCCAGCTTCGTGTTCCTACCACTGGCTGGCAAGGTGGCTTCAGCAGATGGTTGTCCCATCTTCAAGTCTCCAATTTACCGACCAAGCACTCATAGTTCTGAACAACAAACTGTAGAGTTGGATACTCTAAGAAATTAAACTACCATTTTGCAACAAGTAATCACCACCAGAGTGTCCTCAATATTATCTCCTGTTTCTGCAGGAGTATAGTATTTTGATGGGGATCCGAACAAGTTAAATGAGTTTCTAGACTCTCTGACAGTCCAATTTGCCTTTCGGCTCACACAGTTTTTGCAAGAAAGAACCAAAGTTGGATATTTAATACACTGCGTTACTGGAGCTGCTTTAGCTTGGGGGACTCCTTTGGTAGAAGCATCTAACTCCAGTTAGAATAACTATTCTGCCTTTTTGGTGGCCTTTCACAATATGCTTGAGAGGCCTGATGTCAAAAATTCTGCAGAAGATGTGTTCAAGACCTCTGACACTCGGTCTGAGGCCTGTTCTCTCCCCAGCAGCTCCGCTGTGCTCTGCTGCGCTGCAAGAACCTCTCAGCCCCACCCAGGTAGGGTTCCAGACTGCTCTGAGCCTTGTGGCCCCTCGCCAGGTTTTCACTCGTGTTTTAGTTTTAAATACCCACATTGTCCCATCATTGTCTGTTTCCTCGTTGTGCCATTAATATTGTTTTAATTGTAATATTATTGTCTGCTTCCTCGTTGTGCTATTACTATTGTTGCCCTTCATTGCCCACTCTGTGCCCATCCTTTAGGTTTTGTTCATACTGTTGTTTTTTGTTTTTTCCCACTGTGCCCGCTCCTGCCTCTCAGCTGCATGTCCCTCCCCCCTCCCCTACTTAATGGCGGCCGCTGCGGGGGAGCGCGAACAAGACCTCTGACCCTCGGTCTGAGGCCTGCTCTCTCCCAAGCAGCTCCGCTGTGCTCTGCTCTGCCGCAAGAACCTCTCAGCCCCACCCAGGTAGGGTTCAAGACTGCTCTGAGCCTTGTGCCCCCTCGCCAGGTTTTCAATCGTGTTTTAGTTTTAAATACCCACATTGTCCCATCATTGTCTGTTTCCTCGTTGTGCCATTAATATTGTTTTTATTGTACTATTATTGTCTGTTTCCTCGTTGTGCCATTACTATTGTTGCCCTTCATTGCCCACTCTGTGCCCATCCATTAGGTTTTGTTCGTACTGTTGTTTTTTGTTTTTTCCCGCCGTTCCCGCCCCCGCTCCCGTCTCCCAGCTGCATGTCCCTCCCCCTCCCCTAATTAATGGCGGTCGCTGTGCGATCGCGCCGCTGGCGCGCCGAAGGCACGCCTAAGGCAAGCCCGTCTGCGCCCGTCCGCGACCCGACCGCAACCAGCACCAGGAACCCTGGACCTCCGCACCGCCAACGCTATGACCCAGCGGCACTCCATGCACTGAACCCAGGCCGCAACAACAACTGCAAGCTAGCGTCACCGGCCGACACCCACGGACCCAACAGCTGTCACCGCTGCCGGCACACCTACAGCACCGCCAGGAACATGGACCCAGCGCAACCCGCCCACAAGAACACACCCGAACCGAAGATCCTGCAATGCATCCTCCTCAGCGTCCGATCCCTCCACAAACACGCCACCGAAATCTGGGACCTCCTCGACAGCACCACCCCGGACGTAGCGTTCCTCACCGAAACCTGGACCAACACCACCTCTGGACCGGACATCGGCATCGCCATTCCCCAAGGATACAAGATCTCCAGGACCCACCCGGGAGGAGGAATCGCCATCGTCCACAAATCCACCCTCCGCCTGAGCACACTCCCCGACGAGCCCACAGACCTGATGGAACACCTTCACTTCAAGATACTGGCCAGCCCTACCACCACCCTCTGAGGAACCCTCATCTACCGACCCCTTGGACTCCGCGGACCCTTCGCCAACTCCATCACGGACATCATCTCCCCGCATGCCATCGCATCCACCAACTACACCCTGCTGGGAGACCTCAACTTCCACCTCGACAACCTACTGGACCCCAACACCACATCACTCCTGGACAACCTCCACAACATTGGACTCCGCCAGATCGTGACCGAACCCACACACTCAGCAGGTCACACCCTCGACCCCCTCTTCACAACAGGAAACTCCATCACCTTCAGCCACACCACCGAACTCCCATGGACAGACCACCGCTGCGTCCACTTCACCTTCAGAACACCCACCATCCACAGACACCAACACCTGCTCCCACGAAGAAACTGGACCAAAATCACCGACGACCAGCTCACCTCCTCACTCAGCAACTCCACCCCAACCATCGCGGAAAACAACGACACCGACACCGCAGCCCGAAACCTGCACAGATGGATCTCCGACAGCACCAACACCATAGCCACCCTCAAGAAAAACAACTACACCCACGCCAAGAAAGCCAGATGGTTTACCACCGAACTACGAGAGTCCAGACTCACCTGCCGCTGCCTCGAAAAGGCCTGGAGGTATTCCAAATCCACAGAAGCCCACAACAACTTCAGAGCCGCCACCAACACCCACCACCAACTCATCAGAAAATCGAGGAAAAAAGCTATCGAAGACAGAATCTCCACACACGCACAGAACAGCAAAGAACTCTTCAACATCATCAAGGAGTTCGCCCAACCCACCAGCGAGTCTACTGGCATCCCTCCCTCTCAAGACCTCTGCGACAAACTCAGCACCTTTTTCCACCACAAAATCAAGAGCATCTACGACAACTTTGACGAAGACAACCAACACGCTGAACCCTCACCAACCACCCCCGACACCATGAAGCCAGCGATTGACAACTGGACAGCCCTCACCACAAAGACACACTGAAGACAATGAAGTCAATCCACTCCAGGGCCCCCACGGACCCCTGCCCCCACCACATCTTCAACAGAGCCGCCGACACCATTGCACCCATGCTCCGCCACACCATCAACCGCTCCCTGGCGACCGCCTCCTTCCCCGACGACTGGAAACACGCCGAGGTAAACCCCCTCCTGAAGAAACCCACGGCGGACCCCACCGACCTCAAAAACTACAGACCCATCTCCCTGCTCCCGTTCCCAGCAAAAGTCATTGAGAAAGCCATCAACAGCCAACTCGCCACATTCATCGAAGACCACAACATCCTCGACTCCTCCCAATGCGGCTTCAGAAAAAACCACAGTACGGAAACCGCCCTCCTCGCCGCAACAGACGACATCCGCACCCTACTAGACAGAGGAGAAACAGTAGCCCTCATCCTCCTCGACCTCTCAGCGGCGTTCGACACAGTCTCTCACCACACCCTAATACGCAGACTCCACGACGCAGGGATCCAGGACAAGGCCCTCGACTGGATACACTCCTTCCACTCCGGCAGAACGCAGAGGGTCAGACTCCCCCTTTCCTCTCGGACCCTACTCCAAACACCTGCGGAGTCCCCCAGGGGTCCTCACTCAGCCCGACGCTCTTCAACCTCTACATGGCTCCGCTCGCCCCCATTGTCAGAACCTACGGACTCAACATTGTGTCATACGCAGACGACACCCAACTCATCCTCTCCCTATCCAACGAACCCAACACCGCCAGACACAACTTTCGAGAAGGCTTAGAAGCCGTTGCCAAATGGATGAAAAACAGCTGCCTACAACTAAACACCAACAAAACAGAAGTACTCATCATGGGCCCAAACCTCAACGCCTGGAACGACACCTGGTGGCCCCCCGCCCTCGGAAGCCTGCCCACTCCCACGGACCACGCACGCAACCTGGGAATCATCCTGGACTTCGAGCTCAAAATGGACCACCAGATCAACTCCGTCTTGTCCTCCTGCTTCCACACCCTCCGCCTCCTATGTAAGACCTTCAAATGGATCCCCCTCGAACACAGAAAGACCGCCACTCACGCCCTGGTCACCAGCAGACTCGACTACGGCAACGCACTCTATGCCGGAATAAACAAAAACCTCACCCGCAAGCTACAGAACATCCAGAACGCCGCCGCAAGACTGGTCCTCAACCTGCCAAGACACTGCCACATCTCCCAGCACTTGCGCACACTCCACTGGCTCCCCATCGAGGCTAGAGTCACCTTCAAGATGCTCACCCACGCACACAGGGCCCTCCACGACACCGGACCAGCATACCTGAACAGCCGACTCAAATTCCACGCACCCCAAAGGACCATACGATCAGCCCAGCTCTCCTACGCCATGGTCCCCCGCACCAGAAAGACCAGGTCGGGAGGCCGCTCCTTCTCCTTCCTCGCGGCCAGAGCCTGGAACGCCCTTCCGCTCCACCTCAGACAGACAACATCGCTCCCCATCTTCGCAAGAAACCTCAAAACCTGGCTCTTTGACAGACCCCCTCCTTGATGGACTGGAACCTGCAACCCCCCCCCAGCGCCTTGAGACCCTTACAGGTGAGTAGTCGCGCTTAACAAACTCCTGATTGATTGATTCTGTGAGATCCAACAAGGCACGCAGGATGTGATGACCTATGTTACCCAATTTATGTGTTTAGCAGCAGAAACTACTTGGGTTTTGCGCAACCTGTTAACATTGTTGCGCCGCAGACTTATGGATGAAATAAAGGAATAATTAATTTATACTCCTCGTCCTCTGACCCTAACTGAGGCAATTGAGTCGGCTCTTTACATTGAACATTGTATCAATGAAATGAAAAGAAGGGCGTTCAGAGCTAACACCCGCAATTCAGCCTCCTCTTCGCAGGGTGGAGCTTACCGGTCCAAGTCCTAGTCTAGAAGGATCAATGCAAATCAGAATGAGTTATAGTCCTTTATCAGAAGAAGAAAGACAAAGAAAAAAGAGTCTTTGTCTATCCTTTGAGGGGAAGGAAGGATTGGGTCAAAGATCACTTCCTCAGCCAATGTCATATACCATTTCAGATTCTAGTCATATTTTTCTTTTGCTGATATCTATAGTTTCCAGTGGTATCAGTCCACTTTCGGTAATGGCCCTGTTGGACTGCGGAGCTACAGGAATGTGCATGGATGGGATTGAGCCAATTTGCACAAACTGCCTTGACAGCCTAGGAATAAAATAGAGATACTTCAGATAATTGATGGAAGCACCCTTGTTTCTGGTCCAGTATCAGAGTGTACTACCTCCCTACTCGCTGCTCCTTGTCTGTTACAACATAACTCGTATATAACTTGGTCAACCAAGATAATAGGTCTCAGCTCTTCCTATTGTGTTTAGAATTGCCTTACAGTCTAATGGATGAAGGCTGAAGGGAAAGTAAGTTCTTTTACTAAAGTCGGCTCACTGGGTTGTAGTGTTCCAAGTGTTCCGGAACACTATCAAGAATTGTTCAATGATATTAGTAAATATGAGACAATTCACTGCCTCCACATCGATCAGATGATTGTAAGCTAAATCTACTACCTGGATCTGAAGTGCACTATGGAAGAATGTATGCCTGTCTAAGTCAGAGAAGAAAGTCCTCAGGCAATACTCAGATGAAAACTAGAACATCGTTTAATGGTCCCTTCAAATTCTCCTGCCAGAGCACCCTTGTTCCTCGCATCCAAAAAATCTACTGAGTTAGGTCCTTGCACTGACTACCCCAACTCAACAAGATTACGATAAAGGACCGCTATCCCCTGCCCTTAATTGAAGAAATCATTGAATCAGTCAAAGATGCCCAAGTCTTCACAAAGCTAGATCTCTGAGGGGCATGTCACTTGTTGAGAATGAGAGACGGATAGGTATGGAAAAACACCTTCAGGACTCCTTTCAGACATTTTGATTATTGCGCTATGCCCTTCAGCTTGAGTAATGCTCCATCTGTATTTTATTGTTTTATGGGTGGTATCTTTATTGACATCATAAATCATCAAACCTGAATATCGGGAGCATGTTCGAGGGGTACTGCAATGGTTGAGTGAGAATCAATTAACTTGTAAAACCTGTAAACCTGAGAAGAGTTTATTCAAACAGAAGAAAGTTGAATATCTGGATTTCATATTGTCTTCTGATGGCTTGTTTAAGGCTGCATTGGATTGACCATCTCCCTTATCGATCAAAGAGACCCAGTGTTTTCTGGGGTTTGCTAATTTTTATTGCCAATTTATACAAAGTTTCTCTGCCTACTTTATTGGCCCCTTCTGTTTTTATAAAGAAAGAGAATTTGAAGACTGGTTTCCATTGGGACAAGAAAGCTGAGAGACCTTTTCAAGCCTTATAAAGAGCCTTTACTATACTACTGCACAGGTTTTCAGGCATCCATAGCCCATCAAGATATTTAGGTGATGCCTAATGCTTCTGAAAAAGTGGTGGGAGCAGTCTTGTTACAACTATACAACAATGATAATTTTGAACACCCCAACTTCTATTATTCAAGAACCTTATCAACATCTGAAAAAAATTATTCTGCAATTGAACAAGATCTCTTGATCATGAAAGAAGCTTGTCTAGAATGGAGACTTCTGGGAACTAAAATTCCTTTGAAATCTGAAAGGATCATCACAACCTTCAGGTATTGCAGACTATTCAGTGTCAAAACAGCCAGCAAGCTCCTTGGTCATACGTCTCCCAAAACACCTTTGTGATTACTTCTGTGCTAGGCTCCAAGAATGTTCTGGCAGACGTCTTGTCTCGTCCAGAACCACAGAATGTATTATCTTCCGAAAGTATTATTCTTGTAGCAACATCTTTCCTTGAAGATGTCAACAAGGCATACTTAACTATGAATAAAGGGGAATCACAGAATATTTGTTAGAGGTATACGTTCTAAAAACAAGACCAATGGTATTTTTGGAAGTATGCCTTGTTTGTTCCTTCATTTATACATTTATACTTCAGATAACAGTCCTATGTTTGTTCCACAACTTTCTTAGTGCAGGTCACCATAGGAGAAGAAACATGTTAGATTAAGTCTTACACTCCTTCTGATGGCCATCAGTAACCACAGATATAGACTGCTATGTTGCTTCTTGTACCGTCTGTGCTCAGTTTAAGGCACCTCATTCCAAACCATATGGTATACTACACCCATTGCCCGTAGCACCTAATCCATGGAATACAATTTCTACAGACTTCATATTTAAATTATCACCTTGCGAATGATTCACAACCATCATGGCACCAGTGGATACATTTTCAAAGATTACATATTTTTCTAGGCTCAAGAATGTCCTTAAAGCATTACAAATGGCTCAATGGTTTATTAAGGATATTTTTTGACTTAGAGGAATACCTTCTGTGATAATCTCCGATAGTGCAACAGTTTCTGAGATGTTTTTATAACACCATTTACTACAGTTGGGATTCTTTATTGCCTTATGCAGAGGTTGCCTACAACAAAACAAAAGCACACATAGTTGCCATGGGTGTATCACCTTTTGTTCTGTTTGCAAAGGTTTCATCCTAGAGTAAGTCTGGAACAAACTTTCAATGACTCCCCTGTGCCAACTACCACAAATTCCTACAAGATTTATTCTCTATCAGAAAAAAGGTTAAGGAAAGTTTATCAGACTCCAAGAATTGGCTGAAGGTTCAGGCAGACAAATTGAGTCGAACAGCACCAGATTACTGTTTGAATGATAAAATCTGGTTATTCACATGTTTTCTAGCTCTTAAGGGCAGAAATCCTAAGCTTGGGTGTCGGTGTTTAGGAATTTTTCCTATTACAAAAATTATAGAACCTATAGCAACATGCCTTCAATTACCTCCAACTTGGCAGTATTCCGTGTCTCCCAGTAGAAACCTTACATCCATGATCCATTTTCTCACAATAATCCTCCCCTCCACCAGTTCAAATTGATGGAAAACCAGAATATGAAGCGTCAGCTATTTGTGATTCTCGTTATTTTTGTGAGAATCTGCAGTTTGCCAAAAGAGGCGCATACTATCAGGAACCTGCCCTTGTCGGGTACCCGTTCTTGATGGTACTCACCTGCTGGAGCTCTGCGGGACACCGCACATCATCCTCTCTTGCTCTGCTTAATGCATTCTTCTGGCTCCGGAAGAAGGGGTCTCTGGAGTGTGGTGTCTGGTGTTGGGCTGTTGTTAGGGGCTCTAGAGATGAGGCTTTGTCTTCTCAGCATGCTATGCAGCCATTTCGGAAGTCAGGCAAGGTTTTCCAACGTTGACTGTTTCCTGCCCAAACCATCATTGACTCCTTTTCCTATCACTTCTATGCAGTTTCCTCAATCTCTGATTATGAAACCAGTTGATGGGTCTTGTTTAGGTCTACCAGGTCAGTTAGGGTTATATAAAGCAGCTAGTCTATCCTGATGGTGAATTACAATGCTTCCAGCTCTTGTCTGGCTGCTCTGCGCTCCTGATTCCTATTAGCTTCTCCTAGTCCTTAGGTCCTAATTTTCCTTTTCTGGGACTTGTTATTCCAGGCTCCTCTTTGCCCTTTGTTCCTTCCTTCCTGTGTACTGGTTTTGCTGGCAAATTCTTGAAGGTTTTTTCTACCACTGACTTTTTCCTCCTACTGGCGATTTTCTCTGAGGGTACTCTCCAGCTTTGTATTGCTATTACTAGCTGTCCCATCATCAAGTCTCGAACTTACCACAGACTCTTAGTTCTCATCCACTGCTTGAGACTAGCCAATAACCATGCCCACTGTGAACCTTGCTGAGCCAGCAATAGAGAAAAACACAAGATGACAGACCGCCAGGCCTGTAGAGGGTCTAAATTTCAATACAGATCTTTTCCAACCTACTCCATTTACCTGAGTTCACTGTTTTGGTGGCATGTCTGCTGGAACATGACATCCACCACTTCAGGAGGTAAGGAAAAAGAACTTAGGTTACCCCACTCAATCTCCAGGCTGGAAGGCAGAGGCTAAGGAGGTTGGGGTGCAAAACCTGTCCCTGTGATTGGGAGAGGAAGTCTACCCTGTGAGGGAGACAGAGCGGGAGCCACCAGGAGAGGTTCATCAGGTCTGAATACCACACCCTAGGTCCAGACCGAGGCAGTCAAAATGACTTGGAGGTGGTCAAGGTGGCTCTTCCTCAACACCTGAGGAATCAAGGGTATGGATGGAAATGCGCATTGAAGTGGAAAGTTCCATTTAAAGTGAAATGCATCTCCCAAAGCTCCCTGCAGCAGTTACTGGAGGGAGCAGAATCTCAGGCTGTGAGTGTTCTCGCAAGTGGCAAAGAGATCTACCAGATGACTTCCCCAGATCCTGAAGATGTGTTGGACTACCACCGGATGAAGGTGCCACTCATGATCAGCAAGATGACGCCGACTGAGACTGTCCGCTTGTACAATGAGTACACCGGCTAGATGATTGGCTACCAGCCAAATGAGCTGGTTCTGAGCCTAGGACCGGAGAGGTAGAGCTTCTCTGCAGAGATTGCCCTCAACTCTACCAGACTGATGTGCACCATCTGTTCCTTTCGATACCATGACCTCTGATCTCTTGTTCCTCTAGATGAGCACCCCACCTTACTGTGGATGCATCCGTGATGAGTGTTGTCACTGCATGTGGCGGTTGGAATGGCTTCCCTTGAGTCAATATTTCCTTCCACCCTCCACCACTCCAAATCCGCCACAGGGTCTCTGGAGATCATAATAGAGCAGTGAAGATCTCCGACATGTTGGAACCACTGTCTGCAGAGGCACCACTGGAGAGCCCTGATGCGCTAGAGTGAGTGAGCGAGTGACCAAAAGAATGCAGGACGCTACTCGACGTAGCAGGCTTGAGACCTACAGAACTGGAACGTGTATTCTTTTCTGAAACATCAGAATAATGGCCTGAATGTTCTGAACCTGGATCACTGACACAATAGCGTGGCAAAATATATCGTAGACAAAAATATTGTGTAAAAAATATTGTGTACCACAATATTGTGTACCTCTAATTATAATGCCAAGTGCAAAAATATTGGCAAAAATATATTGTTGACACTAATACCGTCCAAAACATACTAAAAAAATGTATTCATATATATCTATATATCTATCTATATATATATATATATATATATATATGTCAACTCCACTTCCGATTCACTTGTTCAAGAAACGGATACCGGCACGGAGGTAGGATCAACGATTAGGTCTTTAGTTTATTCAAATATACGCAGTAACGCGTTTCGGCACTTCCTGCCTTGCTCACACACTAAATGTATATAAATAAATATACATTTTTAAGTAGTAAATCTTAATTATGATGATAAATAAAGGTTAAAGTGATGTTTTAGTTAGGAATTATAATTATCTGTTACTTTAATTCTTTTTTTTTTAAACTCAAAATGCACTGAAATAAACAAAGGTTAAAATGTTATAGGTAGGTGAAAATGTTGTTATAGTTATTTCAACTATCTATAACTCGTGCCCTGAGGTAACTATAATTCGAGTTCCCGCCATACACAGCTTTCTCATCATTGATGTCACTGCAAATGTTCCAGTAATATTATCAATGATGTCATAGAACATGTCATAAGTGACGCAATATGTTGGGTAATTACCAGTCAATTGCGATATATCAACTAACATCAGGAAAAGTACTGGAGTCTGGGAATATTAGATGGACCCCCTCCAGGTCATGCAACAGTAGGAAAAGTGTTGGACTTTGGAGGGGATGGACTTACTATTCCCACTCCAGTCTAAGCAACAGTAGGGAAAGCGTTAGACTTCGGAGGGGTTAAATTTACTATTCACACTCCAAACAGCACAACATTAGGGAAAGTGTGGACTTCAGAGGGGCTAAATTTACTATTCCTACTCCAGTCAACTCAACAGTAGAGAAAATGTTTGACTTTTGAGGGGTTAAATTAACAATTCCTACTCCAGTCTAAGCAACATTAAGTAAGGTACTTCACTTCAAACACATTACATATATTATTAATAGGTCTGGGTGGTGAACTCCGCTCCGCTTGTGGAGTTTGCGGAGTTTTCCTCACTCCGCGTTTTGCGGAGCTCGCGGTGTTCCGAAAAACTCCGCTTCGCACAAGGGAGCGGAGTTTTTTTTCTCGCTCGCGTTCGTCAACGTCAAGTTGGTGAGCGCGAGTGAGGAAAATCCACCTCCTGGCGAGATTTTTCCTCGTTCGCGATCGTTAACATCAAGTTGGCGATCACGAGCGTGGAAAATCAACCTCCCGGCGAGATTTCTCAACGCTGGCAGTCAGATTTCTCAATGCGAGTGGTCGCGCATGCAGGAAGCTTGCGCTGTGCATGGTGCCGTTCGCGATGATTGCACAGTGCGGACAAGCATCTGGCACTGAAAATCATCGCAAACAGCATTTATCTAACGCACTCCGCCGCTCGCGGACCTTCGCGTAGCGCGGCGGAGTTTTTTTTGCACTTCGCGGAGTTCCGCCACGCCCAGGCTTAATGATTAACCCTATTAATGTAGAAAACATATAAAACTCAATATAAACATTATTACCACCAATATATATATATGCATTTAAAAAAAAATATTGAAATATATTATATTGTATTGTAATTTCATTTATATAGCGCTTACTACCCCTGACGAGGAGTCAAATCGCTTTTCGCCAAATAGCACGCTACTTCGGAACCCATAAAGGATTAGTGATGAATTAGTATAGTGAAATATGAAAGTAATTTGAGTGGTGGATATGTTAGTCAGTTATTTGGATTCAGAAGGATAGTGGAGGGATAGAAGAGGGAAAAAGGCTTGCATTTATATAGCGCTTGCTACCCCTGATGGGGAGTTGAGGTGCTTTTTCTGCAAGTAGCACGCTACACCGGAACCCATAAAGGATTAGTGGTGAATTAGTATAGTGAAATATGAAAGTAATTTGAGTGGTGAATATGTTAGTCACTTATTTGGATTGAGAAAGATAGAGGAGGGATAGAAGAGGGGAAAAGGTTTGCATTTAGATTGTGCTTGCTACCCCTGATGGGGTTTTGAAGCGTTTATTTTCCATGAGTAGCACGCTACTCCGGAACCCATAAAGGATTAGTGGTGAATTAGTATAGTGAAATATGAAAGAAATTTGAGTGGTGGATATGTTAGTCAGGTATTTTGATTGAGAAGGATAGCGGAGTGATAGAGGAGATAAAAAGGCTTGCATTTATATAGCGCTTGCTATCCGTGATGAGGTGTTGAAGCGCTTTTTTGGTGAGTAGCACGCTACTCTGGAACCCATGAAGAATTAGTAGTGAATTAGTATAGTGAAATATGACATTAATTTGAAAGGTGGACATGTTAGCCTGTTATTTGGATTGGAAAGGATAGTGGAGGGATAGAAGAGGGAAGGATTTAGACATTTTTTGTTTGTTTTAGAGGTCATAGCAGTAGGAGGAAGGATGGGATGAGTAAAAGGGATGTGGAGGGGGAAGAGTCAGAGGGAAGGTTTTCAAAAGGCTTGTTTTGGGGGATCGGAATAGTAAAAGAGGTATGAGATGATGCAAGGAGGGGTAGAGTAGGGAAGAGTCTAGAAAGGGTTATTTTGGGGCTCATGGTAGTGGTATGGGGTTTGGGATGACTGGGAGAGTGGAGGTAGAGGATATATTGATAGAGGTATAGGGTGAGAAATAGGGTGGTGCATTGGAAAGAGTAGTAGAAAGAGGTCTGAGATGAGTCAGAGAGTTGAGGTGGAGAATATATTGAGACAGGTATAGGGGGAGAAATAGGGTAGTCTATTGGATATGCTGAATTAGAAGAAAAGTAATAAATACATAGATCCATTAGTGTATGGAAGGCATGTAGATGCAAAAGGAAGTAAGTATATGTAGATTAAAGATGCATTAAATAAACTCCGGCTTTCAAGTGTTGTTGTACTTAAAATTAATTTTATTTATTTGTTTATATATATATATAGGTTTTTTGTGTAATTCAATAGTGAAGCAATTGTATATAAATAGTTATGATAAAAGATTTACTTATTTATGCAGCCAGTTATATACATGTTAAAAACATAGAGTAATGTAACTATCAGTAATATGAATAAAGAAGAAAAAGGTGCCCCTAATTTTAATTTCAGGTCCAAGAGGAGGAAGAAGAAACATGTATGAACAAAGAGCCCTCTAGCTGACCTATATTTCTTTTCTAAATAGCCAAAGTCTTACGTGCGCCCCACAAGAAAGAAACTTTTCATAACTATAGTGGAATCATATAGAGATGACAAAGCTGATTAGATAACCATTATTTTTTATTTTTTATCTTTTATTTATTATTTTTCATTTTCGAAAAGAACAAAAGAAATTTTTTTCATTTAAAAACATATTGCCTTGACAAATCACAAAGTTAAATAATGTTGATAGTTCAAAAGAATTTTTTTAGCATAAGAATACAAAGTTGAAATGTAGAACAAATCTATTCAGTATCATTAATATACCCCAGCACACTCATACATAAACCACAGCATACTCACTGCATACCATACCACTCATTCACCTAACATACAAAATGCAGAATAAGAAATTAATTAACAATTTAGACAACATAATGGGGATCCGACAGTGAAGGAAAGAAAGAAGAGTACCATCGAAAAATCAATTCATCTATAACATAGAAACATTTCATAAATCACAGCAGTGTATAGAAATCACTGTTTCATTTCATTATTTTATGTGGATATCATAACTATTTCTTTTCCAATCATGTTTCACTAGACGGATTCCCAAAAGATAGATGGTCGACGTACGTTTCGGTGGTACACAGATATTAACACCACCTTCATCAGGACCAGTGTCTATAAAAATTGTGCAATAACAACAATAAAAATGGAAGCAGGGGTATCTGTAAACACAAAAAGGAGAGTTTTTATTTATACAATAGAACGGGGCTGATGCATGATAAAGTCATGTCACCATATATATTAACTAAATGTATAAAAAATTTATACCCAAACAATGAAGAGATCTTATAAGTCAGTCGTGTCTCCAATAACAATTAAATGTTGTGTACCGTTAAGAATAGAAATAAAAAGTATCTCTTACAGTACTCATTAAAGAGTGTCACCCACTGTCAAAATAATCAAAAATATACAGATACAAGAATTGAGGACTACCATTGTGACCTAAAGTCAGGAGATGAAAGCTATAAAAGCGCTTCTTTAAGGTTTTAGCCTAAATTCCCACAAAAAAAGATTCTAATAAGATGAAAAACAGAAAAAACAAATCAAAAAAACAACCTATGTCCTAAATGCAAAGACACTTAAGAATGATAAGGAAAGATAGAAGAAAAAAAAAAAAGGAAGAAATCATTGTAATGTTCAAGCACCTGAGAGAGCAATCGTTCAATCCTAGCTCTAGCTCTTATCATCAAAGGCCACTTTTTGCGAACTGCGAACAAAACTTCTCGTTGCTCAGAAGATGTCCATAGGAACATAAGGGGAACCAGACAGTTCTATAACGACATTAAAAACATGATATACCATGTGTTGTGTGGTTAGCAAATATTCTCTAAGTCCATAGTATGAAAAAAGGGCTCTTTTAGTATTCCTTACCAGGGATATAAATATGCTACAGTCAGAAGTTCGTAAACTGCCGAGCACCAGAAATTAGTCCATCGTATAAGGTGTAAAATCCAAAAATTCATGAAGATCCAAACAGTGATATCTTGCTGCAAAATACAAAAGTACCAACTTACTATCCTGCTAGAAGCTACATATAGATTTTACATGAGAGAATGGAAATATAGGACTAATTCGGGACATTGTGTATCGTCCTCTTCATCAACATCTGTATACTGCATAGCGTATAGGTGAGGCTGGAAACCATCTAAAAAGCGCCAAAATATTTGTTGACTCATAGATAAAATATGTACATTTGTTTCACAGAACTAATGAATATCTAAATGTTTTTAAAAAAACATAATTATTCTACTCATTTATACAAAGCAATTCACATATATAGGTACATATCTATAGTACAAAGAAATGCTTATATACAGAGGGATATGCTGTATATTTCTGGTTGCGTATGGTGCTTATGTGGGGAAGAGCCAATTCTTGAGTAGTTTTTTTAAGATAAGGTGGTTATCTGTGGATCTTATGTTGGGGGGTAAAGAGTTCCATAGTTTGGCTGCTTGAACAGAGAAGGATGTGCCACCCATGTTTTTTTTCTTGTATCTTGGGATTTTGAAGCGAGGTGCCACTCTAGAGCAGAGGTTCCTTTGTTAAATGTGTTTAGGGATTTTATTCCTGATGAAGAGTGGTCCCGTTTCATGTATCGCTTTGTGGGTGATACAAAGCAGCTTGAACGTGGATCTTTTCGCAATCCGTAACCAATACATGGCTTTCATGGCCAGGGAGATGTGGTCTTGCGGTTTTATATGTAAGAGTAGTCTGGCAGCCGACTTCTGAATCCGTTGTAGTCTTTTCATGGTGTTAAAGGTGATCCGTGGTAGAATCTATTGGCGTAATCGAGTTTGGACAGAACAAGGGAGATGGTAGCTTGGAACTTGTGTGGAAATCCCAAAATGGGGGATTTGTTGCAGAGTTTTTATAGTAACAAAGCTTGATCTAGCTAGTTTGTCCATTTGGGCATTCATTGATAGCTTGGAGTCCATGGCCATTCCGAGGTTTCTTACTTCCTTCGATACTTTAGGTGGTGTTCCCAGATCATCAGACCAGAGTGCGAGTGGGTCATAATGTTTCCAATCGCCATACGTGAGTATTTCTGTTTTGGAAGCATTCAATTTGAGATGGCTCCACGTCATCCATTGATCCATGGCTTTGAGACAACTGAAAATTGGCAAGTTTCCAATGTCTTTGGGGCATTCCAGTTGAAGGAGTATTTGCATTTCATCTGCATAGTTATAGGGCGAGATAATAGAGCCTTGAGGGACACCTGCTTTTGTGGAGTATGGTTTGGATGAGAAAGGTGGGGTAAGGATGACATTAGTTCTGTTACGAAGGTAGGATGCAAACCAGTCCATAGCAGTACCCTCTATGCTGGCTTCGTAGGGTCTTTGTATCAGAGTTTTATGGTCAACCGTGTCAAAGGAAGCCAAGAGGTCCAAGAGAAGTAGCGCAGCAACCCCGTTGTGGTCAACTGTGTTCTTCAGGTCATCCCATATGGCAAGGAGGGCAGATTCTGTGCCTCTTCCTGGATGGAATCCCCTTTGGAAGTCTGAAAGTATGGCATTCTCTTCAATGAATTGTGTCATCTGGGCGAACGTTGCTCTTTCTATCAGTTTGCCCAGGAAAGGTCCATTTGTAATTCGTCATTAGTTGTCAGGGATCAGCGGGTCCAAATTTGTTTTCTTCATTTATGTGTGTATGTATGACGTTTTGAGTTCTTCTGGAAATATTCCGGTAGTTAAGGAGTTGTTGATGATTCTTACTGGAGTGGCAGCAGAGGTTGTTAGAAGAATTGTCTTGAAGGTTTGCGGTGGACACGGGTCAGAAGGGCTGCCGGCAGGCCTGCTTGCTTTGACTAAGTCCATACATTCATCTTGTGAAATGGGTTGATAGCGATGGAGAAGCTGGGTTAGAGTATTCTTGGATTGTTGTTCTGTAAAAGGGTCAGAACTGGTGCCTTGTCTTTGTTGTAAGTATGAGTCCAACGTGTCTGCTTTGGCTGTGTAATGATTTGCCAGTTTTTCTGTGAAAATAAATATAAAAAAATCAACTTCCCTAACTACCAAAAAGAAGATAAAATAATTAGTAATAGATTTCATTTCAATTAATATATAAAAAGCAATTTAAATAACTAATATCATGGCACAAGCATTCACAATACACAACATTAAAAAAATTAAAGATGGGGGCGTGGCCAAGCGGCGAAACAAGATAGCCACAGGCTAGGGTCGCTCCGCTCCAAACCCTTCCTTCACGCATTCATCCGCCCGATTAATCCGTGCCCCGAGGTGGGAATCAGCTGGCGGAAGCTCCGCTGATGAGGTAGAGCCCAAAATCGGGCCGCCGGGACCGAGGGACCAGGAGATCGGGCCGCGACGAGTAGCGGCCTACAAGGGCGGTAAAGCTGGGGCCTCGAGTAACGGGGAGGCCCGCAGTGGTGCAGAGACTAGCGGGTGAGAGCCAGACGCACAACTGGCAATTGGACCGGCGACCTCCCGAGCGCTGCAGCGGGGGGCCAGAGGTAACGCAGACGAGCGTGACACCACCGAGCGGTGCGGTGCCAATTGCTTGAACCGACGCAGCTCCGTAGCAGGGGCCTACTGCGACATTGCCCGGATGGTGGGATTCGGTACCGCTGTGAGCGTACCGGGAGGTGGGGCCGACAAAGAGAGACAGGAGGCATAGAGCTGGCGGCCCCGGAGAGTTGGAAATATCCTGAGAGACGCGCTGCACCGGGAAATAATATTGAGGGTGCAACACCAAAGGAGAAAACTTTCCCCGGAATACTATACCTCGGAAGATGGGAAGACGGCCGCGGGGAATGTGAGATCCAACACCAGCCTGAGAGGAGGGCACTTGGGTCACCCTTCTGACAAGTGATTCCGGCACTTTCAGACTGTCCTCCCGAAGCTTGGGAACGCAGCCTTGCACACGTATCGGCGCTACCCCCCCTTCACTCTGTCCGAAGACTGCCGCCACATATTGAGTACTTACCAGCTCCTGAGGCGCAGCACCATCCATGAGAGTGGCTGGCATTGCAGATCCGATCTGTGGTGGACACGCTAGTGGAGCCCTGCGATCACAGGGACAGAGCGCTCAGAACCAGTGAAGAGATAGTGGCAGTGGGGGACTCGGCAGACAGCACCTACAGAAATCCTTGGGTGAGTCACGGTGCGGAGCCCAAGCCGGGGACTTACTGACATAACTCCCCTTGACTCGGGGTGGACACTTGACGAGACCCAAATACCGTAGTGCCCTAGTGCAGTCGCGAGACTGCAGAGAAGCCAATCTCCGCCAATATGTCTACCACCAGAGGCCCCAAGGTTACCCAGCACAACAAATTGGACAGATACACCTGCCCGAAGGCAGCCCTTCTCGAGCAGCAACAACTCAGAGATAAACTGACGGGAGGAGCAGAAGGCGGTGTCCCAGAACCTACCTTGAAGGACGTCATTGAGGCGATTGGCGAGATTCGCACGTCGTTGGAGCAAAGAATGGACACAATCTCCTCTGAGGTAATGCTAATTAGGGCGGGCCTCGCTGCCAATAGGGAAAAGGTCAAACAACTTGAAATTACCACCACAAGCCTAGTGGATGACACCAGCCAGTTGCAAAACGAGGTCAGGGAACTGCAAGAATTCCGCAAGTTTGCAGAAGGGAAACTTGACGACTACGAAGGGTGCACTAGGCGTAACAATGTACGCATCCTAAGAGTACCAGAAAACACAGAAGGACAGGCTGCAGACCTCTTCGTAGAGAACTTAATCACTGCTCACCTACAGCCGAAAGGCCTGTCAAACATCTTCGTGGTGGAAAGAGCCCACAGGGTACCAGGAGGCCGACGAAGCCGGGGGCCCACCCCCGTCCAATGGTGGCCAGACTCTTGAACTATCGAGATAGGGATGTTATCCTACAAACGGCCAGAGTGGCGCCTCCGCTCCGATTTGAGAACTCAGAAATCACCTTCTTTCCGGACTTCACGCAAGCGGTCCAGAGACAGCGAAGATCGTTCCAAGCGGTCAAGAAGAGACTAAGAGACAAAGGCCTTAAGTATGCGATGCTGTTCCCGGCCCAACTCCGGGTGGAGGCCGAGGGCAAAACCAGATTCTTTGATCTTCCAGAGGCTGTTTCTGAATGGCTTGATGGCTGGAGAGCCGCGAAGGAGCACAACTCTCAGGGACGCTAGGAGGTACAAGGGTGCCCTATGGTACTTGAACTGAACTTAAAGCTCTGGCAACCACTCGCTCTACATTGACAGTTACCTGCTTGATACACGGGGTAGATAAAGTACAGCTGGGATAGATACGGACCTGAGGGCTTATGCTAAGTGTTCCATAACAGTAATGGGCCGGCCCTGCCCGGGGTAACTATTTCACTATGTAGCTGGGAGGGGGAGGGAAGGGCGGGACGGCATTTTCCCCCCAGTTTTCTTCTCTTAGTTTAAGTTCGGGGCGACAGGCACTCTGCCTTAAGATAGTCATGGGCAGTTCCGAGCCCAGAGTGCAGGGGAGCAGGGAGGGGGGTAGTTGGGAGGGGTTATTGTATTGTTGTTTGTTTGTATTGAATCGACAAGGTATCATTGATTCGTCACGAGGAATGGTTGGTAACACGTAAGTCCCAATGACTACGCAATGGGATAAGAGTTTTAAGTTGATGAGTTGGAACGTGAATGGACTGGGGGACAAAGTTAAGCGATGTGTAGTACTACAACATATCAGGCGTCATGCCCCTGACGTGGTATTGCTCCAAGAAACGCATTTGGTGGGAAACACATGTAGGGCCCTTAACCGGTGGGGATACAAGCTAGTAGCACATTCGGGCTTCACCACGGGCTCGAGAGGAACAGGGATACTGTTGAGGAACTCCTTCCCAATGATGGTGAAGTCCACCTGGGTCGATACATGGGGGAGGTACATAGGCATCACGGGACAATGGGAGGGAAACACGTTAACCCTTATGACGGTGTATGTACCGCCTGGCCTCCAGGGGCTTGCATTCAAAGATTTGGGCTCTATCCTACTATCTGTACCGGACGGTCTCTTGGTAGTGGGGGGGACCTCAACTCAGTGGTCTCCGGCACCTTAGACAGACACCCTCCCAGAGACCTCCGCCCCTCAAACCGTTGGCTCCCAGACTTTTTGGAGACTTTGGGATTGATAGATGAATGGCGAGCTTATCACCCTGATGCCATCCAACACACTTACCACTCTGGTGCTCACAATAGTCAATCGCGGATCGACTATTTGCTAATTCCACCGACCCAACTTGCACACATTCAGGAAGTCAGACACATGGCGTGGGGTATATCGGATCACTCCCCGTTGTGGGCTCAATTGATTGTCGGCCAACACAGAATAGGAAGAATTGCCCCCATTAACCCCTGGCACCTCCCTAATCCTGTGGTTCGTAAAGCACTGCACGCGGCAATTGAACATTATTTTCAGGACAATGAAGGTTCGGTACGCTCCCACCAGACACTGTGGGAAGCGTTCAAAACAGTGATAAGGGGACAAGCACTCTCCCAAATAGCGGGGGTGCGGAAAGAGAAAGCGAAAGAAGAGGTTGCATTGGAGGAAGACATCTTCAAGCTGGAAGAAGAGATTGAGGGGGGGTCCACTCCAGACAGGCTCCATGTCCTACAGCTAAAGAGGGATAGCTACAAAGCCTTAGTGACAGAAAGAGCTAAAGCAATGGGAACAGAGACGCAGGGCAGAATATATGATCAAGGGGAAAAGGCGGGGAAACTAATTGCATGGTTGGATAAAAAAGAACTTGCAAGTAGATTGGTGCCTGAATTGACCGACAGGGCGGGACACCTGATCACTGACCCCCAGGAGATTGTTAACACATTTGCGGCTCACTACCGGGAAATATATCGCTCGCAGTCACCTTACACAATAAACGATTCCCAAGACCTCCTTAAAGACGTTGCCCTGCCAAGACTTTCGGCCGACGACCCAAAGTTCTTAGAGGGAGATCTTACAACGGATGAGATAGCCCAAGCAATCAGAAGCCTCAGCTCTGGGAAGGCATCGGGCCCCAATGGCCTACCGATTGAGCTCTACAAACTTAGACCTGATATACTAGCCCCGCACATATGTGCAATGTTTGAAGAAAGTAAAGAAAGGGGGGAACTGCCGCGAGACCAGAGGATAGCAACGCTGGTCACTATACATAAGGAGGGCAAGACACGGACGGATTGTGCCTCGTATAGGCCAATCACTTTGTTAAATGCTGAGCCTAAGATCTTGGCTAAACTTCTTGCTACTAGACTGGTCAAGGTGATCTTCGGATTGGTCCACCCGGATCAATCGGGCTTTATGCCTCAGCGTAACACTGCATTAAACCTTTGCAGAGTGCATGGAGTAATGGGGAGGGCGGCCACCATTCGAGAGGCGGCTATAATCGTGTCATTGGATGCCACAATGGTGTTTGACACGATCGAATGGCCATATCTTTTTGCAGTCCTCGGAAAATTGGGATTTGTTCCCAGATTTATCCAATGGGTACAGCTCCTATACTCGAAGCCTTTAGCCCAAGTAGTTGTTAATAATAAAAAGTCAGAAGTATTCACCCTGAGTAGAGGGACTCGTCAGGGCTGCCTTCTCTCCCCCTCCTGTTTGCACTGGCTTTGGAGCCCTTGGCATCATGGGTGCGGAGAAATCCGGTGATATGTGGACTGAAATGGGCGGACACATGGGAAGACCGCATTTTACTGTATGCGGACAACATACTCCTGTTCTTGGCCTCACCAAAGGTATCCCTCATATCTGTATTAGATATATTTGCAATCTTTGGCAGGTATTCAGGGTTCTCGATCAACTGGAGTAAATCTGTACTATACGTCCTCCATGGTCCCCAGCCTGATCTCCCCAGGGGATGTCCGGTGCAGGTCACCACACTGGGCTTTAAGTATCTAGGCATTTATATTACAGCTGACCCAACGAGTAGATTTGCTCAAAATCTCCTCCCGCCCCTACAGAGATTGAAGAGGGACACGGCACGCTGGAAAGCGCTTCCACTCTCACTGTTGAGCAGGGCGTCCTTATTTAAAATTATGTCCTTGCCTCGTTTCCTATATGTATTGCAAATCTCATCGGACTTAGTCCCTGCAAGCTATTTTAGAGAAATTGAAAGCCTGCAGAGAAGCTTGCTGTGGAGTGGGAAGCCGCGAATAGCGCTTTCTAAGCTAAACCTCACTTGGTATGATGGGGGTATTGGCCTTCCGGACCTTAAAAAATGTTATTGGGCAGCACGCTTGGCTGACATCAACCATGGAACATATAGATGGGCTGATGATCCGGGCTACGCGATGGACAGGTGGCTGTTGCAGGGAGGGAACTACAATAGGGCTATATATTCAGTTAAAGAGAAACGGCATCTGACGGGGCCGACTAAGCACTCAGTGCAAATCTGGCATGCAGCTAATAGAAGCCTCGGGTGGGAACATAAAGTAACATTGGCTACCCCCTGTGGGACTCCGAACTGCTCGGGAACTTGTAGAAATCTAAAGGTTTTGACAAGTGGGACCTCATAGGCATTTCTAAGATCGGTGATCTCTGGGTAAAGGGGGAGGGTAAATCGTTTACCTCCTTACAACAAGAGCACGAACTGGCCACCACAGAACATTTTCGATACATGCAGGTTCGACACGCACTGTAGGCATGCTTCCAGAAGGGAGAAACCCCCCTGAATCCTTGCCTCTCGAGGACAGGATATTAGACGGATACCTACCGACGAAAGCCATTTCACTCACCTATAAAAAGCTGGTGAATAACTCCAGCAACCCTCTCTGACGTACACGAGAAAAATGGGAAGGGGATGGTATAATCCTTGACGACGAGGATTGGGTGGCGGCAGCAGCCTCCCCACGGGAAGTGGCTGTATCAGCTAGACTACGACTGGTCCAGCCTAAAATATTACACCGCATTTACTTAACAGGGCCATGCCTAGTGAGAATGGGGAGGGTGGAGGATGGAAATTGTAGGAGGCGCTGTGGGGGTGAGGGAACATTCCTGCACATACTCTGGGATTGTGTGCATATCCAGCGATATTGGAAGAAAATACACGACATTCTCAGTGAGGAACTCACTCTCGATATTCATCTGGAAGCCAAACGATGCCTCCTGAATGTGCGGGAGCCCACGGACCTTAACAACAAACGCATTACATGGGTCACGCTGGGATTGATGATTGCGAAGCGTAATATCGCCCAGATGTGGGGGGCTGCGCATGCACCGACCGTGGCAGCTTGGAAGAGGGACATGGATTGGGGTATGTTCCGAGAAAAGACAGTGCATGTGGTAAGAGGATGCCCTAAAAAGTGGTCCCATATATGGAATGATTGGAATGTGTATCGAGGTAATATTTGTACTCCCCCAATTGTGACATCACATGATGATCCACCATCGCCATGATTAACGTTGCCAAATAGTAATTATGCATCTTGTACATACCTGACAGTAATTTTAATATGCCGAAAGAACATCATACTGTGTGATACCTTGTAAGGTTGATTCTTATTACTAAATAAAAAGAACTGTTAAAAAAAAAAAAAATTAAGATGTTAAAAAAAGTATACATTTAAGCAAATATACATAATTAATTAGCAATTAATAAATATGTTGTATCCTATGACAGGTAGCCAGGAAGAGTTTTGTAGACTTCTTTATTAGTTCCATGTTACAGGTCCATCAGTCTTTATTCCAGTTGCCAGCCCTTACTCCAGCCCCACCAGGAACAGCCTCCCTGCTGCTCAGCCCATCTCCAACTGTCACCACTCATCCACACAGGCACCCAGGCATTCCATTCATCACAGTCACACCAACATTCCGATATCATCTCTCACTCTGGCTGAGCAGCAGGAGAAAGCTAGGCTAGGTAACATGCATAAACATTACGAGGATATAACAAAACTGCATATAACTATCAATTATTATAAAATAAATATATGTATTTATTTTCTTCCAAAGTAACTCTTCCAAAAAAAGTAAATCGCAACACCAGGCAAAGCCGGAAATAGAAAAGCAACCCAGGTGACTGGGCGGACCCTATATTGGCCTTCTTCTGGCTTTTATTTTGAGGTTCCTGTCGCCTAGGTGTTGATCGCAGTATTATGGTCTCATCCTACATCATATATAAGATGCACATCATAGCTCATGATGTTTTAACTGGTATGGAATGTTATTACATTAGATGTTTTTTAACTGGTATGAAATGTCATTATGTTTAACAATGTCTTTTTAATGTATTGTAAATTTTATTATGTGTGCTTTTATGGTTCATTGAACTGAAATAAAGCTTATTTGACCTGACCAGAAATCACAACATTTAAAAATGCATGTGTAATACACGTATGAATACTAAAATACACAGAAAAATAAATTAAATGGTAGAACAATTATGCAATTATTATTAACTTAATTAATTTACATAGCTAGTAATCAAATAAGATATCATGTAAAAATAAAAATCAACATTAAATTAAATTACATTCAATTTGATATAACTTCCCACCCTATACCCCTATCAACCAGCAGGCCGCACCTAAAATATGAATAAAATAAATCAGTATTAAACAATTTACATAATAATCAACTAAATAATTAACAATTAATACATAATTGTAAATTAATTATTACTTTATTAACTTCCCACACTATACCACTACAATCCCAGCAGCCTGCACCTAAAATATAACTGAAATAAATCAGTATTAAACAATTTAAATAATTACTAATAAATTCTATATTTAGCAATTAATAATTAACTGTTAATTATCACCTAATTAATTTACCACCCTTGATAGGGTGGGAAATTAATTAGGTGAACCCAACAGCCTGTTACAACACAATAAATTACCAATAACAATTAAGTAAAAACATTATAAATCACTTAAAATTACAAACTATATTTTAAAAGATTGATAAAAATTATACAAACAGTAGCTACAAATCAAATTAATATATTTAAAACACATCAAAACTATATTGTTTACAATGATACTAATGAAAAATATACTAAAATCAACATTCTTAAAAACAATAATACTTACCCAAAAAACGACATTCTTGACAAACATATTTTTTGCATCGCCATATTTTTGAATCACAATATTTTTTCTGATATTTCTGTCTTCCGATATTTTGAACTAGCTATTTTGTTTAAATAACCCTGAACCCACATTAGAAGGGGAAAGACTTGACTGTTTGGTGTCCAGTACTACCCCTATGAAGAGAATAAGCTGAGAGGGCACCAGGTGGGATTTGAGCTTGTTGATGGAAAATCCCAGATCGAACAGCAACGTTGCTATCTTCTGCAGGTAGGGCAACACCACCACTGGGGAGCTGGTGTTATTGAGGCACCCATCCAAGTATGGGAATACCGGGATCCCAATCTTCTGAGATGGGCTGCTAACACTGCCACCACTTTCATGAAGACTTGGGGTGCAGAGGTTAGGCCAAACAGAAGGACTGCAAACTGGACGTTTGCGGACCCTACCATAAAGCAAAGGTACTTCCTATGTGACTGCAGGATTGGTATGTGAATATATGTGTTCCACAGATCGACAGGCACCATCCAGTCTTCCGCTTCAAGCTCGAGCAGAACGCGAGCTATGGACAGCATTTTAACTTTTCCTTTTTGAGGTACCAGTTCAGAATCCTGACGTCTAAGATTGTATGGAGACCAGTAGCGGTCGGTGGTGGCAGTGCCGCCGGGCGCTGACGTGGGGCGGGGGAGGGGCAGGGTGGGGGGTAGTAAACTACGGATTACGGGAGATTACAGGTAAATACCCATGTAAATAAATTAAACGAATTTCGTTTCTCGCGCTGCATTGCCAAATGTGATGCAGCGCGAGAAACGAAATTCGTTTTATTTATTTATATGCGTACTTACCTGTAATCGCCCGTAATCCGTAGTTTACTACCCCCCACCCCACGTCAGCGCCCGGCGGCACTCCCACCACCGACCGCGACTGATGGAGACCGGTGTCCTTCTTGGGAACCAAAAATCAGAAGCAGCACCCCTGGCCCTGCTCCTGCTCAGCAACATCTCCACTGCAACTTTTTACAGTAACACTTACACATCCTATTGAAGGCTCTGATGAAGGTCTGGTGGAAGGGCAGATGGGGAAAGGGGGAGGGACCTGCTGAAAGGGTAAGTGTTACCCCCTTTCCACAATTTCCAAAACCCATAGGGCTAAAGTAATGGCCCTCCAGGCCTGTGGAAAGTAGGAAACCCATCCTCCAAATGGCTACTTGTGATGTAAGAAAAGGGAACTAGAGCTGCTTTCCTGTGGTAGCTGGAGAGGAGGGAGAGGAGAGGGGAAGGAGTGGTAGGTTGCATGCTCCTCCTTTGCCCCAGCCTCTATATTGTCTGTTCAGTGGTTTTGTTTGCTGTCATTGTTGAGAGGCTTGATGCTGATTGCCTCGAAGTGAAAACCCCCTTTAGAAGGACCAAACTGCTTAAATTGGTGGTAGTCCCTCTGTTAAGTTTGTAGGCCCAGGGATCTAGCGCTGCTGTACTCCTCTTAATCCTTTCTAAGGCAGAATCAGCGTTGGCCCCAAATAGACATGACCCATCAAAAGGGAGGTCCAGAAGGGCCATTTGGGCATCTTTGAGAGAATCCTAAGCCTCTCAGCAAAGCGTGGCGAGACACAAAAAGGGACAATTCCATGGCCCAGGTGACAGATTCTGCGGAAATCACTACAGACTGGATAACCGATTTGGCTGTGTACATTTTCTTGGCATATTGCTTCATTTTCTTGGATTCCCTATCCAATGGAGTGGCAGGGAAAGTACCTGGTGACAATTTCAAGGAGCATGATGCTTCTACCACAAGGCTCTCCAATGATGGATGACATGATAGGAATGCTGAGTCGCCCAGCGCCGGTCTGTAGTGTCTTTTAATAACTCTGTGAACTGCAGTTAGGACATAAGTTTCTCCCAGACTGCAAGTATGGGCTCTTTAAGGTCCTCAGTAAAGGGAAGCAGGGGCTCCATAGTGTGCGATGTGGCATGAAAGTCTTAGATGGGAATGCTGGTCATGGTATCAGTAGAAGGAAGCTGGGAGTCCAGCATTTCCGCTGCTTTCTTTATGACAGTGTAATAGGTTGTGACCTCAGGCGGTTGGAGAATATAATTCCCATTCAATCGAATTGAGTTTTTTAGCACCACAAAATCCAGGTTCAAGGTCATGGAGTATCCCTCCCCATCATTTGTGTCCTGAATGGGGTAGTCGTGAGGGTCAGAGACACCAAAATAGAATCTCACCTCTTTAATGAGGTGTTGAGCCTTCTGAATTGAATGGTGCCAGGAAAACTCCAGCAAAGGTAAGAATTCCAGGTGAGCCGGCTGCGGCGCTAGTGGCATCCATTGTGGAGTGGGAGGTAAGGGTAGCGGCACCCACTGTGGTGCCATTGGAGTATGTGGCAGAGCTGGATAGTGGAAAGGATCTGGCGCTGCAGGAGAGGATCCAGAAGGAATAGTGGGAGGAGGCAGTGTAGGACATGGCACAGAGTCTGCGTGTGGAACCAGAGTAGTGGTTGTGGTAGTCACCAAGGTCACTGACAACAATGGAAGAAATGGAGCAAGTGGAGCTGGATGATACAGAGTCAGAAGAGCTAAGAAAGTATGTTGCATTGGACCCATGGGGCTAGTCGGCACTCCAGAAAAATCCACGGATCTTCGGAACACATGGTACATGGCATTTAGACTGGGGACTTGTGGTTGGTGCTGTAGGCGATAGAGTGTCCAGGGCTGGTAAGGTGTCCAATGGAGCCATAGGCTTTGAAGTGGATGCTTGATGGGAGAGAGGAGATCTCAGAGACTTACTCTTAGAACACCGGCATTGTTCAGAATAAGGTGATCTCTTTTTCTTGTGTTTTCACTTTGACAACTTCGATGATGGCGCAAGTCCGATGCCTTCGACCTTGGTCTAGATTTGCATCTTCCTCAACATTAATCCCTGTCCCGGACTATGAACGTCTTGGCCCCCATCTCTTTTATGGCCTTAGGTTGCATACTGCGACAGGAGTCGAAGGTCTTAACATCAAGTTCAGACCCCCAAGCATCATAGGCAAATTTTGGGTCGGTCTGTAATGGATATTGGTCCATCACAGTCCCTACACAGTTTAAATCCTGAACATTTAGGGAGTGACTTAAAGTAACTGCACTAGTAGTACACATTTTTTGATGAGGGAAGAGTTGATAACATTGACTATCTCCTGAGGAGAGGAGAATAATGAGAAAAATTAAACTAAAATAAACACTGAAATTCGCCAGTTATAGCTTTCTCAAGTGACTATAACTGGTGCCCTAAAGTAACTATATCTCCCACCCCCACCATGCATAGTATATCATTTCAGATGTTGCAGTGATGTTATAAGTGATGTCATAGATCATAGAATGAGTGATGTAATGGGAGTGGTAATTAGCAGTGCATGGTGAGGGTGGGTATTATAGTTATCTTAGGGCAATAGTCATAGTTACTTGTGTTACCAGACCCTGTCTCCAAATCCTCGCAGGCAGTCAACCCCAAGACATGAATGCCTGTGGCCAACCCCTCATGGACAACCAATCCCACCCACATCCTTTGGCCTGTGGCCTGGCACTGTACCCAACCCCCTGTGAGTACCCTACCTCCCGCAGCACTGCAGCGCATGGCCTTCTGGCATGCGCTTCGTGCGGTTGGTCCCGCAGGTCCTGGCACACTCAGATAGACTTACTGACTTTGTCAAAGAGTCACAACACCAAAATAGTGGGCCTATTGGCTTTATCAAAGGGAGAGCACATCAATATATATCAAACAGATCTATCATCTTTCTCCAAAAATGTTTAGTACTTTTAATCAATTGTATATTTCAATAATTCACACAACGCAATGTTAATAACAGGGACTATTATGAAAATGTTTAATAAAGTTGTAATTAAAAAAATAAAGTCAACTTGTCTGTGAGGCTTTCTTCTAACATACTTTTTATGATTGCATTTTGTGGCCTGAAAAATGTTGAAAAAAAGACTCAGAGACATGTTTCTACTCCAGATGAAGAGCACAGAACTCCAGCTAGGAGTGTTTGTAAAAATTATGGAGAGTTCTCTTGGGGTCATGGATTTAATGACCCAGGAGACTAATTGTATTTTTTTATTTGGAAAGTTCTGTTTCCTGCCAGTGAGAGTGTGGGCAGGCTATACCTGCACTCTCCAAAGCTGTAAACAACTGTGTCTCGGTAGGTGGGCTCCCCGGGGCACTGTGAAGTATCAGGCTCAGGGGGATGGGGTCCCTGGGTCCGATATCGGTGCAAGAAGGGGAGCAGGAGGCCCCTCTCCTTTTAACATAAATTTAGCACCGGTGATTGGGCTTCCCGGGGCCTGAGTAGGCTCAGGGAAGGGGGCCATGTGCCCCCTTCCCTTTTATAACGATACAGCCAAGGGGAATGGAGTGTCTGGGGCGTGTAGAAGGCTTGTCCAGGAAAGCCACACACCCTCTTCCCCTTGTATTCAAATGCAGGCCCTGGGGGATGGGGTACACTAGGCCAAATTTGGCTCAGCGAGGGGCTCACACAGGCCCCCTCCCCAAATATTAATATATATATATTGATAACCAGGCCCTGGCCCAACCCGGGAGTCACAGTACTTTAAAAAAAAAATGGTTGCCATTTTGTTTTGCCATGAGGAGTACTGCAGGGCCTCGGCAAAAAACCCATAATTTTTTCAGTTTTGGCCCGGGGAAGAGAGGGGTTTCTCTGGTACCCACCCACAAGGACTGGGAAGGCAGGGAATCCCTACCCTGACCCCTTATTTCTTTTTCTTTAAACAATTTCAATACAGGGGACTAACTCCCTGAGTCCTGTAGTGGCTGCCGCAACATTTTTGTTCTTGTTGTGGCCCGCCAATCAGAGTACTCGCTCCCACAGGAGCTTCACTCCCGTGGGTGCGAGATGGCCTGAGGGGAAAAAAGTCCCCTTGGGTAATCAGAATGCTGGCGAGAATCCCTCGAAGCCAGCCGTCTAGATATACATATATTTTTGGCTCTGAATTTCTAAAAAAAACCTACTTAATGGATTTACAGCAGATCACAAAAAGCACGCTTTCTGGACCAAGATCTAGCTTCCTAAAAAATTGTGTAATTCTGTTCAGCAGTTTTCGCACTATAGCGTTCCAAAAAGTCTAACGGAAAATAAATGAGGATTTTTTGTTTTGCACCCCCGCTCCCCTTTTCGGCCCCCCTAGACAGAACACCCCAAAACTTTCCATGAAGTAACTACGCAAAAAAGAGCATTTTTTGGGAAAGTTTTGTGAGGATTTGTCAAACGGCGGCTAAGTTATTAGCGAACCAAAAAAGCAATTTTCTATGGAAACGCAGACCTACCTACCACAATTACCCAGTGGCAACCACCACTGAGCAATATACATATATATTCACATGTATATATACCCCATGTTACTTTCTTGGTAAGCATCTGTTCATAAGTCAGTCATTTGCAACTTGTTTTTGTATGATGAAGCCGTTCGAGTTACGGGGTATGATGTGACTTCTACCATAGTTTGTAATGCGCATGGGCACTAAATACATTATTAGATTGTCTCCAGCACAGCCAGTGACAGTAAGTACAGAGTGGTAAGTAGGACAGTTTGGTGACCATGCATGTAGTGTATATAAGAAATAAAATAATAAAGGTGAGGCTATCTGCAGAAACCACTGGCTGCCGGGGAAGTGGGGGTGCATGTGAATCTACAGCACAGCATGCTATGAACAGATGCTTACAGGATAAGCAAACAATTCAGTGTGTTGCATGTGTGGCTGTAGATACATATGTTCTGCATAGAGAGAAAACAGTGCTCCCGTAAGCGGCAGTCAGCAACTGGATGGTGCAGATGTCTGAAACAAAAGTCCTTAAAAATGTTTGGCCAACTCTTGCTTGTTAACGTGCTAAGATAGCCACTCAGAAATGCTTTGTACAAGTGTGCGGAGTTGACCATGTAGCTGCTTTACAAATGCCAGCTGTTGGAAAGTGAGTTATTAGTAGTGGTAAAGATGCATCTACCACTGGCAATAAGGCCACTAAACCAGTCTAGGGATCAGTAGGTCTCAATAAATTAGTCTCAAGCTCAACCCTGGGTAGCTTGGCTGCGAGCAGGGAGGCCTAACGTAGGAGGCAGGTATGTAAAGCATTTAAAAACACAAATTCAGTTACTAATTAAGACACAACACACAATAAAAATCCAACACCCAGATGTTATTTTTAAAATGACATAAAAATGACAAAAATCCAATGTAGGGAATCGGAGACATTAATTATTAAAGAATAAACACTTTCTAGCACTTAGTCACCTTTTGGAGTTTTTTCCCAAAGTTGCTCCAAACATTTTCAAACTTCTGGAACTTCTTCCTGAAGTTGATCTTGAGATTCCAAAGGGTCCAAACCACAATCCAAGGGTCTGAATGTTCCAAGATGGCCCTTGAAAGTTTGGGACCACAATTCTCACAAGGCACCTGGCCAAAACCCTTAAAGATTCACTGGATGCACTGCAGGCAGGGGACTCTTGGTGGAGTTCGCGCAAGTGAGATCTGTTAACCTGTCGTTTGCAAGGAGCCCACTCTTTATTACTCTTGAAGCAAGGTACATCCAAAGGGCTGTAGTTCCAGATAATGCAGCAGGCGCAGTCAGTCAGAATGCAGGGCCTGATGGTGCAAATTAAGTTACCAACTTGGCAATCCTTCTTCTTCTCTTAGTTTCAGGCAGCAGAACTGAGAGGCTCTTCCCCTCTCAGATACTTATTCAGTGTTCTCTGGGGTCAAGCAGGAGGGCACTCCTGTCCAATGAGGTAGAGGGCAACACCCCAGAAAATGACCACTTCCTCCAAAGTGTGGCATAATGGTCTCCAAGAAAGCACTATTCCTCCAAAATTCAATATGGCTGAAGTCTCCGCAGAGGAGCAAGAACTAGTTAAACCAACCTCCAGAATGGCTCATTTCCATAGCTCTCCTCCTCCTGACATCTGCAAATTCCTTCCTTAAGCCTGCCATCTGGTTGGGTCAGAGGAGCTGGTGGGTAGATGGGCCTGGCATTCCCTGTCTATCCTATCCTCCTTTGAACCTTCATGGTTGACAACCTCTCCCCCCTGCTCTGGCATACCTGTGTAGCAGAACCCTCTCCTACCAGATAGCCTCTCTACCTGGGTGCCACTTATCACTTCATCAAAGCAGCCTGGCTAATCCTGTTAACTCTGACCAATCAGGGAAGAGGGCAGGAAGGCTGCATTTTGGCTTACAGACAAGAAAGTCTTATAACTTCTTTTCTGTAGACTTTAGGATAAATTCAACAATAGCATATTGATGGATTTATCCATACCATTCTCCTAAATCCTTGAATTATATTTTTCGGTAATCCCTAGTGGTAGTTATGAGTTTATAAACTATTGTAATTTTAACCTGTGTGGCTGGGTATCTACAATGGGGAAAATGAAATGTCAAATTTCTACATCACTAGGGCCTATAAAACATATTTGATAAGGACTATGCTTATAACTACATGATCCCCCACCCCTGGGACACCTATGGGAGACTTTAGGGGTCTTGAATATGCAACAATAAGGTAGATCCTCACTCCACAGTGCTCCAAGTACAAAAGACGATTTTGGGAAGCACTTTACTGCAATGGAGGAAGTGCAATTTCTCTATCCCCAGGGCATATAAAACGTCATTTATAAGGGTCCTCCTCATAAGTACCTGACCCCCCCTCCCTACCACCACCCCTGGGACACCTAAGGGAGATCCTGCGGGTACCTAATATGCCAAAATATTGTAGTTTATCAATTTTTAAGTGCCCCTACTACCAAAGTCGAGTTTGGGCACAATTTACATTTAAAAGCAGTGCTGCAACACAGGGCTGCTTTTAAAATGACCTCAGGCTCTCAGCACGGCACACATGCAAGTGCAGAAAGGGCTGCTGGCCTCTAAACTGCCATGCCCTATTATATACTAGAGACGTAAAGGTAGTTTTAATCCCCTCTGCCCTATTATGTACTAGGTACTTATAGGGTAGGCCATGCCAATCATAGGGGTACCCTAACACAGAGTGTACCCTAATGTGTGTGTGTTTTCACTGTGTTTTCACCATAGCACCGGCTCTGGGCCTGGTTAGGCAAAGCCCAGGGACAGTCAGAGTCAGTTACTACCAGTACCAGTCAGCAGAAAATATGGGTGCCCAGGGCATAGGATGGCCTTGCAATATCAACTATGGGGATATTATTTTCCAGGAAAGTCATTATTGCACACTTTTTATGGGTGGAATGTGACCTGGGGGAGAAGGTAAAGTTCTTTTGCTTTAATATAGCAAGTCTGCATGCTTTTTACGATCCACCTGGGTATACTTGCCCTTGATATAGGATGGCCTTCATGGGATTTAGCAAAAGCAATGAAAACTGTTGGGTTTCGCTAAATGATTTGGTCTTGTCAATGTAATACATTATGGCATATCTAATGTCAAGCGTGTTGAAATGTCCTTTTGGCTATATGTCTACAGAGGGTAGAGAAGGGGATTGAAATGTTTTTGAAAGAGCCATTTTGGATTGTGATCACTATTTTTCACCAAATGTTTGCATTGGAATGTTATGGTACAACTTGTTTCAGAGGAAACAAGACGTGATGAGTCGGCGGATAGTTATGTATCTGCACTTAGGACTTTATCCCTAGAATGTAAATTTGGTGGAGATTTTATTAGGGTTCAAGTGGTCATGAATGTGAGATATTCTGCGATCCAAGAAAGGTTGTGGGTGAATGGTGACACAAATCTTGAATCATCTTAGCAATAGTAAGAAAAGCGGAGATGTCAAGTAGAAGTGCTAGGGAAGTGAAAGCTGATACTAAAGTGAAAAGTGATGATATTGTTGCAAAAGTAGGCAGCAGAAATAATTCAAAGAGTGAGGAGTATAAAAAAAAGTCAGGGAATGTGAAGGAGAGACATATTGAATTCACTAGGGACAATTCATGGTGTTATAGATAAGACAGTAAATCACATTTTGAGTACAGCAAATCGTGCCCAGCGACAAAGCTAAAATGTTCTAATTGTGGCGTTCTCGGGCATTTCGCCAGGGTGTGCAAAAAGGGCAAGAATTACAGGATCAAGTGTATAGAGGATGGTGATAGTAGTGAAGATGAGTATTTGGAGTATGATGTTAAGGATAGCCATTCGTTTGTATTGAATATTAAGGACACCACTCCTGTAATACTCGATATCGACAATGTTAATTGGAGGAGAGGAGATTCAGATTTATGCAGACTCTGGCTCTCCCTATTCCATTGTCAATGAGAGTGTATGGAAGTCCAAATTTGCTGAGAGATTGGGAACCAACTTAGAGGAGCCGGATATCCACCCTAAAGGGTAAACTTGATATTCTTCTTAATCCTAATAGTTCTGATCCCGTTATGGTGATTGGGGATAACAATGGTACTGGAGATGTAATGTTAAAAAAAAGTCCTAATGTTTTTAAAGATGAACTTGGCGAATTAATCGCCTTTAACCATGAGATCATATTGAAAGAGAATGCATGTCCGAGAATTTATAAAGCTAGGAACATTCCTACAATGGTGCGTGATGAAGTAGTAAAAGAACTTATACATTTTGTGGAGGGGCATATTATTGAAAAAATCGAATCATCTGAATGGGTTTCACCCATTGTAGTCGCTAGATGGTCTAATGGCAATATTAGTATTTGCATTGATTTGAGCCACCTAAATAACAATATTTTAAGTGACCAATTTCTGTTACCACGTATCTTAGAAATGTTAGCTATGGTGGGCAAAGCAAAGTTTTTTTCTACCAGTGACTTGTCTGCCGCCTACCACCAGATTGTTTTACATAAAAGTTGCAAACGTTATACTGCTATTATCACATCTTTCGGCTGCTATCAATATAAGAGGATGCCATTTGGGCTCGCTTCAGCCGCTGCTGTATTCTAGCTCATCATGCATAACCTTTTTGGGGACTGTACAAATGCTGTCTGTTTCCAGGATGATATTTTAATCTCTGGGAAAGAGAAAAATGACCATGATTGTACTTTAGAAAAGGTTCTAAGAATTTTATGTGACAACTGGTTGACAGTGAAACATTCAAGGTGCAAATTCACTGTTTCATACTTTTCTTATTTGGGTCATGCTTTATGAGAGGAGGGGGTCATACCTAAAAAAGATTTTGTTGAGGCCATACGTGCTGCTCCTTCTCCTGTTTCCAAAGATGATGTAAGATCATTCCTTGGTCTAAGGGAATTTTATTCTAAGTATACACAAAAAGACAGTTACTTAAGAACAAGAATAAGTTGGTATGGGGAATGTGAAAAAGAGTTCAATGATGTGAAAGTAGCTATTTCTGAGGTCTCTTCGTTGTGTGGATTTGAACCTCAACTTACCTGTATCGTTACCACAGATGCTAACCTTAAAGGTTTAGGTGCTATCTCGGCACAGAAACTGGAGAGTGGTGGGGAATCTATTGTAGCATATGCATATAGAGCACTGTCCCCTAAGGAGGAAAAATATTCCACTATTGAAAGGGAGACTTTAGCCTGTGTTTGGGCATTGGAACATTTTAGGTCTTTTGTAAGGGAGAAACAATACGAAATCAGAAGCGATCATAAACCTATAGTACGCCTCCTTACCACAGAAGGAATGATTAAAGTTTCTGCACATATCGCCAGATTGTCTATGAGACTTCAAGATTTCCAATATAGGGGGGCGTGGCCAACTGCCGAGGGAAATGGCTGCACGGTAGCCGAGCTCCGTCGCGCCACTCCCGTAATATCCGCTAAAAAACAGTGTGCCCCGGCCACCATCGCCTGATTTTGTGCCTGGCTGCTTAATACCTCCGGCCCTACGTCTGGACCAAGTTTCGCCACCATCCGGGGCTCCAACGAGGGGAGGCGGGTGCCGATCCGTCGCGGAGGCTCCTGCGGCACGGCGCGCGCCCTACTCCGTCCTGGGCGCGCACGGAACTCAACGCCAAGGTCACGGCGTGGCGTGGCGTGGCGGGGCGTGGCGTGAAGGCCTGGGTATTGACGATTGGGGCCGGGCCTTAATCCTTTGCATGACTGTGCCGGAGCCGTCTCCACTCCTGCCCCTGCATATTGAGGCCTTGGTATCCCGCTCCCCACGGCTGGCAATATCATTGGGGCCATAACTTACAGCTACGCAGCTAAAACGCGGCCGGTGAAGTGCCGCGGCCTGAAATCCGGAGCGCCCGACATCTCCACATTGCGGCGCCTTCAAGGGGAGTAGTGAGACTCCACGACCAGCAGTGAGTCAGAACTTGCCACGTCCTACTTGGGCCCCATAAAACTGTCACGCTCTGCTTTTGGGCCTTTGGCGGGAGTTGGAGGTAGCTCCACAGCGCTGACCTCTGCGGACTTGAGCCTGTGTTCCCTCGGACACCCGGAGGGGGGGGGCGAAAATCAGGTGCTCCTCTTGCGCCCTGTCTCCCCTGTAAGGGACGGGGTGGTCCATACTTCAGCATCCAATGGTGGGTCACCCCCTCCTCTTCCGAGTTTGTGGCCCTGCGTCGCTGCAGCGCAGCCTGCATCCGGACCCCCATAGGCTGGGGGGGAGCACGTAGCCGGCGGAAACCGACAGGTCGGTGTGGGTTGACACCCACGGCAGGCGGCGGCGAGTAGCCGGCTGGATTTGGCCTCCCACCCTCCTTTCTTGCGCCACTGATTTGGGCCCCGCACCAACAAGATGGCGACCGGCCGCAGCGGTCGCAGCGCTGTCCAGGCCAAGCTCGATAAATTTGTGTGGCAGAAGAGCCATGAGGGGGCTCAATCAAACCTAAAGCCCCCCGGGGAGCAACCGTAGTCCACACTGCAGGACATTTTATCTGCCATAGCAACTGTGCGTATCTCCCTAGAAGCTAGCATCGCCACAGTAGCCACAGAGGTAGCCCTAATTAGAGCAGACATGAAGAAAATGTCGGACCGTGTTGGGGCTGTCGAGGAAACTACTAAAGATCTAAAAACCAACTCAGACCTCCTCAAGCATCAAGTGTCCGAACTCCAAGATGCGCAAGAGGCCCTTACCCTGCAGCTTGATGACTATGAAGGCTGTATGAGACGTAATAACGTCCGAATCCTGGGTGTGCAGGAGCGGGCGGAGGAGCAAGCGGCCGACCTCTTCGTGGAGGAATTGATTCTTCAACAGCTTCAGCCACGGGGCCTATCCAAGTGTTTTTCAATCGAGCGTGCACATCGCGTCCCCGGAGGCAGACCTAGACCTGGGGCGCCTCCCCGGCCTCTCCTGGCAAGGGTGTTCAATTACCGCGACAGGGATGCTATTTTACAGACGGCAAGGGTGGCCCCACCAATAGTCATCGGCAACAGCAAGGTTACCTTCTTTCCCGATTTCACCCTGCGGGTCCACAAGCAGCGGCGTAGCTTCCTGGAAGTGAAGCGCGCTCTGAGAGATCAAGACATCAAGTATGCAATGATGTTCCCGGCCAAGCTACGGATCGAATCGGAGGGTAAACTATGGTTCTTCACTAGGGCCGAGTACGCTTGGGACTGGCTCGAGGGTTGGAGAACGGTTGGCAAGCGATCTCACCAGTCAGCGGGTGGCGCTAGGGGCCCTGGTGGAGGAGGACACCGGCAGGAGTCACCACCCATGGATGAATCGACAACTCGGAGCCCGGAAGGGTGACATGCACGGAACTGCATGTATGAGTGACTACCGATGGAGGTGGTGGACCCCTTCAGTGCCTCACATATAGACGTTGACTGCCCTTCATTGCATAATTCCCTATCTTGTCTTGCTTTGTTGTGTAATGTGCTTACATAGGTTCTCCATTGACAGCTACTTTGTTGTGGGAGTGTCGAGTCAGTTGCCAAGTTACTGCAGCAGGCTTACTGTGTTCATTTAAATTACTTACTTTGGGGTTGGTTGGCCGGGGTGATTATCGTTCTTATTCATAGTTGCTCTAGGGAGTGGGGTGGTTCTACGTTCCCCAAACTGTTAAGGGTGGGCGACAGGCACTCTGCAAGTTGGGGGTGGCAGGAGGTTGTTCGCCCGTCACGCAGGGAGGCAGGGTGGGGGGTGCTGGGATGGGGGGGTGAATGGGGGGTGTTCTCTTCATTTTGTTTTTGGTACTTGTGCAATTTTGTTTCTTTCTATGTCTCATGCAGTTGAGTCCACTGGGTTTATACCGCATCGCTACTTCACAACGGCTCACCACTCGTATTACAGGCTTCAGTCCTCATTGACAGGGGAAACAACTTTCGTTCTTGGGATGGCATCTGCTCCCCGGCGGGTAGTCCCCTGCGCATGGTGTTTTCATATTCTCACACATTGCATTCCATCCTCACCAATGGGCTGCAGCGGAAGCTTACTGAGTCCATCATCTGATCTTCGACACAACACTGCCCTAGTTCCACTACACTCATGGGACCACACCTAGTGCTGAAAATAATCACGTGGAACGTTAATGGCCTGGGGGACAAGATCAAGCGGGGGTGGTTCTGCAGTATATAAAGCGCCAGGCACCGGACATAGTACTGATTCAGGAGACGCACCTGATCGGCAATTCATGCGGGGCACTGAACAGATGGGGTTACTATATGGTCGGGCACACAGGGTTCACCTCGGGTTCACGTGGTGCGGGGGTGCTCATACGCAGGGGATGTCCATATATTGTAGATAAGACTTGGGAAGACTACCAAGGCAGATATTTTGCGCTCTCTGGCACTTGGGAAGGGCAGATAGTTAATCTTGTGTCCGAATATGCCCCCCCTTGACTTCAGCGTCCTATCTTGCTGGATATTGGTGTGCTCCTGCTTGATCTTCCAGTTGGCCTACTGGTGTTGGGCGGCAACTTTAACCTTGCAATGGATGGTTCTAGGGATCACCTCCCTCCCAGGAGTGACTCCCAAGGGGGATCCCAGCTGTCCGGGTTTGCGCCTGCGCTGGGCCTGGTGGATGTTTGGCGCTGGCTCAATCCTACTACCTCACAATTTACTTATTATTCGGGTGCCCACATTAGTCAGTCACGTATCGATCATATGTTCACGCTCGCTCAGGATATCCAGTTCTTCGTGGCTTCTAAATGTCTAGGCCGTGGAATTTCGTATCACTCTCCGATCCTGACGACACTAACCATGGGGCAACCTAGGCGCCGCTCTACCCTCACAATACACCCGTGGGCACTTAAGGTGCCTCACATCAAGGAGGCTCTACTTAAGGACGTTGACTATTACTTCGACAAAAACGTGGGGTCGGTCTCATCACCGTCTGTGATCTGGAGCTCTTTTGGCGCAGTTATAAAGGGCAGGGCTTTGTCACTCATGGTTGGGCACAGGAGAGAACTTACTAGACATGTGGTCAAACTGGAGGAGGATATCCTCGCAAAAGAAAAAGCCCTGGCGACGGCTCCCGATGCGGAGGCGCAACACTCGCTGGATATGGTGAGACTAGATTATTCACAGCTTCTGCCTGAAGCGGCTAAGGCCCGACATACCACCACTCGACATAAAATATACGAACATGGCGAGCGTACGGGCAGGCTTTTGGCATGGTTGGAGAGAAAGGAAAGAGCATCTAGGTGGGTACACTCGCTTCATGGGGCAGAGGGGGAACTGCTCACAGACCCCCAAGAAATTACTGACGCATTTGCCACATATTTCTCGTCGGTGTATACACCGGCCGAGAAGTCCCAGTCCGCCATGGCTTCGGAACTTCTGTCGACCATTAAGGTCGCTTGTCTGTCCACACAAGACAGGGACTCCCTTGAGGGCGCCATCACTGACACTGAAATTCAGAAAGCCATCCAAGATCTGCGCTCAGGCAAAGCTATGGGACCCAATGGGCTCCCGAACCAACTTTTTAAGCCAATGGCATCCAAACTCTCTCCCCATCTATTACGTATGTATACAGAGAGTTTTGACATTGGGGTATTACCCCTGAAGTCAGGATGGCGTCTATAGTGGTTATACACAAACCAGGCAAACCTGCTGTGGACTGCAAGTCTTACCGTCCGATTTCCCTCCTTACGGCAGAGGCGAAAATTCTGTCAAAGCTACTGGCCAACAGGCTTCTCCCGTACCTGACTGGGTTGGTACATCCTGACCAATCCGGGTTTATGCCAGGACGAAACACAGCTTTGAACTTACGCCGTTTGAACGGGGTCCTGGGAAGAATAGACACCATAAAGGAGGATGCAATCTTGCTGTCACTTGCGCAACAATGACTTTTGACACCATTGAATGGGAGTTTCTATTTGCGGTCTTGACACGGATGGGGTTCGGTCCCAAGTTCATCAAATGGGTCAAACTACTTTATTCTCAGCCGGCCGCGCAGGTGGTTGTCAATAACCATGTATCGGAAGCGTTTCCACTGCGACGGGGTACCAGGCAGGGATGCCCCCTGTTGCCCCTTCTTTTTGCGCTGGTGCTCAAGCCATTGGCGGTTTGGATCAGGGGGGATCCGATGATTAGGGGGCTGAAATGGACCGATGACCACAAAGATCGTATCTCCTTATAGGCGGACGACATCCTCCTTTACCTAGCCTCGCCTACGCGGTCTCTCCACCGAGTCCTAAATATTTTCCGTGTATTTGGAGCCCATTCTGGATACACAATCAATTCGGCCAAGTTGCAGTTGTATGTCCTGTGGGGTGACCCGCCGCGTAACGCGAGGGGATATAGCATACCAGTGGCCTCACAAGGCTTTAAATACCTCGGTATCTTCATCACCCCGGACCCGGTCTTGTTCCATGAGTCCAACTTGCTCAAGCCCTTGACCCGCCTTCGTTCTGATGTCAAGCACTGGCATTCTCTTCCCCTAACTCTCCTGGGACGGGCGGCCCTTTTTAAAATGTTGGCGTTACCGCGCTTTCTCTATGTGCTACAGAACTCCCCCAACACGATCCCCGATGCTTATTCCACCGGACTGGAGGCCATCGTACGAGAGCTACTATGGGAGGGACGTGCCCCACGCATTTCCCTTAATAAGTTGACGATGGGATGGTACGATGGAGGCATCGCGTTGCCAGATATAAAGCTATATTACCAAGCTTCTCAACTGATTGCTATTAATAAGTGGGCGCACGGTGTGCATGATGACCCGAACTTTCGTACCGACCGTTGGCTCTTGGGACGGGGTGGGTGCAATCGGGCGCTTTATACAAACCCACGCAAACTCCACCTTACAGGGCCCACAGCACGCACAGTGGAGATTTGGCACGGGGTCAACAAAAAATTGGCGTTGGAATAACACACTCACTAAGGCCACTCCACTCTGGGAGCCCGACATGCTGGGTCAGCTTAGCAAGTGCCCTGGATTTGATAGGTGGGACATGATAGGGATTTCGTCGGTGGGGGACATGTGGGTGAGAGGTCAATTAGCAACATTTGAAGACATGCAAGCTAAATATCAATTGGCTCAGACGGAGGCTTACAGATACCTACAGATTAGTCACGCGATTGCCGCCGCCCTACCTAGAGATGGCCCATTGGCTGCATCCACCCCGCTGGAGGATAGACTGTTACTCAACCCTATGCCTACAAAAGCCATATCCCTCACATACAAGAAACTATTAAACAACCGGCCTGACCCCATGACCCGTTTGCGCCAGCGCTGGGGGGTGGACCTTGGAGAAATTGAGGATGAGGACTGGCGCGATGCCCTGGCGTCCCCTAGAGAGGTGGCCATTCCGCTGCGCCTGGTCCAATTGAAAATCCTGCACCGCATCTATTTCGACGCACGCACCCTGTTTAAAATGGGTAGATGACCCGACCCTCTGTGCCTCCGGCGTTGTAACTTGCCGGGCACTTTCTTTCATGTACTATGGGAGTGCCCCAAAATGCAAACATACTGGGGAAAAATTACGAAGCAGATGGAGAGGGCGTGTGGTAAATCTTTGAAGGCTACCCCTCAACTCTGTCTCCTCAACATGTGGGAAGCCACGGATCTTACTCAGGTAGAACAGACATGGGCTTCAACTGGGTGGTCCATCGCGAAACGAAATATAGCGCAGAAATGGGGGGTGGAGACGGCCCCCTGCCTGAGGGACTGGGTGATCGACATGGACAGGGCAATGATTGCCGAGAAAGACGTCTTCAAGCACAGAGGGTGCCCCAAAAAATGGGACCATAAGTGGGGGAGCTGGAACAAGTACAGAGGCGACTTGTGTGTATCCCCTACCATTGAATTGCAGCGAGATAGACGCCTCATATTGGAGGCCTCTGGCTTTGAGGACACACTCCCGCCCTGATGGGAATGATATGCTTGCCCTGTTGTATGTAGCCAAGGGGGGAGGACTCTTACGAAGTATAACATTATGTCCGAATGCAGGTTGCTGCCAAGTTGTTATGCTCCTAACATTTTTGATGGGAAGTGGGGTGGAGGACTATGCATACGACGCACTTTATGAGCTGTATTTGTCGTGTTTTTACGGTGGACTCATATATTGTTTTACCAATGCACTGTACCCTGTCTTTTTCTTTCTCAATAAAAATTGTTTTAAAAAAAAAAAGATTTCCAATATAAGGTTGTGTGTGTACCAGGGAAAGATAATGTCACAGCTGATGTTTTGTCCAGGATGCCTTTGCCTATCAAAGGGGACATACATGGTGAGTGGGATGATTTTCAAATAGCTTTGATCCATGATGTGGGTACCATGCCTATTGTAAAGAAGATATGGACCGAGGAGTTTTTGAAAGATAAAGGCCTACAGGCAGTGAAGAACTGCATTACCAAAGGTTGGCCTGACAAAAGTTTGGTTGGTTCTAATTTACGGTGTTTTTGGGAAGTAAAGAATGAGTTGTCGTGTTTAAATGAGATTATTTGGAGAGGAGATAGAGCTGTACCTTCTGTTGGACTGAGATGCACTATAGTGATGGATAGGCATGAGGGGCATGGAGGTATTATAAAGACCAAACAATCTGTAAACAAAGGTTTCTGGTAGCCAGGTTTGGACATTTTGATTGAACGTTCAGTCAGAAATTGTGTCATTTGTGCCAATTCGGACAAATCTTTAGAAACGCTAAGGCCCAACATGGGTGAACACGTCATTCCAAAAAATCCATGAGACACCATTGCGATGGATATTATGGGACCCATTGGTCCTAACTCTAAATATATTGTGGCGGCTACTGACAAATCCTCATGGTGGCCTGTTGTAAAGGTTGTAGAGAGAGAGTGGACACAGATGTAGTGTTATCCTTTCTTGATGATATGTTCACTGAGGAAGGGTTACCTGTGCGTATCATCATGGATAAAGGTGTGCAATTCTTGTCTAACAAAGTAAAGTGTTATTTCCTGGGGGTAGGCATCACACATTGCACAACTTCTCTGTATAATCCCAGAGGAAATGGAGTTATACAGATGTTTAACAGAGTGCTCAAAGGACCTATACAAATTGCAGGTGTAGATTATGATAAATGGGAAACTCAAGTGCTCAAGACTATTTGAATGTATAGAACTACCACCAATGACATGACAGATTGTTCCCCATTTGAAATTATGAGGGGTAGATTACTCAGAAAAAAAGCAATCCTGCTTGGTTAGTTGAGTCCACTTCTACAAGCGTGGATTTGGAAATGGCAAAGAAAGAATCAAGAAGACTCATGTAACCAATAAACACAATTTTGATCTAAAAAGGGGATCAAAAAGTAATCCATTGGTCAGTATCGGGATGATGGTGAAAGTTAAAAAACCTTGGAGAGTGAAAAAGGGGTAAGTCAATACATGTGTTCTTTTGAGGGTAGGGACGTGTTGAAGAATGCTGTGAGACTTAGTGATGGGAAAGTGTGGAATCTTAGCAGAATAGCCATTCTGAAAGGAGACAGAGGTGTGTATGAAGAGGAGTGTTCCAGATCCAATGGGGGTTTTGGTTGTGAACAAAATATTCCCAAAGAAGTGATCCCACATGAGCTAGTAGAGAATGTTGTGACGCAAGGTCGTAAAAATCAAGAGGTTTGCAATAACCCGGACGAAACACTGCCTAATGATTTGGGAAACAGACGGGTTTGAAAAAGACCTGGTGGTTGCCAATTTTGTTGCTCACATCAGGAGTAAATTTACAACTTGATATAGAGTTTATTGTTTTTAGCTTACTCTGTTATTAGTCTTTTGTGGGGTTTTTTCTGTTTTTATTAAAGGGGGAAGATGTGTTATGTGTTTACTTTTGTTCCATCCTCGTTCATGGCACGATCCTGGTAATCCATTCTGGAACTGCTAGGTTTGTTCCGTGACAGTGTTGTGGCAGTGTACGGGGAGCTACCGGAGCTGGAAGATGTGTAACCGGTGGTGCCTCTTTTCCGTGGAATAAAGTGCATGTTAAGTAATCTTTGTCACCATTAACTTAACAGGAGAGAGTCCACTATACACCACTGTTGCCCCAACAAAGCTGGTCATGTACAGCCCTCGTATGAACACAGTGGCGGTTCGCATAGGGCATGCTGCGGGGCGGTGGGGCGGGGGAGGGACAGGGTGGGGGTGGTAGTAAACTCAGACATACGACGGAACGGAGGAAAGTAATTATTGCGTTCCTCCGTTCTGTCATATGTCTGAGTTTACTACCCCTCCCCCGCCCCACCGCCCCGCAGCACGCACTATGCGAGCCGCCACTGTATGAACATAAACTTCAGCCATGAGAAGGAGGCGTTAAGCATAAGGCCTGGGATTCACCCAGGCCATGCATCGAGCCACAGTATGGGCATAGCCCACTGCATAATGCTTTTAGTCATTTACACTGAGAGTGAAGGCCAGGGTCCGGCCTTTGGTCAGGCCCTTTACCAAGCTCCTGTGTGAACCCAGGCCCCAGTCCCAAACACCAAAAATACTGCATTATATTTCTGCCATTTCCGCCTTAGCCCATCAGCAGGCTGAAAGGCAGAGTTTGCATTCTAAGCCCATTCAACACATCAGTAATCTATGGACCCCGAGGGGTGTCACAGTGTTCATATAGCCTCAGAAAACAGATCGAGGGCTCCATGGGCACTGTGAGGACATAATTAAATAGAGAATTTATGTTTTGAAATCCGCTATAACTTGTGAATATTTGCAACAGATCATTGGGGCAGCTGTCATAGCCCTCATTTATCATTTTTGTGACAGCTCGTAGCAGTTCACTATCAAATTCTTCCTGACAGACACAACGAAGGTGAAGGAGGGCAGTCAGCATTTACACCTGTCAGAAAATGAGAACAGACCAGAGAGACAGGTGTCAATTGTGATGTTCTTCTTTCACCCTCATTTTTATGAGAGTGCAGGATGGCCACCTGAGTTCACAGCTGTCCTGCAAATGCATTAAGGTCAGCGAGGCAGTAATTTGGTGTCCCCTTAGCTCTATGCTTTTGAACCCATCACACCCTCAGACAAGTCAGATGGTAGTTAATTAAACAAACACACTCCTCCGCTCTTCTCCCACCCAGGTGTATTTGTAACTCTCCTGGTTCTAGCCAGGCCAAGGGGTGGGTTTAAAGTCAGTATGTTTTACCTGATATCTCTTTATACTTTGTGACTGTCCAGAGAGAGATCTGCATAAGTGGATGGACCTCTGCTCCACCCAGTTATGTATACAGCAGCACTGGCTTGGCCGCAATGGGAGGCACAGAGAGTACAATGTGTGCATGTGGTGAGCACATGTGCAATTTGCTGAACTACCATCCTTCGCGGTCAATTATTTGCCCTTCATGAACAATTACGGAAACATACAGCACTGAAATATGTGCACGAAATACTCGTTTTTGCTTAATAAATCAAAAACATCTAGTTGAAACATTTACCAACTAAAAAAATGGCAGTAAATAAAGCCAACCATTAACCATGTGCAAAATTTGGTGTACGTTTGTTCTGCTGTTTGAGAGGGAGGAGGACAAGCCGAAACCGAGACCAATTTTTGTGTGTGAAAAAGGCTGCTTTATTGAAACAGGTGCATATCACAATGTCCAACCTAGGCAACTGTCTTACAAACTAAAACCTCACTATACATAAAATAACTTGTCCCCCGTTTCCCCCCCGCCCCTACGATCCCCACATCAAATCCCCCACCCTACAGATAACATAATAACATTACATAACAACCACATTACACAGTATTGCATTTACATATCCAGCCCTCCAATGAAACCCAAACCCCTACCTGTCTTTCTGCAACTGTAACTACCAAACATCTAGTCTAAACTTAGCCTACCTGCCTACCCTTTCCCTGCCCCTGCTCCCAAACTTCCAACACTTAACTAAAAACTTCTACCAATCTTGGCCAACTTTTTACAACCCCGCCTGCACCTGTTCCAAGCGACAATTATACAAACTCTCCAAACCCTTATGCACCTGTCCCCACAAAACCAGGCCTAACCAAAAATAACTGAAACCCCAAAATAACACTCCCAAGAAGCCAAATTATAGGGTGGGAGGGGGGGACAAAAAACGCTAGCTACCTCAAACGCTCCCAGCCACCAGGTCACCAAACCTAAAATGGTGGCTGGGAGCGCGCCAGATCCCCACTTGAACCTTTAGGCTGCAAAACTAATTGGGCTACAATTGGGCTATTCCCAATGTAGCCCAATGCACAAAATGGCCGGTATTGGCCCGCCCCTCCCCCTCCCAATCTGCCCGGGGGGCAGACCTTGCGGTGTTCGGCTGCCCCCCAAACCTCCCTTGGGAGGGAGGAGGACAAGCCGAAACCGAGACCAATTTTTGTGTGTGAAAAAGGCCGCTTTATTGAAACAGGTGCATATCACAATGTCCTACCTAGGCAACTGCCTTACAAACTAAAACCTCACTATACATAAAATAACTGGTCCCCCATTTCCCCCCCGCCCCTACGATCCCCACATCAAATCCCCCACCCTACCGATAACATAATAACATTACATAACAACCACATTACACAGTAATGCATTTACATATCCTGCCCTCCAATGAAACCCAAACCCCTACCTGTCTTTCTGCAACTGTAACTACCAAACATCTAGTCTAAACTTAGCCTACCTGCCTACCCTTTTCCTGCCCCTGCTCCCAAACTTCCAACACTTAACTAAAAACTTCTGCCAATCTTGGCCAACTTTTTACAGCCCCGCCACCCAGGAAAAAGCGGGAGCGTAGGCGGTACGCCGCCTCCCGTTTTACCGCACCCCCTGACCTAATAGGGACGCAGGCCTAGCACCTTTGCACATTCAAACCCCCAAGACAGGACCTGTCTGATTTCCAGCAAATATAAGTCCATGCCCAAACGTGACAAATGAACACCATCACCCCTGAAAAATTCCTCGGTGTGAAACCTGATCTCCTTATGCGTGATCCTCTGAAACCAAGCTCCCTGCAAACGGACCATTTCCCTATTCAACTTCCTCCTGGTCCTGTCCACTGCCCCTGGGTTAACTGCGCCTCTTCAAACCCTGCGCGGAGCAAACTCAGTCCAAATGCCCGAGCACCCGGACCACTGCCGATTTAGCAGGGCCAGGTCCTTTTTCATGCTTCTCATAAGCCCTATCCTTTTTTCCCTGACCAGTTCATTTTCACCCAAATGACGCAACAAAATGTCGGGGCACCTACCAGCCACCAACAAACCGTTTAATGTCCTCAAAGGCTCCTTCCCGATACTTTAACCAAATCTTTATTGAAACCCAAATTCTCTCCAAAATAACTGGTGCACGCCTGGACTTGGGCCCACTTCACAACTGACTGCCCCACTATCCATATGGACATTTCACTGTCGAGGGGGCCAGCCACTGAACCTGAAACAAGAAAAACTGACTGAGCAGGAGAAAAAACAGAAACCGCTCTACACCCCCTGCAGCGCCGTGAACGTATCACTGATAGCAATCTGAAGTCCATCTTCCCGACCCCATGATGTCCCCCCGCCCCACCCCCTGTTATTTGCTTCCGATGCCGCACCAACCCTAAAAGAATGAGTCCCAAAACCCTTGCCATCAATACCCAGCTCCGTCAGCGCATTGCGCAACACTGTCAATAGCTGAAATGCTGTCACCCTACAACCGTTTCTATGTACCAATACCGACCCAACCTTTCTGCCCGAAAGCTCCCTCCACCTTGCTTCCCACCTGCAAGGGCAAGTCCTCTGCCTTAAAAGCTATATCAAAACGCACACAGTCCAAAACGAACACCCTCCACAACTCGGTTGACAATCTCCACCACTGCCATGTTGTCAATCCTGAAAATCACTTTCTTATGCGCCAGTTGTTCCCCCCACAAAGTCACCGCCACCACCAAGGGAAAAAACTCCCAAAAATGTGATACTCCTACCCTCCCACACTCCGCTGGCCACTGCTCTGCGCACCATTTTCCCTCCCGATAGAGGCCAAAACCCTTGCTGCCTGCGGCACCAGCCAAAACTTTGAACATCCCAAACCATGTCCTCCCCCCTTGTCAGGGGAATGCCATTGAAATCCTGCAAGCAAAACTTCCCCATCCTCAAGTCTTCCCTTACTCCAGCCGACAAGCGGACATGGCGATGTGGTGGTCTCCGTCCCGTCAATGCCCTACTTAGTCGTCTACCAAATGTCCTCCCTACTCTCACCACCCGGCAGGCAAAGTTGAGGTGTCCCAGTAACACCTGAATCTCCTTCACTGTGACCATGGCTCTGTTCAGTATTATCTCTATCAGCCTGAGCCTTTGCTGCTTCTTATCCCCCGGCAGTCGCGCCTCCATTGATTGAGAGTCCAGCTCGAATACCCAAAAATGAGCGAGCTGTACTGGGACCCATCGTCTTTTCCGGTGCCAAATGCACCCCAAGCTCCCTCATGATCTCTTTGAAACTGTCCAGAGCTGCCTGGCACTTCGTGGAGTCTGAGGTGCCGCCAAAGAAAAAGTCATCCAGGTAATGCATTACCAAGTGGTGACCCGTGCGCTTGGAAAAGCAACCCTTGGAGGAACGTGCTAAAAAATTCGAATAATGCGCAAGACATAGAACAGCCCATCGGTAATGCTTTGTCCACGTACCATTTACCGTTGAAATGGATGCCCAGGAGATCCCAATCCTCCGGGTGAACTGGAAGCAATCGGAAAGCCCCTTGACCTCTGGGTAGGTCGCCACCCCATCCGCACAGCGCCACCTGTGCGTCCAGCTCCCTGCTGCTGCTGCTGATCTGAGGCCCTCCTCCACCCGCAGGCTACCACCTGCGCCTCATCCCTGGTGGCCAGTGGTAGGCCATAGGGAGGTTCTTGTCGTTGTGAGCGTCCCTGTTACTGTCTTTCCCCTCTATATTTGTGCCCCCACTGTTTTTCCACTGTTTTGCCCTTCCGTTCGGTGCCCCCACTGCTGTGACTGTTTTTCGTTCTGTGCCCCCACTGTTTTTCCACTGTTTTTGCCCTTCCATTCTGTGCCCCCACTGCTGTGACTGTTTTTCATTCTGTGCCCCCACTGTTTTTCCACTGTTTTGCCCTTCCGTTCGGTGCCCCCACTGCTGTGACTGTTTTCGTTCTGTGCCCCCACTGTTTTTCCACTGTTTTTGCCCTTCCGTTCTGTGCCCCCACTGCTGTGACTGTTTTTCGTTCTGTGCCCCCACTGCTTTTCCACTGTTTTTGCCCTTCTGTTCTGTGCCCCCACTGCTGTGACTGTTTTTCGTTCTGTGCCCCCACTGTTTTTCCACTGTTTTTGCCCTTCCGTTCTGTGCCCCCACTGCTGTGACTGTTTTTCGTTCTGTGCCCCCATTGCTTTTCCACTGTTTTTGCCCTTCCGTTCTGTGCCCCCACTGCTGTGACTGTTTTTCGTTCTGTGCCCCCACTGTTTTTCCGCTGTTTTTGCCCTTCCGTTCTGTGCCCCCACTGCTGTGACTGTTTTTCGTTCTGTGCCCCCACTGTTTTTCCACTGTTTTTGCCCTTCCGTTCTGTGCCCCCACTGCTGTGACTGTTTTTCGTTCTGTGCCCCCACTGCTTTTCCACTGTTTTTGCCCTTCCGTTCTGTGCCCCCACTGCTGTGACTGTTTTTCGTTCTGTGCCCCCACTGTTTTTCCACTGTTTTTGCCCTTCCGTTCTGTGCCCCCACTGCTGTGACTGTTTTTCGTTCTGTGCCCCCCTGTGCCCCTTTTGATTTCTGTACCCCTTCGCCCTCCCGTTTCCCGCCGCTGTGTCGCCTGCGGCCCCGCCCCCCTCGCTGACCACTCGCTGCCCCTGCCTCCTGCCTCCCAGCTGCTCCTCATATATGGCGGCCGCTGCGCGGTGAGGTGAGCAACCCTTGACCTCTGGGTAGGTCGCCCCCCCATCCGCAAAGCGCCACCTGTGCGTCCAGCTCCCTGCTGCTGATCTGAGGCCCTCCTCCACCCGCAGGCTACCACCTGCGCCTCATCCCTGGTGGCCAGTGGTAGGCCTTAGGTAGGTTCTTGTCGTTGTGAGTGTCCCTGTTACTGTCTTTCCCCTCTATATTTGTGCCCCCACTGTTTTTCCACTGTTTTGCCCTTCCGTTCGGTGCCCCCACTGCTGTGACTGTTTTTCATTCTGTGCCCCCACTGTTTTTCCACTGTTTTTGCCCTTCCGTTCTGTGCCCCCACTGCTGTGACTGTTTTTCGTTCTGTGCCCCCACTGTTTTTCCACTGTTTTTGCCCTTCCGTTCTGTGCCCCCACTGCTGTGACTGTTTTTCGTTCTGTGCCCCCACTGCTTTTCCACTGTTTTTGCCCTTCCGTTCTGTGCCCCCACTGCTGTGACTGTTTTTAGTTCTGTGCCCCCACTGTTTTTCCACTGTTTTTGCCCTTCCGTTCTGTGCCCCCACTGCTGTGACTGTTTTTCGTTCTGTGCCCCCCTGTGCCCCTTTTGATTTCTGTACCCCTTCGCCCTCCCGTTTCCCGCCGCTGTGTCGCCTGCGGCCCCGCCCCCCTCGCTGACCACTCGCTGCCCCTGCCTCCTGCCTCCCAGCTGCTCCTCATATATGGCGGCCGCTGCGCGGTGAGGTGAGCAACCCTTGACCTCTGGGTAGGTCGCCCCCCCATCCGCACAGCGCCACCTGTGCGTCCAGCTCCCTGCTGCTGATCTGAGGCCCTCCTCCACCCACAGGCTACCACCTGCGCCTCATCCCTGGTGGCCAGTGGTAGGCCTTAGGTAGGTTCTTGTCGTTGTGAGTGTCCCTGTTACTGTCTTTCCCCTCTATATTTGTGCCCCCACTGTTTTTCCACTGTTTTGCCCTTCCGTTCGGTGCCCCCACTGCTGTGACTGTTTTTCGTTCTGTGCCCCCACTGTTTTTCCACTGTTTTGCCCTTCCGTTCTGTGCCCCCACTGCTGTGACTGTTTTAAGTTCTGTGCCCCCACTGTTTTTCCACTGTTTTGCCCTTCCGTTCGGGCCCCCACTGCTGTGACTGTTTTCGTTCTGTGCCCCCACTGTTTTTCCACTGTTTTTGCCCTTCCGTTCTGTACCCCCACTGCTGTGACTGTTTTTCGTTCTGTGCCCCCACTGCTTTTCCACTGTTTTTGCCCTTCCGTTCTGTGCCCCCACTGCTGTGACTGTTTTTCGTTCTGTGCCCCCACTGTTTTTCCACTGTTTTTGCCCTTCCGTTCTGTGCCCCCACTGCTGTGACTGTTTTTCGTTCTGTGCCCCCCTGTGCCCCTTTTGATTTCTGTACCCCTTCGCCCTCCCGTTTCCCGCCGCTGTGTCCCCTGCGGCCCCGCCCCCCTCGCTGACCACTCGCTGCCCCTGCCTCCCGCCTCCCAGCTGCTCCTCCCTCCCACCTCCCCATATATGGCGGCCGCGCGCAGTGGGCGCGCCGCTGGCGCGCCGAAGGTGCGCCTAAGGAAAGCCCGTCTGCGCCCATCCACGCCTGGACCGCGCCCAGCGCCAGAACCCCTGGCCCCCGCATTCACCACGAAGACCACCTCCAATACGACGCCAGCACCCTCATCGCTCTCAACCCAGGACGGACCTCCACCTGCTTCAAGGCCGCCCCGAAACGCACCCATGGTCCCTTCACCTGCCGGAACTGCAGCTTCACCTGCCTCGGAGAGCCCGAGACTCCCGCCAAGAAGGACCTCAACCATCTCCGGTGCATCCTACTAAACACCCGCTCCACACGCAAACACGCCGTCGAGCTCTGGGACCTACTCGACACCTCATCACCGGACGTCGCCTTCCTGACAGAGACCTGGATGAACGAATCCTCCGCACCCAACATCGCCATAGCCATCCCCGACGGCTACAAGATCACCCGCAGAGACCGCACCAACGGAATCGGAGGAGGAATCGCCATCGTCCACAAAGACACCATCAGGGTCTCGAACAGCACCGACGACACTCTCAGCACCGCCGAACACATGCACTTCCAGATCCACACGGATCCCAACACCACCGTAAGAGGCACCCTCATCTACAGACCCCCTGGACCCCGACCCCAGTTCAGCGACTCCATCGCCGACTTCATCAGCATGCACGCCCTGACCTCCACCGACTACATCCTCCTCGGAGACCTGAACTTTCACCTGGAGAACAACAACAGCAACTCCTCCACCCTGATCGACAACCTCGCCAACCTCGGACTGAAACAGCTCGTCACGACACCGACCCACATCGCCGGACACACACTTGACGCCATCTTCTCCTCAAGCTCCCACGTCTCCTTCAGCCACACCTCCGAACTCACCTGGACCGACCACCACTGCATCCACTTCACCTTCCGGAAACCCGCTGCACACCACCGCACCCTCCAGATCCCCCGCAGATGCTGGAGCAAAGTCACCAAAGACCAACTCCAGACAAACCTCGCACTCAGCCCACCCAACGACCCCTCCAACCCCGACGCCGCCGCCCACAATCTCAGACGATGGATGGACGACTGCGCCAACACCTTAGCCCCGCTGAAAAAAACAACCTACAAAGACACCAGCAAGAGAGCCAGCTGGTTCACCCCGGAACTCCTAGCATCCAAGCGCACCTGCCGGAAACTGGAGAACAAATGGCACAGCGAGAAGACGCCGGACAGCCGCGCAGCCCACAAAGACGCCATCCGCAACCACCATCACCTCATCAGGTCCGCCAAGAGGACCTCCTTCAAGAGACCGCCTCGACAACAACGCACACAACAGCAAGGAGCTCTTCAGCATCGTGAAGGAACTCTCCAACCCCAGCTCCAACGCCAACGACATCCCGCCGTCGCAAGCCCTGTGTGATTCCCTCGCCACCTTCTTCCACCGCAAGATCGCCGACATCCACGACAGCTTCGACTCCCGGATGACCCCAACAGGCCCCGACACATCAGACCCGCCGCACACCATCGACCACGACCCCCTGACAGCCTGGGTCAACGTGAACACCGAGGACACAATCAAGACCATGGGCACAATCCACTCCGGCTCCCCAACAGACCCTTTTCCACACCACATCTTCAACAAAGCCGGCAGCTCCATCGCACCCCACCTGCGCAACGTCATCAACCTCTCCTTCGAGACCGCGACCTTCCCAGAGAGCTGGAAACACGCCGAGATCAACGCCCTACTCAAAAAACCCAAGGCGGACCCGAGCGACCTCAAGAACTTCCGGCCCATCTCCCTGCTTCCATTCCCAGCTAAGGTCATCGAGAAGATCGTCAACAGACAGCTCACCCGCTACCTCGAAGATAACAGCATCCTGGACCCCTCCCAGTCAGGATTCCGCAGCAACCACAGCACCGAGACCGCCCTCATCGCCGCCACAGACGACATCAGGATCCTGCTGGACAACTGCGAGACGGCGGCCCTCATCTTCCTGGACCTCTCCGCCGCCTTCGACACTGTCTGCCACCACACACTACGCACACGCCTCCATGACGCAGGGATCCGAGACAAGGCCCTGGATTGGACCACCTCCTTCCTTTCCGGCAGAACCCAGAGCGTCCGCCTCCCCCCATTCCGATCCGAAGCCTCTGAGATCATCTGCGGCATACCCCAGGGATCTTCCCTCAGCACGACACTGTTCAACATCTACATGGCTCCACTTGCACGCATTGCCCGACAGCACGACCTCAACATAATCTCCTATGCCGACGACACTCAACTGATCCTCTCCCTCACCAAGGACCCCCTCACTGCCAAATCCAACCTCCACGAAGAAATGAAAGCTGTCGCCGACTGGATGAAGTGCAGCCGACTTAAGCTGAACACAGACAAGATGGAGATCCTCATCCTCGGCTCCAACCCATCAGCCTGGGACGACTCCTGGTGGCCCTCGTCACTAGGGGCACCCCCGACACCAACCGACCACGCACGCAACCTGGGAGTCATCCTCGACTCAACGCTCACCATGACCAAGCAAGTCAACGCAGTCTCCTCCTCCTGCTTCAACACCCTCCGCATGCTCCGAAAGATCTACAGGTGGATCCCGACAGACACCAGAAGAACAGTCACCCAGGCCCTCGTCAGCAGCAGACTCGACTACGGAAACGCCCTCTACGCAGGAGTCCCGACCAAGCTCATCAAGCGACTGCAAAGAATCCAAAACGCCTCTGCACGCCTGATCCTCGACATTCCACGCCACAGCCACATCACCCCCACCTGAAAAACCTGCACTGGCTCCCCGTCGACAAGAGAACCTCCTTCAAACTCCTGATCCATGCACACAAGGCACTCCACAAAACCGGCCCAGCCTACCTCAACAGTCGACTCTCCTTCTACGTTCCCAACCGTCAGCTCCGCTCCGCTGACCTCTCCCTGGCCACCGTCCCGCGCATCCGGAGAACCACCACCGGAGGCAGATCCTTCTCTCACCGCGCCACCAAGATCTGGAACACCCTTCCCCTCAACCTACGACAGACCCAAGACCTGCTGACCTTCAGGAGACGACTCAAGACCTGGCTATTCGACCAGTAGCGGCAACACCCCCCCTCCTCTTCCTCAGCGCCTTGAGACCCTCGCGGGTAAGTAGTGCGCTTTACAAATCTTGTGATTGATTGAAAGCTGATTTTATGTCGTATTTTTCCATTTCTGCCGTTGCGCCCACGGTCACTACTAGTGACATGGCCACGTCAACCAACACAGTAACCTCTTTTTCATCAATGAACTCATACCAAGTTCCCTTCTGGCTATGATAAATGGTGTATAAATCGGAACCGCCCTTGTTCCTTCTTTGGTACAACACCCACTGGAGAAACCATCAAATTCTCCAAAGGCCAATCCTCAAATGGGCCCGCCATGCCACCCTCCCGAACTTCTCTGCCCAATTTCTCTTGCACGATTTCAGGGTGTTCCTTTGCCGATTGTAACTTGTCCGCCCCGTCTAGTCCTTGGACCCCTATACCCTAGCCTAAAACCTTCCTGAAAAACCTTCTTGTAACTGTTTGCAGCCTTCTGGTTGCCCTAACCCTGTAAGGCTGCAACTAACCTGCCCACCCTAACCGGTGTATGAGCCTTTTGGCCCAGCCCCCTTGGCCCCCCGACCTCCTGCAAAGGGCTGCTGTTCCTGACCGCCTACCTGGAACCCCCCTTGCTGCCACTGATGGCCCCCTTGCTGCTGCCCTGATCCTCCCCCGAAGTAATTGACCAAGGCGTGTCTGCCTCCACATTTCGAGCAGTCATGCCTAAATCTACAGAAATCCCGGGTGCACATGCCCTTATTAAAATCCCAGCAGGCCCCTCCTGATCCTGTCTGCCCTCTGCCTGTACCATCCACCCCTCCCTGGGTGGGTTGCCCTTGAAAGGGCCAATACACGAGCGGTAGCCCGCTGGCCGTGAAAATAGTCTTCCCTGCCAGGGACGCCCCCATTGTATGCTGCCACAAGTCGGTATCCAATTCCCCCCATTTTGCTTCCGTGTCCCATGCCATGCGTGCCCTAAATTCCTCATCGTATTGCGCCCATGCATATCCACCCCCGTGATCTGTGCCTTCCTAATCACATCCATGTATTTAAACAACACCACACACCTCTCTGGGTATTTTTCACAGTACACACTTGCGTATATTAAAAAGGCCGCTGTCCAGTGAGGGGCACCCATGGCCATTTGGCCAATTCATATTCCTCCTCCTTTGATCACTCTTTCGCGTGCAGTTCCCTGTGCAGCAGTTTGAGCATCTCTACATACTCACCCTTCCACATCCGCTCTTTAGTGTCCAACATTAGGTGTGCACCCAGCGGTTTGGTTACCCCATATAAGGCAATCGTTTTATTTTTAACTCTTTAGTCTCTAATTTGTCAACCGTCTCGACTATCTTTGTTACACTTGCGTCACCTGTCATCTTAGTATCTCCCACTGCGCTTACTGACGCCTTACCCACGTCATCTGTGCCCACTACGGATGCCTTACCCGCGTCCTCCGTGCCCAATCCTGCATCCAAAACATACTTGCCTCTTCGTAACCTCCACCCTTCCTCCCCCACCCCCTCCCCCCTCCAGTCCCCACCAATACCATTGTTGTTTTTACCCCCCATCCCGCATTTTACCGGGCTCTAAGGAGGGTGCCCGTCGTACTGCAGTCCGCCTTGCCAAGGGAACTGTAGGTTCCGCCAACCTCGATGTCCAACCCGTAGGCTCTGCTGGGCGTCGTGACACCTGCAACATACTAGAAGAAACATTACTGAGCCCCCCGCACCCCCTTCTGCGCTCTCCCATAACTCGCCCTCATCCAGGCTATCCTCCTCATAATCTAACTCCTCGGGCTCCTCGTGTCCCCCTTGTCTCCCAACCTGAGGTGCAGACTGCACTCTCTGAGGCCCCTTAATACTTTTTCCGCCTGTGCTTCTGTGTCCTCGATGCCCCGTGGACCGTTGAGGACCTTCGGGTGTTGGGGCCAGCGAGACCGCCCGGGGCCTACTTGTGCCAACCGCGTCGAGATCCCATGCCGGTACTGGGCATGCCGCGCGAGGCTCCACCCTCCCTTCTCCTCGGCGCCTCTGAGCCACTCCCAGCTCTGCCAAGTCTGGTTCCCGCTGTTGATCCACCGCCTGCAATAAAAAGGGATGGTCTGGTGTGCTGGGCCTAACTTCACTATCCCGCCCCTCCCAATTCCTCTTCCTACCTACTCCCAACGTGCAAGCCGCCCAATTATGCCCCACTCTGCTAAGGTCTATGTCTTCCACCCTATCCCCTTCTTCCTCCTCCTCGTCGCTCCATTCCAACCCCCCAGGGCCCTACCTCTGACTTCCTGGCACCCTGACCCTCACCTACCCCCTCCCCCGTGCTAGCTCCTGCCCCCACCTGCCCCCGCCTTTTTGCCTCCAAACCCAGAGAGCCCCCTGCGCCATGTAGGCATCAATCCGCCCCACCCTATCTAACCCCCGCACCTCCTCATTCCCGTATGTAAAAATGTCCAGGCCCTCCCAGTCCCGTCCCCCCCCGCTGGCTCCAGATCCCCCGGTACGCCATCGCCCTCCTCAACTAAAACCCAGGCACCCCCACCCCCCCTTCACCACCTGTCGCTTCAGGGGAGCCCCATACATCCCCCCAGCCCTCTCCCACTTCTATTGTGCCATCAACCCCCTGTTTCTTCTGCTTCCCTCCCTCCCTGTCCTCCCTCTTGAATAACTTGTCCGGAGCCTCCTTCCCGCCCTTCTCCCGTGGCTCGCCAATGTCCTGGGCCCTGACCGAGAAGCCACGCGGCCCGATCCCCCGGCGGGCCACGCCCACATTCTTTCCCGCCGAAGCCTCACACACCGCCAGAGGCTCCGGCTTATTTCCCACAAACGGGGCCGCTCTCCTAGCATAGGAGCGGCCACGGACCTTTGCAAACCCGGCCGGGGAGACGCGCGACGCGCTCCTCCGGCGGGCCCTGCCCACATGGCCTTCTGCTGCAGCCTCCGCGCACACATTAGGCTGCCGCTCATCTACCACCACAGGGGCCACACACTCGTTACCCGTGCGGCCCCAATTACTCACCTGGAGTCTCTTCGCCCTCTTGGGGGACGAGCAGGCCGTGACGGCGGCCGCCACCCCCGCAGACGCACGCCTCACTGGGCGCGCGCTCCCTGAGGCCTCCGGCCTCAACATATCAAGCCGGCCGGCCTCCCTCAGCAACCTCACTGCCTCCCGGACGCAGTAATACTCAGCCACCATCCTATCCACTAATCTCCCAAATAAAGCAAAAAACCTCAAAAAACTAAGCCCAAACAGCTAATCCTGCACACTACCTCACCACAAAAAACGCTAGCTACCTCAAACGCTCCCAGCCACCAGGTCACCAAACCTAAAATGGTGGCTGGGAGCACGCCAGATCCCCACTTGTACCTTTGGGCTGCAAAACTAATTGGGCTACAATTGGACTATTCCCAATGTAGCCCAATGCACAAAATGGTCGGTATTGGCCCGCCCCTCCCCCTCCTAATCTGCCCGGGGGGCATACCTCGCGGTGTTCGGCTTCCCCCCAAACCCCCCTTTTGAGTTCTTCGGGCTGAAAGTTGCATATGTCAACTTTTTTGCATCCCCCCTGCCTCCGCACCTCCTTTATAACTTTTGACTGCTTTTATAATTCTCTGATAATCTGCACCCATTTTGGAATGCTAAAAGGGTGGAAACAGGAAAGCCATTTCCCTCAAGTCTAGGTTAATATAACCTCGGCAGGACCAAATGAGTGCAAAAACGTTGGGGCATATTATCAAGCCCCTATCGCCACCACAACTTTACTTTTTGTGACGTTGTGGTGGCGATAGGGTCAGCGCCCTATTATCAAGGCAGCATTAACGCCTCTCTCCGCCACTTCCTTGGTAATATGCCCCGTTATTTCCTATGGAATGAGGTATCAAATGCAATCAACCTTCGCAACAAAGTCACAACTAGACTATCTATCTATCTATATATATATATATATTCACTGAAAAAACCATACGTTTTAGGGACAGTTATAGTTAGTTGGACATTTCACTCGTACAAAACCATAGAAATTCCCCCGTTATAGTTAGTTCAGCTAACTATAACTCGCGCTCCGCAATGCACTGCTGATGACGTCACATATTACATCACTCATGACATGGTCAGTGACATCACTGATGACATCACTGATGACATCTCAAATGACATCACTGATGACATCATCCAGTGACTGTGTGTTTCTGTAAAGTTTAAATATGTTTAATATATATAGGGAAAGGCGTATTGAAGAATGAGTGGGTGTATAAGTGTCTGAATGGATGATTTAGTACGTGAGTGACTGACTCTACAAGTGAGTGATTAAATGTATCTTACTGAATGCATGGGTTAGTGACTAAACTGTGTGAATGTCTGTATCCGTCTGTCTGTTGGTTTGTAAGCGGCTGCATGAGCTTTCTGAATAGCTACATGAGTGTCTACATGGGTTATTGATTGATTGTCTGAGTATCTGTATGGGTGCCTGAGTGTTTGTGTGGGTGGGGTGTGTGTGACTCTGTGCATAGATGTGTGAGTTGGTGATTCACTGGGTGCATGGTTTCAAGAGTGCATCTGTGATGGACTGTATGGGTGGGTGAGTGTGTGTATGGGTGTGTTAGTGATTGAATGTATATCTCAGTGGTACATGTGTGAGTAACTACATATGTGAAAGGCAGTATATATGTGTGTTGGAGTATATAAATGGCTATAAGTGAGAGTGTGTGATTGTGAGAGTGGCTGTATGGATGAGTGTGTACTTGTTTCAGTGATTGTATAAGAGCGTAAGAATGTGCTAGTATTTGTATGAGTAAGTGAGCTGGTGTGTGTATAACTGTATAGGTGAGTAAATGGGTGTGTGATTAAGTTTTTGCATGACTGACTAGGTGTGTGAGTACCTCTATGGATGAGTGGCGGTGTGTGAGTGTTTATATAGGTGTATGAGTGCATATGATAGTCCTGTACTGAGTGACTAAGTATGAGTGACTGTACGGGTGAGTGAGTGGATGTGTGTATAGACCTAAGAATCAGTGAGTGGGTATGTAGTTTTTGGTGTTGGAGTGTCTATGGTTTTGAGAATGGCAGTCTGTAATTTAGAGTGGGTGTATCAAAAGTTATATTAGGGTTTGAGAAGATGCATGAAATTATCACATGGATGATGTCATCAGTGATGTCATTTGAGATGTCATCAGTGATGTCATCAGTGATGTCACTGACCATGTCATGAGTGATGTAATATGTGACGTCATCAGCAGTGCATTGCGGGCGTAAGTTATAGTTAGCTGAACTAACTATAACGGGGGAATTTCTATGGTTTTGTACGAGTGAAATGTCCAACTAACTATAACTGTCCCTAAAACGTATGGTTTTTTCAGTGAATTTCAAAGGTTTTTTAAATGCTAATTTCTAACTATAACGTGTCTGAAACCTATGGTTTTTTCAGTGAATTTCAAAGGTTTTTTAAATGCTAATTTCTAACTATAACGTGCCTGAAACCTATGATTTTTAAGTGAATTTCAAAGGTTTTTTTAAATGCTAGTTTTTAACTATGCCTACAGAGGTAGGACATGTGAAGAAAGAAGAAAAACGCACAGAAAGAAGCAAAAGATGTGCAGAAAGAACCAACAGAGGAGCAGAAAGAGGCCTAGTTGCAAAATCATCCTGTGCCCACAACTTTTCAGACGGGTACTGGTGGTAACTGACTCTGACTAACCAGAGCCAGTGCTATGCTAAAAGACACTTAGAATACAGTGAAAACACCTACATACACTAGGGAACACTATGCGTTGGGGTACCCCTGTGATTAGCATGACCTCCTCTGCAAGTCCCTAGTACATAATAGGGCAGGGGATTAAATCTACCTCTTAAAACACACACCCCGTGGCGCGTTTTAAGTTGCGGGATTAAGTCCCTTGAATTCTGAGGGTCCCTGGGGCCCAACTAGCCCCCCAGGTACCTACAGTTAGGACCACAGAGTTGAGTTGCAGAGAGGCGTTCCGAGGCCACGCACCTTTTTTCACCTCTCTGCAACGCAACTTTGTTGTGCTTACTGAAGGTACCTGGTGGGCTAGTTGGCCCCCAGGGTCCCTCAGGATTCAAAGGGAATTAATTCCCCAATTTAAAACGCACCACAGGGCGTGTTTGCGCACATGTCACCTGAGGACCCACCCCCTCCCTTCACCACTGTGCAAACGCGCCCCGTGTGTGCATTTTAAGTTGGGGGATTAGGTCACCTTGAATCCTGAGGGTCCCTGGGGCCCAACTAGCCCACTAGGTACTTCCAGTAAGCACCACAGGCCTGCATTGCAACGCCTGTAACAAATTGTGCAGTTGTGTTTAGGTAGTGAAGAGGGTCGTACTGGGGGTAGTGTTTTAGGGTTTAGGGTAGTGCAGTGGTGTTTGTGTAGTGTAGGGGGTCATGCTGGGGGTAGATTTAGGGTTTAGGGTAGTGCAGTGGTGTTTGGGTAGTGTAGGGAGTCGTGCTGGGGGGAGTGTTTTAGTGTTTAGGGTAGTGCAGTGGTGTTTGGGTAGTGTAGGGGGTTGTGCTGGGGGTAGTGTTTTAGGGTTTAGGGTAGTGCAGTGGTGTTTGGGTAGTGTAGGGGTCGTGCTGGGGTAGTGATTTAGGGTAGTGCAGTGGTGTTTGGGTAGTGTAGGGGGTACTGCTGGGGGTAGTGTTTTAGGGTTTAGGGTAGTGCAGTGGTGTTTGGGTAGTGTAGGGGTACTGCTGGGGGTAGTTTTTTAGGGTTTAGGGTAGTGCAGTGGTGTTTGGGTAGTGTAGTGGTTCGTGCTGGGGTAGTTTTTAGGGTTTAGGGTAGTGCAGTGGTGTTTGTGTAGTGTAGGGGTAGTGTTTTAGGGTTTAGGGTAGTGCAGTGGTGTTTGTGTAGTGTAGGAGGTCGTGTTTTAGGGTTTAGGGTAGTGTAGGGGGTCATGCGGGGGTAGTGTTTTAGGGATTAGGGTAGTGCATTGGTGTTTGGGTAGTGTAGGGGGTCATGCGGGGTAGTGTTTTAGGGTTTAGGGCTGTGCAGTGGTGTTTGGGTAGTGTAGGGGGTTGTGCTGGGGGAGTGTTTTAGGGTTTAGGGCAGTGCAGTGGTGTTCGGGTAGTGTAGGGGGTCGTGCTGGGGGAGTGTTTTAGGGTTTAGGGCAGTGCAGTGGTGTTCGGGTAGCGTAGGGGGTCGTGCTGGGGGAGTGTTTTAGGGTTTAGGGCAGTGCAGTCGTGTTCAGGTAGTGTAGGGGGTTGTGCTGGGGGTAGTATTTTAGGGTTTAGGGTAGTGCAGTGGTGTTCGGGTAGTGTAGGGGGTCATGCTGGGGGTAGTGTTCTAGGGTTTAGGGCAGTGCAGTGGTGTTTGGGCAGTGTAGGGGGTAATCCTGGGGGTGGTGTTTTAGGGTTTAGGGCAGTGCAGTGGTGTTCGGGCAGTGTAGGGGGTCGTGCTGGGGGTGATGTTTCAGGGTTTAGGGCAGTGCAGTGGTGTTCGGGCAGTGTAGGGGGTGGTGTTTCAGGGTTTAGGGCAGTGCAGTGGTGTTCGGGCAGTGTAGGGGGTTGTGCAGGGGGTGGTGTTTCAGGGTTTAGGGCAGTGGTGTTCGGGCAGTGTAGGGGGCCGTGCTGGGGGTGGTGTTTCAGGGTTTTGGGCAGTGCAGTGGTGTTCGAGCAGTAAAGGGGGTCGTGCTGGGGGTGGTGTTTCAGGGTTTAGGGCAGTGCAGTGGTGTTCGGGCAGTGTAGGGGGCGGTGTTTCAGGGTTTAGGGCAGTGCAGTGGTGTTCGGGCAGTGTAGGGGGTGGTGCAGGGGGTGGTGTTTCAGGGTTTAGGGCAGTGCAGTGGTGTTCGGGCAGTGTAGGAGGTCATGCAGGGGTGGTGTTTCAGGGTTTAGGGCAGTGCAGTGGTGTTCGGGCAGTGTAGGGGGTCGTGCAGGGGGTGGTGTTTCAGGGTTTAGGGCAGTGCAGTGGTGTTCGGGCAGTGTAGGGGGTCGTGCTGGGGCTGGTGTTTCAGGGTTTAGGGCAGTACAGTGGTGTTCGGGCAGTGTAGGGGGTCGTGCTGGGGCTGGTGTTTCAGGGTTTAGGGCAGTGCAGTGGTGTTCGGGCAGTGTAGGGGGTCGTGCTGGGGCTGGTGTTTCAGGGTTTAGGGCAGTGCAGTGGTGTTCGGGCAGTGTAGGTGGTCGTGCTGGGGCTGGTGTTTCAGGGTTTAGGGCAGTGCAGTGGTATTCGGGCAGTGTAGGTGGTCGTGCTGGGGCTGGTGTTTCAGGGTTTAGGGCAGTGCAGTGGTGTTCGGGCAGTGTAGGGGGTCATGTTGGGGGTGGTGTTTCAGGGTTTAGGGCAGTGCAGTGGTGTTCGGGCAGTGTAGGGGGTCATGCTGGGGGTGGTGTTTCAGGGTTTAGGGCAGTGCAGTGGTGTTCGGGTAGTGTAGGGGGTCATGCTGGGGGTGGTGTTTCAGGGTTTAGGGCAGTGCAGTGGTGTTTGGGCAGTGTAGGGGGTCGTGCTGGGGGTGGTGTTTCAGGGTTTAGGGCAGTGCAGTGGTGTTCGTGCAGTGTAGGGGGTCGTGCTGGGGTGGTGTTTCAGGGTTTAGGGCAGTGCAGTAGTGTTCGGGCAGTGTAGGGGATCATGCAGGGGGTGGTGTTTCAGGGTTTAGGGCAGTGCAGTGGTGTTCGGGCAGTGTAGGGGGTCGTGCTGGGGGTGGTGTTTCAGGGTTTAGGGCAGTGCAGTGGTGTTCGGGCAGTGTAGGAGGTCGTGCAGGGGTGGTGTTTCAGGGTTTAGGGCAGTGCAGTGGTGTTCGGGCAGTGTAGGGGTCGTGCTGGGGCTGGTGTTTCAGGGTTTAGGGCAGTGCAGTGGTGTTCGGGCAGTGTAGGGGGTCTTGCTGGGGGTGGTGTTTCAGGGTTTAGGGCAGTGGTGTTCGGGCAGTGTAGGGGGTCTTGCTGGGGGTGATGTTTCAGGGTTTAGGGCAGTGCAGTGGTGTTCGGGCAGTGTAGGGGGTCTTGCTGGGGGTAGTGTTTCAGGGTTTAGGGCAGTGCAGTGGTGTTCGTGCAGTGTAGGGGGTCATGCTGGGGATGGTGTTTCAGGGTTTAGGGCAGTGCAGTAGTGTTCGGGCAGTGTAGGGGGTCGTGCAGGGGGTGGTGTTTCAGGGTTTAGGGCAGTGCAGTGGTGTTCGGGCAGTGTAGGGGCGGTGCAGGGGGTGGTGTTTCAGGGTTTAGGGCAGTGCAGTGGTGTTCGGGCAGTGTAGGGGTGGTGCAGGGGGTGGTGTTTCAGGGTTTAGGGCAGTGCAGTGGTGTTTGGGCAGTGTAGGGGGTCATGCAGGGGTGGTGTTTCAGGGTTTAGGGCAGTGCAGTGGTGTTCGGGCAGTGTAGGGGGTCGTGCAGGGGGTGGTGTTTCAGGGTTTAGGGCAGTGCAGTGGTGTTCGGGCAGTGTAGGGGGTCGTGCTGGGGCTGGTGTTTCAGGGTTTAGGGCAGTACAGTGGTGTTCGGGCAGTGTAGGGGGTCGTGCTGGGGCTGGTGTTTCAGGGTTTAGGGCAGTGCAGTGGTGTTCGGGCAGTGTAGGGGGTTGTGCTGGGGCTGGTGTTTCAGGGTTTAGGGCAGTGCAGTGGTGTTCGGGCAGTGTAGGTGGTCGTGCTGGGGCTGGTGTTTTAGGGTTTAGGGCAGTGCAGTGGTGTTCGGGCAGTGTAGGTGGTCGTGCTGGGGCTGGTGTTTCAGGGTTTAGGGCAGTGCAGTGGTGTTCGGGCAGTGTAGGGGGTCGTGCTGGGGCTCGTGTTTCATGGTTTAGGGCAGGGCAGTGGTGTTCGGGCAGTGTAGGGTGTCATGCTGTGGGTGGTGTTTCAGGGTTTAGGGCAGTGCAGTGGTGTTCGGGCAGTGTAGGGGTCATGCTGGGGGTGGTGTTTCAGGGTTTAGGGCAGTGCAGTGGTGTTTGGGCAGTGTAGGGGGTCTTGCTGGGGGTGGTGTTTCAGGGTTTAGGGCAGTGGTGTTCGGGCAGTGTAGGGGGTCTTGCTGGGGGTGATGTTTCAGGGTTTAGGGCAGTGCAGTGGTGTTCGGGCAGTGTAGGGGGTCTTGCTGGGGGTAGTGTTTCGGTGTTTAGGGCAGTGCAGTGGTGTTCGTGCAGTGTAGGGGGTCGTGCTGGGGTGGTGTTTCAGGGTTTAGGGCAGTGCAGTGGTGTTCGGGCAGTGTAGGGGTCGTGCTGGGGTGGTGTTTCAGGGTTTAGGGCAGTGCAGTGGTGTTCGGGCAGTGTAGGAGGTCGTGCAGGGGGTGGTGTTTCAGGGTTTAGGGCAGTGCAGTGGTGTTCGGGCAGTGTAGGGGGTCGTGCTGGGGCTGGTGTTTCAGGGTTTAGGGCAGTGCAGTGGTGTTCGGGCAGTGTAGGGTGTCTTGCTGGGGGTGGTGTTTCAGGGTTTAGGGCAGTGGTGTTCGGGCAGTGTAGGGGGTCTTGCTGGGGGTGATGTTTCAGGGTTTAGGGCAGTGCAGTGGTGTTCGGGCAGTGTAGGGGGTCTTGCTGGGGGTAGTGTTTCAGGGTTTAGGGCAGTGCAGTGGTGTTCGTGCAGTGTAGGGGGTCGTGCTGGGGATGGTGTTTCAGGGTTTAGGGCAGTGCAGTAGTGTTCGGGCAGTGTTGGGGGTCGTGCAGGGCGTGGTGTTTCAGGGTTTAGGGCAGTGCAGTGGTGTTCGGGCAGTGTAGGGGGTCGTGCTGGGGGTGGTGTTTCAGGGTTTAGGGCAGTGCAGTGGTGTTCGGGCAGTGTAGGGGGTCGTGCTGTGGGTGGTGTTTCAGGGTTTAGGGCAGTGGTGTTCAGGCAGTGTAGGGGGTCGTGCTGGGGATGGTGTTTCAGGGTTTAGGGTAGTGCAGTGGTGTTTGGGTAGTGTAGGGGGTCGTGCTGGGGGTAGTGTTTTAGGGTTTAAGGTAGTGCAGTGGTGTTTGTGTAGTGTAGGGGGTCATGCTGGGGGTAGTGTTTTAGGGTTTAGGGTAGTGCAGTGGTGCTTGTGTAGTGTAGGGGGTCGTGCTGGGGATAGTGTTTTAGGGTTTAGGGTAGTGCAGTGGTGTTTGTGTAGTGTAGGGGGTCATGTTTTAGGGTAGTGCAGTGGTGTTTGGGTAGTGTAGGGGGTCGTGCTGGGGGTAGTGTTTTAGGATTTAGGTTAGTGCAGTGGTGTTGGGGTAGTGTTTTAGGGTTTATGGTAGTGCAGTGGTGTTTGTGTAGTGTAGGGTGTCATGCTGGGGGTAGTGTTTTAGGGTTTAGGATAGTGCAGTGGTGCTTGTGTAGTGTAGGGGGTCGTGCTGGGGGTAGTGTTTTAGGGTTTAGGGTAGTGCAGTGGTGTTTTTGTAGTGTAGGGGGTCATGTTTTAAGATGCAACGCTCCAATACCTGACCAGTCTGCACTACATAAAACTGCAAAAAAACTAAAAATAAAAAGTGTTTTGCACACTTTTGTCATTGGGCTATATGTGGGCTACATCTGGGTAATATTTGTGCTACATTTGGGCTCTTTTTTCACTGGTGGCCATCTTGGAAGACTTCTTTGTTATGAAGTTTCCTAATTTCCTCATTTACTGCAGTCTCCTCAGTAGGAAATGCTTTCAGTTTTTACTTTGATTCCATCAAGAAGGCATTCAGATGTGTCACACATTTGCCATAAATTCAGAATGTTAGCACTCTAGTTGTTCATTAGATCACTGTAGTAAAGCTACTGCTCACCAAGGAGTTAACTGGAAGTCTACTGCTGGTATTGAAAGTGATTGTTTCAGTCTGCATGTCAGAATTTTCTAATGAAATAGTAGAGGATTTGAGATCTCACTTAAAACATGCACTAAATTTTCTTTTGCAGCACTAACCATAATTTCTATGGCAAAATTAACCCCCTCATTTTGTTCCTTTTTAAATTAAATGTTTTAAGTGTTACCAGTTTATTCCAATCAAGATGGCTTCAGGTGTGCCATACTTTTTCATAAGTAAGGCTGTTAGCACTCTAGTTGTTCTTTAGAACACTCTGGGAAACTGCAGTAGAACCAAAGGCATCAACTGACAGGCTGCTCCTGTTGAAATATAACAGGAAGATATTTGAGATCTCACTTAAAACATGTCCTAATTTTTCTTTCTACAGCACTAACCATAATTTCTATGGCAAAATGAACCCCCTCATTTTGTTCCTTTTTAAATTAAATGTTTTAAGTGTTACCAGTTTATTCCAATCAAGATGGCTTCAGGTGTGCCATACTTTTGTCATAAGTAAGGCTGTTAGCACTCTAGTTGTTCTTTAGAACACTCTGGGAAGCTGCAGTAGAACACAAAGGAATCAACTGACAGTCTCTGCCCTTGTTGGATGTACATGTTTTACTGAGAATGTCAGACTTCATTCTCACATGACTGAGAAAGATAATGTGAATTTACAGAAAATATGCTCTCATTTTAGCTTCTGGAGCACCTTCCAAAACTGTATGGGACAAGCATGTGAAAATACTTTTCTCTCAAACATGATTCATGATATCCCAGCAGAAGGTTTTTCACAGGGTAAAATCACCTTAGAACACACCACAATTCCTGAAATTAGTATGGTACCATAAACAAATGAATTCTAATGTAACTAAAGTCTGTTATCACCCTTTATAGTTCTCCTTTTGGTAACCCTCAAAATCTTCGATTCACTACAATGCATTTCAATGGGATACTATCATTTATATTGGTCCCAAGATGGCTGCCAGCAATTCCAGGATGAAGTGCTGACAGCCAATCAGATCTCACGATGACATGTGTGGTAAGGCTCCGCCCAGATATATATGTGTTTTTACTTTTGATTTTCTCAGCAACTACTGAACGGATTTACACCATTTAACAAAAAGGGTTCTTTCTGAACCAAGAACTACCTGTTTGCCAAATTTGGTGTAATTCCGTTCAGCAGTTCGGGCTGTAGCCGTGGCTAAAGTTTCCTATGGGAAAATGAATGGGGAAAACACGTTTTGGGACCCCCCTTTTTTCTCGGCCCCTGCTTGACAAATCACCCCGAAACTTTCAGGGTAGGAGCGGACCGGAGCGGGCCACAAAGTTTGAAAATTTTGCGAAGATACGTCAACCGGCAAGAGAGTTATTTCAAATAGAATGTCGCGGATTTCCTATGGATAATAGGTTGTAACTATAACTATCTACTGGCGACCGCCAGTAGATAATATATATATATATATATATATATATATATATATATATATATATATATATATATATATATATATATATATATTTATATATATATATATATATATATTACCTACTGGCGGTCGCCAGCAGGTAGTTATAGTTAGGACCTAGTTTCCATAGGAAAGCGTTTTTGTTTTCCCAATAACTTTGGCGTCGTTTGACGAATCTTCGCGAAATTTTCAAAACTAGTGGGGCGCTCTGGTCTGCTCTTGTCTCGAAAGTTTCGGGGTGATTAGATCAAGCAGGGGCCGAGAAAAGAGACCCAAAACACATTTTCCCCCATGTAAATTTCCATAGGAAACTTTAGACAAAGCTACAGCCCGAACTGCTGAACGGAATTACACCAAATTTGGCAAAAAAGTAGGTCTTGGTTCAGAAAGAAGCCTTTTTGTTAAATAGGGTAAATCCGTTCAGTAGTTCCTGAGAAATTCAAAAAAGAAAAAATATCGATATCTGAGCACTGAGGAGGATTCGCGAGCACGAGCTCAATTCTGATTGGCTGCCACCATTCCAAACCAGGAAGTGTTGGAAGCCATCTTGTGACTCGGTAACCGAGTCACAAGAAATCAGAAAAAAAAACATGAAAAAGAAGAAAAGGGGGCAGGGTAGAAACACCCTAACCCCCTAGGCCTGCTCAGGGGGTCCCACAAGGACCCCCTGGGCCAAAAGAAGCATTTTATTATTTTTTTTAAATGGCAGAATTCGCGTTGGGGTCGTGAATCCTGCCGTGAAAATAAAAAAAAAACAAAGCGCGGGCTCCCGCGCTTTGTTTACAAAAAGCCCCCGGGTGGGCCTGGTCCTGGGGGCAATCACTGATTTATTTGCGGGGGCCCGCGGGCAGCTCCGGAGACCGCCACCTCCCCAGGGCTTACCTCCCCACGCGGCCCCCCTCCCCTGTGAATAAAAAAAAAATAAACAAAAAAAAAAGGAAAGGCCGGCCCCCCTCCAAAGAATTAAATTAAAAAAAAAAAAACGACTGGCCATGCCCCAGGGGATGGGTTCCCCGGGGCGAAATTGGCCTCGGGAGGGAGGCCACGCGACCCCCTTCCCGATATATATTTTTTTTAAATGAATAAAAAGGGGTCAGGGCCTGGGGGATGGGGTCCCAAGGGCCCCAAAAATGTAAAAGAAGGGGGGCCACACAGCCCCCTTTGTAAAAAAAAATATTTTAAAAAAAGCCGACATCTAGCCGGAGGCCACGCCCCCTTTCTCCACCACACTGCAAACGCGCCCCTTGGCGCGTTATTAGTTGGGGAATTAATTCCCCTTGAATACTGAGGGTCCCTGGGGGCCAACTAGTCCACCAGGTACCTCCAGTTTGCGCCACAGAGCTGCATTGCAGAGAGGTGGTCTGAGGCCACGCCCCTTTTTACACCACTCTGCAACGCAGCTCTGTGGCGCTTACTGAAGGTACCTGGTGGGCTAGTTGGCCCCCAGGGACCCTTAGGATTCAAGGGGACTTAATCCCCCAACTTACAACGCACCAGGGGGTGCGTTTACACAGTGGTGCAGGAAGGGGGTGGGGCCTGATATGACAAGTGTGCAAACACGCCCCCTGGCGCATTGTAAATTGGGGGATTAAGTCCCCTTGAATCCTGAGGGTCCTTGGGGGCCAACTAGCCCACCAGGTACCTCCAGTAAGCGCCACAGAGCTGCGCTGCTGAGAGGTGGTCCGTGGCCATGCCCCTTTTTACACCACTCTGCAAACGCGCTTCTTGGCGCACTGTTGGTGGGGTGAAGAGGTCCTCTTCTGTCCTGAGGACCTCAGGACACAAGTGGACTTCATCCCCTGAGCAGCAGTGCGCAAAGAGGCGCATTTGCAGAGTGGTGTAAAAAGGGGGCATGGCCTCAGACCACCTCTCTGCAATACAGCTCTGTGGCACATATTGGAGGTACCTGGTGGGCTAGTTGGTCCCCAGGGACCCTCAGTATTCAAGGGGAATTAATTCCCCAACTAACAACGTGCCAGGGGGCGCATTTGTAGAGTGGTGGAGAAAGGGGGCGTGACCTTTGTCTACCTCTCAGCAATCCCACTGCGTGGGGCTTACTGGAGGTAAGAGGTAGGCTAGTTGGCCCCTAAAGCACCCCCAGCAGCGAAGGGGACTTCAATCCCCATCCAAGAGCGCACCAGGGAGCGCGTTTGTAGAGTGGTGGGCAAAGGGGGCGTGGCCTGGTACGAGTACTTACCAATGCTGCTGTGTGGGACTTACTGGAGGTAATAGGAGGGGAAGTTGGCCCCCAAGGATGTCCTTGGGGGCCAACTACCCCTCTTGTTACCTCCAGTAAGTCCCACACAGTGGGATTGCTAAGACGTCTTCGGAGGCCATGCCCCCCTTTCTCCACCACTCTGCAAACGCGCCTCCTGGCAGACTACGGGATGGGGGATGAAGTCCAATTTAGTCCTGAGGGAGTTTGGAGGCCAAGAAGCCCTCCTGGTACCTCCTGTAAGTCCTACGCAGCGGAATTCCTGAGCGCTGGTCGGAGGCCCAGCACCCTTTCTCCACCACTCTGCAAACGTGACTACTACTTAAAGAAGCATCTTTCTGCACCTCTGACTTAGAGGTAGTTTTAATCCCCCTGCCCTATTATGTACTAGGGCCTTACAGAGGAGGTCATGCTAATCACAGGGGTACCCCAACGCATAGTGTTCCCTAGTGTATGTAGGTGTTTTCACTGTATTCTAAGTGTCTTTTAGCATAGCACTGGCTCTAGGCCTGGTTAGTCAGAGTCAGTTACCACCAGTACCCGTCAGCAAAAAGTTGGGGGCACAGGATGGTTTTGCAACAAGGCCTCTTTATGCTACTCTGCCGGTTCTTTCTGCACATGTCTTGCTTCTTCCTGCACTTTTCTTTGTCTTTCTGGACTTCTGTTGCCTCTTTCTGCATTTCTTTTGCTTCTTTCTGTGTGTTTGTTCCTCTTTCTTCACATGTCCTACCTCTGTAGGCATAGTTAGAAATGAGCATTTAAAAAACCTTCGAAATTCACTGAAAAAACCATACGTTTCAGAAACGTTATAGTTAGAAATTAGCATTTAAAAAAACTTTGAAATTCACTGAAAAAACCATAGGCTTCAGGCACGTTATAGTTAGAAATTAGCATTTAAAAAACCTTAGAAATTCACTGAAAAAAACCACAGCTTTCAGGGACGTTATAGTTAGTTGGACATTTCACTCGTACAAAACCAGAGATATTCGGCCGTTATAGTTAGTTCAGCTAACTATAACTTGCGCCCCGCAATGCACTGCTGATGACGTCACATATTACATCATTCATGACATGGTCAGTGACATCACTGATGACATCACTGATGACATCTCAAATGACATCACTGATGACATCACTGATGACATCATCCACGGGAAAATCTGATGCACCTCCTCACACCCTAATGTAACTTTTGATACACCCACTCTAAAATACAGACTACCATTTTCGAAACCATAGACACACCAATACCAGTTACTACATACGCACTCACTGATTCTTAGGTCTACACACACATCCACTCATTCACCCATACAGTCACTCATACATGCAGTCACTCATCAATACAACACTATCATATGCACTTATACACCTATACAGACACTCACACACCGCCACTCATCCAGAGTTACTCACACACGTAGTCAGTCATGCAAAGAATCAATCACACTTCCATTTACTCACCTATACAGTTATACACACACCACCTCACTTATTCATACAGATACTAACGCATACTTACTCTCTTATACAATCACTGATACAAGTACACACTCATCCATACAGCCACTCTCACAATCACTGACTCTCACGTATAGTCATTTATATACTCCAACTCTCACATACACTGACTTTTACATATGTAGTTACTTGGACATGTACCACTGAGACATCCATTCACTCACCAACACACCCATACACACACTCACCCACCCATACAGCTGTTTCCACATGCACTCTTTAACCCATACACCCAGTGAATCAATCACTCACACATCTATGCACAGAGTCAAACACCTCCCACCCACCCACACAGACACTCAGGCACCCATACAAATACTCAGGCAACCAATCAATAACCCATATAGACACTCATGTAGCTACTCACCAACCCATGCAGCAGCTTACACAACAACAGATAGTCTGATACAGACATTCACACAGTTTAGTCACTAACCCATGCATTCACTAAGACACATTTAATCACTCACTTATACAGTCAGTCACGCACCTACTAAATACTCCATCCAGACACTTATACACCCACTCATTCTTCAATACACCTTGGCATATATATATAAAACATATTTAAACTTTACAGAAACACACAGTCGTTGGATGATGTCATCAGTGATGTCATCAGTGATGTCATTTGAGAAGTCATCAGTGATGTCATCAGTTATGTCACTGACCATGTCATGAATGATGTAATATGTGACGTCATCAGCAGTGCATTGCGGGGGCGTGAATTATAGTTAGCTGAACTAACTATAACGGCCGAATTTCTCTGGTTTTGTACGAGTGAAATGTCCAACTAACTATAACGTCCCTGAAACCTGTGGTTTTTTCAGCAAAAAAAAAAATATATATATATATTATCTACTGGCGGTCGCCAGTAGATAGTTATAGTTAGGACCTATTTTCCATAGGAAATCCGCAACATTCTATTTGAAATAACTCTTGCGTCGGTTGATTAATCTTCGTGAAATTTTCAGGCTAACATTGACTGGTTTCACTTGGAAATTCTTCTAAGTGTGGAGTTTTGGAACTTTAAAATATTCCTCTAAAATCAGCCGAAATACGAATTCCGATTTACTCACCTGTTATCAGGAGAGACCTCAGTGCTGCATCTTTCAGCCCAGTACTGGTCCTGAAAAGTAATTTTAACCGTACTTACCGGTAACTTGAATTTCCTTCATAGGCTAACATTGACTGGTTTCACTTGGAAATTCTTCTAAGTGTGGAGTTTTGGAACTTTAAAATATTCCTCTAAAATCAGCCGAAATACGAATTCCGATTTACTCACCTGTTATCAGGAGAGACCTCAGTGCTGCATCTTTCAGCCCAGTACTGATCCTCAAAAGTAATTTTAACCGTACTTACCAGTAACTTGAATTTCCTTCCATAGGATATCATTGCCTGCTTTTTGCTGAAAAAGTTTCTAAGTGTTGATTTTTGGAACTTTAAAATATTCCTCTAAAATCAGCCGAAATCCGAATTCTGATTTACTCACCTGTTATCAGGAGAGACCTCAGTGCTGCATCTTTCAACCCAGTACTGATCCTCAAAATTAATTTTAACCGTACTTACCGGTAACTTGAATTTCCTTCATAGGCTAACATTGACTGGTTTCACTTGGAAATTCTTCTAAGTGTGGAGTTTTGGAACTTTATAATATTCCTCTAAAATCAACCAAAGTACGAATTCCAATTTACTCACCTGTTATCAGGAGAGAACCCAGTGCTGCATCTTTAGCCCAGCACTGACCCTGAAAAGTAATTTTAACCGTACTTACCAGTAACTTATATTTTCTTCCATAGGAATCCATTGTCTGGTTTTCAGCAGAAAAGTTTCAAAGTGTCGATTTTCACAAACTACAAATATTCCTTAAAATCGCCTGTATGACTTAAACGCATTCTTTCAACTGTTTACAGGAGATGCACCACTGCTGGAACCAGGATCCAACACTGAGTAACAAAAAGTAACGATAACAGTTTTTACCTCCTAAGTGAATTTCCTTCCATAGGATAACATTGGTCATTCTATGAGAAAAAGTTTCTAAGTGTCAACTTTTAAAATACAATAATATTCCTTAAAAATCACGAGTGTAACCAAAACGCTTTTACTCAACTGTTTACAGGAGATGTGCCAGGACTGAATCTAGGATCCAGTCCTGTGGTTAGAAAAGTAATCCATAAAGTAACTAATTGCATTTAACTAGAAATTCACATTGAGCTGAATGTTGCATTGTGTTTGAAAATGTGTTGCCCATTGCAACAACTGTAACTACTGTACTTAAAAGTCTATTGCCTATGTGCAAAGTATTTAAACTAAAGTAATTCATTCTGAGAAAGTATTTTTTGTAATGTAATGTATAATGTAATTACAATGTAATTTAAAAAATAAAATATGTTATATAAAATTGTTTCTAAAAATGTAGTAAATCAGTATTAAAAAAAATTATATAACAATTAATACATTTAAAAATTGTCATTTACAAAACCTTTGAAATTCACTGAAAAAACCGTAGGTTTCAGACATGTTATAGTTACAAATTAGCATTTAAAAACCTTTGAAATTCACTGAAAAAACCATAGGTTTCAGGGACGTTATAGTTACAAATTAGCATTTAAAAAACCTTTGAAATTCACTGAAAAAACCATAGGTTTTAGGGACAGTTATAGTTAGTTGGACATTGCACTCGTACAAAACCCGTGAAATTCCCCCGTTATAGTTAGTCCAGCTAACTATAACTCGCGCCCCCGCAATGCACTGCTGATGACGTCACATATTACAACACTCATGACATGGTCAGTGACATCACTGATGACATCACTGATGACATCTCAAATGACATCACTGATGACATCACTGATGACATCATCCGTGTGATAATTTCATGCATCTTCTCACACCCTAATATAACCTTTGATACACCCACTCTAAATTACAGAATGCCATTCGCAAAACCATAGACACTCCAACACCAATAACTACATACCCACACACTGATTCTTAGGTCTACGCACACATCCACTCACTCACCCGTACAGTCACTCATACTTACGGTCACTCAGTACAGGACTATCATATGCACTCATACTCCTATATAGACACTCAAACACCGCCACTCATCCATAGAGGTACTCACACACCTAGTCAGTCATGCAAATAATTAAACACACTACCATTTACTCACCTATACAGTTATACACACACCAGCTCACTTACTCATACAAATACTAGCACATTCTTACGCTCTTATACAATCACTGATACAAGCACACACTCATCCATACAGCCACTATCACAATCAGTCACTCAGCTATAGCTATTTATATACTCCAACACACATATATACTGCCTTTCACATATGTAGTTACTCACACATGTACCACTGGGACATACATTCACTCACTAACACACTCTTACACACACTTACCCACCCATACAGTCTATCACAGATGCACTCTTGAAACCATCCACCCAGTGAATCACCCACTCACACATCTATGCACAGAGTCGCACACACCCCTCCCACACAAACACTCAGGCACCCATACAGATACTCACACAAGCATTCAATAACTCAAATAGACACTCATGTAGCTATTCACAAACACATGCAGCCACTTACACAGCAACAGACAGACGGATACAGACATTCACCCAGTTTAGTCACTAACCCATGCATTCAGTAAGATATGTTAAATCACTCACTTATACAGTCAGTCACGCACCTACTAAATCATCCATACAGACACTTACACACCCACTCATTCTTCAATACGTCTTTTCATATATATATTAAAAATATTTAAACTTTAGAGAAACACACAGTCACTGGATGATGTCATCAGTGATGTCATCAGTGATGTCATTTGAGATGTCATCAGTGATGTCATCAGTGATGTCACTGACCATGTCATGAGTGATGTAATATGTGACGTCATCAGCAGTGCATTGCGGGGCAGCGAGTTATAGTTAGCTGGACTAACTATAACGGGGAATTTCACGGGTTTTGTACGAGTGCAATGTCCAACTAACTATAACTGTCCCTAAAACCTATGGTTTTTTCAGTGAATATATATATATATATATATATATATATATATATCCAATGCAGGATTCTACCTCCACCTACAATCGCAATTTGTAAAGGGAATCCTGACTCATTACAATGCATGTGGAAGGATTTTGCAAATCGTACCTAATGTCCATTTCACACTACAGGAGATTAGTTCAGAAAAGACCTCAAGACCTGGCTCTTCAGATGACCACAGCACCCTAAGGAGCCGCCCCCACACCCCTTCATCTTGAATCACGGATGAGATGTTGTGCTATGCATACCCCTGATTGATTGATTGATTGATCAGTACCCAAGTCACCGCACATACATGTGTCACTGAGCATATTAAGCCTTAGGTCCAAATCAGTGGCTGTGCAACAGCAACAGCTGCAATACAAGGATTACTAATGGTTTCTTCTACTTGCTTTTTCTTTCAGTGCAACAGTCAGCAAAAGTTTCCACTTCATGTTGGAAATCAGATGACGCAGTGATATGGAAAGTCACTTAATTTATCACATTCATGACGGCAGATGTGTGGAGCACGAACGGCAAGCAGTCCATGATATTGAAATAAGTGATTACTATTTTAAGCCTTGTCCTCCAGAACTTGCATCGGTGACAATGCCCTTTCTAAGAACTGTATACACAATATTGGATTTGAACTGGCCACACAATTATCGATCGAGTCACATAAGAATTTGACGGCCACACAATTTGCCAAAAAACAAACTGCTAAAATGGGTGACATAAAATGGAGACAAAAACAATGTGGATGATAAAAACCTGTTGCAAAATGAACTTAGGAGAAGTTAAAACAAAGAGATTAATAAATGTTGGGGATGATATCATCTTTAGGGAACCGGAACCATTAGATCACACAATGATTTCTAGGGCACTATGAATTTTTATTGTTCCTCAACTATGCCGAACCAAACTCTGAACTGTTCAAACAATGGGAACTGTGTTTAGCCAAATTTTCAGCTAGACACAGGAATGAATTAATTAAATATGCCGATACTGACAGTGACAAACTAGACAATAACATTGAACAACCAGAGGAGAAAATTCGTTCTCAAATGGTGAATCACATTATTATTGATTATAAATAAAAATGTATTCTAACTTTGAGAAATATCACGATGAAATCAGCACATCAAAACAAAAGAAATTCCAGCGAGATATTGCACATTGTGAAACAGGTCAGTATTTATACATTTGCCCATAAATATGATAAATTGTACAGAAACGGAAGATTAATTGAACAAACAATAATTGAACAATCATAGACCTAGTACATTATCTGAGGTAGACTTCTCAGACACAGAAGAACAAAGTGCTCCCAAGAATAACACAAGTTATGTTTTTTAGTCGAAAATGCACAACCGTTTGGCCAAAATCAAAAGGGAGACAAGACAAACAACAGAGGCAAGAGTGGCAAGTGAAGAAGAGGAAAAGAACAAGGCAGGGTCACATGAATGAAAACAAAGGGAAGAGACAGGTATCCCAAAAGAATACAAAATACTTAAAACATACAAATGAGACCGTGGATGAACAGTACATTATGCGTTTGTCTAACTATGCAGGGATGCATAGTGCGTTATGTGGCTTTCCCACCGTTAGAGGTCGCATTGTCGCGCCAAGTAGGGCGAGTCCCAGTCTTCCTTCCTCTTGATGGAGCAGGGTTTTCAAAAAATAAAATCTGCTCAGATTGAAACCCCTAGTAACATTCTCTAATTTTTCTAATAGTGTGCAGTGAAAAACATGTGGTTTGAATAACTAACATGAGGGAAAATAATACTGCGCAAGCGCGTACTAAAGCACTGAACTAGGCCGCAAATGCTTGACTAATGAAAATAAAGAGACTAATGCTGCTTTATGTGCACGTTATTAACGTTTGTCAGGAAAACCTTAACATGAGTTGCGCATGGTTAGATGCAGCATTTGTGAGGGTGCGTAAAGAAAAGTATTTCAAAATGAGTAATTATATTTGTTTTATTTTCCGTAGAAGCATGGGTTAAGCGAAATAAAGAATTATTAACTGAAAAAGCAAAAGAGAATGTGGAGGGAAGGCAAAGGCGAGCGACCTTCGAATTTATGTGTGCCTGCCAAAAGTTAAACGTGAAGACGAAAAACAATCGACAAGTGATGAACGTTTCCTCTGGAAGCGCACGAGTGGCACAAGAAGTAACAGAAACTGAAACATTGGCGGAGAGAGAAGGAAACTGAAGTCTGATATTGTATACTTGTATTTCCTGGGATGATGTAGTTGTGAAGTTGAAAAAACAAAACAATAGAACACTGAGAGAGATGGACATGACAATACACCCCCTTCCTTAACCAATCACAATGTAGTTTTGTCCCAGACTTGAAATAAGTGTGGGTTGGACATTTGGGTTTTAGGGTATAATTGAGGTGCCCTGGTGGGAGGGGTTATCCTGTTGCGTTGGTGTCTTCTTGCGATGCGGATGGCGTTAGGTGTGATCGTCGCTGTCGTCGGTTTGCTGTAGAGGCCTACCTGTTTTTTCCCTGTTCCTGATTTAAACTTTGCCCTTACAAATCTTCTTGAGGGGCCCTGCTGTTCCCGTGGCCAGGGAGCAGATTTCCTGTTTCCTTCTGGGTTAATATAGATAGAAACCTGAATTTGCATAATCATTTGCAAATGTATTTTGTCTCTGAAACTTTTCTCTCTTCCCCTTTCCACTCCTTCAGTGCACTGTCCATGTGATGTGTTTTGTCATTTTCTATTTGCTAATTGTTTATTCAGTGATATTCCATGGTTTTGTACTGTGTATTGGTACTTGATGAGCATTTAATTCACATTATTTAGATAAAACATTATAAATATACACACTGTGTTTCGTCTTTATTTAGAGAGTGTTCATTAATTATTACCTACAACTATTCAACTATAAAAAAATTGCCATCGTCACATTATTTTTCTATGAGTAATGCAGGTTCGGTTGAAAATTGGTAAGTTAGGTCTAAACTTTGCATTTTACACTGAACCCAGCGTGAAGGGACTTTGTTGGGTAATGTAATTGGGCCTTGTTTATTTGCAAATTTATTGATCCCTGAGCGCTGGATCAGTTTTGGTAGCAGAGGATTGTTATTGATTAATATTGATTAGTTTGGCAATAATTATTGATTATTGATTTTTGGTTATTAATATGAAAAGTTAGTATTCGTTTTGTTTCATGTAGTCTGGAAAGACGGGTACGGAGTTGCCTAAGATCCAGGGATGATGATGATGTTGTTATTTTAGCCTTAAGGGGGCAGAGGAATAGTGTGGAAAAGTATCACACTGCAGAAGTACTTTGTCTGTTGTCGTAATATCAAACAGTGAGATGCTGTTGATGTTATTTTAGGGATTTATTCTGTTGAGAAAAGGTTGTGTGAAATAGTGGAAAGTCCGCTTCCGAAATTTTGGCTTTACATCCCCAAAGGAGTACCAAGACTTTTTTCACTCGAAAATTCTCTTCCGAAACTTTGGCTAGTATCCCCAGAAGAGTACCAAGACCTCTTTTCACTTGATTGGGAGTAGAGTAGCGCTGGTCGTTATTTTACTAGAAGTAAAAGAAATCTCTTCGAATGATCGAACTATCTCTTTATTTTAGTGGAGCAGACAAAGTAGCATTGCTTTGTGTTGTTTCTAACAAGAATTTAGTTAAGAAAAATCTTGTAGTACATTGCCGTATTATTTTGTAAAGGCAGGGTCAGTAGCAGGAGTTATACTGATGTCACAAAAAGCCGCACTGGCATTGGTCGAGACAGTGGGTGCATAGTGAGCCGTGATTGGTTAGTTGGTGTGAGCCGCGCTGACATTGGTCGAGATAGTGGGTGTGTAGTGAGCCGTGATTGGTTGGTTGGTGTGAGTCGCGCTGGTATTGGTTGAGATTCAGCTAATAGAGTGAGAGGATTTACGGAAGGTTTCCTTGGTTTGTTTTTAGGTTTATTTAGCGAGAAAAAGAGAGTTTAAAATGAAGATGGTAAAAAGAATACAACATTTCTTTAAAAAGGATAAGCCGATGGTTACTAGAAAGGGGCTTCCTGTACCTCCTCCAAGATCACCTGCTTCTTTCATGATGTTAGAGCGTGGATATCATACATGTACATGGTTAGAGAATTGGATGAGTTACACGGAAGATGATGGAGTTTTAGCTTTTCCAAAGCATGGTACTTTTAATGTGAGGATGTTGGAAAATTTGAGGAGACAAATGAATTCATTAAAACCAAATCCCAGACCTATGCAGTATGAGGCTCTTGAAGAATGGGAACATGAAGCGTATGAAAGAGAGAGAGACAGGAATGGGATAAGATATAGGAATACATTGAGGAGATATTCAGAAGCTAGGTGGGATGATCAGATGAAGAGATGTAGAAGAGAAGTGATTGCAGATGGGTTATATCCAGTAATAGTTGCTGAGGATCAGGCTGGAGGAAAATGTAAAGAGAAAAAGAATAATGTAGAGACTTCAGAATTAGACATTGATCCAAATGAAATCGATGATGAATTATTAGATGAGATGCTATTATAAGAGACCTCCACCATATAAGGAGAGCCCGGATGGGATTTCTCTGAGTGCACCGTTAATTGAAATAGAAGTTCCACAAGTCCCACAAGTTTCACAAGTTACAAATGTTCCAACATCTTCACAGTCTTCATAAGGTACTCGAGAGTTACAGGAAAAAGAGATTGACATGTTAAACAGAACAAGAGAGGAGTTGACTCAGAAAATTAGTCAGTTGAGTTTAAATGCAGAAGCATTGTCAGTACCAGTAACAATTGATCCTATAGTTCCATTGTACAGTGAGGGTCAGAATATTTCAAGAGTGCATACATTGACAATTCCTATGAATAGTGTCAGGGATGCTAGTGGATCGGAACTAGTTGAGAGGAGTGCTTCATTGATTGATCTTCCAATAAATAAAAAGGTGATTGAAACACCAAAAAGCAGTGTGCAGATAGATCCCAGGAAGCTAGTGCAGAATGTGAGAGAAATGACTCCAGTATCAGGGGGTTCAGTGGGACCTTCGCCGGAGGAGTTAGACGATTGGATAAGAGGAATAGAAACTAATAAGTCTAAATTGAGTATAGATATAGGTAAATTGAGAGTAGATCTGGTAGAAATGATTAATGGTACAATACGTCCAGAGAGATTGAGTAAATATCAGGATGAAGAGTTGCTATTTGTGTGTAAAAATATTACATGGAGAGCGAAGAATTTACATGAGAAATTGGTAGAGGTTGCACAAGAATATGGAGTGGAAGGTAATTTTCCAAGATTTCCTTAGATCATACCATAGCTTATATGCTGATCTCAGAACTTTTAATATTATCTTTTTAAAATATTTTGGATGACCAAATTTATAAAGGCAGTTATCCTCATCTGTTACAGTGTGCCAGTATGAAGGATACAAATCACGGGGTCTAAGAAGGATCCTAATATTCTTAAATTGAAAGGCTCTGTAATATGCCAAAAGGTCCGGGCTAGCTATGCCTCCTCGATTTTTCCTCTGGCAAAGCTTCTTCCACGCTATCCTTACCCCTTTGGAAGCCCAAATAAAGGTGTTAATTTCACTTTGGATCTTCTTTAACCATATGGGCTTGAATTCCAGTGGGATTGCATTAAATAAGAAGGTGAATTTAGGCAGAATTGACATTTTTACAGCATTTGTTCTCCCCAAAAAGTAAGGGACAGACTATTCCAGGACTTTAGCAATTTTCTCATCTCTTTAACTTTTGAGTTGAGGTTTGCTTGGGCAATCTCATCGGTGTTTGTTAGAACCTCTATCCCCAAATATTTAATTCTGTTATTACCTCCTATTGATGGTGAATTCATATTCCAGAGCATCATCTCAGTCTTCTGGCGATTAACTAGGTAACCGGAGATGCTAGCGAAATCTGTTAACAACTTTGTTATGGGGTGAAGGGATTTATCTAAATCACTTGTGTAGAGCATTAGATCATCTGCATATAATGCAACCTTAATGACCCATTCTTTAAAGGTGAAGGGAATAATTTCTTGAGACCTTCTGATCATATTTGCAAGAGGCTCAATGTACAAATTAAAAAGATGAGGGAGAGCGGGCACCCCTGTCTCGTGCCTCTGTTGATAGCAAATTCTTTCGAGAGACTTCCATTTATCAGAATTTTTGCTTTCGGAGCTTTATATATGTTTCTAATTGCTCTCAAGAAATTATCTCCTAAACCAAAGTGAAAAATAACGGATTGCAGGAATGACCAATTTACACGGTCGAATGCTTTAGCAGCATCGAACGTAAGTACCGCTAATGGGATTTTTTCTTGGGTGGCTATATCAATGGCGCCAATAAGTTGGTGAGTAAGTTCGTGTAATTGCCTCCCCTTAGTGAAACCTTTCTGGTCGTTGTGAATAATTTTATCGGTTATATTGCCTAACCTTATAGCTAAAACCTGGGTGAAGATTTTATAATCATTATTAAGAATAGAAATAGGCCTGTATGACTCACATTTATGAGGGTCTTTACCAGGTTTCAAAATTAAACTGATAGTGGCATCATTCCATGATTTTGGGAGCTGTTGGCCATCCAGATATATGGAATTAAAAAGGTCTGTCAAAATGGGGGCTAATTGTTCTTTTAGGGCTAGATAAAATTCATTTGGGATAGCGTCAGGGCCAGCAGCTTTGTTTTTTTCATCTTATTTATCGCCTTCATGACCTCCTCTATAGTTATTATTTTATTTAAGGCTTCACATGAGTCTAAGTCCCTACTATAGTGGTCTAGCACCTATATGGTGCTCACCTGGAACCCCGGACTGCTTAAAAGACTCTCTTGCTGCCCCATTGAGAAGTGCAGGTATAACTCGTTGGGGAGAACTTCATGAAAACGGCATCCTACAAAGTTGGGCTTCATTGCTAGAAAAGACCAATGGTGGTCTTTCCAAGTTCAAATACTATCAGCTGGCGAGTTGGTCAAAAGACCAAGAGAAAACATCAGCTTCTACACAAAAATTGGAAGAAGAGTTTCAAAAAGACCCAACCCGGAAAGAAGTATCTAAATGGTACTGGTATATGATTCAGAACGAGGAAGGCGATTTCACCACCCCAGACGACATCTGGAAAAAAGTATATCCCGATCAAGACTTGCAACAGCTATGGCAAGTATCCTGCACTTTTCTTTGGTATACTATTGCTTCTGCACCCCTAAGGAAAAACCATTTGTTTACCATACACAGGTCATATTGTTCGCCTGAGAAGCTGTCTAAAATAAATAATCAGGAGACGAAACACTGCCCGAAATGCAACGAGATAAATGCAAACGATATTCATATGTTTCATCTGTGCACACACCTTGGTGTCTTTTGGGAAGAAGTTGGTAAGAGTATTTCAAAAGCTTTAGATATCAACATCAAGGTAAGCACTTTTACAGTTATTTTTGGCATTTCGGATAATATTGCAGCGGATATGGTACTAAGTAAAAACCAAAAATATTTATTATTTGTCTTGATCCTGTTAGCTAGACGGGAGGTGTGTATTAATTGGATTCTCCCTACTCCTCCTGGGGTGGCAGAGTGGCGTAGGGCAGTAGATAGAATTAAGAAGCTGGATAAAGCTAGTGGGAAGAGCAAACGAGTAAAGTATTGGGAACTATGGGATAAGAATATATGTTAAACTAGGGCGAGATGTCCAATGATTTTATCTAATGCGAATCCAAACAAGTTGGATGGAATCATCATGGTGGGACCATGTTTGACCAATTCCAAATACCTTGAAGGTTGTTGAGACCTGGTTTAACCTTGTACCCTATTGGCGGCTTTCTTTTAAGAGTTTTGTGGTATATAAGGTGACTTTGGCCTTACCATAACCATATTTAATCGCATAAATGAGGACAAAAAAAAAAAGAATATGGAGTGGATAATGGGAAATCTAAAGCTTTTTAGAAAACATATAGATTGGACTTTACTGAAAAGGATTTAGAGAGTTTGAATACGTCTGGTAAACCATTTCAAATAAAAGAATTGATTAATACCTTGAAGAGATGGGGTGATGTGGAACGATGGAAAGGTAGATGGGCGAAAAAGAAGGAAGAAATGATTGCTAATAAAAATGTGAATGCATCTTCTTTACTTACATTAAGAGAAGCAGAGCAAGTTGAAATGATATATCCGATGAGAGAAGTTCCAGGTGGTGGATATGTTCACATTCCTTGGTCAAGGCAAGATAAATTGTCTTTTACTAATGATTTCCCCAGATTGAGAGAAAAGCCTGTCGAGTGGTACAAACAGGTAGCGAGGTTTGTAAAAGTTTCAACGGTCTTGTTGAAAGATTTGGATGGCTTATTTGACATTGTAGTTCCAGCTGATTTATGGACTGAGTGTAAAATTGCAGTTGGTTGGCCAAAAGAAGAATATCCTAGAGCTGTTAAAACAGGAGCACCTTCAGAAGAGGTGATGAAAAAAATATAATCAGGTAATTACTTACCTGAAAGGTAAAATTTCTCCAAAAGAAACAGATTGGGTTAAAATTGATAGGACAATACAGGAGTCAAAAGAATCAGTACATGCATATTATGAGAGGCTTTTACAAGTGTTTAAACAGTATAGTGGCTTTGAAAGTATAACTGACAAAGATATGGGACATTTTGTGTATAGTTTTGTATTTGGACTGAAACCTGAGATTAGTAATATGATACAGCAACATTTGATTTGTTGGCAGAGTAAGACAGTGGATGAGATTTTGAGATATGCTAAGTATTGTAGTGATGATATTGAGTCGAGGCATAAGAAATTAAAGAGAAGATGATGTGGGCACAAGTGAAAGTGGCGCAACAGAAAGATGGGAGTTATGTCAATGATTCTCAAACAGGTTTCCAAATGAAAGGAAAGAATCAGAATTTTAAAAATGGTCAGGTACTTAAAATTAATGGTGTATTAAATGGTGGAAAAGGTAGAGGTAAGAATAATAGAGAAGAAATGAAAAAGAAATATTTTTGTCATGCGTGCGGAAAGTTAGGACATTCGAAGAACGAGTGTAAGTACTTGCTAGGAAATAATGGAATGATTCAAATTTCAATCTGCAGATTCAGAATGAAGCGGCTGTGAATCAGCAACAGCTGCAACAGGTAGTTACACCACAGGTTCAACAAATACAAGTACCTCAAGTTCCTATGCCAAATAATGTGAATGCTCAGGTACAGAGATACAGTGTGAATGCTGGATTTCACTTGAGTGAACAAGTTGGTAAGAATCAAAATGTACAACAATATTGGTTGCAGTGTCCTAAGAGTGATTCAGATTCATCTCAATGACGGTGCCTGAGGGGGGAGGAAGAGTGCGTGCTTGGCGCATCTCTAGTGGTAGATCAGTCAGGTCCTTTTGTTGATGGGAAAGTGGAAGTTAATAATATTACATTCCTTGTGGACACTGGTGCTACCCATTCTACTGTAAGAGCAGCAGAAATTCCAAACCTACCCCTCTTGGGAGAAACTATCCAAGTTGTAGGAGTTTCAAATAAGTATATTAGAACTCCAGTGACCAAACCAATGGAGATTCATATTGGAGAATTCAGAGATATGCATCATTTTGTGGTATGTGACACGAGTCCAGTGAATCTTTTAGGTAGGGATTTTCTTTGCAAGATGAATTGTACCATCTATTGTACACCAGATGGTATTGCTTTTCAGACACCAGATGAAGATGTTGCTTTTAAAATGATGTTAGCAAAGCAAGGGACAGAAGTGAATGATCTATATTCATTGCTCACATTTGAGGATTTGCCCGGTGAGTTGAGAGACACAGTAAGAACAGATGTATGGGATTTTACAGGAAAAGAAATTGGACTGATGAAGGGTGTTGACCCTATTCAAATTACAGTGAAACAAGGTGCAGAGTTTCCAAAAACACCACCATATAAGATGAGTCCTGAGACTATATCAGGAGTTATTCCTGTAATAGAGCAAATGATTGAACAAGGCATTCTAAAAGAAATATTGGGAAGTCCTTGCAATTCACCTATTATGGGAATTAAGAAACCAAGTGGAAAATACAGAATAGTGCAAGATTTGCGAAAAATGAATAAACTTGTGTTACCTTGTTGTCCAATAGTGCCAAACCCAGCAGTGATTCTTTACCAAATTCCTTGTGATGCGGAATGGTATACAGTGATTGATTTGTGTCAAGCATTTTTCTCGATACCTTTACATCCGGATAGCCAATATTTATTTGCTTTCCGGTTCGGAGACCGTGTTTTGGCATGGTGCCGAGTTCCTCAAGGGTATTCAGAGAGTCCTTCAATTTTTAATCAGATTTTGAAAAAATGACTAGAGTCATTGGTTAGGCCAGAGAATTCAGTGTTAGTGCAGTATATTGATGACCTACTGGTGGCATCAAAAACACGAGAGGCATGTGTGACAGATACAATTGCTCTACTGAATCATTTGGCAGAAGGTGGGCATAAAGTGTCACCAGCAAACTTACAATTTTGTCAGAAAGAAGTTCAATATTTGGGACACAAAATTGAAAAGGGAGTTAGGAGAGTGTTACAGGATCGAATCAATGTGATTTTGCAAATGGAACCTCCCAAAACACAGAAAGAAGTTCAAATGTTTTTGGGCATGGTAGGATATTGTAGGCAATGGATTAGTGGATTCTCACTGATTGCCAAACCTCTACAGAGGTTGACTCACAAAGATGTGATTGATCCGATTGAATTGGATGAAGAAAGCATGAAAGCATTCATTGAGCTGCGAGATAGTCTTTGTCGAGCACCTTCATTGGGAATGCCAGACTATACGAAAGATTTTGCATTGTTCTGTTGCGAGAGAGATGGGTGTGCGCTTTCAGTTCTGACACAAACACATGGAATGACTCGTCGACCAGTGGCATATTTTTCTGCTACTTTGGACTCCGTGGCTGCAGCATTACCAGGTTGTTTGAAAGCAGTGGCTGCTACTTGTGTGAGTCTTGAGCAGAGTGAATCAATTGTTATCGGACATCCAGTGAAAGTATATGTGCCACACTCTGTTGAGATCCTATTAACTCACACACGAACACAGTACATGACGTACAGTCGTTTGACTAAATACAAGAGAGTGATCCTGGGTGCTGAGAATGTGACAGTAACAAGATGTACAACATTGAATCCAGCAACTTTGTTGCTGAGTTCAAGTTGTGAAGATGTGAGAGACGAAGCAGATCATGATTGCCTGGATGTGATAGAGTTGTGTACAAAACCAAGACCTGACATAAAAGATACACCACTAGAAGAGTCAGATTGTGTGATGTTTGTGGATGGATCTTGCCTGAGAGATGAAAAAGGTGTATTGAGTGCTTCTTATGCTGTATGTACAGTGGCTATGGTTCTTGAAGCATCCTGTCTAAGAGGGAAAAATTCAGCACACATTTCTGAATTAATTGCACATAATGGGGCGTGCATAATTGGCAAAAATTTGAGAGTAACCATATTCACTGATAGTCAATATGGTTTCGGGTGGTGCACGACTTTGGTCAATTGTGGATGCAACGTGGATTTCTGACTTCTTCAGGATCCCCAATCCAAAATAGTAAACATGTAAAAGATTTACTGAATGCACTGCAATTGCCTAAAAAGATTGCAGTGGTTAATTGTTCAGCACATAAGTCAGGAAATGATTATGTGACCAATGGGAACAGATACGCAGACCAAGTGGCTCGTTTCTGTGCACAAAATTAAATTTCAATAAACAGAGGAAAAGAGAAAAATAATACAAATTGTCACTTGATGTTCTCTGCAATAGAAACATGGGATGAAATTAAACAGTTGCAGTAAGAAGCTAGTGATAAGGAAAAAGAAATTTGGATCAAATCAGGATGTAAAAAGAGATCTGATGATGAAATATGGGTGTATGTAGATGAGAGACCAGTAATGCCAGACTGTTTACTTTCACAGATGGCAAGGATGTATAATGGTTTAATACATGTTGGGAGAGATGCTATGATTAGACTCTTCAAACAGTCAAGGTATAATCCAAAGTGCAGGGTCATTGCAGAGAGTCTATGCCAAAGATGTACAGTGTGCCAGCAGCAAAATCAGGTAGAAAGACAGTTGTTAGTTAGGGCAGAATTGGGAAAGCTGCAGGACCTTTTACAAGGTTGCAGGCAGATTTTATTGAATTCCCTCCTTGTAATGGACTAAAATATGTGTTAGTTGTTGTTTGACTGTTTTGTCGTTGGGTGGAAGCATATCCAACAAGAAGGAATGATAGCTTGACTGTTGCTAAATTGCTTTTAAGAGAGATAATTCCTAGATTTGGATTTCCAGTCTCTTTAGAAACGGATAGAGGAACACATTTTAATAATGAAATAATTTGAATGATTTGTGCAGCGTTACAAATTGAACAAAAGCTGCATTGTGCCTATCGACCAGAAGCATCAGGAGTGGTCGAGCAAATTAATGGCACTATCAAATCAAGACCGTCAAAAGTCTGTGCATCCACAGCACTGAAATGGCCAGATGCTTTACCCTTGGTATTGATGAGTCTGAGAAGTATTCCTGATAAAAAGACTGGATTATCCCCACACAAAATAATTATGGGGAGAGCAATGAGACAGCCGATTGTACCAGCAAATCAACTGATAAATATTACTGATGATCTGGTGCTTGATTATTGCAAAGGATTGCCTGATGTAGTGCGTTCTGTGTCTCATCAGGTTGGAGAAATTGCAACTACAACTCAGCAAGAAGAAGCACATGATCTAAGTCCAGAAGAGTGGATCCTGGTGAAGAAACACATAAGAAAATCGTGTTTGGAACCTACATGGCATGGCCCTTACCAAGTGATACTGGTGACGACGACAGCAGTAAAGTGTGGTGGCTTACCAAATTGGATTCATGCAAGTCACACGAGAAGAGTCCCAAGTCCACTTGAAAGACAAGAAGAAGCAGAAAGTGGAGAAAATGAAATTGTAGAGTCTGAAGTTACAGATTCTGAAGTTGAACAAGGAACAAGTCGAATAGACTGGGCACCAGCTACTGGGTCTCAAAAGACTGCTGTTGAGAAAGAAAAAGAGAAAGTGAATCAAGAGCAAGTAAAACAGAGAAAAGGACTGAATAAAAGAACTCGCGAACTTGACAACGAAGCAATGGAAGCTGTGCAAGCTAAGAAAGCAAGAAAAGGTGATGTGTGGCCAGAAGGAGTGAAAAGACTGAAATACACTCTGAAACAAAGATCACCTGACACAATAATTGAAGTTTCAGATCAGACTGAGCAAAGTGAGTCTGAAGAAGAATCAGTTCGTAAAACAAAAAGAGTGAAGGTTCCAAATAAGAAATACATAGGACCAGAATGGACATATGTGGTGTTGGAAGAAATTGAAAACACAGATAAGATCCAAGAAAACACTGGTACAGAGCAGGGTGAAGGAGACAGTTTTGAACCACATTAAAAGGACTGTAAAAATTAAGGTGCAACACTTTTGAGAAAATTATTCTGAATCATTCAAAAGACTTGAAGAAGAAGAAGATATATAAAAAGAAAAGAAGAAAAAGAGGGGGTAAAGAAGAAAAGCCATTAGTGTGAGGATACACTACTTTGGATAGATATTATTTTTGGATAGATATTTTTATAGATTAGATATTTTTTTAGCTATTTTTTGATTCTAAGTTAGATTTTTTAGTTTTTTCTTAGTTTTTTTTTAGTTTTTTTTTTAGTTTTTTAGAATTAGTACAAATTTAATTAGAAATGGCAAATACAGCAGAGACTGGACATCAAAATCATATTTTTAAACGTAAATGTATTAATGCTTGCTTATTTAGTATATTTTTACTAATGATAGTATGGTTAACACTAATTGTCATTGTGCCTGTCTTAATGGTAACTAATCAAAAGAATGACACTAATATTAATGGTGTGATGAGTGAAAAAGTAGATACTAAAGGTTTAGAGGAAGACTCACATACTAAAATGGAAAAGATGAAAGATGACAGTATCTATCATCATGATAAATCAATTAATGATTTTTCGTTAAGTCTTTACCAAATTTTTGTATGAGTATGTTGATGTAATGGATGCGAGAGATTGTTATGTGTGCATGCAATTACCGTCGTCTGTCTCAGAGGGGTGACATATCATCACCTACCTTTAACATACGGTGTGTCTTGTAGTGTCTTAACAAGTTTATTTTACGAGAGGGGAAGTCTCCAATATTATTATTCTAAAATGGATTTAGTATTTCATAAATTCCTATTAGAAGGAATATGAATAAAATAAATAGTGCTAGAAATGCGGAATATATGGGAGAATTTTTTCATTCTACGCAAACAATAGATACAGTATATGCACATAGACATAACCTAACTTGTAGATTACGACTTGAAGAAATAGAATTCATTAACAGGGTTGAATATAGAAGACAAGAGTTTCAGAGAAAGGCTGCTGAGCAAAAGTCTCATGTATCTCCATGGGCTTTCAGAGAAGGAGATTACAAGAGGGGCGAGACTTACGCTGCCATGACCCTAGACTGGTATCATAGAAGGAAGCTTTGTTTACTTAGACAAAAGACTGACTACAATAATTTTTTCATTGGTTCTAGTGAATGTGATCATACTCTTCTAGTTACGGGAGGATGGGGATTGAAAGGAGGAACTGATCCTGTCTTTCTGGGAATCTATTATGTGTGTGGTAAGAATGCCTACTATAGGTTGCCTGCACATTGGTACGGATGTTGTTATTTAGCAATAGTATTAGCAAAAATTTACCACATGGGTGAGAAACATAGAATTAATTAAATAAAGAATGGACTAATACGTAATAGGAGAGTGAGTCTGTCACAAATTATAGGAGATGTTTTTGGAGCATTGATACCTTCAGTTGGAGTTATACTAAATTCGCACAAAATTAGAAAATTGTCCACAGTGGTTGATCGTTTATCAACAGATACTGCTGGTGGGTTTTTAATGGTCGATACTAAGATGGTTGCAATTAGATCTATGGTTTTGCAGAATCGACTTGCTCTTGATGTATTATTGGCTAAAGAGTGTGGAGTCTGCAATATGTTGAAAATACAACAATGTTGTACTTATATCCCTGACAATAGTAAAAATCTTGAGGGGTATATTAAGAATATTACAAATCTTCATCAAGAATTATCCGAATTGAAGGTTGATGGTGCTTGGCAGAAACTTGGTAAGAGTTTTTCCTCTGTGGCAAATTGGTTTTCTACATTTGGGAATAGTCTATTAGGGAAAATATTAACACCTATTATTGCAGTGGCTACAGTGATACTAATGATTTTCTTGATTTATAAATGTTGCAAATGCAAGAAAGAGACATCTGATAACAAACGAAGAGCAAGAAAAAGAAAGAGAGAAGAAATAGAACTAGAGGATAGAAGAGGAAACTATTATGAAATGATGAGGGATTTAGATGGACTAATGATAAAACGAGAGAGAACAACAGCTTTTTAAGTGACAAATTGTATTGGTGGGTATTTGGTGATGGCTCGAAGACGCCATCAAAGGGGGGATTGATGGAGCAGGGTTTTTGAAAAATAAAACCTGCTCAGATTGAAACCCCTAGTAACATTTTCTAATTTTTCTAATAGTGTGCAGTGAAAAACGTGTGGTTATAATAACTAACATGAGGGAAAATAATACTGCGCAAGTGCGTACTAAAGCACTGAACTAGGCCGCAAATGCTTGACTAATGAAAATAAAGAGAATAATGCTGCTTTTTGTGCATGTTATTAACGTTTGTCAGGAAACCCTTAACATGGGTTGCGCATGGTTAGATGCAACATTTGGGAGAGTGCGTAAAGAAAAGTATTTCAAAATGAGTAATTATATTTGGGGGTTTTTCTGTAGAAGCATGGGTTAAGCAAAATAAAGAATTATTAACTGAAAAATCAAAAGACAATGTGGAGGGAAGGCAAAGGAAAGCGACCTTCGAATTTATGTATGCCTGCCAGAAGTTAAACGTGAAGACGAAAAACAATCGACAAGTGATGAACGTTTCCTCTGGAAGCACCCGAGTGGCACAAGAAGTAACAGAAACTGAAACATTGGCGGAGAGAGAAGGAAACTGAAGTCTGATATTGTATACTTGTATTCCCTGGGATGATGTAGTTGTGATGTTGAAAAAACAAAACAATAGAACATTGAGAGAGATGGACATGCCGAGTGTGGTGTGACAGTACACCCCCTTCCTTAACCAATCACAATGTAGTTTTGTCCCAGACTTGAAACAAGTGTGGGTTGGACATTTGGGTTTTAGGGTATAATTGAGGTGCCCTGGTGGGAGGGGTTATCCTGTTGCGTTGGTGTCTTCTTGCGATGCTGATGGCGTTAGGTGTGATCGTTGCTGTCGTCGGTTTGCTGTAGAGGCCTACCTGTTTTTTCCCTGTTCCTGATTCCTGGTTTAAACTTTTCCCTTTCAAATCTTCTTGAGGGGCCCTGCTGTTCCCGTGGCCAGGGATCAGATTTCCTGTTTCCTTCTGGGTTAGTATAGATAGAAACCTGAATTTGCATAATCATTTGCAAATGTATTTTGTCTCTGAAACTTTTCTCTCTTCGCTTTTCCACTCCGTCAATGCACTGTCGATGTGATGTGATTTGTCATTTTCTCTTTGCTAATTGTTTATTCAGTGATATTCCATGGTTTTGTACTGTGTATTGGTACTTGATGAGCATTTAATTCACATTATTTAGATAAAACATTATAAATATACACATTAATTATTACCTACAACTATTCAACTACAAAAAGATGCCATCGTCACATTATTTAGATAAAACATTATAAATATACACATTAATTATTACCTACAACTATTCAACTACAAAAAGATGCCATCGTCACATTATTTTTCTATGAGTAATGCAGGTTCGGTTGGAAATTGGTAAGTTATGTCTGAACTTTGCATTTTACACTGAACCCAGCGCTAAGGGACTTTGTTGGGTAATGTAATTGGGCCTTGTTTATTGCAAATCTATTGATCCCTGAGCGCTGGATCAACCTCGGCTCCACACCCACCAAACAGAGTGCCTTGTACATGTCGAGCCTACAGCCCCAAAACTAACCCTGGGCAGTAAATTCCGCTCCGCTCGCAGAATTTGCGGAATTTTGGCAATTCCGCGTTCCGCAGAGAACGCGGAATTGCTGAAAATTCCGCGATCCGCGTCGTAGCGGAATTTTTTCCTTGTTTGTGCTTTAAAAATGCGATTTCGCGCGTGTGGTATTCACTTACCGGGATTTCCGCGTTTGCCGATGAGTTTTCCTATCCGTTCGCGTGCGCCACGAGATTTTGGTAGCCGGCCGCGCGATCCCGCGAGAGTGTGCGATTGCGAACACGTCATTCGGATGCGCCATCGGACACTGCGAGAGTGTGCGATCGCGAACACGTCATTTCGGACGCGCCATCGGACACCGCGAGAGTGTGCGATCGCGAACACGTCATTCGGACGCGACATCGGACATCCGGCGGAAGTTTGGTGAAGCTCACGATGCCGAACACGCAAATTCTGGAGAAGAATAATATCTGGAGCAGCATAAAGCCTTCTCGAAAATGATGATTTGGATGAAAAAAACTCCTCAGATTGACATTTGGCTGTACTTTTTGGTGCAAGGAGTCCTTTTTTTTAAACTTTTTTTTGGGAGAGGAAGGAAGTGCCCCATAGTCTCCAACTTCCTGTCCCTGTCCAGCAGGCTCCTCCCAGTGCTTTGTCCATGTTCTGTTCACTTTCATTTGGATTTGGAGCTGGAAGGATCACTCTTTGTGTCTGCTGCATCATATATCATTGGATTTGAGGACTTTTGGATTTGAGATTTTACAAGTAAGTTGGTGTTGTTTGTTTGATTGGGGCATTGCAGTTGCTGCAACTACAATTTTGGTACTTTTCATCATTTCTAAAAAAATGTTTTGTGAGTAGCCAGTAGGCCCAGAGCTAGTCATGGGTGCATGATGAAACAACTGTTCCTTTGGTGTGTGTTGAATTTATTTTAAACATCATTTAGGGCATGGATGGCATTGGACTAAATTGCAAAATGTGTATTTTTGGGGGTATTTCAGTTTTTGGGTGTGTGTTAAATAAATGTCTTTGTTGTGTGTGTGTGGTGTGGTTGTTGTGTAACTTGCACACCTTGTTTAGACCTGTGGATTTTCGTTTTTGCATTTTTGCATTAAAGCTGTGCTGTTTAGCATGCCTCCTTTGCCTGGCTATTATAGGCCTGTTTCAGTTAATTGTGACTGTGAGTGTCCATGTGGCTGGTGGCCATTTTGTGGTGGTCGTTATATGTGTGCTGCTTTTGCCATATAGGCCTGCATGTGTTTCCTTTGTTCATTTTTGGCCTAGGCTTCTTGTTGTTGTGGGCCTGGCCATGTGGCTGACGGCCATTTTGAAGCCAGGCAGTGTGCTTTTACCATAGGCCTGCATTGTCTGTCTTTGCTTTCTTGTTGTTGTTGTGGGCCTGGCCATGTGGCTGGTGGCCATTTTGAAGCCAGGCAGTGTGCTTTTGCCATAGGCCTGCAAGCTTGTGGCCTAGTCTGCCAACAGGCCTTTCATCCAGTAGGCTCAGAGGTAGTCATGGGTGCATGAAACAACTGTTTCTGTGTGTTCTGTTGAATTTAAACATCATTTAGGGCATGGATGGCATTGGATTGAATTGCAAAATGTGTTTTTTGTGGGGTATTTCACTTTTTTGGTGTGTGTTAAATAAATGCCTTTGTTGTGTGTGGTGTGTTTGTTGTGTAACTTGCACCTTGTTTAGCCCTGTGGATTTTCGTTTTTGCATTTTATTGCATTAAAGCTGTGTTGTTTAGCATGCCTCATTTGCCTGGCTATTACAGGCCTGTTTCAGTTCATTGTTTTCCAGGCCTCCTGCTTGTTGCTTGTGACTGTGAGTGTCCATGTGGCTGGTGGCCATTTTGTGGTGGTACTTTAGTAGTGTGCTGCTTTTGCCATATATGCCTGCATGTCTTTCCTATGTTCCTCTTGGCTTACTGCTTCCATCTATCCCCTTTGCCAGCTGCAGCTCCCTGAATGACTTGATGAGCAAATAATTTAATGCCAAACAAACAGGTTCCACTTCCATTACATTTGTATTTTTGTTTTTGTTCTTCTTCTTTCCTATCCTTCCTGAGTGTACACAGTATACCATGAAAGCCCTTGTTGTCAAAGTCTCACAAATGGCTACACTGTTATGTTTTTTTTTTAATAACTTAAACTGAGTTAATACAATTTAATAATATAACACTAACAAGTGTGACCACCACACACTAAGTTATATATTATATTTGTTTGTTTGTACTAGTAGTAATTGAACCACAACAACAAATGCAACATTTCACTGATGTTCTTCTCCTGGCTTCTTTGCTTTTAGGTGCACAAAAAGACAGAGGAGGAGGTGTCATCATCACCCGTTGTACTGCCAGACAGAAGTCCTGCTGCGCACAACGTCACGTGACGTGTGGCCACAGACATCTCTACAACTTGTGCAACAGCGTCCTGCTGACATCTGAAGAATATGGCCCCAAAGAAAGTTACCAGGTCCTCCAGTACCAATAAAGTTGCCAGTGAGAAGAAGGAACAGAAGAAGGAAGTGGCACTTACCAAGACTGGTGTGCCACCCACGATGTTTATTGGGAAACAAAAAATTACACCTGCAGCAGCGGTGTCCGGGGACCAAGCTGGGAGCAGCACCTCCGCATCAGCGGCCCCACCCCACCAACCTAGGCCCAAGCCCAAGAGTGTAGCAGAGGTAGCCAGTCTACTAACAAGCAGTGATGTTGAAATGTCATTATCGCAAAGTAGTACCCAATCAACGCAGGTGGAAACTCAGCAGATAAGTGGGCAACAACAGCCGCAACAACAGCCGCAACAACAGCCACAACAACAGCCCACAATAGTAGTTGTTGCTCCTGAAGTAGGGGCAGTTCAGGAAATCGAGCTTCCTGCAGATGAAGAGGAGCAAGCCACTCTTTCAGAAGATCCATTGTCTTCCAGATCCCCAGCAAGGAAAAGGAGGGTTAGTCCATCAACTTCTTCTCCAAGCTCCGCTTCTGATGATCTAGATGCCACTTGGAATCCACCAGCTCAGTCTGAGAGTGATGCACGCCACAAGACAAGGCTAGTGAAAAGGAAGGTTCCAGAAAGCCTTAGAGTTATGGAGGTATATGTAGAAGAGGGGGATGATGATGATGACGAGCCAGTCATCATGAACATCACTCCCGGCCCGGAGGAAATGGAGACCAATATTATTACCCTATCCAAAATCGCTGCGAGGGAAGTAGCACGGATACCACCAAGACAGGTAACACCACCTCCAGCTTCCGTATTTGCATTTGCTAAGGCCCGGCAGGGACCTACATCAAGCTCAACCACCACCTCAGTACTAGGTAGTGGTACTGTAAGTGCACAGAGTCAAATTCCACGCCCACCCTCCAGTTCATCTGGCATTGAAAGTGGCACCTCCAGCAGCACCAGAAAGTACACCTCCCCAGTTTGGGACTTCTTTTCGGTTAGCAGTACGGAGGAGAACATTGCTATATGCTCAATTTGTCGACACACTGTTAAGCGGGGTAAGCTTGGTACAAACTATGGTACCGGAGGCCAAACAAGTCATCTCAAAAACACCACATCATCCAGTGGGAGGCTCACCTACTTCGCTTACAAAAAAGTAAAACTGCACCCATTGCTGTTGGTAGGGATGAAGAAGTAGAAGAAGATATGATCGTGGTGGAAGGTGAACAAGAGGGAGATATTTCTAGCCCAGTCCCCAGCAGTGTAGTGGTACCGCCCACATCCTCAGCAACATCTCAGTGGCACCGTAGTAAGAAGAGTCATACTCAGAGTCAGACTGAGACACCAAGGCAACCGAGTACTGCAATGTAAAAAAGTGCGTTGTTGAGCCTAACTGGGCTCAAGAAGACAGCTGCACCACAAAGGAAAATAATCCAGCCTACTATTGACAGCATGCTTAGGTCGGAGGGGCAGTACGAACGCAACCACCCAACGGCACGTTTGTACAATGCAAAGCTGGCTAAAATGTTAGCGCTGGACCTTCTCCCTTTTTCTTTTGTGGAAGGGGTGGGTTTCCTTGAATTTGTGTCAGCCATCTGCCCTAAATGGAAGGTTCACTAGCTGGTCCTATTTCGCCAGAGTTGCTGTTCCAGCACTACATCACGATGTGCTGGAAGTGCTTGGACAAGCTTTGCAGCAGAGTGCTGTTCACAATATCCACCTGACAACAGACATGTGGACCAGTTGCCAAGCCACTGATTGCCTTTGGTATCGCTTTGTTTCGCCCTAAGTTGGCAGGGTATGCCCAGACGTGGGTCACCTTTCCACTTTATCACTTTACCACTGGATTAATCTAGCCTGGCTGATGACGGCTGAATAGCCAGAAACACGGTCCCAGGATGCTTGTTTCCCGGTCCAAAAGAGGGAAGACATGGCTTGGCAGTTCAGGCTGGACTGTTCCCATGAGGCCTGGGGTCAGACTGATTTGCATATGGTATGTCTGAACTGGGGTGGTGGAGTGAGCTAAGGGTGATGATGGATGACAGATCAGTTGACTGGGGGTGAGTGTTTGATTTGCTCAAACGCTCCGTCCATCATCCCCTTTGGAGGTATCGCTTTGTTCGCCCTAAGTTGGCAGGGTATGCCCAGACGTGGGTCCCTTGCTCACTTTACCACTGTAAGCTAGCCTGGCTGATGACGGCTGAATAGCCAGAAACCGGTCCCAGGATGCTTGTTTCCGTCAGAGAGGAACATGGCTTGGCAGTTCGGGCTGGACTGTTCCCATGAGACGGTCAGACTGATTTGCATATGGCCATGTCTGAACTGGGGTGGTGGAGTGAGGCTAAAGAATGATGATGAATTAAACCCAGATCAGTTGACTGGGGTGAGTGTTTGATTTGCTCAAGCGCTCGTCCATCATCCCCTTCAGTATGCGCTTTGTTCGCCTAAGTTGGCAGGGTATGTGACATTAAGGTCACTTAATCACTTTGCCACTGGATTCAAGTAGCCTGGCTGATGACGGCTGAATAGCCAGACACCGGTCCCAGGATGCTTGTTCCCGTCAGGAAGACATGGATTGGCAGTTCGGGCTGGACTGTTCCCATGAGGCACAGGGTCAGACTGATTTGCATATGGCCATGTCTGAACTGGGGTGGTGGAGTGAGCTAAGAATGATGATGGATTAAACCCAGATCAGTTGACTGGGGGTGAGTGTTTGATTGCTCAAGCGGCTCCGTCCTCATCCCCTTTAGTATCACTGATTACATGTGCATCACTGCACACTGGATATCTTTTGTGGGGTTTAGAGAAAAGATATCTGAAGCAGGTGCTGTTGACACTGCTGAGAGTTTTAATGCTACTCGGAAACATGCAACTGTAGCCATGTTCGCCATTGAGAAATCTCATACTGCTGCAAACATTTTGGAAGAGTTTAACAGCACGGTCTTTGAATGGCTGCGCCCAAGAGGGCTTAACATTGGTTTTGTTGCCACGGATAATGGCAGTAATGTACTTAAGGCCATGGAGGATGGTGCCTATTTCAGGGTCCCGTGTTTGGCGCACTGCATTAACATTATTGTTCAAGACTTTCTGAAAAAAGAAGCCATAGTCAACAACTTACTGACCACCTGCCGAAGAATATCACACATTTCAGCCATTCTTTTAAAGCCCGGAAGCAGCTGAGGATCATTCAACGTGAATATAGAAGGCCAGTCAAAGCACTCATCCAGGAGGTGGCAACATGTTGGAATTCAACTTATTACATGCTTGACCGTCTGTTTGAGCAGTACAGACCAATCAATGAATATGTCATGCAAAGAGGGGATGCTACTGTGAAAGGCGTGACCCTTCAGATGGACCAATCGTGCCTAGTTAAATGCCTGACAGAGATGCTACTTCCTTTCGAGGTCTTCACACGTGAAGTCAGCAAGGAGGACTGTACTATGGGTCAAGCTATCCCATTGTTGCACATGTTACAGCAACAGCTGAAGGAGGTGTCTGAAGCGTACATAGGTGTGGAGGAAAAAAATGAAGCATATGAGTTGGTGGAGAGCGTATCCCGTCGCTTAGCTGAAAATACAAGGGTGCAAACTAAGATTGTGTCAGGAAAACATTACATTTGTGCCACAATTCTGGATCCACGGTACAAATCGGCACTGAACAGTAAGACATTAATTCCTTTTTCAGAAGTGGACGTTGCCCGGTACAAACGTTGGATTGCTGAGGTAGCCAGTCACTTTGAAAATGAACGGCTGGCAATTAAAGGCCTGCTATTCAAACCCACAACAAGTACTGCAGCAGGGCATCCGGCGTCAAGTTCCACTTCAGAGCCTGAGGGCAGTGCGTTTGGCTCAGAGCGGTCACCAACACTATCGACAACAACAGCAAGAACTGGATCATCAGCCCCAGTAAAATCGGCACAGGATTGGTATTTACAGCAAGGGCTTGCTAGGTCCAGTGCTGATGCAAAGACAAAAGAGGCCAAACAAACTGTAGCACCCCTGAACATTGAGCGGATGGTCCAGGCCTATCTGGATGACCCAACAGAGGTCTACATTGATCAAAACCCATTGCGGTATTGGTTTGGGAAAAGGAACCAATGGCCAGTGCTCAGCAGGCTGGCGATAAACTATCTGGCTTGCCCTGTCGCAAGTGTCTCTTCTGAACGAGTTTTCAGTGCTGCTGGTGCCATTGTAACAGTGAAAAGGACCAGTCTCTCGCCCAAAAACGTGGAGAGGTTAACCATGATCAAAATTAATCAGCACTTTATACCACCGAATTACACAATACATGAATCAACGCAGGAAGATGAGGACAGCAACTTAGGTGATGGAAGTAGTGTGTTAGTTGATGATTACCTACTTCTGGTTGAACCCCCAGAGTTTGAGGATGAGCTATACTTCCCTGACAACTAGGCTTGAACTTTTTACTTTCCTCCTCCCTTATTTACTTTTATTTGTGTGTGCCTGTCTTTCTGGTTAGAAACTTCGAATCACAACAAATCCATCACCACCGTCTTCTAGTCTTTTTATTGCCATATTGCAGTTGCAGCTGTCTGCATTTCACTGAAGTCCACTCCTCCGAGTCCTGCTCCTCTATCCTCCTGACTCGCCCTAAATCCATTTCCCTCAAGCCAGATGATGATTGGATGTAGAATACAAGAAAAAAGAAAATGTTGCCTCGTTGAGTCCCTCCAAAAGAAGTGGAACATGATGACTACTATAGCTATCTTCCTTTCCGAGCCGAGAGAGACTGCCCCTTGACTTAAGATGAGAAGGACCAGGTAATGAATGATGGCATGCATTGGACGCTGACTGAATGATTTGTGTTGTTGTTGTTTGTAGTGCATGAAGTGAATTCATTGTGTACTATTATTTAATCTACACACAAAAAGTAACTCAAGTCAATGTTTCTCTTCTTGTTTTTTAATAACAAAATTGTACTTCTACTGCAGGCCGATCCATTGTATTTTGAATATGGAATGTGGACTCACTCTGTACACTGCACACTGAGTTGGACAACACCATGATGATGACCACAGTGACATAATATCTTCGCAGTCACTCAGTAGGATCGAAGATGATTGATGGAATAAGTCAGGGCATTTCATGAGTGGCATAAAAGGTAAACAAGTCAACAACAACCACAGCAGACCTACATGTCTGTGTAGTGGTGGAGTCGAGTCGAGTGTAGTGGTATGACTGACAGCGGTGCATTGATTTAGTCACTTAATTTGTAAAATGCTATGTTGCTGTATATGTGCTTTGTCTGCCTCTGTCAAAAAATGTACACTAAATGGAGGATGGGTCACGGGTGCCGTGGGCCTGCTCTGTCCTGTTGTTGTTGTTGTAGGTTAATGCTGGAAACAGAGTAGACATGATGTATCCTTGCCGCCACTGAAAGTGTTCTTGTTGCACTCCACCGTAATTTATGCATTTTTTTTCTCCTTGATTTTTCAATATCCCTTTTGTTTTTCCATCTACAATTACAGGCCGGCCCTTACCCTGTGCTATACTGGGAAAAACAACTCACACTTACCTTACCAATCCACATCCGCCAGGCAGGCAGTGATGTCACCCAAGATTGATGGACGGAGCGTCCATGGAAGGGAGGACCAAGAGGAATGCCGAGATGCAACTCCCCAATTTGGCCAGGATAACAACATACAGTAACAGTATCAACATTCATCATCTTTTAAATAATTTGATTCATTTTTTATCTTCAATCATTACAACTGTGTGTTGTTGTTATTATTATGTTTGCTCTCTGCTTATAATTCATCCCTACAGCTATTTTTTTATTTTCTTTGCTATCTTTAAAAGTAAGCCCGATACAACAGAACAGAAACTGTATGTAATTTGGGTCTCTCTGAGGGCAGACAGGCAAGGAACATTGCATAATATACTGCTGCCCTGTACTGTCTAATTGTCTAGTAGTAGTTAGTAAGTACAACTTATCATTAACCATCATGTTATCAATATCATCATCATGCATGCATTTCCTTTTTCTCCCTTAACAGATTTATGGATATGGTCGTCTGCCAAGATTGTGTTTTGTTGTTTGTCCATGCGTAGTGTTTTTCTTTGTCAAACCTTTCCCCAAACCCCCCTTCCCAACCATTCATCAAACCCTAACCCTCTTCCCCCGGGCTGTGTGATTTATTGAGGTGTGACAAATTTAAATATACACCAATAATTGATCACACGCTTGCTGGGGCGGATGTGGCGAAAGCAACACTAATTCAATTTCAAGGCAGGGCGAGGATCTTCTTCTGCTTGCCCACCCATGATCAGTATATTTGCAAGGTAATTTTTTTTTTCCAAATGAACCTAATCCATCATCATTAATTGCCGGCATCGATTGGATTTGTCATCCTCCTACACAGCACTAAAGGTTACGCTTGTGTCGAGTGTAGGCCTAGTTGAGTGACTCGACACAACTACAGTTTGTAACTTGTTGTACTAGGCTATCCCCGCCACCATTATGTTTTATTTTATTTTGGCATATTATTGTTTGGCAGTAAGTTCTGTACTGTACTTTGTTCTACTACTCCTCCCACAGTCTCTCTCAGGCGACTGACTGTCTCATTTTCTTTTTTTGCAAATGCTACTGCCAGTGTCTACTACTACCACCACAACCATGGCTTGTTGGGAAACCAAACCATCATCACCATGCAGCCATCGCTGTGCCTAAGTTAAACATCAAGCACAGGTAAGAGAAGAAGTTTGGGGGGGGCATAATTAATAATGGAATTTTTTTTATTAATTCACACACCCCTTGAGTCCAGTTGCAGAATGCATAGACTAGGAGGAGAGACTGACAGTACTAGTAGGACAAGTCACTCAGTGAGGGGTACAGCATCTACCTGTTTGTGTCTTACAAAGTCAGCCGATTATTTAAATCAAACACTGGCTGTGGCCCTGCAGCAGCAAGGAAACAGTGTGACGTAAAACAGTAACCCCACCCACAAAACATTAACAACATCGTATGTAAAGTATAAATATAATTTAATCCCCTAACAAAAATAAACTATGTAAAAATCCCACAACAACACCTGACCCACCCCTCTCCCTAACCCCAACCAATGCCCGAAACGAAAAAGTCCAACCAATTGTCCATGTCCATAATAAACCCCAACGCCCAATTCCCACCCACCAAAAGAAACAATAAAAAAGGGGCATTCCAACAGGGTCTCAACTCATTGGCGGGCTCGCTTCTCCAGGACCTTAATTCGCTCCTCTAGGCGGCCCACGTGGCGCTTCAGTGCGCGACAATTGCATCCACAGGGGGGGCAGCAGTGCTAGATAAAGAAGTGCGGCGGCGGGCGGCTGCCAGACGGCGGCGCCGTAACACTGGAGGGGCCTGGCTGGGGCCCGGGGCATTGGAGGAGGCTGCAGCTGCTGCCACCTCCTCCTCCTCCGCCAGAACCACCAGCCGCCGGTATTCAGTCTGTATGGCCTCCAGCTTCCGGCACCGGGCCATGGCTGCCAACTCCTTCCTGTCTGGTTTCCCTTTGGAAGGAGTAGCTATATCAAGAAGAAAAAACAAGACTATTGTAACAATATACTCTTAGCAAAACAGTAAGACAAATTAATTCTACACATAGTGGCACAGTAGCACTAGCAAGCACAGTACATAACATTTGTGGTATGTATCTCTCCTCCCACTTCCTTGGCCTCTAACATTTGTGGGAGTTTCAGGCATTCAACCACCCATGCATCTGATTCCTATCAGCCACCTATGCACGCATCCCACGTATCCTTCTCTTCTCTGCCAGTCATAAACATTACATCTCGCACGTCCTTCCTCCTTCCACCCTTCTTTCCCTTTTCGTTCAACCCATCCATCAAGGTCATCTGATCTGACTTTTAGTCTTCTCCATAAAACTTTCACAGCTGAGTTGAAGTCAGATAGAAGAGGCCATTGGTTACTCAACACTCTCGCTGCTAATGCTATTGCTAATGCTAAGTAAAGGGTGTCTTCTCCAACCGTTCACAACAACTTCTTACTTACTAAGTCTCAACAGTACAGTGTACACCCTTACAGCGAGTGTAATGTCAATAAGTAAGGAATATAACTTACCACCGCCCACCACTGCTGCTGGCTCACCCCCTGCAGCTCCTGCAAATGCTGCATCTCCTCCTGCTCCCTCTGTGGCCGCGTCGCCATCACCGCTGGCCCCGGCACTGGTGGTCGGTAGTACGCCTAGAAAAAACATTACACATTTTTTAGATGCCATATACACATCCCCCTATTTATTCTTTTTCACTAGCAAGATTGAAAAAAAAGTTAATACATACATATACAACATACATCACTAGTACAAATCGGGTACTAGTCTACTAGAGTACAGTAGACACTAGTAGTGTTATATCATGGTCCCTAGGGTCGTTCTAGTCTTTGCTAAGTTAGCCTGAGCCATGCAACCATTTTAGCTTTGTGTCTTTTATTTTTGCGCACGTTACCTCGCAGCTTGTTGTGTAAGACGCCTTTGAGCCCACATGAGCTCATAGTACTGCTACTGTCTGAGCGCTGCGTCCAAGGTCGAAAAACAAGCCACTTTGTTATGGCGTTCTGGTGGTCACTCAGTCCGTATTGCTTAGCCATAACATGCTACACTTTTTGGCACGACTGAGAAATGCTTGCAATATACTAACTCGTAACATTTTTCTCATAACAGATGGAAGATTCCCTTCTACGAACCAGAGCTTTGAGGGGCTTATGATGTAACCAGTACTTCTAGGTTCTTCTAAGGTGAGGGGTCCCCCAGAATTGGCTCAGAGATCTTCATTTATAATTTTATATAAACTATATTCCTATCAAGGAGAGGGTGGTTCTTCCACCACTGTTCAGTTATCATCATCATTGATTTCCCCTTTTGTATTCTATTGGCTTGTAGTTGTAACAATGTTTATTGTTTTAATCTTATGCATTTTGCTGTTGGTGCTGGCTCGTATACTGCATTATAGAACAACATACAGAGCTTGTTAGTTGAAAATAAACCTTTTGAACTTACATAGACTCTGTGGTATTTGGTGTGGACTTAAACAAGTGAGTGAGCGAAAGGGTGTGCATTGCTTCCACGACTCTGAGAGGTCGGGAGTGTAGTGTTATGTTCTGGGTTGTCTAATCATTGGGTATCTTCGGGGGGTTCGGGGAACTAATGAGACACTATAGATAGTCGGTCAGGGGATTGTGGGTGAGGTGTGAGGAAGGTCCAACCTCCTATCACCAACGTCCTATTTTCTTGTGCATAGTTCTGTATGTGCAGAATCTCTACAACAGTAGTAGTATGTCCTATGTATCCTATCAAAAATAGTAAGATATCTGGTTGGGCATTTTGTTGGTGGGAATTGTCGAAAAGCCTCCAGATTAAGAAGACTAGAAGAGGACAACCCAAAGGACTGGACTCAGTGGCTAGAGCGATTGGTGAATCGAAGTTTTATTTAAAACCTTTTACATAAAGAGTGGCCACCTGGGCAAGCTTAGCTACAGACAGACTAATAGTAGTAGTACAGAGAGTCATAGCAGAGGCAGTTAGAGGCAGGGATAACAAGAATTTAGAAACAGATTGTCTAGATCGAAGAAGATTTTGTAAAAAATAGAATTAGGAAATCGAAATAATAGTTCGGAAAAATAAGGTGCAGTAAAAGTTAGGGAAGTATAATTATTAATATTAACAACAGGATGACTTACTGGGGCCAGCAGCAGAGCCCTCTGTAGAGGAGCATTCCTGGCCCTGGGAGGCATCTTCTCCAGCTCCCGCCGACTCCGACCCCGTCTTCTTGCCCCTGGGTGCTGGTCATGAAAGATGTAAGAAAGAAAGAGACAAACATGGATGATTGGTGTGAAACAAATAAAATATTTTAAAAAACGCTCAAAAAACATTTATGGAAACAATTGCAATAAAATTGACCTACCTAATCTGGTCGACTAGTATTGCCGGATTCGCGGTCCGTCTTGTTATTATTTATGAACACTAATCCAGTGTTCCATTTAGATTACAGAATACTAACTAAGCCTAAGTACCACCTGACCTAGCCCACCTATTCCAGACGGGCCGATTGTTCACTAAGTCTGCATTTCCATTTATTTTAGTCCTCAAAAATGCATAGATGGAGGAAACATGCATAGATTTTTGTATACACCAAATTGTTGGTTGGTTGCTGCTGATGTTCTGCTAGTGATAAGCCTATTATCACTCACTGAACAAACTACAAAAGGTTCTACTAAGGACTGGGGTAAGCAGCACTCAGCAACACGTGACGTGACAGAGGATGCGTCACGCAGACCACTATAAAATTACCTACTAATAAGTAACTAAACCTATCAATCCACCACTATCTCTTCTTAGTGGCAGGAGGACAAAGGAAGGACTAGAGTCTCTCTAGCATTACCTAACTTAAGTTCTCTAAAGTAAACTCTTACATAATCATGCCAAGCGAGCGCAAAGATGCAAACAAGGAAGATTAGTAGCGCCGAGCACCTGTGTCATAACAATCACAGAAGATTTTTAAACATAATTTACCTGCAATGTAAGCAGCAGCATTCTTGCTGTTCAGGAAAAAATATATATTCGCAATATATAACATAGAGCAAAAGAACACAAAGTAGTAATATTAAATATCTACTCACCAAGCCCCGGGACCTCCACTCCTAGCAGGTCCAGCAGGTCCTGCTCCCGGTCCAGGATATCGAACCACCGGTGCATCAGCTGGTTAGGGGTGCGCCGGACCCCAGAGCAGCGAAACACTGCCCGGCGCACCTTTCCCCACCGCTGGCGACGCTCCCGGAGCCCGTACCCGGACCCAGGCCTGCCGCCTGCTGCCAGGGTTAAGGGGAGGTGGCGCTGGACAAAAAAAACAAGTGCGGCCACCTCCGCCTCACAAAATAAGGCACGTGCCTGCACCCCGTGTGGCGGTCGTGGCTGCGAGCAGCCTTGCCCTTGGACTTGCCCACACCCTTGGCCATGGTTCTGGGACTCGGGGGGGGGGCAGAAAAGAAAAGGGAGAAATTTGAAAAGTAAGTAAAAGAAATGAAAAAAGCAAGTTATAGAAAAAGAGTGAAAAAGTAGTAGAAAAAGTAACAAAAAGTAGAAAAAAAAGTCAAAATATAGAATCAGGAAAATAGAGAGATAGATAATAAATAAAAAAGATTTTAAAAAAGTGTACAGAAACAAAGGTTTGCAAAGATAGAGGGAGGATAGAAAAGCAGGCCCAGAACCATAGCAATAGAGTGAAAAACAAGATGGCCACGCCCATTAGCGACCGCATGGGCAAGTTAGCGAGATATTTCCCAGCGAGCACGCAAAAACACATCGCGAACGGGCGGGACAAGCAATTCTGCGTGTTCGCGGAATTTCCGCGTGCTCGCGGAGATTTTTTACTGTTACGCGGAACTTTGCGTAACGCGACTATGCAAATTCCGCCCACCCTTACCCAAAACCCCGGAGGGCATAGAGCGCGACACCCTTAATTAGGGTCTTTAACCCTTTCACTGCTAGGCCTTGTCCCCCTTTTAGGAAGCAAGGACGCAGGTATGGCATAAAAGTCTTCTTTGATTGAGAGTGAGAAACGACCCCTTGTCAATCCAGCATCCTCAACAACTGAATCTCCAAGCTTCTCAGAATCCCCCAACCCAGATTCTAGAAGTGGGAGCACTCAGTTACTTATGAACCGCTTACAGTAACCAGGCAACAATACATAAGACATAACACATCTTCCTTCTTAAAATGTATAGCTAACTAGACAGGACCACAACTAGAGAGTGGAAGTGCTCTACCCACTATAGTCCAGAACTAAGTACACACATAAACATCCAGGCCCTTGGGTCTGGTTGTGGCATGGACACTTGGTTCTCTAATACATGGTTTCCCCCTTGGTTCCCCATTCTTGCTCTCGTCATCCTCTTTCTTCAACCATTCTCTTTCTTCCGCCTTACTGCATTTGGCTTCTTTCTTCATGATCCAGCATTTGCCATCTGATAACTTGACCGTATTTCCCCTTACCCTTATCACTCTTTCCAGGAAAGACAACTTGGAGCTCCCTTTTCTTTTGAGATTGTCTGCATGCACCCTGACCAACATTCCTTTGATAAACAGTCTGTCACACCTTTTCACCCTTTCATTGTGTCTTTCCCTATACATGTTTTGATAACCGTCCACCGTTCTGCGCACCCCATTATAGTCCAAATGACATGGGCCCGATCTGGGAATCCAAGCCGGAACAGTCACCATGCAAGGTACTCTCCCTTTGAGAAGACTAAAAGGTGTCTCCCCAGCTGCAGAGAGAGGCGTGACCCGATAATTCCACAACATCTCCGTCACTTGATTTTTCCAGCACAGATTGCTTGCCATGGCCAACTGAATGTACTCCCCCAACACATGGTTGAAGCTCTCAATTAAGCCATTCTCCCTAGGATGATACACAGGAGTCTTGCAATGATTGACACCTCACTTCTTAAGGAAACCACAGAATTCCTCAGACACAAATTGTGGACCATTGTCTGTCAGCATTTCTGCAGGTCAGCCTTCTCAGTGGAAAATATCCCTACAAAACGAGATTATATTGCTAGTTTGAACTTCTTTCACAAAACCCGACTTCAGGCCATTAAAAAAAATAATCCATCATAACAATAGCATACTTACTACACACTCCCAAATCTTCAAATGGTGCACAAATATCCAAGGCCATTCTTTCCCATGGGCGCATGGGCAAAGCTACAGGACTTATCCTAGTCTCTTGCATTACATGTGATGTGTCGCTGCAAGCACAAGGGATGCAATTCCGGACATGTCTTTCCATCTGCTTATCCATTCCAGGCCACCAGAAGTCCACCAGGGCTCTTTTTTTAAGTGTTGACATGCCTCCATGTCTCTCATGGAGCAAACCCATCACTCTTTCTCTTAGACCTTTAGGCACTACTAGTCTCTCATTCCTTCTTACAATACCATTCACCACTGAAACTTCTCCCCACACATTCTTTAAAGCTACCAACTCTTTGTCCCCCTTCCACCCTGGTGCATTGGGTAAAACCTGTATGAGTTTTACTAAAACCGGATCCTCCGATATTGCCTTCTTCCACTCATCCTCCTTTACTGCTTCACCAAAATCTGATATTTCTGCTACCATCCATTCCTCATCCACTCCTTCTTCATCACCGTCCAACAGCAATCTAGACAAACAGTTCGCATTTATGTTTTTCACTCCAGGTACATATTTTATCATAAATACATATTCTTGAAAGGCGATATAGCCATTTGGCAATACGGGGTGTAGCTTTCCCAGCACCAGCTGTGGTAAACAGGTCCACTAAAGGTTTATGGTCCGTGCGCAATTCAAATTCTAACCCCCACACAAAGATACAAAAATGTTGCACCCCCCACCAGCAAGCAAGGACCTCCTTTCCAACAATCGAGTACATACTCTCCGCTCCTTTCAGAGTACAAGATGCAAAAGCAACTGCTCTTTCTTTCACATCATGCACCTGCATTAGGACTGCTCCCAAATCACAGTTACTGGCATCCGTTACATTAATGGTTTTGTCTTTGGCATCAAACGACTTGAGTGAAACTGCTTTCACGATGGACTCCTTCACCAACTCAAATGCTTTTTAGCACTCCTCAGACCAATGAAACTTCACTCCTTTCTTCATGATTTACCTCAAAACATGTACCTTGTCCGTGAAATGCTGCTTGAACTTGGCATAGTATTCAGCCAAGCCCAGGAAAGATCTCAACTGGTCTTTATCTTGGGGAGCCGGAGCCTTCACATCCTTCATGCGTGAATGTGTGCCCAAGATATTCCACCTCTTTGGTGCTAAATCTGCACTTCTCAAAACCTATGGTGAGTCCCGCCATTTCCAACCTTCGTAAAACTTCCTTCAAGATTTCATCATGGTGACATTCATCTTCACCCCAAACTAACACATCATCTTGGAATACTAACACATTTGACATGTTCCTCAACACTCCTTGCATGACTCTTTGAAATACGGGCAAAGCCAGACCAAAAGGCATGCGAACAAACTGGTAGGCCCCTTCGGGTGCTATAAATGATGTCAAATGCCTAGATTCATTTTCTAACCGTACCTGATGATATGCATAGGATAGATCCAAAGTGGTGAAACTTCTCCCCCCCCTCCTTTACACTAGCCATGCATCTCACTGATCTTGGGAAGAGGATGTCGATCAACACATATACAACTGTTCAAGTCCCTAAGGTCAATGCACATGCAAATTTTGCCATTGGGTCTCCTTGCTATAACGATTGGACATAACCATTCTGATGCTTCAATCGGTTCGATCACACATTCCTTGCATAATCTTAGCAATTCCTCCTTAACGCCAATGGAACATTCCTTACCCTATGAACTTTGGGTACTGCCCCCTGCTTTAACACAATACGGTGTTCAAATTTTAAGCATCCCAACTCCTTTCTGAACAACTTGGGAAACATGCTGACCCAAACATTTTCAGTCAGCAACTCTGTAAGTAAAACTTGTTCAGGGTGGTTGGGGTCGAGCACTATTCCCAGCTCCTGCTGTTCTTTCCATCCCAACAAAGATCTTCCCTTCTCTACAACATACACTTTACCGTCAGCTATTCTGTTTTGTAACTCTATCTTTGCTGTAAAATAAACAACAACTGGTATTTTTCACCACAGTATCCCTCGGGTTTGACATCAGAAGGACACAGCTCTCCTGTTTTTATACCGTTCCATACATCCACATCGATTAATGTGAATGGGGAACAAGAATCAGCCCATAACAGTGCCTCTTTTCCATTAATTTTCACCTGACATTTGGGAGAGCGATAAGAACACATGTTCACTGTGCTCTCCATTTCCTTCACTACGAGTACCTCTACCTCAGTTCCGTCTATGCTTCCACCTTTATACCCCCTCTTAACCTCTTCTAGACAATTCACAGACTTCTTGAAATAGGAATTTGATTCTTCCTGCAGACCTTTGAAAAATGTCCTATTTTTTGCATTTAAAGCAAGTACTATTGGCAGCAGGACAACCGCTTGACTCAGCTGTGTGTCTCATACTCCCACATCTGTAGCACGACTTTGCCTTGCCACTCTCTTGGAATCTTGTTTTCCCATATTTCCCAACCTTGGATTTGTGCATTACATTCTTTACAGTTCACACATCACACATTTTCTCTACAACACCACCTCCCTTTGTTCATATATTACCAAGCTCCTTTACATATAAGGACATGTTTTCCACGCACTTGGCTACCTCTATGGCCTTGTCCAATGTAGGGTCTTTAAGGCCTAACAACTTTTCTTGGTTTTTAGTGTTACACGTTCTATTGGTCATTTGATCCCTTATAATTTCGTCCCTTAGGTCTCTGAATTTGCACATGACAGCAAGTCTTCTTAAAGCTGCCTCATATTAATCTATGGATTCACCTTGCTCCTGGATGCGCGAAAAAAACGTATGTCTCTCTACAACTATACTAACATTTATCCCATAATTCTCTTCTAGGGCCCTTAGTGCATTATCATAAATATCATCCTCATACGCATCTGACCCCGCATCCACGTTCCTCCCCTTTATCGGTAATGTCTTTAGCACCTTCCTACATTCAACTCCTAAACTATTTTTCAAAATTGCTAACTTATGTTTTGCTACTTAAACATCTCCCCCGATACCTTCTAAGTATGTTGCGAAAGCCTCTTTCCAGTCTTCCCATCCCATACATGGTTGACCTGGACTTTCTAAAAACACTGCAGGAGGAGAAATACTGTGTGAAGACATGTTGGTTAACCCTAATGCCAATGCACTTGGTAACTATACCAAAAAAAAATCCTGGATAAATAAAATATTATGGGACACTAACACCAGTTTCACTGGTCAAGCAACACTGAAAGTACTTGGTTAGGGGATGCCCATCACCGTGAAATCACAGTAGCAGGCGATTCTCATAACAGCCGATAAATTGGTGTGCCTGTCACCATTTTATTTTTCCAGACGATCGACAAACGGCATGCATGCATGCAACGCTCACCAAAACTTTACCAAGGTGTGCCTGTCACCGTGATCCTCCAATCGGCAGGCAAAACCAACATTGATCGGCAGCTGCGGTTCTTGACAGCTCCCACTTCGTGCACATCGGGAAAACACACTGGCAAAATTCAAAATGGCGGAAATGTGTGGTTGCCTGGCTACGAATGTCAACCAAACGTCGATGACTCATCACGCCGATCACTTTGGGACACAACCTTCCTTGCGTTCTCTGATCCTTCACGGACACTGGAATAAGCATCCGACGATAGTAGCAAAATTCTATTAGACACGCGAAATGGCGTCTTTCAGGTGCCAGCCACAATACAAGCCAAACCTCTTCCACTCACCTCGCAACAAAGGAGAATTCTCTCTTGCCGCACGAGGCTCGATTATGCCCCCGAGCTTCCTTCCACACGCCTCAGACCAGCACCGCCTCAGCTTTCTCGCGCCACAACTGCTAGAGCGCTGTCAAATTAAACATGAGAAACTTACGTACTACCCCGTGGTTTTCGAGCTCAAGCAACTTGCTGTAATCCCTGCAAATCAACTTGGGGGCATCTTTTTCACAGCGCTGAGATGTCGTGTTCCAGTTTAGCTTCAACTCAGGGGCCTTGAAAGTCAGTTAGATTTCCAACACCGACATCTTCAAAATTCGTTTTCAATCCTTCTTTCTCATCTCTGCCTCATCATAAGTGTCCTTTGCATCCCATCCTCATCACCATTTTTAGGAAGCAAAGACAAAGTTATGGCATAAAAAGTCTTCTTTTATTGAGAGAGAGAAACGGCCCCTGGTCAATCCAGCATCCTCAGCAACTGAATCTCCCAGCTTCTCAGAATCCCCTAATCCAGATTCTCGAAGTGGAAGCACTCAGTTACTTAGTAACCAATTACAGTAACCAGGCAACAATACTTAATTCATAGCACCCCCTAGAATGATAAGCCCCTTTTTGGCTATTTGGGGTAGTTTGTGCTTTTGCCTCCATACATTTTTTTCCACATAAGGTATCCATGCCTAATGTTTTTTAAAAAAAAAGATTTATTTAATATTTTTACAAACATCCTACAGAAGAAATAAAAAGAGAATACTGAAAAGAAGCCTTGTGTTAAGAGCTGAGTAGTGAGGCTTTGAGTCAGTCCAGGAAGTGGTGTCCTGGCTGGTATGACATGAGATTAGTGTGTTAATGGCTGTTGGTGGGGTTGGGACCGGGGAGTCGGAGTCTAGGGAAAGCAAGTAGGAGCGGAATGGTTGCCAAATATCTTTGGGCCCAGCGGAAGTGGGTTGCAAAGTAGGATAGACCTTGTTCGTTAAGTCACAATAAGTCATGCTGTGAAGCCAAGCTTTGGTGGTGGGGCGAATGGAATTACCCCAATGAAGTGCAATCTCTCTTTTTGCTAGTAGTAAGGCAATAGCGGCGAGCCTGCAGACAGTTTTTGGAATGGACGAAACATTGCCCAGCAATGCCAGAAACAGAGAGGGGTTTAGAGTTAGTGAAATCATCTGCGAAAGGATACTGAACACGTCAGTCCAGTATTTGGCAATGGCGGGGCAGGTCCAGGTCATATGCAGGAAGCCTGCTTCAGGAGAGCGGCATTTTGGGCAAAGGCAGGACCTCGAGGTGTCAATCCTGGAAAGCCCAACAGAGGTGGTGTAGGATCTGTGCAAGAAGTGAAAATGGAGTAGTTTATGGCGGTGATTGGGGCATACTAGTTTAATTTGCGCACAACAATATGGCCACTCCTTATTGGTTATGGGATGCCCTAGATTCTCCTCCCAGTGCCATTGCACCCCGCTGTCCTGGGAATGCTTAAGAGCCATGCACCCATGGTAAAGCTTGGTGACCAAATCTGACCAATCTGGATCTATTACTAAAAGAGTGAGCAGGGTGAAGTCTTCGGGAGCTAGAGGATAGGAAGGCACACTTGATTGCAGTGTACTGTGTAGTCTGCTGACAACAAATCTGTCCATTGTCATAATGTCAGCATGCATGGTGTCCGTAGTATGAGTTAGCACATGTCCATCGAGGAACAGATCGGCGAAAGTATGAAGATTATGTTGAATAATGGTGCATTGCACCAATTTTTTAGTCACTAGTGGTAACCATGGGTTTGAGGAGAGAGGGAGAACGGGGGAGTATAAGAAATTGCGATCCAGTGTCCCACTGAATTTCCGCCCGGCCCAGCAAACGTCTGAATGTATGTTGAGTACAACCAGAGGCCCTGCAGTAATAATGCACTTAAAGGTATGGGGTCTGTCAAATAACGCTCCCGTTTAATATACGGTAGACGAGCATCCAGGTGAAACCACAGATATGCAAATTGGGCCTGGGCAACCAAGAAAAAGATGCGAAAATTGGGAACGGCGAATCCACACCAAATTTGTGTCCAACATCCTGGGGATTCCAAGGGTACCAAGGATTTTTGGAATCCCCTGGAAGGGACTGCCAAAATAGACAAAATATAGCTACATTTAGATTTTTGGGGGGAAAAATAGGAAAAAAGTGCTCTGCAAAAAAGTGTCTGTTTATTTCTCTAAAAATGGCATCAATAAAAGGTTTGCTGTGCTGAAATCACCATTTTCCCGGCGTCAGGAAATGGAGAGCTGAATCCCCAAAACATTTTATTTTACCACAGTTTTGGCATTTTTCAAAGAGTTAGCATATTTTTCCTATTTTTGGTGCTCTCAACCTACTATCAGTTTGTGGTGGAAACCACTATGAAACCCATGGGTGATCGTGGAGAGCTATAGATTTCTGAAAAGTAGACAACATTCCAAACTCAGCAAGGGTTCATTGTGTAGGTGCCTCAAGGTTTTCCCAAAGAAACTAACTGTTGAAATAAAAAAATATTTACAATTAGTAGGAAAAACGTCCATTTATGACAATTTTTTAATTTGCAACTTCTCATCACGATGAGCGATTTACAAAAGCAATATACCATGACATCTGCTAGACCCTTCACATTGCAGGGATATATAGGGTTTGCAGGTTTTCCAAGAACTCGAGGTACCAACAGCCAATAACTACACTGCACCTTGCAATGGTTTTTCATTGTGTACCGGTTATAAAGCAATTCATATGGTGAAATATAAAGAGTAAAAAATAGGTATCAAGGAAACCTATCTAACTGAAATGGGCACAAGATATGGAGTTTAGAAGCAGTGGTTATTTGCACATCTCTGAATTAGCGGGTACCCATACTAGCATGTGAATAAGATGGCATTTCTCAAAATGTCTTCTTTCTCACACTGGCTTACAATTGGAAGGCAAAAATGCAGAGAAATACTATTGGTAATAACACTTGTTCTACTATTCTGTGTTCCCCTAACTCTCCTGATAAAAATGGTACCACACTTGTGTGGGTAGGCCTAGTAAACACAAGGAGATGATGGACGGAGCGCTGAAACTTTTCAGACACTCACCCCAAGTCACAGATCTGGGTTGAATCCATCATCGTTCTTTAGCTCACTTCGCCACCCCAGTTCAGACATAGCTATATGCAAATCAGTCTTGACCCTGTGCCCTCATGGGAACAGTCCAGACCGAACTGCCAAGCCATGTCTTCCCTGGATCGGAAACAAGCATCCTGGGACCGGTTTCGGGCTAACAGCCCTCATCAGCCAGGCTAGCTTGAATCCAGTGGCAAAGTGAGCAAAGGGACCCACGTCTGGGCATACACTGCCAACTTAGGGCGAACAAAGCAAAACACAAGGAGATGATGGACGGAGCGCTGAAACTTTTCAGACACTCACCCCTAGTCACAGATCTGGGTAGAATCCATCATCGTTCTTTAGCTCACTTCGCCACCCCAGTTCAGACACAGCTATATGCAAATCAGTCTTGACCCTGTGCCTCATGGGAACAGTCTAGCCCGAACTGCCAAGCCATGTCTTCCCTGGACCGGACACAAGCATCCTGGGACCGGTTTCAGGCTAACAGCCCTCATCAGCCAGGCTAGCTTGAATCCAGTGGCAAAGTGAGCAAGTGACCCACATCTAGGCATACCCTGCCAACTTAGGGCGAACAAAGCAAACACAAGGAGATGATGGATGGAGCGCTGAAACTTTTCAGACACTCACCCCCAGTCACAGATCTGGGTTGAATCCATCATCGTTCTTTAGCTCACTTCGCCACCCCGGTTCAGACACAGCTATGTGCAAATAAGTCTTGACCCTGTGCCTCATGGGAACAGTCCAGCCCGAACTGCCAAGCCATGTCTTTCCTGGACCGGAAGCAAGCATCCTGGGACCGGTTTCGGGCTAACAGCCCTCATCAGCCAGGCTAGCTTGAATCCAGTGGCAAAGTGAGCAAGGGACCCACGTCTGGGCGAACAAAGCAAACACAAGGAGATGATGGACGGAGCGCTGAAACTTTTCAGACACTCACTCCCAGTCACAGATCTGGGTTGAATCCATCATCGTTCTTTAGCTCACTTCGCCACCCCAGATCAGACACAGCTATATGCCTAGGTAGGCCTAGAAGCCACAATAAAAAAGGGCCCAAAACGCACATCACATTCTTGCACTGAAAACTGACCCCTGGACATTTTTTGGAAAACCAACACCCAGTAGAATCCAGGGTGGGGTGACTTGCGTGGCTTTCACCAGGTTTTTTTTTACCCAGAAACCCTTGCATATCTCAAACTTTGTCCAAAAAAACACATTTTCCTTACTTTTCTGTGATGGAAAGTTCTGGCATCTGCAGGGAGCAACTAATTTCCTACAACCTACCATTCACGCAAGTCTCTCCGATAAAACTGGTACCTCACTTGTGTGGGTAGAGCTAGTGGCCGCGATAGGAAAGGCGCCAAAACGCAACATGGACACATCACATTTTTTCCACTGAAAACAGACCCTTTTTTTATGTGCCTTGCTGAAGATTTTGGACTCTAGCTCAGCCGGCACCTACAGAAATCTAGCAAACCTGCACATATTTCAAAACTAGAGAATTCAGGGTGGGATGACTTGTATGGCTCTCACCATGTTTTCTTACCCGAAGCCCTTGTCAAGCCCAAACTTTGCCTAGAAAAACACATTTTCCACACATTTCTGTGATGGAAAGTTCTGGAATCTCTAGGGAGCCACACAGTTCCTACCACCCAGTATTTCCCCAAGTCTCATGGTAAAAATAGTACCTCACTTGTGTGGATGGGCATAGCGCTTGTATCATGAAATGGCCCAAAACACAATGTGCAGACATCAACGTTTTCCTGATCTGATTTGGCAATTGGGGTAGCTGTGGTATTTGGACCGGGCTCGGCAGTCACCCAGGGAATCCTACCAAACCCAGACATTTCTGAAAACTAATCAAACACATGAGAGTCCAGTGTGGTTAGCCTCTCATGGATCCTGCAAGGTTTTCTGTCCCACTAACCTCAAACTTTATCTAGAATCATGCTTTTTCCTTGCATTTCTGTGACGTAAACTTCTGGAAACCACAAGGATCCACAAAATTCCTACTGCCTTGCGTTCACCTAGTTGTTCTGATAAAAATGTACCCACTTATGTGGCTGGGTCCTGTGCCTGTGAGAGGCACGCATCAAATAAAGGTCAGTGGGAGTCTCTTGGGCGTCTCTCGTTGACACTGGTTTGATATGTGCCTACTGGGGGCACCAGGCCTAGCCACATAAATGGGGTAGCATTTTTATTGGGAGAAGTGGGGGAACGCTGGGTGGTAGCAAATTTGTGGATATCTTTGGCTTCCGGAACGTTTACGTCACAGAGTACAAGGAAAATGTGCAATTTTAGTCAAAGTTTGAGATTTGCAGGGAATTGTGGGTAATAAAATGTAATGGCATTCACGTCAGACTCACAATCTTGGACTGCCCCCCATGGCTAGTTTTCAGAAATGCCTTGGTTTGGTAGGTTTCCCCTAGGCGGCAGCTGATCCAAGCCTGAAAGTGCAGTCATTCAGCATACAAGTAGGACAATGTTGGGACTCTGCCCCACTTTGCTAGCCACATGAAAAAAAGAATGACTTTCACCTCTTGCCATAAAGATGGGGATCCTTTAGTCCACAGGGGGGCAGAAAGACTCAATTATCCATCCTGGGGTAGCAGTATTGGCTCGCCGTAGCCTTTTGTTTGTTTTGGCACTATGTTGAAATCCCTGGTGTCTTGTGTCCTTTTGTCCCCGGGGGCAGATTTTGGGTAAACCCCCTGAATCCACCCTGATGGGGCAGAATGACTAATGTACTTATTCTGGGGTGGAAGCGTGGCATAATGCCTAGGTCAGCCGCCCCTACATCCTTTTATTTTGGCCCCAAAAAAAGGTCACACGTTGCTCCCACCCTAAAATAGGTGCATCAGTCTTTCTGCCCCGGAGGTGCATTGTGGGTGTTTATCCCAAATCTGTCTGCCCTCGGGGTACAGAAAGGCAAAAAGATACCAGGGGAAAATGACCCAAATAAAAAGGGGTGGGCAGTTTACCCAGGTATTATGGTGTGCTCCAATCCCAGAACAGGTGCATCAGTCTTTCTGCCCCTGATGGTGGATTGAAGGTGTTTACCCAAAATCTACCCCAGAGGACAGAAAGGCCCCAGTCACCAGAGGAAAAATAGGGCCAAAAAATAAAAAGGTGTGGGGGAGGCTCATCTCGCATTGTGACTTGCCCATAGTCCAGAATGGGCCCAATAGTTTTTCTGACCCCACCAGGGGCAGATTGTGGCTAAACACCCTTAAGACCCTTTTTATGTTGCACATAAAACTTCCTTGTGTCAAGTGGACTTTCTGACTTTCCCAGGGGGACAGACTAGAGGTAAATACTATCTACCCCCAGGGGTTTGGGGGGGGGAGAAAGTCTGTTGATCATTTTGGAGATGGGATGGGGGCTTAGCCCAATGTCTGGGCAGGCTGCCCCACCATTGACAGGAATAAAAAAAGAAAACTCCTGGTGTCTAGTGGACTTTCTGCACCCCCAGGGGGCAGAGAGGAGATGATGACCACCTATCTGCCCCCAAGGGGGTGCAGAAAGACTGTTGCATCTAATTTAGGGGCAGTTATGATGACAGGGCGGGCCACCCCCACCTGTTTCTACACACAAAGAGGATCCCTCCAATCTACCTCTAGGGAGGGGCAGAAAGACTTTAGTGGATGGAGGGGGCCACTAGCTCATTTCAAGGGGGGCTTTCCCCCTCCAAAACTACTCTCTGGGGTCTGGTGCGCTTTCTACCCCGTCACGGGCAGATTGGAGGAAAATACCTCTTATCTGACAATGAGGAGGGGGCAGAAAGACTGCTGATGGTGATTTCAGAGGGAGGTCCAAGCCCTGAGGCTGAGTGGGACGCCCCCACCCGTTTTTGTCCACTTAAGCAATTCCTGGTGTGTAGTGGACTTTCTGCCCCTCCCTGGGGCAGATTGGAGGTAACTACCTCCAATCTACCTCCAGGGAGGGGCAGAAATACTGTGGTAGATGAGGGGGAGGGGAAAGCACTAGGCCCATTGAAGGGGACCACTTACCCCTTAAAAATAGTCCCTGGTGGCTAGAGGGTGGATCCCTGCTTGGGCATTGCCCTCCAGTGGCGATCCCCAAGCAGGGATCCACTGGAAAGGATACCATTGGAAAGCGGAGATTCTCCTCTTTCCAATGATACCTCCACTGTCTGAATCAGTGCTCGGGGGCTGACATATGCCCCCAAGCACCGATGCAGTGAAAATGAAATGAGCAGATCGGCTCATTTCACTTTCACTTTCAATGTAATGACGTCACCGATCGTCATTACATACAGAAAAAATATGCCTTTTCCTGCTGGGGAAGCTCTTCTCCAGCTCCCGATGCTGAAATGAAAAAAAGGGAAATCCCTTTGGTGTTCACACCAAAGGGATTTCCTGCCTTGTGTGCTAGGATGGCCTAGCACCGAAGCAGTTAATACGGGGCTGCACTGCCTGACATCACACTTTAGGGGACTCTGCCCAGGCTTAGTCCATATAACTACACAGGTGGAGAGTCCTTTTTGATCCCAAACAAGACCCTTAGACCCAAAACACAGGCACAAGCAAGTGTATACTTTTCTCTACCAAGAAAATACATTATAGTGAAAGAGTCATTTTTATATCTTCCAAAAGGGGCCAATACAATGTAACTTTGTTATACAAGGTGGCAGCAAGAAGGAGTAACTTTGTTATACAAGGTAGGAGCAAGAAAGACTGGGCTAACATTATTCTGCTTGAGTTTTGTTGTTTAGGGATGTCACTAAAATATTGTTTTTTCTTCCTTTTGCTTTTTTCAGTTTTGTGGTCTTTGGTCTAAAGATGCAGGGTTTAGAAGCATGTTTTAGGTCTTATTTAATTACTTTATAAACTGTAGAGAATCAGGAAATATCAAAATCATATTTGATAAATTGGCTGCGTTTGATTATTTCACTGATAGGTAAAATGTCTGATTTCATAAGAATCTTTCCCACTATGTACCATCAAATTTACCCAAAAACAGAGAATGGGGAGAGGAGTTGACCTAATGGCTCGGGCGGTCGACCTTGAATCTGGGGAACTGGGTTCGAGTCTCGGCAATGACGCTGAACATCCTGTGATTCTGGGCAAATCACTTAATCTCCCCGTGCCTAACAAAAAATTAATGTGTCCTCCTGTAATGCAACTGGTGCTATGTAAAGCGCTCTGATACCCGATTCGGGTCAAGTTTGTGCTATATAAAACTCAGTAAAAAAAAAAAAGAATGAGTGAAACCCTTTGATACATCAGCCCCCTTTTCTAGTGAGTCAGTACTGATAGTAGGTGAATTGCCAAACACCCCAGGCTTTAAACATTCAATGCAAGGTGTAGTGACAGGTATCTGTAAAAAAAAGTGCTGTCACCAAGCATCTGGGATAGTGGTGAAAACATGACATCAGACTTTTGGAAAACATGGAACACAGTGTCACTTGGAATGCTGCTGCAAACAGTTCATACCAAGTTCAACAAAGAGTGGAGTGATATTGTTTGTCTTTGCAGTGATTCAGCTACGTATATGAAAACTTGTGATGAACTGTCAAAATTGATACCTGAGCTGAAGTGCTTCCCTGTAAGAGATCCTTGCCACTTCCTAGATGGTATGCTGAAAGCATCTTTACAATCTTCAGAGTTAATGAAGAATGCTATTGACTTTGTTGTCCATTCTGGTGCAGCACTGCTTAGTTATGCACGGGAACTAAAACACAAATATTTCTCTTTTTGTGCTTTGTGTGGCATCAAAGGAAGAGTCATCCAAACTGTGCCATTTAGCTGTTGGTTCTCAGTCATAGAGGCCGTGAATGCTATATTACCCATGTGGCGACCGTTTACAGAATTTTTGCTTAGTGATGATGCCAAAGGCAAGAAATGTGAGGATCTTGTGTCGCATATTGATAGTGATGTGAAAAAATCTCTACCACATCCCTAGATTTTTACAGGAAAACATGACTGCTGTAGTGGACATAATCAAAAAACAAGAGTCTGAAAACACCCTTGTCTACCAAATGTTCCTCGTAATTGGTGTAGATGTAAAACATCTCCTCGAGAGCAGGCTGGGTGACACTTTTAGTGACTTTGGCACTGAAATATGCTCCATGGTAGAACGCTTGCTACCTGGTAAGCAAAGAAATGTTGAGGAGCAATTCAGGATATTTTATTTTACAATGCATGAGAAGCTGCTTGCAATGATGAATAGAAATGTCCCTTCACCAACCATGGCATTTGAAGTCAATGAAGCCTCACTGTAGTACTCTGAACAAGTTCTAGATCCGTTCCGTAAAGGGGAATTTTCTATGGAATTTGAAAAATACTGCTTCAATAACTCTGAGGACATATGCTCCCAAGTCAATGCATATGCTGCAGAACCTGTACCAGAGAATCGCAATCTTCAGGTGCACCATTATTGGCATGGAAAGCTATATCAGGGGCCAGAGTTAGCAAATTGTGTACTGGCTGTTTTGGCGTTGCTCGTCTCAAATGCCAATACTGAGAGGGCCTTTCACAGATAAAAGTTTACATGGGAAGGAAAGAGTGAGCGTGCATGACTCATTGAAGAAGTATTGAATGGTGTACTATAATAAGTTTAATTTGTAAAATGACCTCATATACACTGCACGTACACTGTCTATATACCAAGCATTGGTGCAGACTGCAAGCAATAATAAAAGCAAGGTATCGAAATCACTGGAAAACACTGAGAAAAAACTACCAGAATTTACCAAAAATAGAAACTGAAAACAGGAAAGTCTACACATATCCAATGTGTAGGGTAGGGATTTTTATTGTCCTGAAGTAATGCCACAAATCTTTTTTGGACTAGCCAGGACTGAAACATGTTGACCCTAAAAGATGCACTGTGAGGCAGTTCATAGTTGCCAACTGACAGCACTCCCTATTTCATTTTTAGCCCTGACAAGGGTACCATTTCATTAAATCAGACCGGAACTCCTTAGGCAGTTTTAACACACATAGCACTTCGCTGAGCACACTACGCTACACTTGTCATTCCCTCATTCATCATAACGGCTTAATAGAAGATCTCTGACAAAGAGCCCGCTTGCGGGGCGAGTGGGGTATTGTAGTGCTGGCCCCACAAGGAGCAAAGATATATGGTGAAGCATGACACCCGTCTGGGTGTGTGAGGGCTATATCTTCAAATTATGAAGATTATCTCCACCTGATAGGTTTTTAATCTATATATATATATATATATATATATATATGTACCAATAACATTAAATCTAATAAAAAAAAACATGCTATTATAAATTAAAACATTAAACTATTTAAAAATCTTCAAACTTAAATTTCCCACTCCAGTGAGTGCAACAGTAGGGAAAGTGTTGGATAGTGAAGGGGTAAAAATTACTATTCCCACTGTAGTGAGTGCAACAGTAGGGAAAGTGTTGGATAGCAGAGGGGCAGAAAGTACTATTCCCACTTCAGTGAGTGTAACAGTAGGGAAAGTGGTGGATAGCGAAGAGGTAAAAATGACTATCCCCACTCCAGTGAGTGCATCAGTAGGGAAAGTGTTGGATAAAGGAGGGGTAAAAATTACTATTCCCACTCCAGTGAGCGCAACAGTGGGGAAAGTGTTGTATAGTGGAGGGGTAAAAATTACTATTCCCACTCCAGTGAGTGCAACAGTAGAGAAAGTGTTGGATAGTGGCGGAATAAAATTTACTATTCCGACTCCAATATTTGTAAAAGTAGGGAAAGTGTTGGATTCCAGAGGAGTAACAATTAATATTCTCACTCCAGTCAGTTCAAAATTAAAAATAATCAACATTTTAACAACAATAAAAATATTTAAAAAACAAAATAAATTAAAAAATATATAAATATATTAAAAATTCAAATACAAATATATTTAATATTAAAAATTAAAAAAAACATATAATGTTAAATACATATAACAAATACCTACAAATATTATATTAAATAAAATAAAAATAATTCCCAAACAAATAAATATTTGTAATTAAAAAATTATATAGTAACAAAAACATTAATAATTACATAAATGTACTTTTTTTATTTCCTACCCTATACCACACAATTCACAACCCACATCTAAATAAAAAAATGTACTTCCTCAACTAACATAATTAATAACCAATTAAAGAAATATTAAAAAACAAATTAAAACTCATAAAAATTATTTAACTTCCCACACTTTACCCCTATAATCCCTACAACCCACAGTTAAAATGAAACTGTAAAAATGAATTACACAATTAAAACTTATTTTCAATTAAAAACTAATAGTATTTAAGAACTAATTATAAAGTAAGTGAAATAGATTTACTCCCCACACTGTACCCCTATAACAATAAAACACACACACACAAAAATACTCTAATTAAATATAAATTAATTAATTAATACTAATGATCAACTAATTTTTAATTAATTAAACAAAAATTACTTCCCACCCTTTACCCCTATAAATCCCACAACCCACACCTAAAATTGATTACACAAATTCCATATTTAATTTTCAATTAATTAATTAATTAATATTAATTAACAACTAATTATTAATTAATTAAACATAAATTAGTTTCCACCCTTTACCCCTATAAACCCCACAACCCGCACCTAAAATTAATTACACAATTTCCATAATTAATTTTCTATCAATTAATTATTCTTAATCAGGAAATAATTATTAATTAATTAAAAAAAAATTACTTCCCACTCTTTTACCCCATAAACTCCACAACACACACCTGAAAAAATTTCATATAATTAATTATCAATTAATTAGTTAATATAAATTAACAGCTAATTATTAATTAATTAAACATAAATTACTTCCCACCCTTTACCCCTATAAACCCCACAACCTGCGCCTAAAATTAATAACACAATTTCCATAATTAATTTTCAATCAATTAATTAATATAAATTAACAACTAATTATTAATGAATCAAAAATAAATTACTTCCCACCCTTTACCCCTATAAACCCCACAACCCGCACCTAAACAAAATGACACAATTACCATAGTTAATTATCAATTAATTAATTAATTAATTAATATTAATTAACAACCAATTAATAATTAATTACAAATAAATTACTTACCACAATTAATGCTATAAAATCTAAATTAAATAAATAAAAAATAATCATTAATTCATTATAATCAAATTACTTCCCACCCTATTCCCCTATAAACACACAACTCCCTACGAAACTAAAAAATGCTAAATTTATTTAACATAAAATTCATAACTACTAAAAATTTAACACATATATTAAAAAACATAAACAATACTTATACAAAAAACATACATCACATACATTTAAAATATAAACTAAAATACATAACACTGGTTAAAAAATCGATATTTTAAACATCTATGGGGGTCATTACGATGGCGGGCGGAAGCACAACCGCCGTGCTGGCGGATGCAAAAACCACCAGTTACCGCCGGCACGCAGCAGTCCACACGCCCGCCCCATTACGATGCGAAAAGTCGGCCAAACACCGCCGGCAAGCCAGCGACACCGTCCGCCATCAAAGTGCGTCCGTACACGTAGCGGCGCAGCACAATTGACACACACCGTCCGACGAAATCACGTCCCGCCCGGCGTACAAATTACGATGCCGCAAACAAACGGCTCCCACGGCTAAGAGACACCGTACGACAAACCGAAGCGGTAACACGGACGCCGAGCACGGACACCGAAGAAGCGGCTCCCCCGAGCATGAATCCAGCACTGCAGGCCCTCCCCATGCTCTTGCTGATGCACCACCAAGGACGCAACGTACCGCGGAGACGCAGGTAGGCACACACACAACAAGTGCACGCAAACAGCGCACACAGTGCAAGGGCGGAAAAAGCGGACAACCCCCCACCCCCGCGTGTACACTACACATCCACCATTGCATCCACATATGACACACAGGCCAAATCGTAACATCTCGTAACACATGTGTACACACCACCTGGGACTAGGAACCAACGACCCCGTCACGGCCCCAAAGCGGCGATGACGCCGCCACACATGCGCACAACGCAGAGGCCAACCGCAGCGCCATGCATGCGTCGCACACAGACACAGGGACACAACCAAGCAGCACACACATCAGCCCCACCCCGAACGCACATGACACGTGACAGGCCTGCCACAGACATGTCCCCAACGCCCAATTCACGGACAACACCCAACGCCACACAACCGACGCACACATGTCAGTGAAGTCACGCAACAGCAGGACACACCCCAGTGTAACAAACATGGCGTAGCACACAGCGGCGGCAACACCAACTAGGAGAAGCAGGGCCCCTTCGGGAAGAGGAACGCCAGTACCACACTGAAACACCCATACCACCCTGCACATATGAACAAGACATATAAAACGGAACACCAAAGAGCCCGGGGACCGACAACAGGTGGCCCAAGAATAACATTCACACACAAGGCCCAACGCAGAGCGGAAAGGCAGCCTGCCGCCCACACAAGGGAGAGCAGACAGCACTGAATGACCTTCCATTCCAACTCCGAAACCACAGCCCTACGAAAGAAGCCGGTGAATACAGCCATTGTCCAAGAAAAGACCAACACAGGCATGCCGAGGAGACCGACCACAGGGCAGATAGCGCATATCACAGAAGAACACAACGGACGGGAAAGAAAAAGAAAACACTCCCCCATGTCGGCCACATGCAAGTTAATTGGAAGGAGTCACACATCACTGACCTTGAACTGTCTGAGAAGCATGTGGGATGAGGGCCCGTGTCCTCCGCACAAGCCAACAGAACACAAGTCCTGTCTCCCTACGACTACACAGAGCTCACAGCAACCTCGGAGCGTGCACATTGCAGACTGCACACACAGCCGGAGCACGCCACCACAACGCACCGCTGCAAAATGGCAACCGCAACACACCTACCCAACTACGCCGGACAGGTCAAGCTGTACAAAACCAACCTGATACATATATTGGGATGCGATCTCCTGTCCCTGCTGAACGTAAGTTACCGACTGACTTACCGCATCACATTGTTCAGCTGCGTCATGCCCGTCTTCTACTGTCGGAGGTGTCCCTACCAGCATCCCGTGGAGATGTGCCTCTCCAACCCGGCATGTCTAAAGGCGGACCTGCTACCACTACTCCTCCCTCTGGACGCACACGACAGGGCCTGCTCTGCCTATGGGGGCATGGCGTATGTGGCCAACATCGCACCCGCACTGAAATGGGACCACTGTGCCTCCACACGACGGATCATCGAGAACAGCTACATCGAATGTCACCCAGCATGCCCCATCATGGTCCTCCAAGGGACAACTTACGAACAACACCTTGACAGCCACCATCCGCTACATTGGCTGGCAAACATGTACACCACCAATGACATGGAAGCCCTGCTGGACGGCATCGCATACCTGACAACCTGTAAATTCGTCGGACCACAACGCAGGTTCCCCGATTGACCTATGATGTCCAACCCCGCACCCATGCTTAGCTTCCGCACGGACTGGCCAGTCACCACCACAACAGCCATACCAAACGACCGGCAACTGTTACCACACCATCAACGACATCGCCATGACATCGGATATGACCGGGACATGCACACTGTTCCCCATCACATCCAGGAACACCGCATGCATCGTGGGAGGCAGTGGCATGGGGTCTGTGTATCGCACCCACATGGACGGAACTGCACGAACAACCAGGACACGACATGGATCCAGCGCCCATGGACACACACACCGCTCAGTGGACATGAATAGGTCGCCTGGAGTCTGTGGGTGCTGCACCCCTCCCACCCCCGCCCCGGGAATCCCATACCAGGACCTTTGCATGGACGACAAGTGCATACAACAACAACACGACCCCAGTGACTGTGACATGTCCAGTAACCACCACATTGCAACAACAAGTGGCACGCCGCTGCATGCACGCAAGCACATGCCCTGATGTCATCTCACATGCACGCGTGCATGAGGAACAACCGCAGCAAACCTGTCACATGGAACTGAGATGGACTGTGCCCATGATGCCAAGCGGTCTGGTAGGCTACATGTATACCGTCTGTGTCAAAGTCCGCAGCTCCGCAGCTATACGTAAATGTACATTAGCACAGCCTTGGCCAAGCAGATGTAACTCTGAAGCCCACATCCCACATGCAACAGCCAATCACATGTAACCCCACACCCTATCCCATTTGTAATCATGCTCAGTATATCCTCAACATGTATTCCGCTGCCAGTAGTGTCCACTATACTGCATCACAGAGGACAGAAGACTCAATATAATGTTTGAAACCAAAACTGTCTCCGCTGACTCATTTCACAAGTACGAATGAGAGAGGATGAGAGTATGTGAAGTACACGGCAGTCGTGACATGACCATGTAGTCCACTGGTATTGGATGTCAACGCAAATGAGTAGCACAACTGTGGAAGACACACATGTGTCGTGTGAAGTCGTATGGACGCAGTGCTCAGGTGGGTGGGTGTGACGGGTAGATGCGCACATGCCAAGTTGGAGCACGCCGTGTTGGGAGGGGTCATGAACAGTACACCACCGCTTCCCTGGGCATTGTGAGAGGACACCTGTCGGGGGGAGTGAACACGTGTGTGCACAGCAGCCGGGCACACGAACAATGCGGTACCAGGCGCACACGTCAGCCCACCCTCCGTGGACAAGCTGGATCCTGTTGTGCGCACGCCATGCCCCTTGACAAGGCACACACAGCCCCAGTCGACCAGGTGTAACCCCAACATAGTCAATCCGCACAGGCGATACAGGGCACGGGATGGCAGTGGAGCATGGTGTGTGAGAGGTCTCCTCGCGCTCCTCCTGGTCATATCACGCAGGCAATAGAACCTCAACGTGTAGCATGGCACAAGTCAAATGGAAGTGTAGGGGGGACGCACCACAGCACGAGCAGCACTGACGTCACGGGAGGTGGCTCGCACCATCCCATCCATTGCCCATCATACCAACCACGCCACATGCCATTGCGACTAAGTGCAAGCGCGTGCGCCACCACCCCCGAGCCCTCCCCAGAGAGGCCAAAGAGTGAATGTGTGGGCCATCAGCCACAGACGGACGCGGCATGGCCGCAAGGGCAGCCACAGCCACTGGGTGTCGCAGGTGGCGGATCCGGAAGGCGAAGACTGTGATGCATAGTCCATGCAGGCCGGGTCTCCATTTGGGGCACCACGCAGGTGGACGGCGTCCCGCCACACATCATACCCTGAGACAGCCCACTCGTGCAACTGGACCCACACATACACTCCTTGCCCTCTCTGGTGCGAGCTTGGGGCTGCCTGTGCAAGCGCTAGCCTCGCAGGTGCACATGCATATTGGGGGAGCGAGGGGAGGACATGAGGGCTGGGGCGAAGATGACTGTATCACTGTCAGTTAGTACAAGGGATGACCCAGATGTGGAAAGGAAGAGACGTGTCCCGTGTGTACTGCAACTAGTCGCCAATCCAACTACCCCCCATGTCCGGAATGTAAGCCCGCACCTAGGCCCGCCCATCCGCCACATCGAATATGCCACCAGCACGACAACCTTCCCATTCGAAACACTGACTGGGGGTGGCGACCAGTGAACAATCATGTGTAGCCTACCCACGCGTACATGTGGGCCCTCCATGATCCATGTCACCTGCGGCAAAGTCATGACATGCGCAATGAGGGAAGTGAGGAGAGCTGTCCGCCCCACGCACAGAAGGTGCATCAGCTCCACAGACCCAGCAGCGAGTCCAGCAGGGGTCACATGTGCAGGGGCAGCTGTGCCTGGTGTGAAGGCACATGCATATAGACAGCACATCGACCAATGTGTAGTCTGCCCACATCTACAGTCCATCATCATGCGGACATAGGAATTGAACACAGGGCAACACATCTTAGTTGGTGCACCCACCGTGACCAACAATGCGCAATCATCGACGTACCCGCCCTGTGCATGGCCCCCCACCCAACGGAGGCACATCCAGTGCCACCATCCCACACACACAAGCCTTCCACGGAACATGCTGTGTCCAATGGTCAGTACAGAGTCAGCGCCCATCTGGTGGATCCTGAACAGGAGACACATGCACACACATGCCAGTTCCCACTATGTACGTCTGCCACCTGGCACGTGCAATGTAACCTCTCACCTGTGACGTGTGACTGCAAGCACACAGCCGTCTTGGCATGGGGCTGTCAATGTGGACACCTGTCAATGTTTCGGGAGGTGTGATCCGTACAGTGCTGTACATAGGGTGCAGTGCTGACACCTACTACTGTCTCATATCCCCTCGTGCCACAGGTCCCACTTGTTTTGGCCGCTCAGCCTGTGCCCACATCGTCGTCGTCGTGTGCCATACTCATCCAGCCTCGGAAGCAGTGCCATGCTCAGCAGACATTCATGTTGCCGTGGCGTTGCCGCTTGACGAATATGCAGTCAGTCCCCATCAGCACGCCCCGCAAGTCATTGGGGCCTAGATCCCCATGTGCATGCACATGGCAGTGGTTTGTATCACTAGCCATTGCCATTGGTGGGAGACCTGTGTAAGTGTATTGTGGCCGTGCCGTCCCTGCTTGACAGCTGGGCTGTGACTCATGTGCTTGCTCAGTCATGTCAGTGATGTGTATGCGGAATTGCTATGTGTCGTGTTGCTTTGACATGTGTCCACTGCCATTTTCCCTAGGCGGAGACCGAACATTGACCGCCCATACCAATTGCTGGCGGACATGGACGATACTGAGGTCATTAGGAAGTTTCGGCTGGACAGGCCAACCCTGCATCGACTGTGTGCCATGTTGGAACCCCATCTCCGTCCCCGCAGGGTGTATCCGACAGCAGTCACCCCCACGGCTAAGGTGATGGCCGCCATGCATTTCTTCGCCACTGGGTCATTCCAGCACACAGTGGGCAGTGGAGGAGGGATGTCCCAGCCCATGTTCAGCAAGGTGCTGAGGGATGTACTGGCAGCCATGATGCTGTACCGAAACAGGTACATCCGCTTCCCCAGGGCTCGTGAATTGGCGGCAGTGAAGGGTGCATTCTATGCCCTTGGCAGGATCCCACACGTCGTTGGAGCCATTGACTGCACACATGTTGGCCTTGTTCCACCACAGGCCACTGAGCACCTGTACCGCAACAGGAAGCACACGCACTCCCTGAATGTGCAAGTGGTGTGCCTTGCGGACATGGTGATAACCCACGTGTGTGCAAAGTTCCCAGGCTCGGCCCATGACGCACACGTCATGCGCAACAGCATCTTGCCACGACTGATGTCCAATCTGCAACAGGATCGTGGCTGTATTGTCGGTGAGTATGTGGAGTGGTGTAGCGTGCTGGCTGTGCGATGCTGTCCCCTGTCCAGTTGGATTAGCAACGGTTCTCTGTGTCCCTCACACCCAGGTGACTCTGCGTACCCGAATGGGGCATGGCTGCTCAGTCCATTGAGGAATCCTCGCACCCCAGCAGACGATCGCTACAATGAGGCACATGGGAGGACCAGACGTGTGGTCGAGCGTACCTTTGGCCTCCTCAAGTCCAGGTTCAGGTGCCTGGACCGCACCGGGGGTGCGCTGGCGTACTCCCCACAGAAGGTGTGCCAGATAGTGGTGGCGTGCTGCATGCTGCACAATCTGGCCATTCGGAAGCAGATCCCCCTCATCGTGGATGACGGAGATCAACCAGGGCCCCAGCCCGCAGACCAGGACAGCTCGAGTGAGGAGGACAGCGGAGAGGAGGAAGCTGGTAATGTGCGGCAGCAGCTCATCGCCCGCTACTTCACTTGACGGTGAGTGTCCATGTACGACGGCTGATGTGGCTGTATCTGTGCAGGTGTGTGTGTGCTGTGTCAGGGTGGCCGTTTGTTCACTGCGTGCTGTGTGTCAACGCTCCATGGCCAGGGTAGTATGCCACTGTTGGTGGCTGTGGCATTGTGCCCTATTGCTCTGTGCGATGTGTGTACATTGCTTGTAGTTGTTGACATGTACTGTGTGATGGGTGTGTGACACACTCATTGAATGTGCTCCTGTTCTGTCTCCCACCCCTAGGTCCCTACAGGCCCTCCGGTTCCATTGCCATGCCACGCATCAGGTGCCTTTCCGCCCAAGGTGGCCGTTGTATTCCGTACAAATAAAACACAGGGCACAAACAGCAGTTTGTGTAAGAGGTGCATTTATTTCAAACTGTGACATGTGATTGTGTGCGAGGTGATGACAAAAGTGGTGCGTGCAGTGACAATGAGCTGTCGGTCACGGCTGCGTGATGCTCAGGGTGTACCCACTTGTTCCATGTCCATGGTCCAACAGACACATGCCATCCAGATGGCTGTGTGGAGTGGGATCGTAGTCCAAGTCAATGCAGTGGGTGGTCAAGGAAGGCTGGCTGGCTGCCTCACTTGCGTCTGGAGCGTGCGTAGTCCTCCCGGGAGATCTGTTTGTACTTCGGACGGCCCCTTCCACGTTTGGGAGGGGGGTGTGTGGTGGCGACCTGCTGGTGGGGGGTGAGGTGTGCTCACTGGCTGTGGACGCAGGGGAACTGGACACTGCTGCTCGACCCTGCGCCCCGGCAGGTGGTGGCGGTGGTGGAGCTGCTGTCCCTGGCTGTGACCTCACCACCAGCTGGCCCATGAGGTCCACGAGTTGGCCCATACGGGCGTCCATGGACCTCAGCACCCCCAGCACCTCCCGCGTGTCTGAAGCAGACCTGGCCCATTGTCCTTGGGCCTCTTCATAGGCCCCAAGGACTCTGGCCATTTGAGGCAGGGCATGGCTCCCAGGGGAGACTGGCGTTTCCCTGACCCTGCTCCTCCTACCAGTACTGCTGCCACCGGCCTGCCCACTAGCCACATTGCCCACCACGGTCCTCGCCCTGGCTCCCAGGGTGGATCCAGTCGGCCGGGCCACCACCTGCGCTGGGGCTGGTGCCAGCGAAGACGTGGTGGTGGTGGCGGCGGTGGTGGTCGGTGCGGCGATGGTGGCGGTTGCGGCAGTGGTAGTGGCCGCAATGACCGTGGGTGTGGCCGCAATGACCGTGGGTGTGGCCGCAATGACCGTGGGTGTGGCCGCAACGACAGTGGCAGCAGGGGGCTGGGAATGTTCAGCAGCCCTGGATGATGGGTTGGTGGGTAGGAGGGGTCCTGGGGAGCGGCTGGGCCCTGCCACACCAGATGGGCCTGCTTGGTGGTCCGTGTCCGAAGAGGAGGACAGATCCTCCACATCCGTGTGTCCTCGTTGGGGGCTTGTAGGCTGGCTGTGCTGGCTGCTGTCTCCATCCCCAGCATCCAGCAGTTCGTCACCTGTGGAGAGAATGAGATTTGTTATTGTGTTGCACCTGGCGAAGTATGTATTTGTCGTCTGACATTAACAGTTCGTGCAATCTCGTACATGGGTTTCCCGGAGGCGTGTGTGTGGCTGTACCATTTGTAGTTGTGTGTGCTTGGCAATGGGACTGTGTGCTGTGCACATGTGGCATGGGACGGATTGGCCATGCCGATGGGTGTGTTGCTGTGCCCCTACTTATTGTGACTCTGGTGTATGCGGGCTCCTGGCCCATCCTGGGTCTGGTTTGTACTTTGCTTTTGGTGTTCAAATGGGACGCTTAGGAACGCATATGGCAACATGGGGGCCATGCCCCAGATTCGCATTTGGGATGGAATATGCTTTTGGGGTACATGCTGTGAGCCATGGGTGCCGAACGTGACATGTGTTGTGGCAGCATGACAGTGCATGGTCTGAGGTGTGTGCATGCCTGACATGGCCTGCATATTTGCTGTCTGTTGTGATTACTGGACATGGCATTGGACGCATCGTTATGAGTGAGTGATGGTTGTGTGCCAGCCAACGTATTGCAGTTGTCCCATCTCCTTGGTGTGCGTGCTGCCCTGTGCCATGTGCATCACTGCAGTGCTCGGGGGGGTGTGGCCCATGTTGTGTGTTGTTGCTCACAGTGTGGCGTGCGCTTCATTGACTTCTGGCACATGGTTGGTCATGGGCATGTATCTTAGCGTGACTGCTGTATGTGTGGCAGCTGTGCGGATGACATGCCTTTCATGAGACTGGGGCTGACGGATGGGATGGATGGTATGTTGTATGTGCATGGTGTGTCTGTGTGTTTGATGGGTTCAGTGGTGTTCGTGTGCATTTATGTTGTTCCGCTCTGTTGCGTCTAGTGTTGTTTGTCTTACATAGGCGTAGTTGTGGGGTGTGTGGTTGACAGGCAGTAGGGGCTACATGGACAGGACTTCAATGGTGTTTCGGTTGTGTGTGATGGGTTGCACAGTGGCTGCCGTGTGGTACTATATTCAGTGTGGCTTGTGCATGCAGACGTGGCTCCTTGGGTGTTGCTGTGTCTGTGATGGGTCATGTGAGGTGTGAGTCTGTGGTTCATGTCCGTGTGCACATTGTTCACTTGTTCGTGACGGTGGGCGGTGCTGCGTGTTCGTCTGCTACGTGACATGTCCCATGTGTTGGTCGTGTTACGGTCCTCATGCCTCCAGTAATCCAGCCCTGTCCAGTTTCCCACCTGCAGGTTGTTCGGGCGTGCACTGTACTGGATGCCACATGGTTCTAAGCGGGGGTGCTCCATGTTGCAGGTCTGTGGGGGTGGGGGGTGTTGTGGGTCGTGGTGGTGGCTGGACACCCACTGACACCGATTGTTGTGGACCGTGATGTCTACCTTTCGGCTGTCGGTGTGCACTGCGGTGGCTGACACGTGGCTGTGGGGTGTGGGGGATGCTCCTCCTTGCTGTGCTGTGGGACTAGGGGCCTGGTGTGTGTTGTACTTGGGCTGTCCACCCTCCCACCCACTGCACTTTGTGTTCCTGCCACTTACCTGTTACTTGTCGGTTAGTGCAGCTATGGCGGACACATGGGTGTGGTGGGTGCTCGTTGTGGCGCTTCTGGCATACTTGGGGACCTGTTGGTGGTTACGTGGCTGGCTGAGTGTACACATGTCCCCACGTATCTTACAGTTGTTCGGTTTGGGCTGTGTGTGGTGGTGTCTGTTGCATGTGTGTGTGATGTGTTGTGTATTGTGTGCTGGACATGGGGGTGTTTGTCCCTGGGAGCTGTGGCATGGTGGTAGTGCATGTGAGTACATAGCGGTGTGCTGGTATACATTAGTTTGTACTTACCAGCCTCCACTCCCCTGCTAATCCGGCGAGGATCTCCGGATGTATAATGACTCGCACCTTCTCCTCCCACGCTTTGAAGGTCTTGAAGAGCGCGGGATTCCCTCCGCCAGTGACGGCAGCCAGCTCTCTGTTCTTGCTCTCCTTCTTCTTGACCAGGCTCTTGACGTCATTCCACCGTTTGTTGATTTCAACTCTGTTCCTGGGCAGGGTCCCGACTGCATTGACCTGGTCTACGATCCGGTTCCACATTCTCTTTCTGGTGGCTAGTGGTGTGTGCTGGACCAGGTTCCCATAGATTTGTGGGTGCACCTTGATAATCTCGTCGACCATGACCGTCAGCTCCATGGGCGTGAACTTGGGCATTCTTTGTGGTGCCATGGTGTTTGTGGTGCTGGTGCGGTGTGTGTTGTGTAATGTGCAGGGGGTTTGTGGTGCCGGTGTTTGGTGGTGGTGGTGGTGGTGGTGGTTGTGATGTGTGCGTTTCTGTGGTGTGCTGCTGTCCTTGCTGTGTCACTGTGTCCTCTTCTCTCCTCTCTAGTTTGCAATGTTGCAAGGGGTTGTGGTCTGTGGGAGTGCTGCTTTTGTACTTACCTATGTGGGTGTGTCCTCATGGTCTGTTGTTTTCAGGTGTGTTGTGTCTGGGGTTCTGGCCTTTGTAGTTTTTGTTTGTCCAGGGGGGTGTTTTCGGGATGTGTACTGTGCTTGTGTATTTGTGCGTGCCTTGCTGTGTGGACTTGTTGGCCATGTTGTGTGCGATTGTTTTTGTCAGCGGATGGTTTCTGTGCAGGGACGTGGGCGCCATGGCTTCTGCCGTGTCGATTCTCATCGGCGTTGTTTGCGCTGGCGGGCGGTATATTTGTAGTTTTCCCGCGCTCATGGCGGTGCGATCGTAATCTCACGTGCGGTGTGTCGGCCGTGAGGGCGGGCGGTTTTGTGTTGTCGTGCGTGTTTCCGTCCGTGGCGGGCGGTTTGACTCCGACTCGGACGATGGCGGGCGGTATCTTGTGTGATTTTTCCGCCGATGGCGGTTTTCGGTTTGTGTCATCGTAATGGCGTGGTCGGTGTTCAGACGGTGTGTGCGGGCGGATTTTTGCCGCTTTCATGCCTGGCGGATTTTTTTACGCCGGGTATCGTAATGGGCCCCTATATTTTTGCAAACAATATTAATGACTTCTATATTTTTAAAAACGATATTTCTTACCTTAAATTCGATATTTTTGACCACAATATTCTTGCTGTCGACATTTCTGAATCACGATATTCCCAACTCGATATTTGTGTAAGTCGACATTTCCAACTCGATATTCTGTCTCAGCACACTTTCTAAGCAACATTAATAAAATTAATTTGTTTAGCATCCTGTAACTCATCAATGACAGCTTTCTTACACCTCCCAGTTAATTTCGCCTTTTTTCTAATGCAATTATGTCTTTCAACGGAGCTTGTCCACTGACCCACAACTTATCCTGTATGTTAGGATTGCTGATATGCATAATGATTTGGTCACGAATAAACTCTTTTGTAGTGCACCAAAATGACAGGTAATAGCCAAATGTTTAAGTCCAGACACATACTCGTCCACACGTTCACTTTTTCTCTTCTTGTGTTGGAAAAAATTATATTTATCGACAGCCACACACACTACTGGTGAAAAATGAGCATCAATTTCGTCCAATGCATATGTAAAAACATCGCTGACTCCATCTTTCATAACCTTCTTTTCAATTTGATTATGTGTTTTTAATCCACCAGGATCTAAACAGTACAACAAGATTTTCTTTTCATTTTCTGGTGTAATGTTATTTTCATCAAACATTGAAATATAGTTGCAAAATATTCCTTCCACTCCTGCCATCTCATAGAAGGTTTCCCTTTAGCAGGCAAGAATGCTTGAGGAGCAGATAGGTTCAATGAATTTAAAGCACACATGCTAAGTGACTGCCAATTGTACCAGAGCAGAAATTAGTTTAATTTATTTTCCAGTTATTATTTAAGCAACTACCACCATATTACAGCAGTCTTACTTCACCAATTTATCTGTAAAGGAGGCAAAAAGAAAACATCTCACTTGAAGTGTTCCATTCTGTTTCTTGATGAATTAATTGTTGAGGACACTGCGTCACATCCAATCTGCATTCTGCATACAATAGCAATCACATTTTGTAAAATTTAACTACAGTAAAGATAGCTGCATGTTGCGTGACCCGGAAGGTCACGTTAATCCAGGTACACGTACTCAGAGCGCAATGATGTTATTGACCCGTATCAATGCGTGTTAGCATATGTCATGCAGATGACCCTTGGATTGTAACAGTAACAGCAGTTGCTTTAATTAATATTTGCCTTTGTTGTTTAAATTGTACACACTGATGAATCTAATGCTGCTATCACTACAGTTGCACATGTTCAACACAATTCCATGATTTATTGGGAACTTCCACCTGAATTAACAACAATTGAGATGAATCCTTTTCGAGAAACAATGGTTTATGAAAATGACTCTGAACTTTCACCACGTTCCAAAGTCACTTGATGTCATAAATTTCTTCTTGCTTATCATTGGTTTCATGACAGATATTTAATTCCACCATAGTCCTATATTTGGATAACTCCAAAAGTGTTTCCTCCTCATGTGGCTATTAAGGATGAGCTTCATTATACTGCTACTAAATGGACATTGCGTCCCTGGACCTGTGGTTCGTGAACTGCAACTGCAACTGCATCTTTCATCTCACAGAGCTTGAAGCGATCTCAGCACTGCAAACATCACAGCTTATTCTCTGCCCAAGGGCACAGCTTGGGATAAGGTTCCTTATCAGATCATGGGATCTACTGAGACATTGCATTTATCATATGTTTTGAAAGTTTCAATGAATGATGCGATTATACCTGGTTCCAGTTTAGATGACTGGGATATAGAGACTGTACAACAAAAGATGTTTGACTTACAGACATATGCCACCTTGAACACTGAAGACCCTTATTTAAATTCAGTGAATTATAAAGAAATGTATTGTTATCATCACTATACATACTATTACATACATCGAACTAGCTATCCCGGGGAAACATAATTGCACACAATGGGAACATTGTGAAGCTCCACCTCTTAATAGGCATACACATTTCTTGAAGAAATTTCTTATTTCCAGAGCAAGGTCAGGTCTCATCCCTCCGCTTTCTATTTTTCACAAAACCCACAACAACTTCAGGAAAATGTAATTACGACTAACCAGCTGATTTATTCAAACAAATTCAGTCAGAATTTGGCTATCCAATGATATGAGTATTGGAAAGAAAATGTTGATGAGAAAAGCATTTTGGGAACAAAATGTTGGCAAAATTCATGGGAAAGAGGCCATGCATTGTACCTAAAGAGATGATGTTTGTGAACAAAGCCATCCAGCAGGCTGCTTGTCTGGGATTTGGTCCTATAAAAGACCTTAAAAAACCTTCTATACCAAAAGTTAACTTAACCTTGATTAATAATTGGGAATCACAAATGAACATTTCAGATTGTGAAATAAATGATTTGATCAAGAATGAAACTTATTATTTCACTCAGTTCCCATCTGAAGATTCAGCCTTATGACTCTATGATAACAATACCTGCATGCATCCGTTTCATTCCAACATGCCTGGTCCTAAGGCTAATCGCCCTGCCCAGCGATATAGCACACACACATATAGAAGTTACCACATACAGTGTCGGCAAGTTGTGGCAATGATGGTTAGCACATTTCAGTCTTTCAACTGTGAAAGAGCATTTGTCCTTAAATAAAGAAAACATGGATTTTCTAATCTCCTTCTAGGACCCTGCCCCACTACAAATAAACGATTCATTGCTTCAGGAATATACTTATAAAAAGAAGCTGCAAAAAGAATTAGGCAGATAGATCAAGAAAACCTGCAAACAGGTTTTAATTTTATCGACAATGGCATGCACACACTTTCTAAAAGAGAGTACTCACTTAACAACATTATGTCCTTTGGCCTAGTATTGATATGAGATGTTGATATGAGAGACATGTGTTTTGCCAAAATTAGCAAATTGATTGCTGTGTTACTACAAACGGAAGTCCCATTTAACTCTGCGGCACAAACTTATAGCTTGTAGGCAGTCAGAACTGCTTCTGAGATTAAGAGGCTGTTACAGATAGACTATCCAACTCACTTTGCTGATATCATACATACAATCTTTTAATTTCTTGACAACAACTGGTATTGTACATCTTTTTTCTAAATATACCACAGAGCCTGTGCCGTAACATTTTAACAGAGTTTTTTTATTTTTGCTTTTTCTTTTAAAAGTCACCTTATTTTTTCTATTGACATATTCAGTATCAGTTATGGGCTGTTTAATTACTGACACGCATCCCTCTTAACTGACATAATGTTTTTATGATAATGTCTTTTAAAATGCCTTTTCATATATTATAAAGTTTGATACCAGCAAGGCTTAACAAAATATTCAGTCATATAGAAAAAGGAGGGTTTCCTCAGAACTACCAAATATTGGAGTAGGACGGGGAAGAAGAACCAATTACTAAAGAGAAAACCCACCTCGAAAATAAGCTCTAAAGAAGAGTCAAACACAAGTAGCTAATCAGTTCCCTTGATTTAAACTCAGGGTTATGTACTAAAGGATATTCCCTGTGAAGGCTTTATGCATCTTGTTTTTTATAGTACGAATGTAGAGAGTGGGTATGAATGATATACCTTTTTATGGTGAGAGGGCTTGTTGGGCTGAAAATGCATCTGGTTGACTCCTTGTAGCATTGTGCGAGTTAAGTTAGCATCTGCGGCACCATTTTGTATTCAGCCGCCATTTTGTACCATGATTGAAACTAAGCTTCTGTCTTACATTGCTTGCCTCAGCAGAAAGCAGCCTCGATTGTTTCTCTTTAGTGTTCAAGGTTGAGCTTCGCTGCACTAATGAATAGATTGTTCTGTTTTGCATGCCTTTCTCAGTATGTCGGCCTGCTCCCACTCTCAGAGAGACGGGCACGGGCAGAGTAACCTTGAAACTAAGATAGCGTGTACCCAGTCTCAGGATGATAGCCCTTCCTTCTGTACCTCCTTTGTTCATCAGCACCTAGGCTGGAAAATTCCAGTCTGGGCAGGTCTTAGGGGTGTTAGAAATGTATATCTGACTTTACCATGTGAACGGGGGTCAGTCCCTCGGCAGCTATCTAAGGAGGCTGGTCAGACCGGACTCCGCTCGAGCGTACACTAATAAAACACTTTGGTTTGTATTCTCTACTGTCTGACCGACTCTTCATCTGTATGGAAGGCTGAGAGGTGATCACGAGTGACCCGGGTGGCCCTAATTGGGTCAATTCCTTCAGTTGGCGCCCGAACAGGGACTCCATCTGGTGACCCATCCTCGCCCGTGGACGGGTGAGGAGGCCGCGGCCACGTCGGATTGGCGGACCGGAGATCCCTGCACGAGAGAGTCTTGTACTCGCAGCTGCCCCGTCTGTCTGACCGGGCGGTGCCCCGTCCAGCGATCATCCCGACTGGGGTCCTGAATGGCGAAATCCTTGGATCTGACCGTTTGGTCCGGAGAGTCGGCAGTGGAGAATAACTTCGCTTGGCCTGTGTGCACCAGGTGAGTTTGCTTTGGTTCTTTGTGGTTATGGCGCCATTTTTGATTTGTATTTGACGCGGTCTGCGGATCGACTTGGATACAAAGTATTTGCGAACACTTTCACAGGCTACATAATGAATTTGGCTTACTTTTGAAAATGCCTGGGATTTGGCCGGCTTTTGGTTTGTGGTACCGACTTCGGTTTGTCTCTTTGGTACGGTCTGATGACCGATTTTGGACAAGCGCTTGAATTTGTTTGAGTTTCTTTGTGAACAAGGTATTGTTCTGATGCGGATTTGGTGAGGTCTGCGGACCAACTTTGGTAAGATCTTAGCAAATATTTGCTTGGCATAAACAGAAAAAACCAAAAAAAAAACGTTTTTGTATCAAAATGCCTTGCTTCAGTTGGTTCTGTTGTGTGAGTTGTCGTTGCTGTTCTACTGATGCTCGATTGGAAGAGAGTCAGCCTGCGCCCTTAGAAGGCACCCCGAACTTTGATATGTATGTGAAGCACGGTCTAGGCCCTATTATGTTTAGTACATTATGGCACAAATATACGAGGGACAACGCCGAGTTGCAGTGGCTGTTGACGGGCACTTTTGATGAGCAAAAGCATAATTTCCTGCAGGATAAATTGTTTGCGAAAAGGAGTAGACAGGTTTAACTTTGGTTTTAACCTGATGTTATACAATATTAAGGGCATAAAGGATATTTTAATTATTTCCTATTGTATAAAATATTTTAATGTTTTGTATTTGGAGATTTTTACTGTCGGCTTATGATTATAGAAACTATGTTGCACAAATGTTTTTATATGTTGTTGGTCTTTATGTGGATCTCTTCGGAGTTCCAAGATCATAAATAAATAAAACTTGAAACTTGAGTAGACAGTCAATGTTTGATTCCCTTAGAACGTGGCAAAAGGAAGCTAAACAGAGACAAATGGAAGCAGAAAAGGAGGCCCGAAAGGGGAGGATGCAGACACTCACTCAGAAAGCTTTTGCGTATGATAAGGAGAAGACTGAGAAGGGGATAGAGTGTGCCGATAGGAAGTTTCGATTGCAATGTGAAAAGTCTTATGTGGTTGGGGAAGACAATGATACATTTGTGGAGGAATTGTTAGACACCCGGCCTCCGCCTCCATACGCCCCGCAGAGAATATACCCTGCTGTGCCACAGCCCCAGTCATCTGTCTCTTCTGCCCCTGCTGTTTCTGTTTCTTCTGCTATTGACTCAGTTGCTTTAGCCGCTGCATCTCCTGTCAATTCTGTGGCTTCGCCTTCCGCGCCTGCGGTGACTGCTAGTCTCCCTGCTATGCCTGTTGTGTCAGTGTCTTCTTTTTCTCCAGCCCTTATGCCTACAACACACCCATTAACGACATTGGTGCCTACTTTTTCAGTTACTACTCCTTCCCTCTTCCCTCATACCCCGGCAGTACTGGGTAATGGAACGCCTGTACACGGATCAGGGGACAGGGACTGGGCAACTGCTAGGGGGCGACTGGGACGGATATTAATACGATCTGATGTGGGGGAGGAAGAGAAAAGGACGGTAGCAAATCAAGCCGCTCAGTGGGTCCGTCGTCCCATTTATAGTACTGAAGATGTGTGGAGTGTGATGAGACATTACGAGCCGTTTGTGCAGCAGCATGCCCTTAAGCACATGTCGGCTACACTGATTGGATTGTGGGAACAGTGCTTCAATGCTATAGCGCCCAAGATTATTTATGATATCAGAGATAATGTATGCGCTGCTGATATGGCGCCTGAGGAGGTTTTCGGAAATGTTGCGACATTGGTAGCTTATCGAGGAAGGTTGTTTGAGAAGAGCCCGATGACAGTGTCCCAGTTTCCGATGAGGGAAGTCTACCCTATATATCACCCTGAAATACCAGAGCTACAGGATCAGCATGACGTTGTTACTAGACCACTGGTAGAGGCCCGATTCCAAGAACAGTGGGTTCCATGGAAAAGGAGTGAGGTTTTATCCCTTAAGACTCAGTTGCCTGACCCTAGGAAAAACCCAACGGCATATTATAAGGAATTGACTGAGGCCGCTTCATCAACAGTGATGATGCTTGCAGATATTGAGATGTTCTTTGGTTTACTGGTGCCCATTGATATTCGGAGACAGGTGCACACACAGGACCACGCTGTGGAATTGGGTGGTACGTGGGACCAGATTAAAGCATGGGATAAGGAAAGGAAGCCTGGGGAAAAACCTACGGCCGAGATACTAGCTTTACCCGACCAAATTATTACCTATATGCACTCTCTTATTCCACTGAGAAGGGTAGATTGGGACAAGTTAGTGGCATGTCGTCAGAAGAAAGATGAAAGTGTGTCTGATTTTTTCACACGGTTCGAGGGTGTGTTTTGGGATTTTAGTGGACAGGATTTGTCAGTAGAAGGGGGTGTCCAGTTGTTCGTCAATAGATTTGTTACGAACCTGCTCCCAGAGATTGCGGCTCGGTTGCAGGCTTCAGAGAGTACTTGGACGACATCCTCCCCTTCCGTTATATTGAGTATGGCACAGTATTATGAACACAGGGAGAACGAGGAGAAGGAGAAGGTGGAAAAGAAGCAAAAGGAGTTGAAGACGAAGGTGTTGTTACAGCAGGCGTCTAGGGGTAACGGTAGAGGACGTGGAGCTGGTCCAGTACGGCAGCTTCCCCGTACTAGTAAGAGCCCTGTGCCCGTGGGGACGAATCAGTGTGCGTATTGTAAGGAGGAGGGACACTGGCGTAGCGAGTGTCCGGTATTATTGCAGAAAGTTGCGACACCCAGAGGGCGAGGTTCTCACGGGCGGGGCCGTGGAGCAAGTGATCAGGCTGGGGTTCGGGAGAATGGGACATCGCAGGGTCGCTCCGACAGGAACTATTTTGATGACCCTCAAGGGAGTCAGTATTATCATGATGATTATGATCTGGATGAGGTGACAGGGATGTCTCACAGCTAGGACAGCCAGGGACAGGGTGAGGGACCAGTCCAGATACCTGTAGATCAACGCGGTCCTTATGTCACCGCAGATTTGCAAGGCTCAGTTAAGAAAATCTTAGTGGACACAGGTGCAATGTATAGCTCTGTTTCTCGTTTGCTGGTCCCCGGGTCAGCTCTGTCTGGCCAAAATAATGTTTCGGTAGGATTTTCTGGCATACCGGTTGTAAGCCCCATTTCCAAACCTCTTGCTTTGACTATCGGTCCTTTTACTGTGGATTCGCCATTTTTGTTGACTTCTAATTGCGGAGAAAATCTGATGGGCTTAGATCTATTAAAGAAATTGCATGCTACTATTTATTGTTCTCCGGACGTTGTTTACATGACAATGGGACCGAATGTGGTCAGTACTAAGCAATGTCTGTCCAAAGATGCACCCCTCCCTGTTGAATTTAAGGACATGCCGCCCACGTTGTGGGCAACGGGTGACACGGATGTAGGACTATTGCAAATTCCCCCAATCTCCATTAAAGTTAAAGACAATGCCATTTTGCCCCGTATTCCTCTGTATAAAATACCACAAGCGGGGGTACGAGCTTTGTTGCGGATTATACAGGACTTGATTGAGTCAGGAATTGTTGAAGAGATGACTGCGAATGTGTGTAATAGCCCTATTCTTCCCATTCTGAAAAGGGCAGCTTCAGGCTCCTCTGATGATCACCCAGATGTTTATCGTTTTGTGACTGATTTGCGCGCAGTTAATAAAATAGTGGTCCCTCAGTTCCCGGTGGTCCCTGACATTACTGCTATTCTGACAATGATCCCCTCTACTGCCAAATTCTTCTCTGTCATTTATTTGAAAAATGCCTTCTTTAGGATATCAATTCACCCTGATAGCCGCTATCTGTTTGGTTTTACCCTGGCTGGGAGGAGTTTTAGATTCTGTCGTACTCCTCAGGGCTATATTGAGAGCCCTAGTATATATAAAGCGATACAAAAGGGGATGATGGACGGAATGTTTGAGCCAATCAAACACTCACCCCCAGTCAACTGATCTGGGTTTAATCCATCATCATTCTTTAGCTCACTCCACCACCCCAGTTCAGACATGGCCATATGCAAATCAGTCTGACCCTGTGCCTCATGGGAACAGTCCAGCCCGAACTGCCAAGCCATGTCTTCCCTGGACCGGAAACAAGCATCCTAGGACCGGTTTCTGGCATATAGCCAGGCTTTGAAGGCTCAATTGGACTCTCTCACACTTTCCCAAGGTAATGTATTGCTTCAGTATGTAAACAACATACTGATTGCTTCTGATACTGAACAGGGTTGCAAAGGCAGTACGGTTAAGTTGTTGCTACATTTGGCTACCCATGGACATAAAGTGTCCCTTTCTAAATTCCAATATTGTCGACAGGAGGTCACCTATTTAGGCCACCTATTGTTGAAGGAGGGTAGGAGATTGACCCCTGAGCGCATTAGCGCCATTGTTAAAATGCCTATCCCTAAAACCCAGAGGGGTGTGCGCGCTTTTATTGGCATCACTTTCTACTGTCACCATTGGATCCCTAACTATTTAGTACTAATAAAGCCTTTGCTTGTATTAACCTCTAAAGATGTGCATGAGCCCCTGCCTTGGACGCCTGAATGTCAGCAGTCTTTTGAGCAATGAAAAGTTGTGCTTTGCTCTGCTCCTGTGCTTGGCACTCCTGATTATGGGAAGCCGTTCGTGCTGCATGTACATGAGACGGCTGGTTGTGGGCTCTCTATTTTAACACAGGCCTTTGGAGGTAAGCTACGGCGTGTGCCTATTTTTCTGCTTTGCTTGACCCAGTCGCCAGAGCCCTCCCGAGCGGTCACAGCTGTGGCCTTCTCTATAAGACAATCGGCTGGGCTCGTACTTGATACTGACCTCACAGTTATGGTCCTCCATGCTGTGGATACCCTTTTGAATAAAACCAAGACTCAGCACCTCACCAGTGCACGTCTGACCGGTTATGAGCTAACTCTCTTTGCCCCGCATATTACGATCAAAAGATGTGCCACTCTGAACCCTGCCACGTTACTGCCCCTCCCTTCTGAGACTGAAGAAATAGACATACATGATTGTCTTTTTCGGACAGAAGAAGAGACGAAGGGATGGGTAGACCTGACTGATGTTCCCTTATCTGACCCCCAAGGGGAACTATATGTCGATGGCTCTTGTTTTAAGTTACCAGATGGCACCACCACCGCTGCATATGCGCTTACTACACTGCATACGGTAGGTGAAACATCACGAGTTCCCTATCAGTCAGCTCAGGCAGCTGAGTTAGTCGCCCTTATCAAAGCCTGTGAATTGAGCGAGGGACTGGCTGTTAATATTTATACTGGCAGCCAGTATGCCTTCGGGGTCACCCATAATTTTGGGCGGCTCTGGGCAGAGAGAGGGTTTCTCACCTCTCATGGGACACGCATCCAGAATGGCCCCCATATACATAGGCTTCTGCCTGACCTGACACTCCCTAAGAAATTGGCCATAATAAAGTGCAGCGCCCACAAGGCGATTACTGATGATGTTGGAAGAGGAAATGCATTTGCAGACCAGACAGCAAAGGAGACAGCTCAAACAAAAATGAAAAAGATGTTTGTAGTGGGTCCTGCCAGGTGGGTGCCCGAGGCCACTATGTTCGAGGATACTTTAGACAATGTGAAGGAAATTCAGAGCGAGGAAACAATTGAGGAATTAGCAGTATGGCAGGAAAGTAAAGCACATTTAGATGAGGATGGGTGTTGGACGGATAAGTCAGGAAAGCAGAGATGGATGTTACCAGACACATATGTCCTTCCTGTGGTCACTATGGCGCACGGGCCAGCCCACATTAGTGCGAAGGGTATTTGTAAATTGTTAGATCCTGTATGGCAGAATGACAATATTCCAAATGTTGCTGCTCACTTGGTAAAGTACTGTATGGTATGCATGATGCACAACCCTGGAAAAGGCACCCCCACACCTCCTGGTAATTTTGCACCACCTTCCTTCCCTTTCGAGGTCCTTCAGATGGATTTTATTGAAATGGAATGAGTCAACAATCTAAAATATGTGTTAGTTGTTGTTTGTACATTCAGTAACTGGGTTGAGGCTTACCCCACTAAAGAGAATACAGCCATGGCGACGGCGAAGGTACTCATAAAGGAGTTCTTCCCATGTTTTGGTTTGCCCCGTTTGATTTGGAGTGATAACGGAAGTCACTTCAATTCAAAGGTTATCCAACTGGTGTGTGACGGCTTGCACATCAAGCAGAAATTTCATGCTGCAAATCACCCCCAGTCAGCAGGTCTGGTTGAGAAGTACAATGGTACTCTCAAACTGAAATTGGCAAAGATTTGTGAGAGCATAGGATTGCAGTGGCCAGATGCTTTACCATTAGCCCTTTTGTCTACAAGAACAACGGCTCACTCTAGGACAGGATTGTCACCGCATGAGGTCGTGTTCGGTTGCCCGGCGAATGTCTGGGGCGTCCCACGTCCTCGCAAATTCTCCGAAATTGAATATCCTTTGCTAGTGCATTATTTGTATGAGTTGACTAAAAACTTGCGTTCTATTCACCAACAGATTCACGAGATTCTTCCACCAGCTCCCGAGGGGCCAGGCCATGACATCCGGCCTGGAGACTAAGGGGTCGATTCCGATCCCGGTCGGAGGCGCACCTAATACCATTCGGTCGGGAAAAAATCCAGGCGAATGCCTGTTTCCCGACCGATCCGCACATACGTCCGAACGAGCAAGTACGATGCGCACAACTGCCCAAATCCCGACCCAGTCGTACTCACCCAATACAGGACCTGAACTCAGACCGAGGCGGATCCGGAATCGTAGAATCGAGCCGCACGGAAGCAAAAATGCAGCCCCGTCCAGCCGGACAAGTATGATGCGCTTCCCGTACGCGCCGAACCCGTCACTACGCACGGCACGTCAAAGCATCCGGGAGAGGCGCACATAAGCTCCGATTCGCGCCACAACACGATCCACGGCTACGAGACGAACACGCCAGCGACGAGGACGAGGCAAAGCAAAGAGAAAGATGAACGAGACGAACCAACCATGAATCCCATCGTGCCGATCCTACCAATATTCTACATCTACTACCGGAACAGGCATGGACGCGTACGGCGCAGAAGGTAAGTCAGACACCAACCACAAAAACAAACTACACGTACCCGACATATCACACACACACAGAGGGATGCAGAAATTACTCACACCAGCAACAGCAGCACCATAGGGGCGGGATGGCCATCAGCAATGCCACATATACACATAGGGGCCTGGATGCCCACCACCACTACCACCCCTACTCAGGGGGTGCCAGATGCCTACCACTACTACCACCTCTACCCAGGGTGTGCCAGATGCCCACCACCACTACCACCCCTACTCAGGGGGTGCCAGATGCCTACCACTTCTACCACCTCTACCCATGGGGGGCTGGATGCCTGACACTACTACCACCCTTACCCAGGGGGTGCCAGATGCCTACCACTACTACCACCCTTACCCAGGGGGTGCCAGATGCCTACCACCACTACCACCTCTACCCATGGGGGGCTGGATGCCTGACACTACTACCACCCTTAACCAGGGGGTGCCAGATGCCTACCACTACTACCACCTCTACCCATGGGGGGCTGGATGCCTGACACTACTACCACCCTTACCCAGGGGGTGCCAGATGCCTACCACTACTACCACCTCTACCCATGGGGGCTGGATGCCTGACACTACTACCACCCTTACCCAGGGGTGCCAGATGCCTACCACTACTACCACCCTTACCCAGGGGTGCCAGATGCCTACCACTACTAGCCACCTCTACCCATGGGGGGCTGGATGGCTGTCACTACTACCACCTCTACCCATGGGGGGCTGGATGCCTGTCACTACTACCACCTCTACCCATGGGGGGCTGGATGCCTACCACCACTACCACCCATACCCAGGGGTGCCAGATGCCTACCACTACTACCACCCTTACCCAGGGGTGCCAGATGCCTACCACTACTACCACCCTCTACCCAGGGGTGCCAGATGCATACCACCACTACCACCCTTACCCAGGGGTGCCAGATGCCTACAACTACTACCACCTCTACCCATGGGGGATGGATGCCTGACACTACTACCACCCTTACCCAGGGGGTGCCAGATGCCTACCACTACTACCACCTCTACCCATGGGGGCTGGATGCCTGACACTACTACCACCCTTACCCAGGGGTGCCAGATGCCTACCACTACTACCACCGTTACCCAGGGGTGCCAGATGCCTACCACTACTACCACCCTTACCCAGGGGTGCCAGATGCCTACCACTACTAGCACCTCTACCCATGGGGGGCTGGATGGCTGTCACTACTACCACCTCTACCCATGGGGGGCTGGATGCCTGTCACTACTACCACCTCTACCCATGGGGGGCTGGATGCCTACCACCACTACCACCCATACCCAGGGGGTGCCAGATGCCTACCACTACTACCACCCTTACCCAGGGGGTGCCAGATGCCTACCACTACTACCACCTCTACCCATGGGGGCTGGATGCCTGACACTACCACCACCCTTACCCAGGGGGTGCCAGATGCCTACCACTACTACCACCCTTACCCAGGGGTGCCAGATGCCCACCACCACTACCACCTCTACCCATGGGGGGCTGGATGCCTGACACTACTACCACCCTTACCCAGGGGGTGCCAGATGCCTACCACTACTACCACCTCTACCCATGGGGGGCTGGATGCCTGACACTACTACCACCCTTACCCAGGGGGTGCCAGATGCCTACCACTACTACCACCCTTACCCAGGGGGTGCCAGATGCCTACCACTACTACCACCCTTACCCAGGGGGTGCCAGATGCCTACCACTACTACCACCCTTACCCAGGGGGTGCCAGATGCCTACCACTACTACCACCTCTACCCATGGGGGGCTGGATGCCTGACACTACTACCACCCATACCCAGGGGGTGCCAGATGCCTAACACTACTACCACCTCTACCCATGGGGGGCTGGATGCCTGACACTACTACCACCCTTACCCAGGGGTACCAGATGCCTACCACTACTACCACCCTTACCCAGGGGGTGCCAGATGCCTACCACTACTACCACCCTTACCCAGGGGGTGCCAGATGCCTACCACTACTAGCACCTCTACCCATGGGGGGCTGGATGGCTGTCACTACTACCACCTCTACCCATGGGGGGCTGGATGCCTGTCACTACTACCACCTCTACCCATGGGGGCTGGATGCCTACCACTACTACCACCCATACCCAGGGGGTGCCAGATGCCTACCACTACTACCACCCTTACCCAGGGGGTGCCAGATGCCTACCACTACTACCACCCTTACCCAGGGGGCTGGATGCCTACCACCACTACCACCCTTACCCAGGGGGTGCCAGATGCCTACCACCTCTACCCATGGGGGGCTGGATGCCTGTCACTACTACCACCTCTACCCATGGGGGGCTGGATGCCTACCACCAACACCACCCCCACTCATAGGATGGACAATGCATGACACAACCAGCACACTACAACCTAGGGAATGCAAGAAAAAGACATCCCCCCAACACCATGACAAGCGTGTGTAGACTGTGTCAAATGCCTACAACACTGAACATGACTTTGAACATACAATATGACCCCCTATCACATGTGCCACAAATATATGTGTGTGGCCCCCACAATGCAAGCAGGCCATGACCATTGTGGCAATGGGGATCAAAACCCCATCATCACAGTGAGCAAAATGTAAGTGTGGGGGCCCATAGCTGAAGCACATTTTGAACATTGTGGCAATGGGGTCCAAACCCCCATCATCACAGTGACCAAAAGGTAAGTGTGGGGTCCATAGCTGAAGCACATTTTGAACATTGTGGCAATGGGGTCCAAACCCCCATCATCACAGTGACCAAAAGGTAAGTGTGGGGTCCATAGCTGAAGCACATTTTGAACATTGTGGCAATGGGGTCCAAACCCCCATCATCACAGTGACCAAAAGGTAAGTGTGGGGTCCATAGCTGAAGCACATTTTGAACATTGTGGCAATGGGGTCCAGACCCCCATCATCACAGTGACCAAAATGCAAGTGTTGACAAAGAAAAAGCTGCAACTGCCAAACTGCATGGATGATTCCTGGTCACAGAACATAAAACACATCAGTGGCAAAGTAGTGCATGTGTCCCATTGCAACATAGATTGGGGGAGGCAAATACTGCAGTGCAAATAAGACATACCTTTGGCCATGTGCAGACAAACATCACCCATGGGGGCTGACACTGTCAACATTCATCAATGACACAATGATAGAAGTGACCATCAGAATGGAGACCCACATATTTGCACCAATGGGCACACAAATGCAGATACCCTGTGGAGACTGTAGATGTGAGGTGAACAGATACCATACCATGGCAGCAATGGGACGCACAAACCATGATCATTGTGCTGACCGATGACCTAGGAGTCCCAGGGACAGCAGGGGAAACCCACCAAACAACATACAGCCAATGGCACACCAAAGATAAGCCAATGCAGTGGTGCAGATGCACAAACACAAACAGGCAGACCCACACTGCACAACAAACACAACAGGTGAGGGGGGGTGCCAGTGTCCCCAGGCAACCACACAACACATGAGGAGGCCTGAATTCCAATTACACAGATGTGCATACAGTGCCACACAAAGGTAACTCATGGATCCAAATCCCCTATGTGGGCAATCAGGCATTGTCAGATGACAGGGAGCACAACTCACACATGTCACACAAGCATGTAGGAACTGCAACAGACACAGCAAGACACAGACACACCACAGCACTACCGCCAGGGCCCCCACAAAGTGGTGACCCTGGGCTGCAATACAATCCCACTGTGATGACAAAGCTAAATGTCGTTCACACTGTGAACCACAGTCATGTGTCCTGAGCAACAAACTACCATCACACCTACACAAGCACAAATCAATCAGCACGGCCATTAAGCCAAGGCCAACATGGAGGCAGGGGTCTGGCCGGGCAACAACTCTCATCTGCACACACTCAACACCACACACCTCGACCTCCAACAATGTGCAGCAGTGAAGCACACATGCACTGGTGACATTGCACATACACCCATGACAATCCCAGGGTGGTGGGTGGGAACCAAGGTGCAGAAACACATCACACATGGCCACTCAACAAGACTCCTGAATGTCTGACACACTGCACACTACGCTGTACATGGACCTGACGGCAATACCACACCAACCAATGGGATCCCAGCCACAGTCACACACCAATGAAGAAGCCAAGGTCACCCACAAAGAACACACATAGACAACTACCAACATTGCAGCCCGGACCCTGAGGAGTGCCAGCAGTCACACACACAACGTGTCACAATCACTGAAAGATAACACAAACTGGAAATCACATGACAGGTGTAAACAACAAGTGCCAAGGGGAATCCTGACTGTGACCCATCTGCGTCTGTACACAAACTCAGCCCTGACAGCAAACACACCTATGGGTGACACCCTGATGACCAGTAATGTGCCATGCACCCACATCACAGAGAATCCAGGGAGAAGACTTGGGGGGAACATAGGTCAACTCAGCAAGCATCACAAACAGGTACAACACTAGGGATCCCAGCATGCACAGCAAAACGGAAGTGAACACACAGACATGCTCATACAACACACACCTTGGGCGCAGGCAATGTCACAGGAGTACACACTGCCATGAGGGGACTCCACTCCTGTGTGAGGAAAGCTGTGCCATATGTTGCCTCAGTAGGGCTCCATCATGTCAGCTGAGCACTTGGTCACACAGTCAACAATTAGCACCAAATGAAGGCTCCCGTCACATCAGCCTGGTCATGGGAGTGCCAACGAAATCATCAGCACAGATCCAACACACTTGTATAGCAATGTTGCACTGACAACACAGATGAGTCCTTCCCCATTGATGCCCAAACCTGCATGTCCAGTGGAGATGGCCACACGGTCAGGGAAGTAGACTAATTGAACAATGGCAGGCACAACAGATGTGCAGGGGTGGAAGCCACAGATGTGAAATTGCTAATGTAAGTAGGAAATCCCATTGCCAAATATTGAACACATGACACCCTCAGATGCTGCTAAGGATGACATGGATACACCACAGGAAAGGACACATTCCCCCAGGACCACATGTGTTCCTGCACAGTAACACTTCATTATCATGAGACCAAATATCACCATCACTGCAGCAAGGGCATGGTTAGCATCATTAACAACATGTACATCAGAAGCAAAAGCACTAGAGAACAGAAAGGTGCTTTATTCAGCATATGTGGTTCTAACAGTTGATGTCCAGCAAAAAATTAACAAAGGCCAATGGCCAGTCCAACATGAAAGTCAAAACAGGGTGACAGTGGCAGATGTCACCCTACGCATGCCTGCATGGATGAAAACCAGGGACAATCCCCTCGGAGGGGCATACGGGGGGGGCAGGCCAGGCACCGCAGGGACAGGATCATGGCTCACCAGAAGGAGGCAGGGAAGGGGTGGTGGGTGCTGGAGAGCCACTGACAACTGCAGTGGAGGTGTCTGACATGGTGTGTGCCGGCACTGAGTGGGGGCATGACTCTGATGGTGTGGGTGCCGGCAAGACTGCAGGGGACCGTGCAGATGGAGTGGACAGGTTCCCCACTGCAGTGTCCAAGTCAGACAGGGTGGTAGTGGACTCCACTGCAGTGCCTACCTCCAGGGGAGGAGAATGGGGATCAGGTAAGGTGGGCAGGACAGAGGGGAGGACACCGTCTCCACACCAGTGGCACAGACAAGTGCAGTGGGGGTGTGGGGCCGGAAGAGCAAGTGGCAGGGGGAGAAGGCCTGATCCTTTTGGGGATGGTGTATCTGTGGGTGGGGGAACCTGGAGCAGGGTGTGGGGGGGGCACCTGTGGAGTGGGGGCCTGAGGGATGGAGGAAGGAGACTTGGTGCCTGAGCTGCAGGGTGGCAGCGGGGTCTTGCTCTTCCGGGTCCGGGGGGACTTGCGGATGGGGGCGTCAGTCGGTCTGCACCTGGGGAGGGTGTCCGGTGGCGAGGGGCACTCCGCTCCGTGTGGGTGGGCTTCCTCTTCCCCTGAATGCTGAATCAGCTGGATCGGAGGGGAAGAGGCCGAGGTCACTGAGGAAGAGCCGCTGGGTCTTTGGGGTTGCAGGTGAGGCAACGGAGGGGGCTTTGGAGGGAGAGGCAACTGTGGACTGCGCAGTGCTCGTGGATGCGTGTGTGTGTGACTGGGCCCCATCCCCTGTGGGTGTGGTTTCAGTCCCCTGACTGTGCGTGCGTGCGCAGCTTGGGTGTGTGCCAGTTACCCCAGGCACATGTGACTCGTGGATGCGAGTGTGTGTGTGCTGCTCGTGTCTGTGCTGGTGTGTGCCTGTGCCGGTGTGTGTGTGCTTGGGACAGGTAAGGTGCTGGGGAGTGTGGATGGGGCAGAGACAGGAGGGGTGAGGGACTGTTGGAGGAGGGACACTGCTGCCGTCAGGGAGGAGTCCATGGACCTATTGCCCCTCTGTAGAGCAGACATGCCCGATGAGATGCCCTCCATGAACGACACAAGCTGAGTCAACAGAGTGGTGTGTGCATGGAGGACACTCAGCATCGCTGTCTGCCCTACATGGAGCTGCCGAAGGAGGTACACAGACTCCTCACTCAGGGCAGCAGGGGACACAGGGGCAGGGGGTGCGGTGCCTGGCCCGAAGGAGACACGCTCCCGAACATGGGAGCCTCCACAGACCTCGGGAATGGGAGCCGATGGGAGGGCGGTGGTGGTGGTGGTGGCGGGGACAGCAACACTAGCTGGGGTGTGGTGGCTGCTGACACCCACCTCCATAAGGGAGTCATCCTCCGAGCTGCTGTGGTCCTCAGCTGAGGTGGATGGTGCTGAGGACTCCTCGGTGTGGCTCCCCTCACCCTCCGTGCCACTGGGTCCCTCCGACCACTCCTCGGCTGCTGACCCAGTCTGGCTCTGCGGCTCCTCCTGGTCCGTGGAGCTGTCCCCTCCTGTGGGCGTGGATGTATCTGCAAACAATAGGGAAACAGACAGACATCAGTCACCTGCACCGAACGCACACCCCACAGTAAGTACAGCACAATACAGAGCAAGGCCTGGCATCCTTAGTTGAACATTGCTAAAATTGCCCAAACAGAATAGGAGAAGCCAATCGTCAGTCTGATCGTGAACCATGGCACTCACATCCCACCTGGCCTTGCACCCATCTGTCTGGCGTCCGTTGGCTGGCAATACACCAGTGTGGACACATGCACCACCGACACAGTAGTTGGACGGTGCAGAGAACACGGTGAAGCATGTGAACATGCACACATCACAACTCTTGCCACTGAGTCAGTACAGGTGCCCGAATGAAAGTGATGCCCAGAGTCAGATATATGAAATGCATGTGATGCATACCAGCGACAGACACCATGATGCACCCATGTGCTGATAGCCATTGCCAATATGGTGTGCATGTAGCACATGTCACTCCCCTGCAGGATCACTCATAGGAAGTCACATGCCATGGCACAGGCATGCCTGCTAAGTCATACATCACTGTCTCCAGTCACATGGGCAGGGCAGCCACACAACAACAGTCTGCACTGTGTCACAATAGTAGGTCATGGGGAATGCAAGTCCTGGATCTGAACAAGTGCACATGTACATCCCCCACACACCACATCATCTGAACCCTTATCTGTCCAGGTCATACTGATTGGACATATGGGTGACCTGTAACACAAGCCTCTGAACCTGAGCACCTCACAATCTGCTGTGAATGGGATACAGCTGCACGGACTTCACATTCGCATACCCCAGTCTGCACGGTCAGGTGTTCAAACACCTATGTGTCACACAAGTATCGTCTCCTATGGTCACATCTCCGGTGGCATGCTGAGCCCCAACTGATAAACACCCCAGCAGTCCTGACATCGTAGCCACAGCACACTGACACAGAGGCTGACATCTGAGGGGACATATCACTGAGCACAACGTGTCAGCTGATACACGGGAGTGGGAGTACAGAGTGCATTGCATGGCCTGGAGTAGGCATGACTGTCCTGCCCCACGTGAATGAGGGATGAACCCTGGACTGTAGGCAGCTGGCTAAGTATGTGTGACACACGTAATATACACACTCCTGGGGCCCAAACATTGTTCCCACCCGCAGCTTGGGTGTCTGCCAGTTACCCCAGGCACATGTGGTGGATCAGCTCAGCAATTGGACCACATATCAAAGTAACACGCAGATTACACGTCAGAACACAGGCATTGTGTAAGCAATGGACCCACCCATGATGCCCACTCACAGTTAGGGGAACAGATGCTGTCCCCCACCTTGAGTCAAGCAAACTGCAAGGACACAGTACCCAAGTGACACAATTCCCTGACTGCAAGGGCCACACCTGGGTATCAGATGAGGAGTGGGCAGTGCACAATCGAGGGACATGGGTCCTGGACCACATGACTGATGTGCTGTGGAAGTTTAACCAGGCCAGAGGAGGGCACATAGCATGGCAGACAATGTACACAATGCAGTCATGGACTCACCCCCTCCGTGCTGCTCCCTGGCCTTCAGCTGCCCATCCAGATCAGGGAAGACCACCACCAGGATCCTGAGCATGTGGGGGTCAGGGTCCGGTGTCCGCCCCTCCTGCGAGGAGGCGACAGCTTCAGCTGGACCCGTGCGATCCTCCGGGTCCAGCCCCGAAGGTCCTGCCACCTCTCCTGGCAGTTGCGGATCCGGCGCTTGTAGTCCCCCACGGATCTCACTGCCCGGACGATGGTCAGCCATATCTTCTGCTTCTGGTGGGCATCAACCTGTGAGGATGACAAAGTGAGAATGCTATTACTACACATACAACATATCCGTGCATTACACAGTTGTGTATACATGTCTCAATCACAGGGGCACATGATGTACACAGGCAGTGCAACGATGGCCATGGACAGTATGCCAGCAGTTACTACATGGTATCATTGCCTGGGAAGTTAAACCTTGTTTAAATGCACTGTCACTGCACTATACCTGTCCAGTGCATGTAACTACACACTATGGGGGGTGACAACTACTCAGTGAGCCTGCTAGCCAGTGGCGTGCAGACTGTTAGCCTTGCTAGTCAGACAACATGCACATTTAGGAAGGCAGTGGACAGAACACTCACCTGCTCCCTGCTTTCCCATACAGCTTGCTGTACTGTGGAAGGAGGCTGTCCAGCAGGGCCTGGTTCTCCTCAGTGCTGAAGGCTGGGGCTCTCTCCACAGTACGTGCCATTGCAGGGTCCAGAGGGTGCAGATACAGCAGCAGTGGTGGTGGCAGATGTCGTCCTGGAGCATGTAGTGCTGGCAAGTGAGCTCTCAGGGGAACAGCCAGCATTATATGTGTGCTGCAGAGGCAGTTACTATCCCATGTGTCCAAAGTGATAGGTCCAAGTCGTTAGCATCTTCTGAATCTGGCCAATCCATGGGATTGCACCACTTATACACGCCCACAGCATCCTTCAAAAGTTCAACTTCATGACACCCATGAATTTGCAACATTGTTGTGGGTGACCAACTGAATTTCCAGCATCAGACTCGTTCAAGATTTGAAAACGCGTCCGTTGCCAGGCCAGGCCATAGCCAATGGGTGCGCACCGATCGGTCCATTGCTGTTCAACGCGTACCTAGGATACAACGCGTACCCGCACACATTGAATGCAATGGGCCGGCCGGGCACACCGATCGGTCCATTGCTGTTCAACGCGTACCTTGGATACAACGCGTACCCGCACACATTGAATGCAATGGGCCGGCCGGGCACACCGATCGGTCCATTGCTGTTCAACGCGTACCTAGGATACAACGCGTACCCGCACACATTGAATGCAATGGGCCAGCCGGGCACACCGATCGGTCCATTGCAGTTCAACGCGTACCTAGGATACAACGCGTACCCGCACACATTGAATGCAATGGGCCGGCCGGGCACACCGATCGGTCCATTGCTGTTCAACGCGTACCCAGGATACAACGCGTACCCGCACACATTGAATGCAATGGCCAATGTGTGCGCACCGATCGGTCCATTGCTGTCCAACGCGTACCTAGGATACAACGCATACCCGCACACATTGAATGCAATGGCCAATGTGTGCGCACCGATCGGTCCATTGCTGTCCAACGCGTATTGCGAATACAACGCGTACCAGCACAAATTGAATGCAATGGCCAATGTGTGCGCACCGATCGGTCCATTGCTGTCCAACGCGTACCTAGGATACAACGCGTACCCGCACACATTGAATGCACTGGCCAATGTGTGCGCACCGATCGGTCCATTGCTGTCCAACGCGTATTGCGAATACAACGCGTACCAGCACACATTGAATGCAATGGCCAATGTGTGCCCACCGATCGGTCCATTGCTGTCCAACGCGTCCCTGTACATGTCACTGGCATATGTCACCATGCCTGTCACAGGTGAACATATGCCAGCCACATATACTTCCCAGGGAGTGAGAGGCACACCTACAACACCACAGCCTGTCCAAACTGTATCCTAAGGCATGTAAGGCTGCATTACCTATTCCGTGTATGGGGGTGAACATGTTGTTCTGTGGGTGTCACTTGGGGCAGCCACCCCCAGGCTGTGCACATGTTCATGGGGACAGTATCCTTGGTGTTTCATGTACATAACCACTGTGATGTGCAACTGTTCATATCTGAGCATGTGGCATGGTCACATTTCACGGTGGTGTATGTGTATGTCATGTCACATGCCCCCTGAGTCCCATGTGGGACGGTATGTTTAACCCAGGGTGACCCATTGGCACAATAGTGATGGTCCTCCACAGTCTGTGTGCATGTTGTGTTTACAATGTCTCTGATTTCATGTGCACAATGGGAGACAGTCTCCACACCCACGTTGTTTGTGCATGGACTTTGATGTTGTGCGTGTGTGTGTCACAGACGTCCATGTCTGTCCTGCCGAGGCAACAGGGACCACTACCTGTGGGGGTCATGGTTGTTTTGCTGTGGTGTATACATGATACGCCATGTCATGCCAGTGTCCATGTGGCAATACAGGGTCCCTGGGAATCTACCTGTTGTTGAGCTGTGATGCCTGGGGCACATCTGTCCTCACATGTCACTGTGGGGTGTGTTTGTAACATGGCAGCAGGAGATGGGAAATGTGACACGTCCTCATGATACCCAATGGCACAACCTGGGACTTATTGATGCCACTTGTTGAACTGTGATGTTGGATGTTGGCCATGTATGTGCCATACATGTCCTTACGGAACTGCACACATCATGTACTTGTGCCTCATAATGATGTATCGTGTGATATTGAGTGTGTACAATGCCACATATGTGGGGTGAGTGACAATCTTTCTTTCTTCACCTATGCACTGCAGGGCACCAGCTGTCCATAGACCATTCCCTGACCTGGCAACGATGGTGGAACGTGACAGCATCCGACGGTACCGCTTCACCAGGCAGCTGATTGATGATTTGGCAGTGCGCTTGGCACCACACCTGCAACCTGGCCGGCCGTACCCTACAGCGCTGACCCCCAAGGTGAAGGTGATGGCAGCCCTACACTTCTTTGCCACCGGTACCTTTCAACACACTCTGGCGACTGCTGGTGGGATCAATCAATCAATCACGGCATTTATAGAGCGCGCTACTCACCCGGGAGGGTCTCAAGGCGCTGGGGGAGGGGGTAAGTTACTCCTCGAACAGCCAGGTCTTGAGCTGCTTCCTGAAGGAGAGATGGTCCTGGGTTCGCCGAAGGTGAGTGGGGAGGGAGTTCCAGGTCTTGGCTGCCAGGTAGGAGAAGGATCTTCCTCCGGCGGTGGTTCTGCGGATGCGTGGTACGGTGGCGAGGGCGTGGCTGGTTGATCGTAGCTGGCGTGTGGGCGTGTAGAAGGTCATGCGGTCGTTGAGGTACTTTGGGCCCAGGTCGTGGAGGGCCTTGTGTGCGTGGGTGAGGAGTCTGAACGTTATTCTCTTGCTGACGGGGAGCCAGTGCAGGTCTTTCAGGTGTCCGGTGATGTGGCTGTGTCGGGGGATGTCCAGGATGAGTCGTGCGGAGGCGTTCTGGATGCGCTGGAGTCTTTTTGAAGTTTGGCTGTGGTTCCGGCGTAGAGGGTGTTCCCATAGTCCAGTCGGCTGGTGACGAGTGCCTGGGTGACGGTCTTCCTGGTTTCATTGGGGATCCATCTGAAGATCTTGCGGAGCATGCGCAGGGTGTTGAAGCATGAAGATGAGACGGGCGTTGACTTGTCTGGTCATCGACAGGGAGGAGTCCAGGATGAAGCCCAGGTTGCGTGCGTGGTCCGTTGGCTTGGGCGCGGTGCCCAGGGCCGGGGGCCACCAGGAGTCGTCCCAGGCGGAGGGTGATGAGCCCAGGATGAGGACTTCCGTCTTGTCTGAGTTCAGTTTAAGGCGGCTGTTCCTCATCCAGTCGGCGACGTCTCTCATCCCGTCGTGTAGGTTGGCTCTGGCGGTGGTGGGGTCGTTGGTGAGGGAGAGGATCAGCTGGGTGTCGTCGGCGTAGGAGATGATGTTGAGGTTGTGTCGGCGTGCGATGGCTGCGAGGGGCTCATGTAGACGTTGAAGAGGGTTGGGCTGAGTGAGGATCCCTGTGGAACGCCGCAGATGACTTCGGTGGCTTCGGATCTGAACGGAGGGAGGCGGACTCTCTGGGTTCTTCCGGCGAGGAACGAGATGATCCATTCCAGTGCTTTCTCTCGGATTCCGATGTCGCTGAGGCGCTTCACTAGGGTGCGGTGGCAGACGGTGTCGAACGCCGCGGAGAGGTCCAAGAGGATGAGGGCAGCTGTTTCCCCGTTGTCGGTTAGGGTTCTGATGTCGTCGGTGGCTGCGATAAGGGCGGTCTCGGTGCTGTGGTTGGCCCGAAACCCGGACTGCGAGGGGTCGAGGATCCATTCGTCTCGAGGAAGGCGGCAAGCTGTCTGTTGACGGTCTTCTCGATGACTTTGGCCGGAAACGGAAGGAGCGAGATGGGACGGTAGTTCTTAAGGTCGGTGGGGTCCGCCGTTGGTTTCTTCAGGAGGGCGGTAAGCTCGGCGTGCTTCCAGCTCTCCGGGAAGGTGGCGGTGTGGAAGGAGGAGTTGATGATGTCCCGGAGATGGGGTGCGATGGTGGCGTCGGCTTTGTTGAAGACGTGGTGTGGGCAGGGGTCGGTTGGTGATCCATGTTCAGCTGTGTGCTCCGCGATGCATTGGAGGCTATGTTGATATACCTGAACCAGTACATCTATTTCCCAAGACTCCAGCAACTCACTGACGTGAAGAGTGACTTCTATGCCCTGGGGAGGATGCCGCATGTCATTGGCTCCATTGATGGGACACATGTGGCTTTGGTACCACCACAGGCCCAGGAGCAGGCATACAGGAACCGCAAGCACTACCACTCGGTCAATGCACTGGTGGTCTGTCTTGCAGATATGACCATCACACACGTGTGTGCCCGTTTCCCCGGTTCTGCACACAATGCCTACGTGATGAGGAGTAGTCGCATCCCGAGGATGATGTCACAGATGCGGAACCAGCGTGCCTGGCTTGTTGGTGTGTACTGACTTTGTACCATTGTGTGTGTTCTGCAATGTAGTGTTCCACCCTCTTTTCCAACTCAGCTAATGTGCAATTGTCTGTATGTAGGTGACTCCGGATATCCCAACATGCCATGGTTGCTGACGCCCCTCAGGAACCCTGTGACACCAGCCCAGATGCGCTACAATGAGGCACATGGTCGGACGAGGAGAGTGATTGAGCGGACATTTGGTCTCCTGAAGAGCCGCTTCCGCTGCCTACACAAGACAGGAGGGTCCCTCCCATATGCCCCGGCAAAGGTGTGCAAGATTGTCATCGTCTGCTGCATGCTACACAACCTGGCAGTGCGGAAGGAGTTGCCTCTCATCCTGGATGACGATGACCAACGTCCGCCACCTGTGGAGGATCCTGGCCTGGACCACGATGCCAGTGATGATGATGATGATGATGGTGATGTCCGCACACAGCTCATCACCAACTTCTTCAGCTGAATGTAAGTATCCAGAGATGTCATGTAACTGATGTGAGTTTGCATGATATGTGTTGGTGGTGCTCTGGTGCTGTTTGAGTGTGTCCATGTGCTACATGACTGTATGCGTGTAGCGATGTGTCCTTACAGGTAGTCTGTACTCCCCAACAGTGTTGACATGCTAACTTGGTTCTGGGTGGGTATCTTGTGACATGTATTGGGCATGAGTATTGCAGTTCTGTCCTGTTCTTCAGTGCTTTTGACTGTGTGTCATTTCTGTCCTTCACAGGGTACTTTCAGAGTTGTTTGGTCAACTGTGATCCCCGACACCGTGATTCGACTTCCAGGGTGGTAGCTGTCGTGTCCCTACAGGTGATGTGCACCACACCCATGGACTTCCTTCCTTCTACACTTGTTGACTGTGTGCCCGCTGCCAGGTGGGATTATCTTTCATCTGTGGTGGTTACAACATGTTGCAAATGTGTAATAAACGTGTGCTTCACTTTGTGATGTGCGTTGTCTGTGGTCACACATCTGACTGACATTTGCTTACTGCACCAGTGGGCTAGTTGACACAGACTGTGAATAGGTGTTGGGTCTGTGCAATGCAACGTATTTCCTGGCAACATCAGTGTAGGCGATGAGTCAGATGGCCATGGTGTGTATCTGTTGTGTAGCCCTGGTGGTGTGCCTCCCTCATATGTGTGACGTCGCCATGACTCACATGTCGGTGTTGTACTTGCTGTAGCAGTTAGCATGCACAGTGTCATTTCCCAGATCATCATCGCCACTTCAGAGACAACGTAGGAATCACAACAGAGGCAAGTATGGTGTATTAGTGAGTTTATTGACATACATGTGTGAGTATAGTGCACAGGATGGTGGGTGCTGTACATTGTGATTGTAATCCAAAGTTCCTAGATGATTTGGAAGTCCTGGTAGCAGAAATGTCCAGAGTAGAGTCCACAGTCATCTGAGACATTGGTCCAACTTGAGCTCCCCATGTCATGTGGGAGAGTTGTGTTGCAGTCAACAGGGTGAACAGTTTGCGCACAAAGGTGATTATCCAGAACAGGTTTTGGCTTCCTGGGGTTGCACATGGCCATCGGCCTCTCACTTGCCCAACCTCGGACGGCCCCTCTTCTTTGGGGGGACCCTCAAGTGCAGGCTGCTGCGGTGCAGGGGACCCTCCGCCAGAGTCATCCTCCCTCCCTGTGGCAGTTGCAGTTGTTTCAGCAGCAGATGTTGTGGGCACACAGGGAGGTGTTGACTGGTTGCTGCTCATCTGGCGGAGGCATTGTAATATGTCCCTATGCACCGCCGTCATCTCTTGCAGTGTGTCCCACTTGGACTCCACGCGGGACATGTGTGAGTCCAAGCGGGCATGATGGGCAGCCTGCTGCTGTTTAATGTCCCTGAGGAGCCCCACTACCTGGCTGAGCTCTCCGGTGCTGGACTGGTACGCATCGGCTATGCGTGCCAGTTGTGGGTCATCATGCAGTCCAGACCCCTCTGCAAGCAGCGACCTTTGTCCCCCACCCCTCCCACCACCCCTGGCGACACATGCAGTACCTGAGGTGGCACGCACAGGTGACCCTGGGCCCTCTTGGGGGTTGTTGGTGGTGTTGGTGTCCATGGCCCCACGTTGGTCCAGGGTCCCTGTGCTGGTGGTGGTGGTGCTCCTTGGTCTTTCCATGTCGGCAGGGGTGGTATGTGTGTTGACAGTCGTTGGAGGGGTGGGTGCAGGGGGTGCAGCTGGTGGTCCTGCTGGTGCTGCATGATGACTTGCTCCGGAGGTGCCAGGTTGGTCTTCTTCATCCGAGGAGGGCAGAGGCTGTTCCACACCAGTGAGCTCCGTATCCTCTTGAGCCTGGGTCGGGGCCTCCTCAGCGTCTGCTGCTGTGTCCCCATCATCACCTGTTTTTGGGAGACACACACAATGTATGTTATGTTTCTGCAGGCATCAATGTTTGACACACCTGACAGTTGTGACTGTGCCTCTGGATGCGGGCCTGTACATTGCATTGTCCTAAGTTGTCACAGTCAGGGGTTGATATTGGTGTAGCACATTGTCCTGCATTATTTGGGCATTTCTATGTGAATGTTGGGGTGTGTACATGGTCTGCATTGGTTGTATTTGGTTGACATCCGGCCCTCCTTCCCACCCAGCCAGATATCCCACCATGGAACGTGCTTCCATTGCAGGGAGTGCAATTTGTCTTTCAGGATGTCAGTCAGTGGTGTCCTGCTGTTGGTTGGTGCACAGTTGCCAGCAGGGCCTTGTGCTCCCCACAGCAGTAGCCAGTGTCAGCCATCTTGTCAGTTGTTTTCCACTCCCTGTGATGTGGGCATGGTTCAGGGTGGTGTTGATGGGCCAATTGTGAGGCTGACCAATATCTGTGACTACCACTCCCATCATGCTATTGCCTCCACCCCCTTCCCAGCATGCCCATACTTCCTTCCTTTTGGGTGTACTTCACTGTGTGTGGGTGTGACAGCAATGGCAAGATGGCTGACAGTGATGTCCTGCTGTTGCTTGGTGCCCAGTTCCCAGCAGGGCCATGTGCTCCCCACAGCAGTACCCAGTGTCAGCCATCTTGTCAGTTGTTTTCCACTCCCTGTGATGTGCGCATGGTTCAGGGTGGTGTTGATGGGACAGTTGTGGGGGTGTCCAATATCTGTGACTACCACTCCCATCATGCTATTGCCTCCACCCCCTTCCCAGCATGCCCATACTTCCTTCCTTTTTAGTGTACTTCACTGTGTGTGGGTGTGACAGCAATGGCAAGATGGCTGACAGTGGTGTCCTGCTGTTGGTTGGTGCCCAGTTCCCAGCATGGCCTTGTGCTCCCCACAAAAAGCACCAGTGTCAGACATCTTTGAAGTGGCTTTTGACTCCCTGTGAGGGTGTGCATGCTTGGGTGTGTTCTTGCTGGGCCATGTGGGTGGGGGATGTTGGGCTGTGACTACCACTCCCATCATGCTTTTGCCTCCACCCCCCTTCCCAGCATGGCCATGCTTCCTTCCTTTTGACTCTGCTTCCCTGTGGGGTTGTGTGCCTGTGCTGACAAGATGGCTGACAGTGTTATCCTGGGGTTTGTTTTGCTACAAGAACCATGTGTGTCCCTGTGCTTCACACTGCATGACCCAGGGTTGTGGTTCTTTGTGGGATATTTGATTGGTGTGTGAGGCAATGCTTTCTCCCAGGTGAGTTGTGTGTAGTTTGTGTTAGGGGGGTGTGTGGGTGGAGCTGCTGGTGACTATGGTCAGTGCTGTGAGTCCTCCTTCCCACCCAGCCAGATATCCCACCATGGAACGTGTTTCCGTTGCAGGGAGTGCAAGTTGTCTTTCAGGATGTCAGTAGTCAGTGGTGTCCTGCTGTTGGTTGGTGCCCAGTTCCCAGCAGGGCCATGTGCTCCCCACAACTGAGCACCAGTGTCAGCCATCTTGTCAGTTCTTGTCCACTCCCTGTGATGTGCGCATGGTTCAGGGTGGTGTTGATGGGACAGTTGTGGGGTGACCAATATCTGTGACTACCACTCCCATCATTCTATTGCCTCCACCCCACTTCCCAGCATGTCCATACTTACTTGCTTTTGGGTGGACTTCACTGTGTGTGAGTGTGAGAGCAATGGCAAGATGGCTGACAGTGGTGTCCTGCTGTTGCTTGGTGCCCAGTTCCCAGCAGGACCATGTGCTCCCCACAGCAGTACCGAGTGTCAGCCATCTTGTCAGTTGTTTTCCACTCCCTGTGATGTGCGCATGGTTCAGGGTGGTGTTGATGGAACAGTTGTGGGGGTGACCAATATCTGTGACTACCACTCCCATCATTCTATTGCCTCCACCCCACTTCCCAGCATGCCCATACTTACTTGCTTTTGGGTGGACTTCACTGTGTGTGAGTGTGAGAGCAATGGCAAGATGGCTGACAGTGGTGTCCTGCTGTTGCTTGGTGCCCAGTTCCCAGCAGGGCCATGTGCTCCCCACAGCAGTACCCAGTGTCAGCCATCTTGTCAGTTGTTTTCCACTCCCTGTGATGTGCGCATGGTTCAGGGTGGTGTTGATGTGACTGTTGTGGGGGTGACCAATATCTGTGACTACCACTCCCATCATGCTATTGCCTCCACCCCACTTCCCAGCATGCCCATGCTTCCTTCCTTTGACTCTGCTTCCCTGTGGGGTTGTGTGCCTGTGCTGACAAGATGGCTGACAGTGTTATCCTGGGGTTGGTTTTGCTACAAGTCCCATGTGTGTCCCTGTGCTTCACACTGCATGACCCAGGGTTGTGGTTCTTTGTGGGATATTTGATTAGAGTGTGAGGCAATGCATTCTCCCAGGTGAGTTGTGTGGAGTTTGTGTTAGGGGTGTGTGTGAGTGGAGCTGCTGGTAACTATGGTCAGTGCTGTGAGTCCTCCTTCCCACCCAGCCAGATTCTCCACCATGGAACGTGCTTCCGTTGCAGGGAGTGCAAGTTGTCTTTCAGGATGTCAGTCAGTGGTGTCCTGCTGTTGGTTGGTGCACAGTTGCCAGCAGGGCCTTGTGCTCCCCACAGCAGTAGCCAGTGTCAGCCATCTTGTCAGTTGTTTTCCACTCCCTGTGATGTGAGCATGGTTCATGGTGGTGTTGATGTGCGCATTGTGAGGGTGGGCAATATCTGTGACTACGACTCCCATGATGCTATTGGCTACACTGACTTGCCCAGCATACACAAGATTCCTTCCTTTGAGTGGGCTTCACTGTGAGGTGGTGTTGTAGTGGTGGCTACATGTCTGGATGTGTTTGTTAGTTATATTTGTGCCACTGCCTAGCTGTAGTTGTAGTTGTGTTTGTACATGTGATGACACAGTTACATATCACTATGAGATGGCATGTGTTGTGTTTATCTGACTGACATACACATTTTGGGATGATTCTGTTCTGGTTGGTGTGTATTTGCTTAGGGTGCATGGTTTGACTCTCCCCTTGACAGTGATGTGTGTGTATTGTGGCACAATATTGTGTACATTTGTTGTGTACTCACCAGGCTCTGTGATGTTTTCTATTCCATAGACGCTCACTGGTGGTAGGATGGCCCGCACCTTCTCCTCCCAGGGCCTGAGGTATACTGGTTTGGCAGGAGGGCCACTGCCGGTGTGTTGGCTCAAGAGGTAGTCCTTCTTCAACAGCTCCTTGACCCTCCTGCGCACGTCATACCACCTGTTCTGGATGTCTTCCTTTGTGCGCAAACATGGTGATTGTGCGTTCACCCTGTCAACGATCCTCGCCCACATCTTGGTTTTCTGCGTCATGGGGGTCTGTTGGACCAGTGTACCAAACAGCTGTGGCTCTACCCTGAGGATCTCATCTACCAGGACTTCCAATTCACTATCTAGGAACTTTGGATTCTTCTTGGGGGGCATGGTGATGGGTGGTGGTGGTGAGTGATGTGTGTGTTGGTGTGCAAGTGAGGGTGTGTGAGTGTGTGTTTTGCTGGGTGTATGTGAGGGTGCTATTTGTTGAGGTGCTGATGGTGTGTGGCTTGTGTGATGGATGAGCTGTGGGTGTGTGGTTGCTGTCTGTTGAGTGCTGGCAGGTAATTTGAATTTGCAAAGGATCATGGTAGGGATTTGTGTCCTTTATATGGGTGGAGTAGTGGGTGTGTCTTTGTTCCCTGTTTCCCCACCCAGTATTTATTTGCTTTGTGATTGCTTGTTTGGCTTTTTTTGGTGTTTTTTTTTCCTTGGTTCTTTTTGTGCATGTAGGAGACGTTCTTCTGACCGAGTCGGACCCTCCAGTTGTCTCGTGCGAGCCTCTCCGATTCATTCATGCTGTGTTTGTGCTGTTTTCTGTGCTGCGTACGCGTCGGTCGCGGTGTTTTGGGTTGCTTCGGCTCGCTGTTTTGAATGCGTGCCGGTCGTGCGGCTTGGGCCCCGTGCGACTCGGTCGTGTTTTCCACGCGTTGCATCGTACTTGGCGGGTGGGAGTTCGCGGGTACGTTTCGTTCGGGATTCTTCCTGGTGCGTGTCGGTCGGTTCGATTCGCGTGCTTTTCCGGCCGGATGGCTGTATTCCGCGCGGTTCGGTCGTTCGGCTTGTGTTCCGTACGCGTCGGTCGTATTTTGCACACTTCTCATCGTACTTTGCGGGTCGGGCTGCACAGGTACGTGTCGGTCGGTATTTATTCCGGCTCCGAGTCGGTCGGTACGTTTTCCGGCCCGAATCGGAATCGGCCCCTATGTATTGATGAAGCATTTCCAGAGGAAAGGCAGATGGGAGCCGCGCTGGAAGGAGCCCACGCAGGTCCTCCTTGCTACCCGCTCAGCTGTAAAGGTGGCCGGCAGGAAGAATTGGATCCATTTGCAGCATTGCAAAAAGGTGTCCCTCCCTTTACCCTACGATCAATGGGTGCTTGATGGAGTAGGCGACTCTGAAACAGAGCAAGTGCCCCGTTTTGTTCCTTTTTCGGACGCCCGGCTGACGTGGGCACAAACGGAGGAGGGAAAGAACGCAGTGCTGAATGCAGCAGTTCTACCTGAGATTAAGGCCATCCAGGAGCCCCAGCCTGTTGGCCCATCTGTGCTTGAGCCCCAGTCCATTGGCCCCTCTGTGTCTGAGCACCTGTTTGGAGACACCTCTGTCCCTGGAGTAGCTAGGTACAATTTGCGCCCCCGACGGAGGAACAGTGCACCAAAGGAAAAGTCAGATTAGCAGTGATGGACTCAAAAGGTTAGGCAACAGTAGAATAGGGAGAGGTGAAATTGGTGCATTGTTCGGACATTGGACAGGATTGCTCGAGTGTGCTCCCCTGGGGGGAGAGTGCCTCATCCTGTGCGAAGTGGGATTTCTTCAAAGAGCTAGGATCGCCTAGCTCCACCGCCGGTGCTCAACAGCGCCAACAATTGATGAACAATAGGAGTCTACCAGAGAGGCTCTGACGGATGCTGGGGAAATTTGCCTCTCTTTTGTCTCCTTGTCATTGGCTCCATTGCATGTCCTTTCCTCTGGTTACAATGTATCCATTTGGTCGCCCCATTATGGAGGAAAAACAACCATTTGCAGCCCCGCGTTTTGGGCAGGGTGGGTCTGGTTGGTCTAGTTGGTCTACTAAGAGCAAAATAGTTTTCGTAGTAATTGTTCTGATCTCTCTGATAACAGAACTTGGAATAGTGTGGTTTCTTGAGGAGAAATGTCCTGTGCACTCTTTGATTGGTACAACACCTGTTCCCCCTGAGCACATGTTTGTTACTTTGGCCCCTCACAAGGGGGAGCACCGAAAAACACATGTAGATAATATTTTCTTGCAAATGCTCCACCAGGCACATGATACATCTAATTTTACCAATTGCTGGATTTGTGGACTGCTTCCTTCCGTGACACATAAGAACCACATATTACTGTCCATGCCATTTTCCTATCGCTGTAGCTGTGAGGCCTGGTTTCAACCGTTTACCATGGTCTATACTCATTTCCACTCTGATGCCATGAATATGACATATGCTGATTATGATACTGTGTTAGAATACATACGTGTTCACCAAGGGTTCCTCCAGGAGAACAGGGGGCCCCTGATAGCTTGTCCCCCACAGCCTGTATGAATGTATATGAGAACGAGAAAAATGTAACATGGCTTCGAAATTAAATGTTGGATTTTCAGGGGTTCAATGTCACTGAATATTTTAAGTCTTTTCAGATACGCAATATTACTCAAGATGAAGCAATGCCGGTGCTGGTAGTCAACACAACAGCTGGTTTTTGTGTTCGAGGCCTTGGGAATGTTAAAGTTGGAGAGAGTCACTGCAATTATACTTATGTGTTGAGCACAACAAGCAGCCCACCTTTGCTTCCCCCTCACAATGTTTATTTTGTTTGCGGGTCCCAGGCTTATGTGTGGCTTCCGAGGGGCATATGTTACCTCTCTTTCCTCCTTCCCCCCGGTGTATATAGCACCGTCCAACTACCATAGAGATCACCGATTGCAGCGTAGGGGTGTCCATCTATCCTGTGTTAGAAGGGTTATCAATACAGAAGACATAGATCAGACAGATACTACTCTACAGCAGTTCACTGATGCTATGAATGGCATCATCCCCTTTTGGGGCCCTATGTCCAATAGCCTTAATATCCGTCACCTCACCAGGGTGGTGGAAGGGGTCATTAATACCACGGCTGGAATTCTGACAAATATTACAGCTGAGCTCCAGGCTACGAGGCTCGTTGCTTTTCAGAACAGGATGGTGTTAGACGTCATCCTTGCTGATCGGGGAGGGGCCTGCCGCGTCATCGGCAGCAGTTGCTGTGTGTACATACCGGACCACGCTCCTAATGTATACGCTGCAATACAGAAGTTGCATAGGCTTGCATCTGATATTCACCAAGAGAATGGTACCTGGACACTTTCCGGTTGGTTCTGGTGTTTAATAGCATCCTGGGGTTGGAAGATTTTTATCTTTCTGGTAGTAATTGCAGGTGTCATTTTCACTTGTTGCCTGTGCGTCCATTGCCTCCCTGCCTGCTGTGCTTACTGTGTTGGAAAGCTGACACCCACACCAAAGACACCAGTACATGATCTTCGACAATGATGATGCAGGCTATTGACAAGGGTATTTTTGAATATTGAAATTATGTGAATGAACATGTAACAGTAATTTTCTTACTATGCGAGCAGTTATTAATTTCCTAGCATTAGACAAAATTGTTAGCAAATGCTAAAAGGAAGGTCTGTTGGGCTGAAAATGCGTCTGGCTGACTCCTTGTAGCATTGTGAGAGTTAAGTTGGCATTTGCTATTCAGGCGCCATTTTGTACCATGATCGAAACTAAGCTTCTGTCTTACATTGCTTGCCTCAGCAGAAAGCAGCCTCGATTTTTTCTCTTTAGTGTTCAAGGTTGTGCGTCGCTGCACTAATGAATAGATTGTTCTGTTTTGCATGCCTTTCTCAGTATGTAGGCCTGCTCCCACTCTCAGAGAGACGGGTACGGGCAGAGTAACCTTGAAACTAAGATAGCGTGTACCCAGTCTCAGGATGATAGCCCGTCCTTCTGTACCTCCTTTGTTCATCAGCACCCAGGCTGGAAAATTCCAGTCTGGGCGGGTCTTAGTAGTGTTAGAAATGCATATCTGAATTTACCATGTGAACGGGGGTCAGTCCCTCGGCAGCTATCCAAGGAGACTGGTCAGCCCGGACTCCGCTCGACCGTATACTAATAAAATACTCTGGTTAGTATTCTCTACTGTCTGACCGACTCTTCATTTGTATGGAAGGCTGGGAGGTGGTCGCGAGTGACCCGGGTGGCCCTAATCAGGTCACTTCCTTCAGGCTGACTATTTTGTCTAAATTATTTGGCTGAATAAATACATGTAATTGTTTATCTTTATGGACAAATGAAAGAAGAAAAATTGAATATTTACAGTAAGAATAAAAATAATTATTTGAAATTAATTTTTTGTATGCATAACTGTTGTATTATATTGTGGCCTTGTGACTCTTCTTTAGAGCTAATTTTGGAGGTGGGTTTTCTCTTCAGAAATTGGTTAAAAAATATTCATGCATAGCTTACTGCATTATTTCTTGCTATTCTTTGTAATCATATATGTTATGCAAGTTACATTTACGTATATGATGTATTATATGAAAATATTTGAGATATAGAGTGTTATATCTAACTGTTCTAAGAGCATGGTGGATTTCCCTATAAATTAAATAAATCCCTATACATATCACTGAACATATGAAGCCACAATTCATACGTACACACTGGGGAAGATGTAAAGTCCATAAGGTCCGACTCCATCTTGAGCAGGCTGAGATTCAACTTTCTCTATTTTTGCAGAATCATTGACATGTCTGCCTTTGACGTAGATGTCGTCTGTCCTTTCCAAGAACCTGTGAAAGTGTCAAGTCACTCAAGACAATGACGTTGACACGAACACCTGATGCCACATCTGTCTGGGACAAGGGACTTCTTATCTCTATCTTCAGGTCAGACAAGACCAATAACCAAAGCAGTGTAGTCTGTATTGAATATGTTTACCATATTTATTTATAAGAAAGGGTCTAAGACTCACATCTTGATGTGCATAGGATATGACTGAAGCTATGTCAGAAATTCCCATCTTATATAAGGTGCAGTATAAAAGGGCTGCTACTTGACCACTTGTAAGTAGAGATTATCGCGCAAGATACTTCCAAAGAAGATCTTGACAGCCAGAGTTGCTGCTGCATCGTGCTTTATGCTGGACTGAATGTGTAAGAGGGCTGCAGCTTCTTTTGTAAGTAGAGGGGTCTGTTGCCAGACAGAGACTTATGAACTAAGCAGGAAGTTTGAACTGGGAGCGTTTATTCACTGGCAGCCAATGCAGGGATTTCAGAGTAGGCTCGGCAGGAGTGCGGGGAGGCAGTTTACAGACCAATGTTCTGGACTACCTGAAGTTTAGACAAAAGAGCCTCATTCACTGATACCATAACAGCGTTGCCATAGTCTAGGTGACTTACAATCAATGCTTTTAGTAAGGGATTTTCTGGTTTGGGATGCAGCCATTGGAAAGCATTCTGAGAAGGGGCATGATCCCACAACAGGCACCATAAGCAGAACTAACGTGTTCTTTCAGAGAAAGTTTCTCATCTATCAGGATGCCCAAAATTTGTGACTACCTTTTTAGGAAGGGGGCTGTACCCAGTTCTGGGGGCCACCAATCCGCTGACCAGTGAGCATGGGCCTTGCCAAAAAGCAGATTCTATGTCTTTTCGCTGTTCAATTGTAAGCAGTTTGACGACATCCAAAGAGCAATCTTCCTCATGCAATCACTAACTCTGATCTTGGTAGATTCAGGATTGGGTCCCAAGGAGATGATCAACTGAATGTCGTCTGCGTAAGAGATGATTTCAAAACCACAGAACATTACCACCTGTGCCAGGGGGGGGCACATAAATATTAAAGAGTGTGGGGCTCAAGGAGGAGCCCTGCAGCACCCCCTTGTCCAGGACCATGGTACGGGAGTTGAAGGACTCCAGATGCACAGTTTGAGTCCAGTTAATAAAAAAGTTTTTAAAGCATCCAAGAGCTTTTCTGCCGACACCCATCTAGAGAGTCGCTAGATCAAGATAGAGTGTGAGAAGGTGTCAAATGCGGCGGATAGGTTGAGTAATACCAGCATAGCTGGGAGACCTTTGTCAAGAGACAGTCTCATGTTATCTAATACCACCACCACTGCATCACTGCCGTTTCTGTGCTGTAGTAGACACAAATCATTTTAGATGTACGAGGCAAAAGGAAGACACTGTGAAATAAAAGCTTTTTATTTAAAGTGTCTTTTTCTCAGAGCAGTTTGTGTGTGTGATATTGTAAAGAATGAAATTAGGCTTTCAAATTACCATGGTGTCCCTGGATCCTTGTTTCGAGACTGTCAGCAACCCGAAAGCATTGACGCCACTTCAACCATGTATTGGGTGAAATTGTGTGGAGTTACAATAAACCGTCTTTCACATTCAGTCATTGGTGCATTGAACTAATTTTACTTCTGTTACCTGTGGGTGTGAAAACAAACCTTGTAGAACTAGTCCAGTCTTAGTTTACGCAACAGATCCTGTGGGGTCCGAACTAGTCAACAAGCTAAATTTTTTGTCAGAACTTGCTATTCAGTGTCTAGCTTAGAGGTCAGTAAACACCTTTTGTTGTTTTATATTAGCAGTCCACTTACCTATAGATGGTTCCCAAAGTAGGGTAACATCCTTTGGTTAGGCAGAGGTGTCTGATTGAGCCTGTGACCTGAGGGAAGATATTCCAAACTTTAGAACATTATCACTGTTCTAAATCTATTCATCTCATGGCCACAGAACAAATACCTGAGGATGAAGTACATTTATTGGACAGTAACAACATTGCTGTGCTTTCTATCATGCAGAAGAGTGTCTGATATTAGAGTCGTAGACCCAGCTGGCAAACTTTTTACTCCAGCCTGGATTACTCCACCTTTATTAGCCTATAATGATGATAGTATAAATAAAGAGGAAAGCAATGTTGGTTCTCATAAGATGGTACATAACATATTTACTGAATGTATATATATGATGTATAATCTAATGATACCTGAAGTGTTTACTGCTCCTGCTCAGGACTTTGCATGATTACCTATGATAGTGGCAATTTTTTCTCGTCCACATAGGAAATGACCAGAAGACGGAGTAGAAAGAGAGACTTTGATACCACAGCAGAGACTGTACGAAGAAAGAAATGATAAAGAAAGTGAAGGAGTCTTTTCTGAGGACAAGAAGAATGTGAGTGGTGAACGTTGACGTTGTAGTTCTTTACACTAGCATTGTTGGGAAATGTAGTTTTTCATGCTGGTTAAAACGCTGCTGGAGAAAATAAAGGAGAAAGATGTTTCCATAATACTCACCTCCGTGTCCTTAATAGAATTGACACTTTGATTTGCGCTAGTGAGGACATATTTTATTATTGAATCAGACTGTTTTTTGGTAGCATTAGATTTGTGCTCTTTGTCCATCCCAATAGAGAAGGAAGATGCACTGCAGGAACATAGGCTTAATAATTTTAATTGAAATGGATAAGTTAATTCTTAATATCAATTATTTTTATGCAATCAGGAATATATTTTACAAAAGAGGGGGTCACAACTGGTGCAAACCAATTTTCTTTATTTTATCATTTTAATTTGTTTTTATTGATTTTCAACAAGAAGAATTTTTTTTTTTTAAAGCACTCAGGTAATAATTTTGCAGTGCAGTACACATGCATCGTCCAAAGTTACAACAGCATCATTGCAGCAAGATTATCCCTGACTCACCATTAACTTACCCTGTGTAAACTCAAACCCCCATAACATTAACAGGTCTGGTTCTTCGGGTCCCCACAATTCGTATACCCATTATTAGTGTGCGCCAATTTGAAAAAGAATTTACATGAAATGAAATTTGTACTTGTAAAGCGCACCCATACCCCCAAAGGGGTGTCCAGGCGCTGTACGCATACCGCTGTGGAACCCTTCCTGGCTTTTCCCTGTGAAATGTCCACTCCTGGGCACCCCCAGGGTGAAGCCAGGCATCCCAGCGCTGTTGGGGCCTTTGTGGAGATTAAGCAAGCTATTGCCCAGAGTTGCACCCATGATTAGAATAAGCACCGAGGCGAGAATTATCAGGTCCGAGGAAATTGAGCCCAAGACCCGCTGAGGCGGGAATTGAACCCTGGTCCCGGGCCAGATCTCTGCATCAGGGTCTGCCGCTCTAACCATTGAGCCACACTTCTCCTACATGGAGATCAGGATGATGAACAGTGTAAAACAGAGGTTCAGTTATGGGTCTAATACACTGCCTATGTTTTTTTTTGCTGGGAATCCTATCTAAACATTAGTTGAAACTATTTATTGTTAAACTGAATAATAGGCCTGGAACCTTGAATTTATTTACACTTCTGATCAGATTTATATGCAAACTTGCATTTACTAATTTGATATGAAGTTACATGTCTTTAAAAAACAGAGTGGCTCCAATTCTATTTCCCATAGTCAAAGTTGTCTCATGGAACACATGATAGAAAGTATAAGATGAGCTGAGTTCTTCTGGGCAAAACAAAGTGGTATGGATTAGTGTGTGGCTGATGACATGAAGAAAAGTTTTTTGCATGAAGGTTTTATGAAACAGAAACTGTAGGTCGAGTGAAAGCGGACAATGTAAAGATGCTATTTCCAGGGAAGAATGAAAAATTTCCTAGCTTTCGTAACGGATCGTTTAAATTCTATTAAGGACTCGGAGGCGAGGATTAGGCTTTTCTTTCCTCGTTTATTTCAACAGCAGCCATCTTTAAAAAAAACAGAAACAACACTGAAGACTTCAAGTCCCATGAGTCTTCAGAAAATCAACACATTCCAGAGCACAAAGTCTCTAGCCAATCAGGCGTCTCCTGGCTCCATAACTGACAACGAGTCCTGCAGTGCTTCCTCTTTCTTCCTGCGACAAAGCCGACTGTGGAAGATCTTTACTCCTGTTTCGACTTCTCCGAACCTATGGATAAAGAAAAGAGTTGTAACCTTCTGCGTGCATGGGAACTAATTCATACATATAAAAGCAGAGCCTTAAAGCAGGAAAACGCTTTACTTACATTATTACGTATGTCTCCAAAACCCGGGTGGGTTTAGAAGTATTCTAAGGGCGGGCTAATCCTCGCCTCCGAGTCCTTAATAGAATTGAAACTTTCCGTTACGAAAGCTAGGAAATGTTTCATTCTATGGCAGAACCCGGAGGCGAGAATTAGGCTAGTTCAAAGCTTATCCACCACTAGGGCCGCAATGGAGGAGACTGGTTTAAAGTAAAACCTCTCAAAAGTGGAATCTGATGACCAGTCGGCCGCATTCAGGATGTCCTCCAAGCGGGCCCCTAGCGCGAAAGCTTTCAAGGCCATCGCGCCCCTGGCAGAGTGCGCACCGAACACCTTTGTGTCGATGCCGGCCTCGAGCATAACCCAACGAACCCATCTTGCGATGGTTGGGGAAGAGACCGCTCTAAAGGGTTTCCTCAGAGCAATTAGCAGTTGGCGCTCTCCATGCGGGCGTAACTCTTCAGTCATGCTTTCGCAAACCTTGATACATCTTACCACACAGAGCTTGTGAACCTCAGGAAAGGCTGGGTAGGAAATGAACCGTGAATGACACTTGGTCCTCCGTGATACATGGAAGGTAACCCCATCTGGAGTAAAGGACCTCCCTGATACATCCAGGGCCCTGACATCGGAGACCCTTCGGCAAGACACCAGGCACAACAACATGGCCAGCTTGCCTGACAACTGTTTACGGGAAAGGTATTTGTTACGAGGCCAAGCGGAAAACAGGTTCAGGACCTTATTAACATCCCAGAGGACCGAGTATCTCGGTTCCGGAGGAAGGGAAAGGTGGATGCCGCGCAGTAGTTTTGTCACCAATGGGTGCTCTCCCACTGGATGGCCGGCCACAGAGACATGACCAGCTGATATGGCGGAACGGAAGGTATTTATTGTCCTGTAGGCCAAGCCCTCAGAAGCCAGTTGTGCCAGAAAATTCAGGACGTGGACAAAGTCTGCCCCCACAGGATCCAGACTCCGTCGCACGCACCAACCCATCCATCGAGACCAGGCCGACCTATACCGTTTAATGGTGCCGTCCGACCAGGCTCTCGAGAGGAGATCCGCAGCTTCTCTCGAAATTCCCGGGACCGTCCATCTATCCCGGTAATCCACCATGCCATGAGCGGGAGGGAGTCGTTCGTGCTCAGAGGGTGAGGACTGCCTGGAGGATCGCTGAGGAGATGAGGGAGTGGGTGTAGACGGATTGGAGAATCCCAAGAAAGTTCCATCAGAACTAGAAACCAAGCTTGGGCTCTCCAAACCGGAGTGATCACTACCAGCTCCGCTCGCTGGCGCTGTACCTGTGTCGTGAGCCGCATGATCATGGCAAAGGGGGGAAAGGCGTATCCTCGTTCCGACCCCCAATCCTGAAGGAACGCATCCGTGGCCGTCACCCCTGGATCCGGTCTCCAACTGAAGTACCGGGGAAGCTGGTGGTCCAGACGTGATGCAAAAAGGTCGATCGAGAACGGTCCCCACAGATCCTGCAGGGCCTGAAACATCGGAGGAAAAAGTTTCCATAGACTTGAGTCCCGGAGATGGCGTGACTGCCAGTCCGCTACCTGGTTGGACACCCCCGGAAGATGCTCCGCTGTCACTGAGAGCTGGTGCGACAGAAAATACTCCCAGAACTCCTTGGCTAGGTCCGCCACGGCTTTGGATCGCATCCTGCCCAGGTGATTTATGTATCAGACTGCCGCCACATTGTCCATTTTTAGGAGGACGCAGGACTGAGCCATGTCCCTGGTCCAGCAGCGGACTGCGAAGGACCCTGCCATCAACTCGAGGCAGTTGATGTGCAACACTCGCTCCTCGGCGGACCACCCTCCACCAGTGGTGAACTCTCCACATCGCACACCCAACCGGAACCGCTGGCGACTGACTCCATCACCAGGTACGGATGGGCTCCGAAGATGGCATGACCATTTCACGCCTCCATGTGAGAGAGCCACCAATTGAGCTCCTCTTTTGCTTCCTCGGAAAGCGGAACCTGTTGGGCGTATGTCAAGCCCCTGCATAAGTGGGATGCTTTGAGTCTCTGTAGGGCCCGAAAATGCAGAGGACCCGGAAAAATGGCCTGGATGGAGGCTGAGAGCAACCCCACCACCCTGGCAATGCTGCGCAGAGATGTCTGGGGCCTCCGTAAGATCTGACGGATCTCGTGGCGAATCTTCGCCATTTTCCTGGACGGGAGGCTTAAGGTTGCTTCCACCAAATTTATCACAAGCCCCAGGAATGTGATCGATTGCGTGGGAAGAAGGCAAGACTTCGCCTGATTGATAATGAACCCCAAAAATTGGAGGAGGTCTATTGCCGATCGCAACTGCTGGGATAGAATCTGGGGACATTGGGCCACGAAAAGCATATCGTCCAGATATATGATCATCCTGATCCCTTGTGACCTCAACCTCTCCACCACCGGGTGCAGGATCTTGGTAAAGCACCACGGCACGGATGACAGGCCAAAAGGAAGTGAGGTGAACTCGAAAGTTTGGCCTCGCCACTGGAACTGGAGAAAACAACGGTGAGGAGGAAAAATAGGCACCGTCAGGTAAGCATCTTTGAGGTCCAAGGGGACCATCCAATTGTTGGGGCACAGAAGGTCGCGGAGTAGGTGGATGCTTTCCATCTTGAAATGGCGGTACACCAACCACTCATTGAACTCCCTGAGATTTATGACAGCCTGCTGACCCCCGTCCTGTTTCTGCACCAGGAACAGATTGTTCAGGAAGCCCCTGGGATGGGGGGAAGAACGGCGGATCACCCGTTTGTCCAGGAGGTCCTGGATTTCCTGCTGAACCAAGGCGGCCTCCTTGCCGGAGAAACCTATCGGGACCGGGGGAGAGACCTGGATCGGGGAGCCATAGAACTTCACATGGAAACCCTGTACCGACTGTAACACCCAGGCGTCCGTCATAAGGGAACGCCAATTGTCTAGAAACAGTGCCAGCCGGCCCCCCAAAGCTTGACAAGAGATAAGACCAGAACTTACCGTGAGCTTGGGGAGCTCTGCCACCCCAGGCTCCGTTACGCTGGCCTCTGCGTCGGGAGCGGCCCCTGGTGGGGTAGAAACCTCCGAAGCGAGAGGAGTCCTGCCACTGTCCTCTCTGCGACTGCTGTCCTCTGCCGGAGGCTGACTGTGATGAGTGGCCAGCCGAGTGCCCCCTACCACGGACGGCCCCTCCGAAAACCCGAACATTAAAAATACGCTTAACCGTGGACTGGGCCTTGTCCAACAAGTTGAAGGTGGAGTTGAACTTGCTAAGTTCCTTCACAAAAGGGTCTCCAAAGAGACCCCCCTGGGCCACCTGACCCGATTCGGAAGTGGCCAATTCGCCCAGCTTTGGGTCCAGTTTGATGAGCAGCGATCTGCGCCTCTCGTGAAGATGGCACAGTTCGTGTTGCCAACAAAAATAATGGCTCGCTGAGCCCAACTGGACAAAACCTCCGGGGGAATGAGGGCTCCCGACGCCTTGGCGTCCTCCGCCATGTCGAATATTTTCCCCAGAGGACCCGTGACATCCAGGAGCTTGTCCTGGCATGCCCGCCAGGACCTGTAAATGCCCTTTTTGGGGTCCTTGATATACTTAGTAAGGAACGTCGCCATCCTGGCGTCTATCTCGGGAGTAAGGGCTACTTTACCTTCAAGGGAAGGTCGAGGGCACTCCGCCCTGAGGCGGGAGCGGACCTCCTGGTCCAGGGGCTTCCGAAGCTGACTCGCCACATATTTGGCTACCTTCTCACAAGGGGCCCATTCTGATGATCTAGGGTGGAGGAGTTCCTCCGGGTCCAAAAGATCCGAGTGCGGATCCACGACTGCATCAGAGGTCTGTTGGGAAGCCTGTGCCAGTGAAGGGGCTGGGCGCCAAGATCAGCTATGGTCCGACTTTCCGTCCGAACTGCCCTGGGAATCGTCTGAGGGCTGTGGTGATGCTACTGCCAACCCGCTCCTCCGGGGGAGGGACATCCTAAGGAGCTGAGGCCAAAGGCATGGGCGGCGACTTGGTATCCAAGAACGCCTGCTTCAACCTGGCAAACGCGTCCAAATCCACCCCTTCTGGATGTGGTCGCTTGCACGGTTTCTCAGAGAGGGGTGCGGTGGCCTGCCCTGGGGGTCGAGGGTCCAAGGGCCCTGGAAGCTCTTCCCTCGCTTGGAGGGGTTGAAGGCCCTTCTGCGCCAGATCCATTAATCTCCTCTCCAGAGGGGCCACAGCCTCTGAGACCGCCCTGACTATGGAGGCGTTCACCGCATCACAAAAATCATCCATGATGGGGAAATACTGAGCCTCCTCACCCTCCTCATAGTAGCCATCAAATTCCTCCATGACTAACGCGGTCCTGAAGGAATGGAGGACAAGAAGGTGAGTATCAGGTAAGTAAGGTGGCCACCCACCAGCTCAGAGGGCTAATTGTATTGGGCGAGAGCACCCGGTTTAAGGGACCCTGACAAGGGAGTATGAAACGTTAATAAGGGTGGGAAGGGGTTGGGACCACCCACTGAGGCACAAAACACCAATAGGCCTGCACTGGGGCTGACAGGAGACACTCGGTCACCAAAAATGCCAAACGCCCTTATTATTACACAGGCTGATAGAAAACTATGCCTGGGTCAGTCTGCAGAAAACAGGCTCTCCAACCTGCTGTTCTTACCCCCCCACGAGGGGTGTACACACGCCAGGCAGCCGGGACGCGAAACGGACGCGGACGGAGGCGCTCGTCAGAAGCCTGAAACTGACGCGACCTCCGTCCCGCGCCCGCTGAGCCAATAGTGTCTGAATTCAGACAAGAGGCACGCGCCCTCTGGCGGCCAGCGGACCGCCGCGGCCTCGCACCAGCAGACAGTAATTAAGGAATGCGGCCGCGTAGGAGCGAAAAATCGTTCCCGCGGCCGCGTAAGAAGCAGAAGCTTCAAGAACCACATAATCGCACAAAACAGCATAAATAAACCATAAACCATGAAACAAGGTGCCACATACAAAGGCCGCAAAACAACCCCAAACCTCTGAGGAAGTGAGACACTTAACTGACACCGAGGCTGCAGCAGCGAAGAAAGAGGAAGCGCTGCAGGACTCGTTGTCAGTTATGGAGCCAGGAGACGCCTGATTGGCTAGAGACTCTGGGGCAGATTTACAATTAACTAACGCAGCACGGCGCAGCAAGTCATTTTGCTGCGCCATGCTGCGTTAGTTTGAAAAGCACAGGGATGCAACATATTTACAAGAATATGTCGCATCCTTGTGCTTTCCCCTGCGCTGGCGCACAAACTGCAACCATGCGCCGGCGCAGGCACCCTTGCACCATGGTGCAAGGATGCCTGCGTCGTGGGAGATTGTTTTTGTGCAGGAAGGGGAACCTTCCTGCACAAAAACAATCACTACAACCATTTTCCTCTTTCAATGCGTGCTGCAGAATGCAGCACGCATTGAAAGAGAAAAACGAGGAGAAATGAAAACATTTCTCCTCAGTGCGCCTCCTACGCCACCTCTAGGGTGGCGTAGCTTCAAACGCATCTCCAGAGTTACGATTTCTCGTAATTCTGGAGATGTGTCTTGTTCCATGGGTGTTGCGTGGGAACACCCACAGCAACACCCATGGAACGCCCCTTCACCGCAAAGTGCTGCGTGTGAAGGGGCCGTATTTACAAGGAGAGGAAAAGTCACGCAGGGTGGCTTTTCCTCTCCTTGTAAATATGGAGCAGCCCCCTGCGCCACCAGTACGTCACAAAGAGGGACGTACTGGTGGCGCAGGGGGCTTGTAAATCTGCCCCTCTGTGTTGTGGAATGTGTTGATTTTCTGAAGACTCATGGGACTTGAAGTCTTCAGTGTTGCTTCTGTTTATTTTAAGATGGCTACTGTTGAAATAAACGAGAAAAGAAAAGCCTAATCCTGCCATAGAATCAGAAAATTACAGGGAGTAACAACAGAATTGTATGCAATTTAAGATTGTAACCAAATACTCTACCACAGCAATTCCTTTGAACAAATTGTTCAAACCCTTTGCCATCTCCTAACTGAATGTGAAGTTTTGAAAGAAGGTTTGCATGTGAATGCCGCCCTGACATTTCCATGTTCTGAAAATCTCTGTAATAGCCTGACTAGGAGTCTATGAAACTCTACTAGCAACCTGGTTTGAGTACAAAGGCTTTTTTTACGTGTGTGGTTGCACTATTTTTGACCATGCAAAACAAGACTTCAATGGTTGTGGGACTAAATGGTAGGTTCCACATAAACAGCCTTATCAACTAAAAGATCACTTTGAGTTTATATGCTCATTTGCCCAGAGGGTTACTGCACGTGAATAACACCATTAGACAACTGACATTACATGTGTGAAAACGTTTTTCTGTTATCTGGCATCAGTATGAAATGCATTGTGCAGCAATGCATTTTTTTTAAAGTAATGGAAATGTTGCAGGCTCACTCAAATTTCTTGACATTTTCAGATTATACATCGCCTGGGTGCTAATCCCGAACAGAAACGTAGACAATTGGAGTAAAAAATCATTATTAAACTGTCTATGTTAAAACCACTCGGCCTGAACATGGAGAACGGCTTGCATATATACCTCACTTCTTTCATACTTAAAATCTGAAATACTGAGTTTAGCTGAGACATTTTCCAGAAAGTTGTTATTGCAGTTCACGTGTTGCATTATATGTGATTTATTTAGAACAATTTTAGAGAGAGTTTTTCTCTCACGTTGGATTGTGTGGAGTCATTTTATCTCATTATATAAATAAAAAAAAATGTCCTAGTGTTAAGTATTTTTATCTGGTATTACACTACGTTAAGAAGTGGTTTGGAAGATGGGTATTTGGACTTTGTGTTACTTTTTTGCACATTATGCCCGGCCATATCCAATGTAAGATGAGCTGAGCCATATTATTTACTGTGTTCAGACCATGTATATTCGTATGCGATACATCTATAACTTAAATCACTGTGTTATATTACAGTAAATAAATACTGCCACATAATTTGATGCATATAAAATACATGTATCAAGACTGATTAGTCTGCTGTAAATAGCATGCAAGTTGTACATGATTACAACCTAGGGAAGGGCTGCACCACATGTATATGATAAGCAGGTGTTGTAAATGTATCACGTGTTAGGTGGGCATGAGACCCAGATCAGGAAAGTGAACTCGTTTGTGCACTTGATATATTTCTGCACTAAAATTCTTCAGGGAATAACTGTTTTGACCTCTCTAAGAATATTCCTTGTAACAAAAGAAGGATGCCTATTTTTGTGCACACATTTGAGGGTCCCACAAATGGGTTCTTTACTTTTTAGAGCCGACTACTTTGAATTCGGAGTTCTTATAGATAATCCCACGTCTGCACGAGTGCTCATGAAGATTACAGCTCCTCTAGTAGGGATTCTTGTTGGGTCATACCTAATTCTTCTATGTATCACTACTCATTTGAAGGATAATCTTTTTTGGAATGCCTGTTTACCATGGGATGTGTGTTCATGCCTGTGTGGGTGTGTGATAAACCTTGCTTTAGTTGCATGAGGAGGCTGTGCAAACCTTGCCCTGATTGCACAGAAAAAGAAAAGAATTGGATACTTGGCAAGTGTTTAATTGATCACACAGTATCCCCTCAAGAATAATGTGGCCTCAAGAAAGCAACAGTCCCTGGCCTAATCAAGGCTGCCCACCAATGTTATTCTATGGTCCGCGTAAGGTAAAATCATAGTGTGACAGAAGCCTTCAGGTGAGGAGATCCTGTTCATATGAGCACTTCCACCTGTAGAGTAAGCCTGGCAATATGTGAGATAATGTACCTTGCTGTTTACCCTCTTGTTTATGACCTTTTGGGGAATCCTGATGTGAGAATCCAACCTGTTTGTGTATGCTTTGGACCACTTACCAATTCTTCATTCAAGAGGCATCACTATCTACCCTTATGCAAGTGATGGGATGCATTATGGCTACACCAGCCTATTTCCAAACTTCTTGAGAGTTCAGCATGAAAACTGGATCTGAAGAGATCAACTGTATCCCACGATCGGGGCATAGAGTGCAAAGGATCTATGTGCAGAACCAGGCAAGGAAATGTTCCTCCTCCTCTATTGAGAATAATCAATTCAGGCAGTGAACGAGGATTCTCCTGGGGTTCAAATCAACACCTTCCGGGCGATGGCTGAGATCACCATGGGACATGGTATCCTCCATTTTCATGACACCATGAGCAGACAGGCACTTCAAGCCCTTGGTGACCATGTTCGCAATATTTGGGCACCATATTTTTGGATTATATACTGTTGATTCCTGTGCCCAGGTCCATCAATATGGCACAGTAGCAACTGCCAGTAGAGCCATATCTCTCAAGAGGTGTGGATTTTGCCACCAACATGGTAGTAACCACCACAGATGGAAGCCAAAAACGTTGATAGCAATCTGAGAAACCTAATCAATATGGCACATTTGATGCAACAGGAAGCAATGAACCTGTCAAACTGGAAAGCCTTCTTCACTATGAAATGCTGTATGTCCTGGAGAATTTTCTGCAAGACTCTCAAAATGTGGTCTCATCATCTTCCCTGGACTATCTGTTCAGGTGTTGAAACAGCTTTGTCAAAGAGCCGGCATTTTGTCTGTAAGAAATGTGATTATTATTTGGGGTGGGTGACTACACACCTCAAGGAATAATCACAACCTTTGTCAGGATAAAGCCTCAAAATCACTAAATCAACTTGAGCTCAACCTCCAGGTAGCCATGGCACTGAGGAGACAAGCTAAAGTTGGGCTATGTGTAAAGCATTTAAGCTGTACCAAAATAGTAATGAAGTCGAAATGCAAAACAACAAAAATCCCAAGCTGAATTGAGTAAAATGTAATAAACAAAATGAGACGAAATGACAACAATTCAATAAGAGGATCCGGAGATATGATTTTTTTAAAGTTCTAAGCAGGAACAGCACCAAGAAGCATAAAGTGCCAATGATAATCAATGGTCGCGGTAGACTGGAACCTAGGTGCAATTTGACGCTGACTGATGGAGCGCGGTTTGTCTGGCCAAGGGTTTTACCTTATGACTTTAGCCATTTAAGCACCAATCTACCACAGGAGTACACTTCTAAAGGATCCCCAGAACCTCAGGGGGGGCACTTAAGAGACTCAAAGGTGTCAGGTAGAGGCCAACAGCAGGGTCAAGTCCAGGTCCTGCTAGGGTTCAATACGGCATGTATATCATACCACCACAAAAATATCAATGGTGAGTAAAGCAAACCCTTATTAACATAATGTTCCCTGCTTGGGTACTCAGGTTGTACATGTTTCCTTCCCCATATCATACGAGGATGGCGAAGAGCTAGCAAAAACAATTTGTCAAATATCCTGGTTGGTCAAAAAGTTCCCACACCCTTCTTTGATCTTATTACACTGGTCATTGCGCTGGTAGATAATTCACCCGTGTGAAGGCATGTGGAACAATTTCTGCAACCAAGTCTCGATCGTCAGGCATTTGTCCAGCTTCAACCATCTCAGTATGCAGATTTTAGCCATTGCAAGCACTGCTGCAAACTACCTACCTCTTCCGACTGTGATTTCAGGGTATGCTGAGGCATTGTGCAAAAGCCCAGCCCTGATATTTAATGGGGTGGTTATCGTTAGAGACTTCATCATTCTATGCCACACTTCTTGCCAGCAGCTCTGAAGCGCTGAGAAGTCCAATAATATATGCAATCTATCATAATCTGAGGGGGTCATCTTCAACATTCCGCATTATTAGTAAGACCCTATATGTCCCGTCTTTGTGGAGACCAGTGCCACCTGTGGGGAATCTTATAATAACTACATTTCTTTTGTCATATCTCCCATGAGGCCCATTGTTGTTTTCCCTATGTTACCATGAGCACATAGCAGACTGTCCACTGCTTTGCACACGTTACTCTACAAACAGATTTTGCTTTGTGCCACACTGCACTTTCACACAGAACACGCTGTTGTTTTTACATTCTGTTCTTTCCTGGGATTTAGTCTGAACATGTAGACATGGTTGAACAACAAAGCCCCTTGTTAATCTGTTCTGGTTAGGCCCTAGTACCTAGACAAAACACACAAATGCACCTGTTGTTTGGGAACACATACTTTTGTCATACAGGTATGCACAGATAGGTAACACACACTTGGGGAGGGACCTTTCCAGGGAAAAGATCATGACAGCACCTGACATGTAGAACTTTCATCTGTGTAAATTAAGGTATGGGGTCTGCTGCTAACACCCAGAGATCTTCTGATATATAATCATTTTGCTTCTGTAGAAGAGAAGGGAGGTAAGGCTACACTGTCGTATACGACAGCTCAATTTATGATTTAAGGACTACTTCCTATGCTGACCGTATTTGTAGTCGGCATTTTCCTACTTGTTGTGGCATGTACACTGCATACTAGAGCACAATAGTTAAAATAAACATTTTACATTTTCCTCATGTTTCTGTCAGAACTTATTGTGGATTAGCACGAGTGTGAGGGTGAAAGGATGTGTCCTGCAACCACGATTCCTGAGAGGGTCTGGAGTGTTGTGTTCTGGGATGTCTTATCACTTTTTCCTCTGTGAGTGAGTAGGAGGGCAAGTGAGACACTATAGCTAGTCGGTCCCGGGCTCATGGGTACTCAGGTGGTAGGATGATTTAGGGGCGCATCCATCAAGACTTTTTCCGTTCGCAAATGGGCCGATTCGTAGAATCGGCCCGTTTGCGAATGGAAAAAGGCCTTTTCAGATGCATGTACCTTTTGTCATTCGCAATTTAGGTAATCGCATTTTTTTGTGATTACCTAAATTGAAAATGCATTTAGGGAATCGCTATTTGTGAATCCCTATTCGCCAATGCATGCAGCCTTTCCTAAATGCGAACTGTGCATTTAGGAAATGCTAATTACGATCAACTTCAAGTTGATGGTAATTTGTGCCTGCTTTGAAAAATGCACAAAGATACATTTTTCAAAGTGCCATGTAGCGCACACATTCCCTTAGGGCATGTGTGTGCTTCACATGTGCACACTAACCTTTTTTGGGGGGTGCTTCAGGGGAGCCTTAGGCACCCGGGCACCCCTGGATTTGCATTCGCAATTTGCGATTACCAATTTGGTAATTGCAATTTGCGAATGCATTACCATTCATTCCTATGGGCCTGTAGGCCCATAGGAATTAATGGAGTCACATTAGCTAATAGCGATTCGCAATTTCTGAATCGCTATTAGCTAATGTTAAGAAATCGCAAATTTTATTTTGATTCCTACATGCATAGGCATTTGCGATTACCAAATAGTGATTCCTTAAAAATCGCTATTTGGTAATCGCAAATGAGGAGTTTGATGCATGTGCCCCCAAGTCCTTGCCTGCTAAGGTTCTATGATACCAAGCATAGTTATGTGACTCTGCAGAATCCCTGCAACACTTTCTGCACGTTTTTGTAAATTAAGGAGATTGCCCCTTTATAAGTCCCCCAAGTGATGAAGTAGTTTAAACTCTGAGTTTCTTGGAAGGCCACCTAGGAACCTAGGGTTTTTCTCCTACATTGTTTCAAGCGCTGACAGTGCCAAAATTGTTTTGGGAGGAGGTCGAGCTCAGATTGCATTTTAGTGAATGTCTCTAGTTTATCCCCTTGCATTATGTGATCTAATTTGGAGATCTCCTTGGACTCAAAGTCTGACCAAAACTGTTTTGTATTCCTCATGTGGATTTCCCATTACTCCATAGCTGTCCCTTTCTATGTGGTCTGTGATTAAGTCTTAGCTTTTCGTGTACTTTTTGCCATGACTACACCGCTGTGTAGAGGATAGGGTACACCTTTTCCAACAATAGGAAGGTTTGGTAGGCCTCTGTATTTTTCCACCATTCTCAATTTCAACCTAATTTTGTGTTTTTTACTTGGCATGAATGTGGTACCTGAGCTGGGCCAGATGGGAGGATAACAAATAAGGGGGCATATTAGCAAGACCGGCGATAAAATTATCGCCGTTTTAGCGGCAGGAAACTGCCGCTAAAACGGCGATAATGGGCTTGCTAATATGCGTTATAGAATTCAATAGAAGCCCAGGTTAGATGTGCAGGACATCTAACCTGGGCTTCTATTGAATTCTATAACACATATTAGCAAGCCCATTATCGCCATTTTAGCGGCAGTTTCCTGCCGCTAAAACGGCGATAATTTTATCGCCGGTCTTGCTAATATGCCCCAAGATTCTATATGGGAAAATCAGAGACCTCCACATTCCGTAGATAGAAATAGCTTCGGTAGTATAAGTATAGGTTTCCTGCCATGCCACAGAAAGGTTTTCCGTATCGTGGATAGTAGCTGGATCACGCTTAAGTGAATTCAGAGTGATAGCATGGCGAAGACATAATTCAATCGAGGCATGATGTTCATTTTTATTTTTTGGACCTTTCCCCACAAGAAGTTGAAAAGGGACCATCGACCTCTCTTTGGATCTTATCGATTAACTGAGGCAAACGATCCTGCATCACATTTGGCAGCGCCCTATTTAGATAACTCCCTAAATATTTCACATTGGTTTCAGCTTCTATCGGCACTGAGAGGGTTCGTGCAATGCCACAGTTGTAACTCGGGTCACTGGGAGTGCTTCACACTTGTCACATCTGACATGATACCTGGAGAAGACTGAGCATTCTGAAATAAGTTTAATGAGGGCTGCAAAGCAATACCTTTAGTCAGACAGGGTTACTACGAAATAGTCTACTTAAAAGAGTGCTTTATAATCTCCACCTGGGGTCTGTATAGCCTTGCTTCTAGTACTGCACTGGATCGCCGGCGACGCCAATCGTTGAACGCTATGATGAACAGCAGGAGCAGTAAGGGGTAGGCCTGTCTTGTCCTCTCCCAATTTCCAACAACGGGGAAATAAAGCAATTACAAGATACCAGTGCCGCAGGGTTAGAGTACAACTACTTGATTTTTGGAAGAAAGCCATCACCTATTCCTACTCCCATCAGTATTATAAACAGATATCGCCTCTCTACCCTATTGAATGCTTTTTTCACATATAGGGATATGGCTACTTTCTCATCCCTATCATGTTGCACTTGCCACAGCATGTGGGAAAGCAATCGTAAATGAGATGCGGAGGAGCGATGAGGGACAAAACCCCCAGTGTCGGAAAGGTTGCTTCAAGTGGTTTACTAATACTTTTGTGAAGCTTTTGATGTCTGTGTTTACTAGAGAGATTGGTCTGTAACTCCGGAGTTTTTAACAGGTATATGTCTAGCTTTAAATAAGAGAGAATTTTGCACTATGAAATACTGGAAGGGATTTTGTGTCAGGTGTTATACCTGCGAAGATCTTCTGCAAAAGGTAGACAAGTGTCTCTTTGCTGGCTTTGTAGAATTCCAAGGTGAATCTATCAAATCCCGAAGCATTAGCCATGGGCATAGAATTACCTTCCTTCTCTATCTCTTCCAACATTCTCTCGGCTTCTAGCGATTGATATAGGTCTTTGGGCACTGTCCGCAGTCGGAGGTAGGAAAAAAACTGGACCTCCTCTGTACACCAGTCACTATTTTCAGAAGCATACAATGTCTGGTAGAAATCTCTAAAAGTCATCAAAATATTTAGGGGGGTGTCACTAGTTCTCTGTACATCTGTATTATCACTGAGATTGTATGTCTTGCTGCCTCAACTTTAGAGCTAAAAAGAGTCCTGCCTCTTCCTCTCTTTTATAGAGGTGCTGACGCAGGTGGAAGAGTGCTATTTTGGGTTGGGACGTTAACAGCAGCAGGTTGCTCAGTTCGTATTTTGCATTTGAGCAGGTGTCTCAGTGTATCTTAGGACTGATCTCCATTATTTATCCATTAGGTCTGCTACCTTTATTTCTAATTGAGTTGATTTCTTCTTTCTCAGGGCTGAGTCCCTCATTAGGTTTCCGCTTACAAAGGCTTTTCCTGCCACCCATAATAACTTAGGGGAGGTTACTGCACCCTAATTTTCCTTCATGTAAGTATGCAAAAAAGTCTGTAAGCATTATGAATCCGTTTGTAACTTGCAATGAGACATATTCAACCTCCAATACCAATCAGGGTTTTTTTGCAGCCCTAAGTCAATGTGAATCTGTATCACGTCATGGTTCAATACACTGCAGGGCACTATAGGGGTAAGCCTGACTTTGGCCAATAATGCGTAGGTAAAATGTATCCTGGTGTGGGTTCCATATGTAAGGGATGTAAAGGTATAATATCTTTTGGTTGCATGCTCAATGCACTAAGGGGCACATGCATCAAAGGTTTTTGCGATCGCAAACGGTGCGATTCGCAAAAATCGGCCGTTTGCGATCGCAAATTGGCCCTTAGAGATGCATGAAAGTGTTACCTATGCGCAATTTAAGAATTCGCAATTATTTGCGAATTCCTAAATTGCGATTGCATTTAAGGAATCGCAATTTGCGATTCCTTAAATGCAATGCTAGAAGCACTTTGAAATAGCGATTTCGCTATTTAGGACCGCAAATTACAGACAAATCAAACTTGTCTGTAATTTGCAAAACTTTACAAAATGCACTAAAATGCATTTTTTAAGTTTCACGTTACACACACACATGCCCTTAGGGCATGTGTGTGTGCAACATGGGTGCACATCACAATTTCAGGGTGCAACAGGGTGTCCTTTTGACACCCTTGCACCCTTGAAATGCATGCGCAATTTGCGAGTACCTATTGGTACTCGCAAAGTGCAGATGCTGTCCCATTCATTCCTATGGGCCTCCAGGCCCACAGGAATGAATGGGAAGGCATTCCTTAACTGCGAATCGCAATTTGCGATTTGCAATTAAGGAATGTGTAGAAATCGCTAAAATTGTAGCGAAACCTACATGCATAAGGAATTGCGATTTCTTAATAGCGATTCCTTAATAATCGCTATTAAGGAATCGCAATTCCTTACTTTGATGCATGTGCCCCTAGGTGTCTGTCAAATCAAAGCCCTGCATTAAATCTTTGAGTAGATACTACTCCTTAGGATGACTTTGGTGACCTGATTTATCTATAAGTGGGTCCTGCTCTAAGTTCCAATCTGTACATGTTAGGACTTTTGCAAGGGGAAGGAAAGCATTATTCTAGTGACATCTCTAAAGAATGAATCTTTATTCCCAGTAGGAGCATACATGGAAACAAGTATCACTACCTGCTGGTATATGTTCATGTTAATAAAAACATAGTAGCTGGTGGAATCTACACAGATCTGGGTGATTTGTACAGGAAGCCTTTACCTAATCAGGATCTCGACTCCTCATTTCAGGTAGGACTTGGAGGAAGCATCTTGTGTTCCTGTTTCAGGTATTTTTTGGAGTGGTACACCTTTCCAACCCATTCCCTATTCAACTTTTCACTTTCTGAGACTGAGAGGTGCGCCTCTTGTATTAGTAGGATATCTGAGGTGTGTGTATTCAAGAAGGAGAAGATTGTTTCCTCTTCACGTACTGCATCAACCCATTAGCATTCAGTGAGGCAATTGACAGGTCCCAATGGGGATGCATGGAAGCCTTACCACTCAGGCAGGTTATGGTCCACTAAAGCTCTATTCCTCTTGGCTGTAGGGAGGCTGGACTAGAAGTAAGCCCTGGGCTTACAATAGGGCGTGGTTACTAGTTTGAGGATGTTCTGTACCTTAATGGAGAGAGAGAGAGAGAGAGAGCGAGAGAGAGAGAGAGAGAGAGAGAGAGAAAATCAGGTTTCTTGCAGGAATTACAGGTAGAATAGTGTACAAAATGTAAAAAGGTGCAAAATTATTTCTTGTATTTCTACTGCTATGAAGCCTGGTGAATACAGAACAGGAAGTAAACTACTGCTGTAAAAGGATAAAATCTATGGGTGTAATAGAGCGCTTAGGGTAACTTTAGCTGGCTGAGTCACTGAGGAGCCAAGAGGGGACCAGTTCAGAAGGAAATGCCTTCTGATTACTTTCATAAAAGATTAATTCAATGACAGTTTTATTCATCACTGAGAATTCTGTGATGTGAGAGAAGTCTGGAAATAAAAAGTCATCACTTTGTGTACAGGTAGGTAAAAGGCGATCCTAGCCTTCGGTGTACAACCCAGTAAGTGGTCAGTCTTACCATAACCCAGAGACCTGTACAATACTAAAGAGTACTACCATTCCAGTAGATTACAACAAGTTTCCAACAATTCCCCAAAACTCTGTTATTTCACATCACGATACTGTGTCACATAAACATTTTTATCTTTGAAGGAGCCTTATACCATCATATGAGGGGCTGGGCAACATATGGTCTACATCACTTTCCAGGGTGATCGAGTAGCACCATAGCTCCATGCATGCCGTATTAGACTTAGAGTCCCCTCCCCATGGGTTGATTGAAGCTGGCATCTTGGCTTGTTCCTCTGGGGGGGATGGGGTTGACGATGATTGTGTTTCTGTCTGGATGTCGAGTGCCTTGTGACTTCTTTAAGTCTGTCCCGTTCAGTCACTGCAACATCCAACTGGGATAAACAGGCAGAGGGGCAGAATGGCCAAGTCGCTGTTGTGTGGTATCCAATGCTTAGGAGTCCATGGCATCTGAAAACAGGTCCAGTGGATCCGGAAAAGTGAATTCCGTCATACGAGAAATCTTGGAAGATGAAATTTTGAGTCAACGTACGGAAAAGCACCCTTGCTCTTTGCTACTTGTAGCACCTGTCGTGACTGCTGGTGTTGTAATAACAAGCTATAATTTGCATTGGAGTATTAGGCTTACCAGTAGGCTGCATTCAGAACCTATGCTCTCTCTGGAATTCCATGGGCGCGTCATATGCAATGCCTGTTATTTTTTAGTAGAAGCTTTTCAGTAAGGCTGTCATATCATCATCTTCCGATTTTTTGAGGATCCCTGAAAAACACAAATTGCCTCATCTAATTCTATCTGCCAACTCAGCAAGTTTGGCTTGCATGGTCGAGTAATCTTGCTACCAAGCAATTACACCGGCAATTGGTTGCTCTACTTTTGCCAATCTGTCTTCTGTTGTCAACCGACGGGAGCTGAAGCAAGTTATGTCTATTTTGTGGGATGCAATTTCGGACATGGCCTTCAATGTGTTTTCCTCAATGGTAGGCATGTAGGTTTTGAGTGCTATGAGTTCTTCCAAGATAGCACCCAGGGCAGAATCTTATACCATGCCATCTAGTGTTTTTGCAGTTTAATTCGGTCTACCTGTCTCTTCCTTTATGAACGTGTAGTTGTCTTGCTGGTTTCGGCATCAGTAGGGATACAGAGAATGATTGTCAGTGTCTTGGATGCCTTTTTCAGAAATAATGAAGATCCACACACTAAGGTTGTATACTGACTTAGATGTTGTTACCAACACATGCCCGGCTTAGTGTTCTCATGCAGAGGTTCCACTCTCATTAGTGTTCTTGTGCCCCTCAATGACCACTTCTCATGCCTTGAGTGGGATTTACATAAAGTGGATTTCTCCTCACTCTTAGTGGAAAAATCTGCTGTAACAAATGCATATCCGCCTGCCAGGAATCATTTGTGATTTCCTCGCATGTGTAAAAAAGGTAGATTTGGTGGTTCAACTTATGTTTACAACTGAAGTTGCCTTTGGGAATAGGACCCTGTTAGAAATAGTTTGCAGTGGTTTGCACCCAATCAAAGTAGGGACCCTCACCCTAGTCAGGGTAAGGGGATTACACAGCTAAGATAACCCCTGCCCCCCTTGGTAGCTTGTTATGAGCAGTCAGGCCTACCCAGATGCAATGTGTAAAGCATTTGTACATCCAAATACAGTAACACCATGAAAACATTACAAAAGGGACACCACACCAGTTTAGAAAAAATGCCAATATTTATCTGAATAAAACAAGACCAAAATGACAAACAACCAACATACACAAGTAAAGATATTACTTTTCGAAGGTTAAATAGGTTTGGTACATAGAAATCTATGGATGCATTGGTTTTAGCACAAGGTACCTTGGATGCGTCAAAATTCAAAAGACGAAACAGGCTCAGGGGAGGTGAGGCACCAGAAAAGCAAAGCGATGCGTCGGGTCCTTACTTCCAGGGGAGGTGATGCGTTGGTTCCTTACTGCGAGGCAGGGGAGGTGATGCGTTGGTTCCTTACTGGAAGGGGAGGTGATGGGTTGATCTACGGTCATGCAGCCTCGGTTCCTTACTGCTGGGCAACGTTGATGAAGAGACAGCGTCTAAGGATGATGCGCCGAAAATCCGTAAGCGCTGCGTCGATACGATGGCAACGATACGTTGATTTTCCAGTCGCAAGAAGGTACTGCGTCAAAGACGGTGCAGGTGACAAGTACGCCAGTGCTCCAAACTCAAGCTGCTGTGATTTTTCTGATGCGCTGCGACGATGAGCTCGGGCCTGCAGTGAAAGTCATGGTCGATGTGCCGATCGGGAATCACGCTTCGGGGCAGGCAGCGTCGATGCATCGATCTTCTTCAGCGATGCATCGATAAAACAGGCACTGTGAGTCACTGCATGGATTTTTTCCTTAAGATCACCAGGTTACACTTCCAAGGCCCAGGAACTGGATTTGGCACCACCTGCCAAGTCAGGACTCTTAGCAGGAGATTCCGAGCTCTGATAAGTGAAGTCTTTGATGGCCCTGAGACTTCTTAACAGGAGGCACACACACACAAGCCCTTGGAGAACCTTGGAAGCAGGATTCAGAAAGCAAAGTCCAATCCTTTCACTCCCAGGACAGAAGCAGCAGGCCAGTACAGCGAAGCAACAAGCAGTGTCAGTCCTTCCTACGGCATCCATCTCTTCTTCCTGGGAGAATGTCCTCAGTCCAGAAATGCTCTGAGTTTGGAGTGTCTGAGGTCATACCCCTTTCTGCTTTTGAAGTAGGCAAATTTCAAAGGAAAGTCTTAGTAGTGCACAAGACCCTGCATTTCACTTCTATGGCTCCAAACATACTACAGGGGGGTGGAGACTGCTTTGTGTGAGGACAGGCACAGCCCTATTCAGGTGTCAGTGACAACTCCTCCCACCACTCTAGCTCAGGAAGGTCCATCAGCCTGGTGATGGCAATCAAGATATGCAGGGCACACCTCAGCTCCCTTTGTGTCACGGTCTAGAGTGAATACACAAACAGCCAAACTGAAACCCTCCCTCAGACGTCGATTCCACAGACAGGAAGAGGCACAGAATGGTAAAACAAGAAAATGCCTACTTTCTAAAAGTGGCATTTTCAAAAACGCATTTAAAAACTAACTACCCCAAAAGATGTATTTTTAAATTGTAAGTTCAGAAACTCCAAATCTCTATCTGCTCCCAAAGGGAAATTACACTTAAAAGATATTTCAAAGCAATCCCCATGTTACCCTATGGGAGAGATAATCTTTGCACCAGAGAAAAACGAAATTAGCAGTATTTCACTAAATGTGCTGGTGTGTAAAACACACCAGCACACATCCTACCTTTTAAATAAACTGCACTCTGCCCCTGGGGCTGCCTTAGGCCTATCTTAGGGGTGACATATGTAATAAAAGGGAAGGTTTGGGCCTGGCAAGAGGTTGTACTTGCAAGGTCGACATGGCATTTTAAAACTGCACACACAGACACCTCAAGGTGCCTGCCACAAGGTTCAGGGATCAACAGGGGGGCACCATAGGTACCCCGGAGGCCTCCAACCGGAGGTCGTGCACCAAAGGGGGCCCTTCCGGGGTCCCCCTTACATGCTTTCCGACATGGTTTCCAAGTCGGACAGGCTGGCATGGAAACCATGTCGGAAACCTTGATCATAATCTCAAGGGCAGAAACACTCGCAATTGAGATTACTTGCTGGCTTCCGACTGGCAGACAGGCTCTCCGAGCCTGTCTGAAGCTAGCCGGAATGACCGGCCGGTTTACTTTCCGACCGCCTCCAACATAATGAGGCTGTCGGAAAGTAAACCAAGCGGTCCATTACGATGCGACCCTAGAGCCTTTAAGAGCCGTATTGTAACCGGCCTTTAAGTCTATTTATAGAGAATAAATATTGGACAACTATCTGTTTGCACATAAGGGCCTGCAAAGTTGTTAATGTTAAAAAAATATAAAAATAGTATTCTTATTACTTAGGTACTATTTTTATATATTTTTTACCATTCATTTATGTATATTTATATTTTTTAATATTTTAAATATTTTAATTTAATATTATTTCCAATGGGGTTTTAGTTTAGGTCTCTCCCTCCATTATTTTCTACAGGAGGATGTTACAAGGGTTGGCCATGTGTGCTGGACTTACTACAAAAGTGTAGGTTACTATAAAAGTATAAATTCCAACAAAAGTGCAGTTCGTGAACACCGAAAAGTAGTAAATGTACTCAAGACTGTAAACATACTCAAAAATGCAGTTGGTGAATCAGGCCCATAGAATTTAGGGTTGGTTCTTGTAGCATGATATTCAACAGTAAGTCCGTGATATGTAAATGTCACAAGAACTGATGTTTTTTGGAAAAAGAAAGGGTGTTTTAAAAACTGAACTACAAATCACCGTTGTTGGCTGTCGTATACTAAATATATGACACTACTTTCTAGCATCATTATTGGTTGATAATGTAAGTTTGACAAATAATGGAAAATAAATAATTAATTAGTGTGACATCATTTCTGTGAAACATGGGTTTTGAAACCACTGCTGAAAGCACATTTTACTTATGATCCACAACCTAAAAAACATTGCCTTTCGCAATTTATAGTTACTTATGGTAACATTGCATCTCCACCTTCACAGTCCATACACTTTAAACATGTGTTGTAGCCAAAATACTCTTTGCTGCAGTCATTTCTGGCCATAACTGTGCTCATTGGGCAAATGGAAAAGCTTAGCCGGTGGCCCTGCCCTCTAACAAGTGCCATGCTCCCAGTACCCAAACACTTCCTGCACCTGTACTCAGAGAGCAGCAGGCACGAAGCATGATCTGCACCCATTACCTAAACCCAGTACTGCGGTACAAAATAGGTTCTCAGCAGGGCCAATGTTCCTTTCATTAGATCCACCATTAAGAAATGTATACAACTTTCACTTATGAGACTGGTCAAAAAGTGGACCTATGCTGGAAGGTTCTAAAACAGCAGATCTTCCATCACAATCATTTTGGCCAATTCATATTCCTTCATGGGCCTCACAAATCCAGAATCCTAGAGTCGGGTCGGCATTGGAGACTGGTTTTGAAATTCCAGGGCCGCTGCTGGTGCCTCTGTCACTTTTCCTAGCACCCGGGCACAGGGCATTTCAAGAGAGAGGGAGATGAAGAGAGCAAGAATAGATGGACGGAAAGAGAGAGCGAGGAGAAGAAAGGAGCGGCGCTGATTTGAGCATTTTTGCCAGGGCTGCTTTTCGTTCCCCAGTCCTGCGCTGGTTTCTTTTTCGGGGTTGGAGATCAATTACAAAATTATAAAACAACAGAGGTTCAGATGTATCAAAGGCTTTTGCATTCGCAAATGGCCTTATTTGCAGAATCACACAAACTGCGATTTGGTAAAATGTGACTGAATTGCAATCTATGCATGCAACCAAATGGGTATTTGGAAGGAGCGCATTTGGGGTGTTCTGTCTGAATACCGATTCAGTATGGGATGTATTAATGTTTTGTAATCGTAAACCGGTCCAAAACATTAATATTTTACCACCTCCTCAAAGAAAGTGGTAAGCCATTCGCAAATGGGTCCCCTGTAACACCTTCCCCATTGTGAATATTGACAAAAAACTGGACCTCTGTCTACCCTTAAAAAATGTTACTTAAACCTTTAAATGGATCCTGTTTTCCAGGGGTGCAGCTTCAGGGGACAGTGTTTGGGGGTTACACCCCCCAAATAAATATATTCTGTAGTAAATAGTTGGTTACAGGTGCTTTAAGTCGGGTATGGTGAGGTGTTTGTCGGATTTCACTTGGGATTTGTACATACACAGATAAAAACAAACACACATATTCTTGTCTCTGTTTCAAAGGTCTTAAAAAATGGGTATTTTGCAAAACATTGAGGGGCATATTTTTGTAGGTTTTGCATCCTCCTCGCACCACGCAAGTCGGATTTATCAAGCCACGCAAGGCCACCTTGTGTGACCCTGAGTGGCTTGATAAATCCATGGGTAATGCAACACAGTGTAAATCGCTGCATTGTATTACTGTGCACCAGGGAGGCGGTCCATTGGTGGAGCATGGGTGATCCCATGCAACCACTCATGGATTTTGGCACATTCCCAGATTTACCATCAATGATAAACCTGGGAATGTCTCAAAATGCTTCGCCTCCCCAGGTGAGGCGTAACAAGGTGAAATATCTTTATTTCTCCTCATTACTTCCCTTTCTATGTGTGCTGCATTCTGCAGCACATACAGAAGAAATTGCCTGAGGGGATTGTTGTCACTGAAGCACCATCCTAAGTTCCCCGTTTCTGCCGGCTTGAGCACTCACCTAGTCTCTTCCACTGTGATGATAGAGCATTATTTATTATTGCACGTAAAGGCGAGGAGGAAATAAAAATCCCTACTTGTAGGGGAAGTCTTCTTTTCTAAGCAGTTCTGGAATCTCTTTGATGTCTCTCCTTTTATTCAGTGTTGTGGTCAATATTGCATTGTTAGAAACGGAGTAGCGTGGTGCGGAGCGGGTAGGCTAAACCAGGAGCATTGTGTAAAGCATCCGCGCAGCCACTCACAAGCGACACACTAGGCACACTACAAAAAGAGACTCCACTCCAGGTTGCATGACAAATAACTTGTGTATTAGGTAAAACACATTAGAATGCAATCACAGGTACAGGTCTGCTGTGCCAGCCGGCACTGGGTAGCAATTCACAGGGGGACTATTTACAAGGCAGGGCCAATCGGGCCACTGCCAGAATCATCATAAGGTACAGAACATAAATGTAAGACTATCAACAAGTAATGCGTAGCAGCCAATACCTACTGGCAGAGTAGGAAACTTTGCATCCTCGCAGTAAGCAGAGAACATTAGGCATAGACATCTGCAGTAGGCATCATCTGCAAAAAGAACATTAGACGTAGAATGCACACAACATGGTATGGCATAGACACATTATGCGCAACACCATCAGCAGTGGGCGCATCTCATTAGCAACAACATTAGCATAAGTCCATTATGCCTAGCCTTAGCAACATTGCCATAAACATAAAAGCATTATCATTAGGCATAACCTGTGGGCATAGACCTCATTAGCATAAATCACATTATACGGTAACATGTGAGCATAGAGGTATCATGACATTAGCATGAGGCCGAAATCAGAGTAGGTATAAACCCAGAACATCATAACCTGACATTCAGCATAGGCCCCAAAAACGTACCCAGGCATGAATCACAGGCCTGTTAGGCATGAAAGCATATTAGGCACAACCATAGGCATAAAATCAGCACTGCCAACCTGAGGGAAAAGCATTAGGCATCATCCTCGGTACAAATGCATTATGCAACCATATTATGCAATAAATCATATGGGGCAATAGGCCTCGCCAGCATAAACACAGTTCACCCCAATCGGGGGCACACCACCCTGAGACTGGCCCCAGGCCAACTGGCCTCCCTCAGGGGCTCAAATGCCCTATGTCCCGCAAAGTCAGGGCTGGCTGCAAGGGTAGCGAAAACAAAGGTGCGCAAAACTGGCCTAAACATAGCAGTTGCCCACTACTTGCTGGGCAGCTGTGCGGGCAAAAAGGTGGGCACTGGCACTCCTGCGCCCTTACTCTCCACTGGGAACATGGCGCTGGCACCCCTGTTCCCTGAGTCCCCCACTGGGACTCGTCACAACAGATTGCGCCCACGATGCAGCTGCCCACTGCCAAACGGGGCAGCTGAAGAAAAATGTGTGGGCACCACTGGTGTCCTTAGAGCAACCGCAGGGGGGGGCGGGCACCGACAATGTGCCCCGACGCACCCCCCCAACCCAAAAGTAAAACACTGGGCCCCACTCACCGGGACTCTCGCCTTGCTCCTCCGGTCTCCCTGGGTGCTGTGCGGCGCGTCCCGTTTAACCGCGGCGGGGGCAGGCACCGGCAATGTGCCTCGGGCCCCCCTCCGCCTTAATCCCAAGACTGCTGCAGGACGCGGGGCTCTCCCTCCGACATGGGGGCCCCGTCGGCGATTTCCTGCACCGGACATCTTCACAGGTAGGCAGGAGCAGGACCATGCAGGCGGGGTGGGCTCCCGCCTGACTTCAGCACCAGCGAGGCTCTCCCCGGCCTTCGGGAGCCCCGCGCGCCATCTGCCGTACTGCCTCTCTCCTTTCCGGCCGGACTTAGCTTCCATCTCGCGGCCCGCCCCCTGAAGGGTGCCTGACTTACTGTTTCGCCCGGGTCGCAGCAGTGAATTCCTTAATGGGAAGGCAATATGGGGTAGGCTCCCGTTCTGTGGCAAACAAGCGGGATGGGCACCCGCTATTAATTAAATTCAAGATGCGGCCATAACGCGGGGTGGGCACCCGCTATTAATTAAATTCCAGATGCGGCAATAACGCGGGGTGGGCTCCTGCTGCTTTACAAAGCGATCAGGACCTGGCACCAACGCGGGGTGGGCACCCGCTCTTCCCCAAGCAGGCAATCAGCATGTGATGCAGAGTGCAGCCTCCAGTGGTGGCGCTCCGACAGCACAGCGCTGCAGGCGACAGCCCCTCTTCTGGCAATTTGAATATAGCACTCACGAGGCGCTTGATCCCAGGAATGCAGTCAGGGTCCCACACCATCAAGTAGTAGTGCCCACGCACCTCACCTCCTTGGAGTGCAGGCAAACGAATATAGCGCTCACGAGGCGCTAGGGCAGGAGAGCAGGCAGGAAGTGCTGGGCAAGATCAGCGGTCAGTGGGCACTCATCGGTACAGGATAGCAGTTCCTAGGAACAGTCAACCCCCATATCGTGGCACTCCTCCTGGCATAGTAGTCTTCACTCCAGCAAAGGGCTCTCACTGGCCCTGTGGACAGCAGAGGGGGTACAGATGGGCACAGGGGCCAGCACACAGGCCCTTGCGGCGGTACCTCCTGGCAGGGTGTCCCCTCTCAATCAAAGTCCACCCACACTCTGTCACATGGAGGCCCAGCCCCCCTACATATACCCCCCTCACCCCACCTACCAGAAAGGGCTAGAACCTTCTAGAAGGCTCTCTGGTAATCCGGTCCCAACTGGTTTTGGGGGAGGTGTAGAGCACCCTGTCTGCCAGACTTCCCGCCAAGAGCTGGGGGCTGGGAGACAGACAACTAGACCGGAAACCCACCTCAGACAGGCAGGCACAAAGCACACCAGAATGGCGACATTTTAAAAGTGACATTTTCTTTCATGGTGAAGATAAACCTCTGCACACCATTGCGCAGCATGTATTATCTCTAGTTCAACCTCCAAACATACATATTTATTGTGCCTTATTTCAAACCACCAATTCTATATTAGGAAAAAAAACTAGGGGAAAGGCAAAAAGTTTCGGGATGACCCTGCAAGCAGGGCCAAGTCCAACATGCATGAAAAAGTTTGATTCTGTTTCACTTAAAATGAATATTATCCAGACTCTTGGTCACATTCATTATATCTTCTGGACACAGGTAGCATGTCATGCATAAACATTTTGCAAACTGAAGTCTCTATGGATGTGATCTAATATAATTTCAATCATCAGTGGCCAGTTAAAGATTTCGGAACAAAGCTTGAACATGAGCCTCCAGCTCAGTGTTCAAGATCACAGCCACAGTCCCACCAATCCTCACATTATTGCAGCCTGACCAATTGTCAGGGTATTCAAGTTTATCAAGCATGCTCTTATATTTGCTTTTCAAGATCTTCCACTCTCCAAGCTAATTCCTTTCGCTCATGAGACCGACTATTTGGCCAGAAATGAGCCCTGGGGGACTATCTAACTTAGCATCGCTTCTTTCCTTTGCTCCAGTTGCTTATAGCCATCCTGTCAGACCAGCCAAGAGCTACTTTTTTCTTGGGTCTCCATAACCATTTGCCAGTGCAGCTTCAGTACATAGAACATGAGAAGCAAGGGCTCTGGCTCGCCGACGTCGAGACCATCATGAAGGCAACACAGATCCACCTTCCCACATCGTACCGGCCATCTTGAGCTGCAGTCTTGATTTCAATCTTGACAGAGAGGTATCTCTTTCAGAGTACTATTTCAGGTCCTATTTCATCTCATATTATGTCATGTCCTTGCAGCTCAGCTGTCCCACATTCAGCATTGCTTCTCCTTCATTTCTCTGTGCCCTTTTCACAAAAAGTAGTACATTTTTCAGGCTATGGGAGACCTCGCTATAATCCAGAGCCCACTAGGGACACATCTTCCAGGTCCCCGTTACAACCACACCACTTGTATAGATTCTTTGAAGAAATGTGGGGAAGAAAAAAACTGACTTAGAGGCAGCTACGGTGGCCTTTACGGGAGCAGGAGATTCCACTACCAAGTCCAAGGAGACCTTCACCAAACTACCCAAGAAGCTTCTGGAAATGTAAGTATGAGGACCAGGTTCTGCTCATTGCTGGCTTCATACCAAGCAAGGGGTGGAGCCTTGGTCATGATCCCGGCTAGATGTGCTGCTACAGTCTTAAGGGAAGGACAACCTACCTGCTGGGGAGAGGAGTGCTGGGGTGTGCCCTGCAGAGGAAAACCTGCTTAGAAGAAGAGAACAACACCTCTTATACTGGCAAGGATTTACGGAAGCTTTGTAACGAATGTGCTGCTCCAGAGCATAAATTCACCAGCAGCTCTGCAGGGATAATAACCCTCACCTCTGCATCATCCTGGAGCCCAGAAGAGCTGTCACCATTTACTGCTGTATGTGGCCAGTCTCCTTTGTCCCTGGCCTCGATGTTTGCTCCTACCTTTATCCATGGAACCTCAAGAAGACCCTCAGCCATATTTTAGGGCCTGGAGACTGTTGGATAGGTAGTTAGGTGAAGCTCTGCTGAACTGAAAGACGCAAACTGTCTAAATCTGTTGAGCAGTTGTGGAGTTATCAGTCTCTGAAGCCACACTCAAAAACAGTTTTTCTCCCCCTCCTTCTGTGAACACCCATCAGCAATAGAAAAAGCTACCATGGTCAGAAGTTTTGAAGATAAATTTCCTTTTAATTGAACAGTGATCAGTGGTTCAACAGATATTGTGCTTCTAATCTTATAACCCTTGCGATGCATTCGAATTCCAGTGTACAGGCACTAGGATCGCCTTTAGTGCTGTAACTATGTGCTCAATGTTGCCCCCTTTGATCTCCTTGTGAAGTGTCCAGTGTTCCAAGACTGGGGCGGGCCTGAAGGACTCTGGCAAGGACGTGGAGGAGTTTGGTAACATTGATTAGGCTTTGTGGAGATGCGCGACTCCCACACTCAGTACCACATATAGCTATAGTCTCCCGTCATTTAACCATGACTGCACTGTGTGGCCACTGAGCCAAACAGTAGTGTCAGGATTCACGGATCCTGTTTTTGTTACAAAAGCATGGAAAGCTTGGGAAGACATAAAATTTGCCATCAAGTTTACATTGACGCCGCAGACGTTTGTGGGGCAGCTAAACTACCCTTTAAGACACCAATATCTTCAGGGAATATATTGTACAAAGCTAGTTGGAATTATAGAGGTGGTGAAAATACTGACAAAATAATAACGCCTGAGGGTAAAACCACCAAAGTGAGGGGCAGATTTACAAGGAACTGACGCATCTGCATAGATGCGCCAGTTTCCTTGCGTCAGCGCCGAATGTCCTTGCGTCACTATGTATGCGCTGTATTTACAATACAGTGCTTCATGGCGCAAGGATTAACAGAAGCATCAGAAATACTGACGCATCTGTTGGCACAAAAGTGATGCATTGCTGGAGTTGCTCATGAAAGTGACGCAACTCCAACAATGCACCACAACGGATGGGTGAGTCCCATTCAAAAGGCTCTGCGTCATTCCTTACGCCTGGTCTGAGCAGGCGTAGGGATTTTGACGCAGTGAAGGCGTAGAGTGACGCAGTGAAATCTTGTAGATTTCACTGCGTTAGTTCTACATGGCTTTTTGTGTGGGAACGCCCACCCTGCATACATTAGGGCAGATTTACCAGAACTGGCGCATCCCTGCATATTAGCAGGGATGCGCCAGTTTAATTGCGACATGGACAAAAAACCTTGCGCCACCATGGGTGCGTCGCATTTACAATGCGGCGCACCATGGCGCAAGGATAGACAGATGCGTGACGCATCTTGTCGGAGTAAGGGCAGTGCATTGCTAGAGTCGTGTCGCAAGTACGACACAACTCCAGCAATGGTTAGGAATGCCTATTCCCATCATGCTGCGTCACTCCTTACGCCTGCTTCAAGCAGGCGCAAGGTTTTGACGCAGTGGCGTCGTAAAAGTGACTCAGTGAAATCTTGTAGATTTCACTGCGTCACTTTTACGAGGCTTTCCTGGTGGGAACGCCTACCCTGCATACATTATACCTCACGCAGGTATAATGTAGCGCAGGGCTTTACAACGTGACGCATCTCCCTAGATGCGTCACGTTGTAAATATGTCGCAACGTGGCACATTGTTTACGACGCCGCTGCGTCACAAAAGTGGCGCAACGGCGGCGGAAAGTTGTCGCAAGGGGCTTGTAAATCTGCCCCTTTATACCTGAGATAGGTATAATGTGACGCAGGGCTTTACAACGTGACGCATCTCCCTAGATGTGTCACGTTGTAAATTAGGGGCATTTTGTATTCCGCCGCTGCGTCACAAAAGTGACGCAACGGCGACGCAAAAGTGCACAAGGGGCTTGTAAATCTGCCCCCAAGTCCCTGCAGAAATGTCGCAGGTCAGCAGCAGAATCTTAAAATGGGGTCGAGGAATGGTGTTAACTGGCAAAAAGCAACTGAAAAAGGAGTGGTGGGGGACATGAAGGGCGTATCTGGGTTCCCTAGATGTCCCAAACATGCAAGACAATGAAGGTCATATGCAATTATCTCCCTTGCTGCCCCCCCCCCAAAAAATAAAAATGAAGGTAAACAATATTGTAATTTAGAACGTGTTTTATACGAAATAACATATGCATGCTTACAGACTCAAAGCAGATTATAGAAATGAAAAAGAAGGCAAGGAAGCTGTGTGCATGTCTTTGTGTGTGCGTGTTGCTTCGTGGGTGCGTGCAGAAGTGTGATTTGAGCACATTATGGTATAGTTGATTCAGCTTTTGATGCAAGTAATTCTCTCCACCGCACTGATCGCACATTATCAGGGTTATAGCGTATTTACTTTTTTTTATCATGCAGGTACTGGTTACTGTACCACACAGCATTGTGACGAGGAACATGTATGTTAAACTAGACATTCGGTAAAAAGTGAAATTTAGATATAGAATAATCATTGCGCTAGACGAAGTGTGAATTGATGGAGTCCAGCATGTCTGAAATCATGAATCGCACCAGTGATTCAAAATGAAGTTTTCAAAAATATCAGACCAAAGAATGATTGAAAAATTCGAGACAGATGAGCCTTGGCTCACGATTACTTACTTCAAGCAGAAGCTGGGTCTGTCCAGCTTGTTTTCATGTTCTCTTTACAAGTATTATCGCTCGCTCGAGGTAGCTGTGCGCTTTACAAATACCCTTTATTATTATGATTATGGACAAAGTGATTTGCATGTTAGAATTTGTGATTAAAAAAAGTCCCAATTGCCTGAAGCCACAAGATGGGTAGTTTTACTACAGCAAATAGGGGTTTTCCGAATAGGTATTTTAACAAAACTACACAGGATTTTTATCTGGTTTTCTTTTCAAAACTTCCATAGTATCGCCAATTATGCAAGCACACAGTGTGAAAGGCCTGGGGATATTCCCTTCATAGAATATAATTTCATATTGGTGCTGCAATGAGATGCAGACATATATAAAGATATTGATACCGACATATTTTTCAAGAAACACTCAGCTACTGTGTATTTTGCAGCTAATATACTTAAATGACACGAGCAGCAGAAAGAAAGTGACATCTTGACAAAGACATATATTGGACAGTAAAATGGGTGCTGATCCAACATGGTCCTCGTTGCCATAATTAACATTTTGAAATATAAACGGTTCATGCATCAGCATTTGGTTTGCAATGAAACTGATAACCTGTTTTTACATAGAGCTTCACACTGTAGTTTTGACGGTTCTAGTGCTAAGATTTTATTACCCAGTTTAATGCAATTCATGTCCACGACCTCTCAGAGCTAAGTTGAACAACAGATGGTTACACATTTCAGCTGCCAACGACCAACTCACCAGCATAAAAACTGGTGAACTGCAGAAAAGTTGTCCACTGGATTCAGGAAGTAGAATTTCCTAATGCTCTACAAGACCTACAATATCTATAACTGGCTCTTACTTCAATGTTGTTGTGAACTTGATTCTGATTCATTAATGCATCACGCCTACTCCTGGTTTAAGGTAGAATCGTTGCCATCTTTCAGTTCTCCCTGGGTCTTGGACACTCTATATAAATCAAAAGAGAAAGCTATTGGCAGAATTGAAGGCACCACTGAGGTGCAACATTCTTATGCTTGCCACATATCTTTCTAGCATTAAGTTACCTGCCCAATCCAGCCTGGACGTATCTCAACCAGGAGAAACTGGGGAAGGACTACGCACCTTCATCCCAGCAACAGACAGCAATTTTTGGAAGCTCTCTCTTCCAGTAAGGGCAAAAACTGCTGAAGGACTACTCCTTCCTACCGTGGGAGCTCACAGAAAACAAGGAAGGACTACACTCACTCAGGCCAACCCTACCACATCAAGCTGCCTCACATAGCAAGGGCACTAATCCGTTAAAGAACAGATCAGCTTTCTTGTGGCCATGTACCTCTCCTCCCTGCATAGCCGACCAGCGCTCCTCTGGTGCCGTAGGCAAAAAAGTACTCCATGTTGCTCCACAGGAAGCCAAGGGGAATACCATTTGTCTAATAACATAATGAACCTCTGGCTCAGATTCTTGGAAACAGGGAACTCTGCATTGTAAATAAAAAGCCAGAATGATGCTTGTGTTACGCCCTGCCCTGTTTGCGGCCAGATAATGAAGTCCACCATAAAAGACACACCAACCACCCGCCGCTCGCTCCGGTGCAGATCTGAGCCCCCCAGATTGCCCTTGCGAATCCCAGCTTCTCGCTGAGAGGCTACATCTCTGGATTCCAGATTCTCCACACACGATGCAGCATCTTACTGGAGCTGTCGATCAATGCTATTTTTCTATTGACAATCCTGCTCACACTGGTTCTTTCAAAGGTGAGCAACCCACATCATTGTGTGCAAAATCCAATCTGAACCTACTGCTCCCCCATGACTTCTGCCCTCACGACGTCCCCAACTCCCCACTCCTTGCGCTGATTAATCTCCTTTGCCTCTGAGTTGGCGATATCCAGCTTTGTGGCCCGGCTGTGTACCAGAATTTGGGGTTTTGCTGCGCATAAACGCTCTCTCCTACCTTCAATCTGGGGACTCCCTGCATTGTGTCTCTTCTATGCCCAAGTACATCTACTGTTATTTTATGCCTATACTGTTGTGTCTCTAAGTCTAATTGTTTAGCGTACACTTTTATTGTATGCCTACAAGGTGAATGTATGGCGACACGAGTATATTGAGTATTGATGGCTACAACGTTAGTCTACATTGCTGTTTCATTCATAGATGGTGATTTTGTTTTTGCTCATTCTTTGAAAACACTTTATTTTAAGCCTATTCTGGTATCTTAAGGTGTCACACCATCATATGCTATGCATCATACCCTAGCCATGTAGAAATGACCCTGCCTCTCAATGTCTGCAAGTGTATGCTGTATTTGATATCCCACCTATGCTGTGGGTTCATTTACTGTACATTTATGCTTATACTGTTATCCTAAGGCGGCGCTGCCATCGCATGCTACTTATTCTACCTAGCGCGTATATGAATGACCCTGCTTCTCAATGTGTGCTAGTCCATGCTGTCTCTGATATACAACCTACGCTGTGGGTCTTCTAAATCCTAACCCTGGCTACACCCATAAACAACCTCCGAGTATCATATCATGTTCGGGGCCCTACTGCTGGGTCTATGTCCCGCCGCAGCACCCTCATGGAAAAATATGGCCCAACTCATACTGCATCAAATTTCAGATGAACCTCTCAAACAGGCTGCAAAAAACTTCAAACACAGAATCCTCAAAGACCATCCAGAGACAATAATAACAAACACTAACAACAGTCTATTACATGGAGGCCATAAAACGAACTACATCGTCTACACTAAGAAACCCGCCAAATAGAGAGTGAACATGTGACTAATACCACCAACGTTCCTTACGGATCTAAATTCTCTATATACCCATCACAGAACTTCAGCAGTGAACTGTCCATAACCGTCTACAGAAACAGGAATATCCTAATACAAGCCTCAAAACAAAACCTATCCATCTTTGATCGCCACTTCTCTGCTCTCTGTGCCTCCATGCCAGCTGTTCCCACCACCACCCTCATCCCCTTTCACAGAACCCACACCCCCTCTCAGAGAACCCACACCCCCCTCCCAGAGAGCCCACCCCAGCACCACCTCCTATTCGAAATGAACCCTCCACTCCCAGCATCCTGTGCACCACTTACTCCCCCACTCTTCCTACAGGCCCCCCCCATTCCCAGATGCTCTGAAGCTTCGGATTTGCCTCCAGAATTACTTTCCCCCCTCCACGGCAACCCCCCACTGACAAGCTTGTTTCATCTTTTGCACCCGAATCCTCTCAATTTTTCATCCACAGCAGGCTGGACTCTACCTTAGCCTCCATCCCAGACTCCAACGAGTTCCAGCTTGCTCCCCTCCCTACTATAGACCCAACCATCTCCCAACTGATCCCTATAATAGCAAATGTAGAACACAAAATCAATAGTATTCTGGAAGACATTTTGTCACTACGTATGGACACAAAGAGTACCCACATCCTGCCCTAACCCCACGCATCTATGGTGATAACCGATCGTGCCACATACTTTCATTCTGACCCCCATCCCTCACTCCTAGCCAAACCATTCCCTTGCATTCATCACCTACTCAAACCTAGACACACCACGACTGGAATTTTGCAGTGGGCAGCCAAAATGCTGAGCAACACCTATGACAATGCCCCCAACCAACCCTGCCACCGCAAGATCCCTGTCATTCTTGGCATGAACAGGACCATGAACACCACATGCCCTCCCAGGCCACCCATCCAACTAACTACCAACCAATGCAGTCAGCCTGGTCCGAGATCACTACCTAATCTTTGCTGCATGCTACCAAACTGTCGATCTGCAGGCAAGCATGCCACTGAAATAGCTGAAACTATCTTACGATACAATATTGACATCTGCTTTCTAATTTAAACCTGGCTAAATGACCACTCATCCCCTTACATTGACCTCCTCACCCCACTGGGCTTCTCAATCATTTGCGGCGACCGCAAAGATCACATGGGTGGTAGAGTAGCCATCATACAAAAAATGATCTTTGCCTAACTCCCTACCGGGCCACCAAATTCCCTACCTTTGAATACTTAGGAGTTCAGCTCTCCCCTAAAGGCCCCAACCCCATCAAACTTCATGTTATCTACCACCCTCCGGGTGATAACCCACAACTCCTTGAAGACTTAACAGACCTAATATTGTAAAACTCCCTTAAAGACAGCTCAGACATCGTACTAGCAGGCCTAAACCTGCACCTGAATAATGCTGTAGACCCTACAGTACAAGCCCTATCCACCTTCCTGGAAGCGAAAAACCTTACCCAACACTGTAATAAACAAATTCACAATAAGGGCTCGACCTTTGACGCAATCATCTCTAAACATAACCCACTATCCCTCCACTCTACCCTACTATCCGACTGGACTGATCACTATCTAATTCTTTTTGATCTCACTACCATCCAACCTAAGGCCTTCCCCCAATCTAGCCGTCCCAAGCACTGGGTGAGGAACTTACATCGAATTCCCCTGGCAGAGTTCGAAGCATTAATCATTTCGCAAATCCAACTTTGACCCGACCTCTCCTCCACCGATGACCTAACGACCATTACAATATAAAAAATGGCCGAACTCGTTATGGCAGTTGCCCCTTGGAAACTCAAGAAATCAAGAAACTTCTCCTCCAGATCCTGGTTCAATAACGGTTTTAACAATGAGAGGCGACAACTCCGACTGGCTGAAATAAATTGGAGACAGCAGCCCTCATTATCAAATCTCTCAATCCTCTGGGCTGAAAGCCTAAAATACAAAAAACACATCTTCATAGAAAAAGATTCCTTTTTCTGAAACCATCTTGACTGCTCTAGGAACAAATCCAAAGACCTCTTCAACATCATCAAGCAGCAAACCTCCTCTTTCCCCCAACACACAACCAATGACTCCACTAAGCACTGCGAAGAATTTGCTAAGTTAGTCTCAGAAAAAATATCTAACATTGAGCTCTCTCTTGAGCCATGCACCCCCCCACCCCCCACATCCTGCACCAAGGATGCCTCCCATGACGAAAAGGGTCCACCCAAACCCCTACCTTCAAACGATGGTTGTCTCCCCCTGTCAGCAACACAGGTCACCAACCTCAACCCTTTGCAGTTAAAAATGGATGCAACCTGGACTAAATTCAACCACATCCCTGAAGAAGAAATCCTCAAATCCCATATCACTGACCCCCTCCCAGCGGGGCTTGTTAAAAATCTCAGTAACATCATCTCTCCTTTATGGACCAAAATCATTAACTCCTCACTATCGAGCGGCTCCTTGTGGTCCCCTCAAACTCAGCCAAGTCACAACCTCATCAAAACACCAGATGCTGACCACAGTGACCTTAATAACTACAGACCTATAACCAACCTCCCTCAACTGGCCAAAACCATAAGACCATCAAAAAAGTGTACTTGCACAACTCAACAACCACATTGAAAAATACAACTTGCATGACACCTTCTAATTTGGGTTCAGGAAAGGCTGCAGGACAGACACTGCAATACTGAACATCATAGACCACATATATAGATCTCCAATGATGGCCAGGCCTGCCTCCTAGTCCTCCTGAACTTCTTGACTGCCTTTGATACTGTCAACCCTGACATCCTCCTAAACAGCCTCTTGCAGCGTGCAGGCATCAATGGACTGTCCTTCAGTGGTTTGCTTCTTTCCTGAACGAATGCTCACAGCTAATCAACTAAACAACTCAACGCCAGTCTTGCAAAGAGTCCCTCAAGGGTCAATCCTGCCTCCAGCCCTATACAAACTCTATATAGAACCCCTTGCAATGATCCTGAAACAAGCCAGAATTGCCTATCATCTCAATGCAGATGACACCCAACTCTACATGAAAATCTCGCTAGTCAAAGACATCCAGCATTTAAATAGCACTCTCACCACAGTACAATCCGGGCTGACCTGCAACCATCTTAAGCTCAACCCCAACAAAACTGAACACCTTTTCATCCAACCCAAAGATAAATCCTTTCTAGCAGATATATGGCTCGACCATCTCACCACATTAAACTGCAAACTATCCATCTCTGTTAAATCCCTGGGGATTACACTTGATAGACATCTGAGCATGAAATAGCATTTTAACGCCTCTGCCAAAAGTGCCTTCTACATGCTGAAACACCTTAAAAAAGTCAAACCCTTCATCCCCATTGAAGACCTAAAGACAGTGATGCAATCCCTGGTCCTCCCCCAAGCTAGACTATGGTAACGCAACGATTACGGGTGCCTCAAAAACACACCTAGCCCCTTTGCCACACGCCACGCAGCAGCTAGACTACTGCCGGGACAGAGTCGCTTCAACCACATCACTCCCACCCTCAAGAAACTCAACCGGCTACCAATCAAAGCAAGATCTATACTCAAAACTGCTTGCATAATCCACAAAGCTCTCTACATGGAGAAACCTACCTCGCAAATAAACTATCAAAAGCTAGTCAAAAGAGACTTCTTAGAAGCTCAAACAGTCCACACTTGAAAAAGAGAAATCCCGCATCCCCTTCTTCTCGGGGAACGCTCCCAGAATCTGAAACTTGCTGCCACAGGGCTTACGTGACAATCAATCATTCCCTCACTTTAAGAAGAAAATGAAACCTCTTCACCTCAACAAATATGTAAACACTCCCCCCTAAACCATCTGACTCGTCTGTTTACCCCTACCCTGCACCCTCTAAATAAAACTGAGCGTAAGTACCTAGGGGAAAACTGTGCCACTACACTCCCCACCTTCACCTTAGCTACCTCAGAATCTACATCGTTCATCTATACTACTGTCCGTTGTAAACTTCCTTCATGTATTATGTAATTTTTTTTACTCCACATATATCTCATGCATTTGCTGCTGTGCTTACTCTGTAAAGTACTATATATATTTCTACCATATCTACCTCAAAACTGTATCCTCAACATACCCTAATGTCTAAATACAAAGAAACGATCCAGCACACCAAAAACAAATTCAAATTGCAACGGTAAATGTGAAAAGTGTTCAAAGAATGATTCAGCAGGTCTGATGTTGTTCCAATTCTTTATTCAAAAATCTTCTTAAAAGATAGATTGTAGCCTACGCGTTTCGTCCATCAAGGACTTCTTCAGGGCAAAAAAGTAAGACGTTTCCTCTTCAAGATTCATAGAGGCAAATTTCTATATGGAGACTCGGTTTCCAAAGGAAATGTATTAAATCCTTAAGTATTTTTAACACCAATATGGGAGTCATCCAATGTAATGAATCCAAACGGTGTTATGGACCATTATTATCTTTGGCCATGTGTAATGAAGCCATTGCTCTTGGAGAGCCGGTGAATGGGCTGCTTGGTGAACGCGATCGGGTCTTTGTATACTTCGTTTACATACTGTCACTATGTATATATATTTACTCCAAATGTAACTCATGTAATTGCTGCTATGCCAACTCTGTGAAGCGCTCTGATACTTTCGGGTCACGTTTGCGCTATATAAAACTTAATAAATAAATAAATAAAATAAATTATTATAGTCTCCTGCTGTGAGAGACAGCATTGACTAAGACAACTCATTTTCTTTCTAGCTGCCACATGATCCAGTTTTCATATAAGTATTTTTATACACACAGTTACTACAGGTGTCCATTTATTATTACTACTATTATTATTATTGTTGTTATTATCAGTAGTAGTAGTATTTGCAGCTAATAAACACTGCAGTTATAACATACATTCATTTTCTGTGGCATGTCAGAGGTGAACCATTTTGTGGCTTGTGTATTTGGCGGCTTGCTTTTGCAGGGCATACTACTGTGCCAGGCCTCTCCAGAGAGCACATTACCTTGATATAAACCAAGAATGATCCAGACCCATGTTAGAATAGTATTTCCCAATTTGCATGGCAAAACAGACTCAGGAGTAACACGATGCAGAGTGAACTAGAAAAGCCAGAACCGGCTGAAAACCTCACAGCTAACACGTATGTAGTTATGTGGTATTTGTATAGCGCAAACGAAGTCAAAAGGCAGTAGAGCACTCTAGAGTGTCAAAGAAATGGATCAATACGAGATTTTGAGAGGCGCTAACATGGAAGAGATATTAGGAATACATGATATTAATGGGTAACAGGCATCCGCTAAGATTAGAGCATGCTATCCCCCTTCCACCAATCGATTTGTACACATCATGCAAAGAGAGTAGCTTCTCCACTAGAAGATGTTAAATTCAATCCAGAACTTCATTGTTCTTAAAGAAAATGCTGAGATTCTCCTAGTGAAAAGAAAGCCTTCCGTCAGCCATGCTAGCTAGATGCAATGCCCAGCTTGCGGTCTCTGCACTCTTACTTACACAAGTTGCAGTATTCCTATTATGCCTACGTGTTTACAAAAACGGCACTAAACAAGGTTTCACAGACACAAACGTGCCAAAGAACCAGACACACAATCTCAGATTCTGCAGGTTGTGCCCCTTAGTTACTGGTTGCCTGCTCCAGCCAGCGCAAATGTAAAAACACGGTGTACCTGGGTGAAAACGTTGAGGGATTTATTTTATAAGACTAATGCTGAAAAATGGAAACAAGGAGAGTTTGAATAGTAAACACAATACTGGAAAAAGGAGAGAAAGGGAGGATTAAATTGTTTTTTAGATGCATTTTACATTCTTAGCCCAACACACACAGTGCCAGGAAGCATTCTTCAGCACTTCATTTGCATTCCATGAAGTGTCTCCACACATAACTTTGGAAACAGCCTGTGCTGGCAAACCATTCGGAAAAGCTACATGGAGAGACTGAGGGTGGGGAGCCATCTATCAGCCTTCTCCCAATAAAGCTGCCCAATGTCCTTCCTTTTCAGGAAACACCAAACCTGTTTTCTGTAGGTAGCTGCTCTCCATTTTAAACCTTTCAATTTTAATTAGCAATTAGACACAGCATACAGGCGCACAACAAAAACAGACCGACCAAAAAGAAGGAGGAAACATAAAGGATGAAAAAGGGCACATTCTGGGCCCGACTCCAGAAAAGTGGCAGCGGATAAAAATCCAGACATCGAAAAACCAATAACGGCCTCAGACTCCGGGGAAGAGGGAAGAAAAGAGGCGAGGAGAGATGCCAACACGTTTGAGCCTCCAATGTCACATTTTCGACGACTTGATAATATTTAACATCACTGCGCGCCAGTAGACAAGCACAGATATTACAAATTCTGCCACAATTGTTTTTGGTTTCAGTGCCTACTCGCTGATAAGGGTGAATTTCAGTTTCTAGTTTCTCCCTCACTTCCCTTCAGAGACCGGTCTATTTGTCAGCAGACTTCAGGCTGCAAGAGATGTAATTTCTCGATGACGCTCGCGTCTGTAGGAAAAAAAAGGGGCTGTGAGAAAGTAACCCACTCTGATTCTGTGATAACCATACAACTAACGGTCACAAAACTGTGTAGGGTGTGTGTGGAGGTGTTCGACAAACATTACAGTGTTGCAGTAACACCTCCTAACGACTGTGTAGGATCCAGAGGAGATATTTTGAAAGAAAGCAGCATTGAAAAGCCAAAGAAAATAAGTGAGGTAACTGCAGATGGTTTTTTTCGGCATGAAATGAACCTCTTCATCATTCTCCTCTTTGTTCTTCCCATTTCTGTCTCAAGTACACACAGCTGCAAGAAAGTCTTAGGGAATTCTGGGGACAGAAACATTTTGCCCCAGTGACTTCTAGAAACTGTCTCCCCATGTGCCCCATTCCTCCCCCAACCAAGAACACTAACTGCACCTTAGACTCAACAGCACTTACCCTTCTAGAATAACTTCCTCCCCAGCTAAAATGGATAGGTAAAGTTCTAGAGAAGATAATGAAGACCACACTCACATGTCCTATTTTAAACTTGTGATGCAGGCTGATCTGCCCCATCTGAGAAGGTATGGGTGCCTGCATTGTAATGCAAATTTTGACGTGTGGGCACCTGTTTGAGGAAGGTGATAGAGCGCTGATAGCACTCTATTTTGTATGAGTGCACTATACTCATGGTTTAAACGCACTCTCATGTATTCGTATTGTTTGCTGTATTTTACGACTATTAAGAAACATTTATTTGAATCATTTGATGTTGAAAACTAGTGAACGCATTTAAGTAGAACTTTGTATGTATTATGATTCCTTCATGCATAATGTGCAGGACGATATTATTTCTATACACCGTAATTGTAGCTAGTTTAAGTTGCCTGAATTATAGGCCCAAAGTCTTAAGTTTCGATTCTCCTTGCTCTTGAGAAATAAATAATTAAATGTTGTTGTGTTCGAAGTTAGAATGTTCTCATCCTACTGCAGGTGAAAGAATACACATCGTTATTTTCAGAGTTAAGGAGAGACCCGGAATGTCTTTGAAGATGGCTGGGAAGCGAGAAGGGAGGATGCCTTGCGTATCTGGTCTGTCTGAAAGCCAAGGCCACTGGAAAGAAGATATCATTAATTAAATTTGTGCCATGAAAAGAAAAAGCTACTGCATAGAGATGCAATGGAAAGTTTTAAGAAGAATGACGTATTGTGGGTTGAATCCCATCTTTTGTATGATGCGCAGGGACAGCGAGACCAGACTTCTGCTAGCTTGCGGAGGAGAAGGAGCATCTTAGAGCAAGCTCCATAGCCATAAGCTAAACCAACCCATTTGACTTGAGTACTTCTTATGAAGTCACCACGTGCTGACACCGTTGGGGAATGATAGAAGAGAGACAGGAAGGGCCCTCATGTAGAGCAGTGTAGGGAAAGATTTTGATTTCTTTTAATGAGCCGAGAACTGAATATCACATCTATTCTGTGTTGCGTTGTGATTTTGGAATTTATAATCATCTGTCTTTTGGGCCGAATTACTTATATTCGTAAACTTGGCTCTGTATCAATTTTTCTGTACCTCTATACTTTGCTATTGAGATGTATTTACATCCAATTGTTTTTGGCCTTATAATAAATATTCAAACTGCACTTTGGAGTTGGTGGTCTTTTCAGGCATGACGACTTTGCTGATATCTGTCTGAGTTGTTTCCTCCCTCAACCACTTTTAGTAGGTAAATAAAAGATCGATCGCTTACGCTATACTAAGTAGGGAACATTAGGTGTGCAATTTAGCGTAATCAAAGGAAATGAAGTGGAGATGCAGTAAACCTCTTTTCTTGAGAAATGTTGAAACTCCTCCCTACTGCATGAGTGTGATACGTTTAGAGACCTGGGCCCATATTGCACAAGTACCTCGAGTGCCCAACAGGCATTTTCTCCCGCTTTATGCGCCCCCGGGGCAATTTGGTATTATAGAAGTAGCCGCAGACGGTTGTGCAGCCCTTTCTGTAATACAGATAGCGCTGGCACACATGTTGCGCCAGCACTATCTCAAGAGGGCATTCCCTCATTTGCATGGGAGGCTGGCTCCAGGCAAATGAGGGAATCTCTATACCTCTGCGCTTGCACTGTATTATGGATGCACAGGTAAAGAAGCTGTCAGGAGGCATACTGAAAGTGCGCCAAATAAAGGTGGCGCACTGTCAATGAGCCCCCTGATGGTAGCCCTCTGGAAGGGGACGGGGGTCCTACTGAACCCCCAGATATCCCCTTACAGACAAGCCTAATAACAAGGGGAGTGAAGGAGTTTGGAACAACATTGGACAAGAGGGGGTTGTGACCTCTCTGCACGTAAAGGGCGTTCTGTAGGTGAGTTAAACATATACAAGTAAATACCTGAGAACGGGAAAGGAAGGAAGGACATAAGCTGAGGATTGGAATAAGTTAGAAGAGGTTGTGAAGGAAACCGAAAAGTCTGCAAATGGAACGTATAGATACCACTAATGCCACAACAAAGGGTTACAAGCAAAATAATAGACAAACTATCATAAATTCTAGTTTGTATACTGTTTATATAGCGATCTCTCTGTGAGGTGAAAAGATCTTACAAGAAAGCAAGGGCATGGCCAAGGGGCTGAAGATGGCAGACACGTTTTGATAAGCTCTCCACCAGGCAGATAAACAGCCTACAAAATCCTACTTATGACATCTGCAAGTGAACAGCTATATCTGCCCCGGTGAATGGAATTCGACCCTCTGGGCGCCGAGGACCCGCACACTAGTCGGCAAGAGAGCACTGGTTGGAGAGGAGAGCTCTGGCAACGACAGCTCAAGTGGTGTGAAGTGGGGAGGCGGCCCTGGTCCGGTATGGCATGCCGAATAGAGTTTGAGGCTCAGCTTCCTGCTGGTAGAGTGGCACAACTACGGCCCTGTGAATGGGGCAAACCTCGGCGGACATGTTGCTCCTAGAGGGAGCAGGGATGAGAAGCACTGGCAGTCCACCTGGATGCATCTGGAAAGAGTTTAATGAACGTTACAGGGGTGCCTGAGGAGCTGCATCAGTTCATCAGCATCGGGAAAGCAGAGGGGCGCACAATCGGAAAGGAGCGTCAACCGGAATGTAGAACTTGGGGTTCCTCTGAAATAATTTCCTGACGTGCCGTCACACTCGTGACACCCCCCTCTTGGTGGGAGTGGGACTACGGGGTGAGACTCTGAAGACACAGACAGCTGTGGCGCCGGAGCATCAGCATTGGGGATCCTGTGACCCTATGCTTGTAGAGTAGATGGAGGTCGAGAGCTAGGAAAGGACCATTAAAGAACAGCACGTTACGTGTACAGGGTAAACCTGGGCCTGAATGAACTGATCGAGAACACCCCCATGCCAATTCTTGGAAATGGTTGAGAGTCAGCACTGGATATGGGGGCTTAGAACTTTGGTGGTTATAGGAAGTAAGAAGTGGCAACAGACCCAAAGTAGTTAAGACAGGCCCCTGAGCCCCCTGGTGGTCTCTCCTCATGGAAGGAAAGAACCAGAGACTCCAGGTAACATGGTAAAGGACAAAACCTCTGCACCCTTAAGCCAGGGGAAGTATGACAAATTTGCTAAGCCAACCTGCTCAACTGAGGAGACTGAATTGGGGACCTCAGAGGGGCAGGACCAAAATGTGAGTAAAGCATATCTTCTGCCATGATTATACAAACTATTAGTCCCAAAAAGGCCTGAGGGAAAGATCTGGGGGAGGGTTGGAGTCAAGTTCTCCCTACTCCACCAGGAACTTTGAAACTTATTGGACCATACTAGGGAGGCCAAGCAACGTAATTCTGCACTGGAATAGAAAGAGCTGAAAAGACTGCATAACCTGGTGGGCCACCTAGAGAGACAAATGGAGGATGCGAAGGGCAGATCCTGCAGGAATAATTTTCAACTGGTAGGGCTGCCTGAGGATTCACGCCCTGATAAGTTACTCACTGACTAATTCAAATAATGGATCCCGGACATTGAACTGTCACAGTGCTTTGTGCTAGAAAGACCATATAGGGCTCTGGTCCAGAAGCCCCCGCCAGGCACCCCTCCCAAGCTAATCATCATGAGCGTAATGAACTATGCGGACAGAAACACAATCCTCCGGAGGGCGCGCCACACCCAGAGTCTTGGCAAAGATCCTTATCTTTCCAAGTTACGTGAGCAACGTTCAAAGTCAAAAGAAATCATTTATAGGGAGAAAGCAAAAACTCAAAGCAATGCAAATCTAGTATATTCCTCTTTACCCTGCCAGACTTAAAGTCCTATTTCAAGGAAAATCTATATTTTTTAAGACCCTGCAGTAAGCACAGGAGTGGGTGGAGGGTGATCCCCAAGTCCACAGCGGAAGTGATGATGACTTTGAAAGGAGGAATGACGGAAGTTGGTCTACCACAGCAAGATCACCCTCCTCCCCCCAAAAATGATGGAAAAGACATCACCAGGGATGGCAGAATCAAACAATCGACACAGGCAAAGACTCCTCCATGGCGGGCTCCACCAAAGACGACCTGCCTCTGCCAGCAAATGAAACACTTTAATTTTGTTTCAGAGGGGTCAGGTGGTACTGAGGTGGGCCGCTCTTCATCGCTCACTTATACTAGCCTGGAGGGACACATCATAGGAAGGAGCTCACTTAGTTGCAGGCGGGGAGGCTGCAATAACTGCAAGTATGGCAAGTGAGAGATAAGAACTTGCCCCCGCAATATATTAGACTTCATCATCTAACCGATATATATATATATATATATATATATATATATATATATATATATATATATATATATATATATATATATATATATATAATCTACTGGCGGTCGCCAGTAGATAGTTATAGTTAGGACCTATTTTCCATAGGATATCCGCAACATTCTATTTGAAATAACTCTTGCGTCGGTTGACGAATCTTCGTGAAATTTTCAAACTTTATGGCCCGCTCCGGTCCGCTCCTACCCTGAAAGTTTCGGGTGATTCGTCAAGCGGGGGCCGAGAAAAAGGGGGGTCCCAAAACGTGTTTTCCCCATTCATTTTCCCATAGGAAACTTTAGCCACGGCTACAGCCCGAACTGCTGAACGGAATTACACAAAATTTGGCAAAGAGGTAGTTCTTGGTTCAGAAAGAACCCTTTTTGTTAAATGGTGTAAATCCGTTCAGTAGTTGCGGAGAAATTAAAAAATAAGAGTCAAAAAATCAATTTCCCATAGGAAACTTTATGCAAGGATACAGCCCGAACTGCTGAAAGGAATTACACCAAATTTGGCAAATAGGTAGTTCTTGGTTCAGAAAGAACCCTTTTTGTTAAATGGTGTAAATCCGTTCAGTAGTTGCTGAGAAAATCAAAAGTAAAAACACATATATATCTGGGCGGAGCCTAACCACACATGTCATCGTGAGATCTGATTGGCTGTCAGCACTTCATCCTGGAATTGCTGGCAGCCATCTTGGGACCAATATAAATGATAGTACCCAATTGAAATGCATTGTAGTGAATCGAAGATTTTGAGGGTTACCAAAAGGAGAACTATAAAGGGTGATAACAGACTTTAGTTACATTAGAATTCATTTGTTGATGGTACCATACTAATTTCAGGAATTGTGGTGTGTTCTAAGGTGATTTTACCCTGTGAAAAACCTTCTGCTGGGATATCATGAATCATGTTTGAGAGAAAACTATTTTCACATGCTAGTCCCATACAGTTTTGGAAGGTGCTCCAGAAGCTAAAATGAGAGAATATTTTCTGTAAATTCACATTATCTTTCTCAGTCATGTGAGAATGAAGTCTGACATTCTCAGTAAAACATGTACATCCAACAATAGCAGAGACTGTCAGTTGATTCCTTTGTGTTCTACTGCAGCTTCCCAGAGTGTTCTAAAGAACAACTAGAGTGCTAACAGCCTTACTTATGACAAAAGTATGGCACACCTGAAGCCATCTTGATTGGAATAAACTGGTAAAACTTAAAACATTTAATTTAAAAAGGAACAAAATGATGGGGGCCATTTTGTCATAGAAATTATGGTTAGTGCTGCAGAAAGAAAAATTAGGACATGTTTCAAGTGTGATCTCAAATATCTTCCTGTTATAGTTCAACAGGAGCAGCCTGTCAGTTGATGCCTTTGTGTTCTACTGCAGCTTCCCAGAGTGTTCTAAAGAACAACTAGAGCGCTAACAGTCTTACTTATGACAAAAGTATGGCACACCTGAAGCCATCTTGATTGGAATAAACTGGTAACACTTAAAACATTTAATTTAAAAAGGAACAAAATGAGGGGGTTCATTTTGCCATAGAAATTATGGTTAGTGCTGTAAAAGAAAAATTAGGACATGTTTTAAGTGAGATCTCAAATATCTTCCTGTTATATTTCAACAGGAGCAGCCTGTCAGTTGATGCCTTTGTGTTCTACTGCAGCTTCCCAGAGTGTTCTAAAGAACAACTAGAGTGCTAACAGCCTTACTTATGACAAAAGTATGGCACACCTGAAGCCATCTTGATTGGAATAAACTGGTAACACTTAAAACTTTTAATTTAAAAAGGAACAAAATGAGGGGGTTCATTTTGCCATAGAAATTATGGTTAGTGCTGCAAAAAGAAAATTTAGTGCATGTTTTAAGTGAGATCTCAAATCCTCTTCTATTTCATTAGAAAATTCTGACATGCAGACTGAAACAATCACTTTCAATACCAGCAGTAGACTTCCAGTTAACTCCTTGGTGAGCAGTAGCTTTACTACAGTGATCTAATGAACAACTAGAGTGCTAACATTCTGAATTTATGGCAAATGTGTGACACATCTGAATGCCTTCTTGATGGAATCAAAGTAAAAAAACTGAAAGCATTTCCTACTGAGGAGACTGTAGTAAATGAGGAAATTAGGAAACTTCATAACAAATAAGTCTCCCAAGATGGCCACCAGAGAAAAAAGAGCCCAAATGTAGCACAAATATCACCCAGAGGTAGCCCACGTATAGCCCAATGACAGAAGTGTGCAAAACACTTTTTATTTTTGTTTTTTGCAGTTTTATATAGTGCAGACTGGTCAGGTATTGGAGTGCTTTACATGAGCATTGGTTACATCACACAAGGACAAATTCATGTTGGTTGACCCCTACACTACCCAAACACCACTGCACTACCCTAAACCCTAAAACACTACCCCCAGCACGACCCCTTCACTACCCAAACACAACTGCACTACCCTAAACTCAAAAACACAACCCCCAGCACGACCCCCTACACTACCCAAACACCACTGCACTACCCTAAACCCTAAATCTACCCCCTACACTACACAAATACCACTGCACTACCCTAAACCCTAAAACACTAGACCCGAGCACGACCCCCTACTGTACACAAACACCACTGCACTACCCTAAACCCTAAAACACTACCCCCTACACTACACAAACACCATTGCACTACCCTAAACCCTAAAACACTACCCCCAGCATGACCCCCTACACTACACAAACACCACTGCACTACCCTAAACCCTAAAACACTACCCCAGCACGACCCCCTACACTACCCAAACACCACTGCACTACCCTAAACCCTAAAACACTACCCCCAGCACTACTCCCTACACTACACAAACACCACTGGACTACCCTAAACCCTAAAACACTACCCCCAGCACGACTCCCTACACTACCTAAACACCACTGCACTACACTAAACCCTAAATCTACCCCCAGCATGACCTCCCACACTACACAAACAACACTGCACTACCCTAAACCCTAAAACATTACCCCCAGCACGACCCCCTACACTACCCAAACACCACTGCACTACCCTAAACCCTAAAACACTAACCCCAGCATGACCCCCTACACTACCCAAACACCACTGCACTACCCTATACCCTAAAACACGACCCTGTACACTACACAAACACAACTGCACTACCCTAAACCCTAAAACACTACCCACAGCATGACCCCCTACACTACACAAACACCACTGCACTACCCTAAACCCTAAAACACTACCCCCTACACTACACAAACACCACTGCCCTACCCTAAACCCTAAAACACAACCCCCAGCATGACCCCCTACACTACACAAACACCACTGCACTACCCTAAACCCCGCCTACACTATACAAACACCACTGCATTACTCTAAACCCTAAAACACTACCCCCAGCACGACCCCCTCACAACACAAACACCACTGCACTACCCTAAACCCTAAAACACTAACCCCAGCATGACCCCCTACACTACCCAAACACCACTGCACTACCCTATACCCTAAAACACGACCCTGTACACTACACAAACACAACTGCACTACCCTAAACCCTAAAACACTACCCACAGCATGACCCCCTACACTACCCAAACACCACTGCCATACCCTAAACCCTAAAACACTACCCCCAGCATGAACCCCTACACTACCCAAACACCACTGCACTACCCTAAACCTTAAAACACTACCCCCAGCACTACCCCCTACACTACACAAACACCACTGCACTACCCTAAACCCTAAAACACTACCCCAGCACTACCCCCTACACTACCCAAACACCACTGCACTAACATAAACCCTAAAACACTACCCCCAGCACAACCCCCTACACTACACAAACACCACCGCACTACCCTAAACCCTAAAACACTACCCCCAGCACGACTCCCTACACTACCCAAACACCACTGCACTACCCTAAACCATAAAACACTACCCCCAGCATGACCCCCTACACTACACAAACACCACTGCACTACCCTAAACCCTAAAACACTACCACCAGCATGACCCCCTACACTACTCAAACACCACTGCACTACCCTAAACCCTAAAACACTAACCCAGCACGACCCCTACACTACCCATACACCACTGCACTACCCTAAAGCCTAAAACACTACCCCCAGCGCGACCCCCTACACTACTGCACTACCCTAAACCCTAAAACACTACCCCAGCACGACCCCTACACTACCCAAACACCACTGCACTACCCTAAACCCTAAAACACTACCCCCAGCACGACCCCCTACACCACCCAAACACCACTGCACTACCCTAAACCCTAGAAAAGAAACCCCCACCCCATGCCCAATCCCCCTTACCTCTCACTCCTCGTTGTTCCTCTCTCCTCGTGGTTCCTGCTTCACGTCGTCTCTGAGGGGCGGTGCACGTCGTTGTGAGGAAACAGAACAGCCTCTGTTTCCTTACAACGACATGGATCGTCTACATGTTTTTTAGAACGCATGGTCATTTACCATACATACCTTTACAACAAAATTCGTTGTAAAGGCATGCGTGGTAAATGTGCCATGCGTTCTAAAAAAATGTGTAGTAATGACTTCGTGATGTACAACGCATGCATGGTAATGCATGCGTTGTAATGGTATCGCAAAGTAAAAAAGTCGTTGTAACGGCTGTTTACCGATCGAAGCTGGCCCCTGTTCTTCAGTGAGACGTTTATTTGATTAATTAGGAGGAAGGAATGTGTTTTTTTACCGAAAAGTGCATTCCCGGCTGTTGTATTGTGAAAGTGTCCGCGTGGCCTGGTTTCACTTCCGGTGAGAGAGTGGAAGAGTCTGTTTGGATCTAAAGGAGTTCTGTTGTTGGACGGGGCCGGCGCGACATGTCATCAGAAAACATAGCTAATGGAAAGCGTCCTCTCTGAAGTGTGGAGCAGTGCCATGAGAGGTCAACGAGTGTGCGTCCCACCGCAGTATGACCGTACCGCGTGACCCTCCAGGGTACGGGAGGCAGAAGCGGCATCGCAGGTCCTCTTGAAGACCGTTGTAGCACTAATTCTACATTTTGGTACTAGGGCATTTTAACTTCGTTGTTCCTGCCAGATACAAAGAGAAGATCCTGTGTTATTTAGTGCCCTCGTTACCTTTTTTGTGGGTTGTGGTGCTTGTCATTTCGCTGCCCCGCCGGTGCACACGACTGGGCACCCCACCTCGTGTGCCATCTGCAGGGCCTCTGCCCTCGGATCACTGGTTTCGGTTTCTGGAGTGGCAACATAAACAGTTGCTCCCAAAGGACTAGCCTGAACACTTAGGTGAATATCCCCTGCACCAGCATTCCACGGAAATTCTTTCCTAGCTCTCCCACGTCAACGAGGACGTCATAATAGCACGGCTCCGCTCGCGACACCGTATGATGTCATCGGAGCCATAAGAGAACCTCGTCGGCGTGCTGACGTCAGTTCCACCCATTTTTTCCGTGCCACCGAGGCAAACAGGGGACCGAGACATTTTCACATGTATACATAGTATAATAAATATATATATATTCACTGAAAAAACCATAGGTGTCAGGCACATTATAGTTAGAAATTAGCATTTAAAAACCTTAGAAATTCACTGAAAAAACCAAAGGTTTCAGGCACGTTATAGTTAGAAATTAGCATTTAAAAAACCTTAGAAATTCACTGAAAAAACCATAGGTTTCAGGGGCGTTATAGTTAGTTGGACATTTCACTCGTACAAAACCATAGAAATTCCCCCGTTATAGTTAGTTCAGCTAACTATAACTCACGCGCCTCGCAATGCACTGCTGATGACGTCACATATTACATCACTCATGACATGGTCAGTGACATCACTCATGACATCACTGATGACATCTCAAATGACATCACTGATGACATCATCCAGTGAATGTGTGTTTTTCTGAAAATTAAATATGTTTTATATATGTATATCTCAAGGTCGATGGAAGAATAAATGGGTATATAAGTGTCTAAATGGATGATTTTGTTTTGTAAAATTGATTGTATAACTGACTAAGTGTATCTTAGTGAATACATGGGTTAGTGAGTAATGTTTAAATATGAAAATATCTGTATCAGTCTCTCACTTTGTGTATAAGTGGCTGCATGGGTTGGTGAGTAGCTACATGAGTGTCTATATGGGTTATTAGTTGGTTTTTGAGTATCAGTATGAGTGTCTGAGTGTCTGTATGGTTCGGTGGGGGTATTACTTAGTGCATAGATGCATGAATGAGTGACTCACTGTTTGTATGTGTTGAAGACAGCATGTTTGCAGGACTGTATAGGTGGAGGAGTATGTGTATGGGTGTGTTAGTGAGTGAATGACTGTCTCAATAGTGTCTTTATGAGTAACTACATATGTTTTAAACTAGTATTTCTGAGTATTGGTGTATATAAGTGAGTATATGTGAGAGTGAGAGATTGGAAGAGTTCCTGTACAAATAAGTAGGTGTTTCTATAAGTGATTGTTTAAGAGAGTAAGTATGTGTAAGTTTCTGTAGAAGTAAGTGTGGTAGTGTGTGTATAACTGTATATGCAAGTAAATGGATGTTTGATACTTTGTTTGCATGTGTGACTATGTGTGTGAGTAACTCTATGGATTAGTGGCGGTGTGTAACAGGATGTATAGGTGTATGAGTACATATGATGAGTGAGTACATGTATGAGTGACTGTATAGGGACTGTTGGTGAATGAGTGGATGTGTGTGTAGATCTTGGAATTACTGAATAGGTGTGTTGTAACTGGTATTGGTATGTCCATTGTTTTGAAAATGTTAGTTTGTATTTTTGTGTGTGTGTATCAAAGGTTATATTAGGGTGAGAGGAGGTCTGCCACTCTATCACAAGGATGATGTCATCAGTGATGTCATCAGTGATGTCATTTGAGATGTCATCAGTGATGTCATGAGTGATGTCACTGACCATGTCATGAGTGATGTAATATGTGACGTCATCAGCAGTGCATTGCGGGCGCGCGAGTTATAGTTAGCTGAACTAACTATAACGGGGGAATTTCTATGGTTTTGTACGAGTGAAATGTCCAACTAACTATAACGCCCCTGAAACCTATGGTTTTTTCATGAGTTAGGATTGTTTATTATAGAGGCGACAGATATTTCATGTTTAGAAGTGTTGGGAGAGGGGTAGTTGGGTATTGGGGTTGAATTTAAATTTCACACAGCACAACACATGAAGTTCTCTTCCAATATGTGTTGGCCTACAATCAACCTTAAACCACCGTGATACCGACTGGCAAGGGTCTTTCTCATGGAATGTAGACAGGCTGAATGATAAAGTTAAAAGGGGAGCAATAGTGCGTTGGGTGCATAAAATGGCCCAAATGATACTACTACTGCAGGAGACCCACCAGGAAGGTACTAAATGCCCCTTTCTGGGCCACCATGGTTTTAACAGGTTCTCTCATGCGGGATTTACCTGCGGGTCCGAGGCCGGTGGCTATCTTGCTCTACAAATAATTTTCCTTGGCGGTTGTGGATATTGCCGTGGACCCATTGGGGGATATATTCAGATCACAGGATCAATGGAAGGCTGCATTCTGTAGATTATTAGTGTGTACATTGTATCCACCCTGGTGAAATCCACTTTGACGAAATTGAAACAAATATTGCAACTGCCCTGAAGGTAGAGTCATCATCAGAGGGGACTTTAGTCATTATATGACCATATAGACTGACATCAAAGACATGTAATCCTTGCTCAGTGGCAACACTAAAAAAATGGGCTCATGCATTGAGGCTTAGAGACATGTGGAGGATCAGGAAGCCAGAAACATATAATTATACACATTACTGCTACTCGCACAAGTCTTATTCATGTCTTGATTACTTTTTTATATTGATGGGGGACATCGCAAGTGTGGTAGGGGCCAACATACAGCCGCGATCAATATCAGATCATGCACCCATCGAACGCACATTGGGAATATTGTGCCAGTCAATGATGCCTCCACCCTGGGTGTCTACTAGATGTTAATGTCCAGGGGTATATCCGGGACAAAATAGAAGATTACTTGGATTTTATTCTCCTCTGGGGGGTGTGGGGGGTTTAACTGTAGATTATGCCCTTTATATAAGCTGTCCACATGTAGCCTGGGGGGGGGGGGGTGGGATGAAGGATGGTGACTGTCATTTTGAGCATAGCCCCTGTGGGAACATTTTAATTTTCATACTTTCTTAAATTTTCTCTTTTTTTAACAATATATCTCATTAAACAAGTGGCATCAGATCAGGTAACTTATATGGGTAGAGACCAAGGTAGCCTCACTGATTGTATTGCTCTTTCTGAACACTATAAGCCGCAATCAGTGGGTTTCTCCATTCTAAAGGTGTGTTTCAGTGACTATTTACCTTTAGCCATTGTTTTTGAGACCCAGACTGGTAAATCTATTGGGAAATCTAAATTACATCCCATAATTCACAATAAAAATAAGGGCCTCTTGCGAAAGTGGGCTTTGGTGGACCCGGACTTTGTATTGCAGCAGATATTGATGTCTAACAAGGCACAAATTTTGGAGTGCCTACAAAGTAGAATAAACCCATTAGCCATGCTAGCGGCTTTTGATGGTATAATTGAGACAATTAACATAGTATTACGAGGGGGCTGTGAACCGAGATCTCAGAGGCCTCACAAATGGTTTAATAGTGATTGTTCGCGATCCCACAGTAATCTCATTATGGCGCTGAAACAAAAACCTAGGGATAATTCAGCCGTGAGACACTTTCAATATGAATATAAACAGGCAACTCTGAAATGTAAGATGGCTATTAGACATGAGGCTTGGGAAAAACTTCATGAAGCAAGTCTTGATGAAGACCCCCAGACTCTTTTGGAATACTGTCAATAGTACCTTTTTTCAAAGCTCCCACAACAGTAGCACTGATGCCACAATCATGCCGGAGGAATGGGTTCAGCATTTTGCAAGTGTATACAGTAATGAGGGGGAGCACTCTTGCACTTTAAAATGAATTGAAAACCAAATAGGTGTGACTCCTGCAGAGCTGGCGCCACCCAGTTTTGAGGAAGTCACAAAAGCCTTAAACTAAACTATAAAGAATAAGGCTTCTGGCCCGGATGGTGTTCCCGCCAACCTCATCCTGGCTAATCTTGATATTTTGCTCCCACTGCCAATATCTTAAGCTGTAGAGCCTCCTTGACCCTGCCAAAATCTTGGTCCAATATGATTATAATACACATTTTTTTAAAAAGGAGACAGGTCTGACCCTAGTTGTTACCACCCAAACTCATTGATTGATTGTACATGTAAATTAATGGGCAGGGTCATTCTGTATCGTTTGGAGACCTGGGTAACTGACAGAGGGAAGTTTTCTGATGTACAGTATGGCATGTTGATGTTCCAAAAATAGGCACTAGAAATCTTCTGGCGTTACTTTATGCCGATGATTGCGTGCTGATGTCTAGAACCTGAGTGGGTTTGCAAATGCTTTTAACTAGATTTTATGATTTTATGTCTGATATGGGTATAAAGACCAATAGAGTCACGTTTTATTAATGATGAGAGGATGCTTTATGTTCCAACTTTTTCTTATTTAGGTGTCCCCTTTGATCAGAAAGGATCCTGGCATCACCTGGTTGAAGCCAGGGTAAGAAACTTCAACCAAAATTTGGAGGCACTGTTCAGGTTCGTGAAGAAATTAGGATCAAGACCGATTGATTAAATCATTAACATCTATAAGGCCCGCTCCTGCTCGGTAACATTTGTATGGGGCATGAGTCTGGGGCTTTTGTAATCCGTCACACCTTCAGGCAGTAGAAAACACCTTTCTCAGACGATTATTAACAGTCCCTAGTAGTCTCCCGATTATTCTTTGTCACAGGGAGCTAGGTCTGACTCCTCTAACCCATCGTATACAAATTGCACCAACTTTGTTATGTCATTCAGTATGGGCAAAAGATAAGCCGGCCTTAATCGTGGAACAATATTGGACTACATGAGTCTTGATCATATGCAGAAGATACCTTGGCTTAGCTATATAAAAAGCAGCTGGAGATAGTGCAGAAGGTGGATTTTTTTATAACCCTGAACTAATTGCCAATATTTCAAAAACCCAGTTGAAAGGGGATCTTTTATCTGTTTTAAAGGAGAACAGCAAGCGCTTGGAGATTGGGAAGAAGAGAGTTTTGGAATATTTGCCCCTAGTCTGCTCTCAACGTCTAGAGCCCTATCTCTCTTTTTTCTTTTGTCTTTCAAAAAGGTTTTACCTTATTACATTCAGATTCAGCATCGCACATTTGTTGGTTTCTTATCCCCGCAAGGCTTATTGTGATGCTGGACCTGAACCATGTCCATGAGACTCTAAGTCAGCTTAGAACATGTTGCATTTTCTGTTTTTTTGTCGGCGCTACACCAACCCGAGGAGGGATTTTATCATCCCCCTATTAAGGTTTTTAAATATTGGGAAATGTAGGCCAGCCTTGTATCACCTCCAGCTTTTAAATGATGAATATACATGCTTAATGGTGTATAGATTTATCTCCACAGCAGTTCGCTTACGGAACTTAGTTGGGAAATGAGGGGAAATTATGGATTTTGTCATGTCTCTCAGAATTTTATGTGACATTTATTTATTTGTAAATGGTATATTTTAATGTGTTCATTGAAATTATTATATCATGTCTTGGTCATTCATTTTATGGCTCTTATCTGACATCTAACGAGTCAACATTTGAACTTAATGGCATCATGTGGGACGTGAGCTGCCTTTAGTATTTATATCTTTATCGTCTGCCTGCTTGCATATGATTAATGTCATGGAATTGAAAAAAATTTACATTTGGAAACTCGTGATTTGATGCCCTGTGGTGGAATATTATTTTATCACCTAGCTCATATAGTCTAGAATGAATTTTATTATATTGCCTGTCTTTTTATATTTGATGTTCACTTTTATGGTTGCAAAAAGAACCGAATAAAGAATAATTGACTGAGAAGATTACTTGTCACTGAAAGCCAAACATGGAATACCTCTCACTACCATATGGGAGGCCATTAAGGTGGTGATCCAGGTCATAATTATATCCTATCTAGCTGGCAGGAAAAGGGACTGAGAATGGGAATAGGAGGCCTTAGAAGAGCAGATACAATCACTAGAGCAGCACTAAATAATGCACTTGGACGAGGATAGACGATGTCTGCTGTAAGCTTCTCGACAGGCCCTTAAACAGAGCAAGACACTTGAGAGTATTAATCAAGAGTGCAAAACGATAATAAAAAGATAAAGAAAAGTGAATGATACCTGCAGCTAGCTGTGTCTCTAAAGGGGGGGGGGAGGATGTGGGAATCACAGTGGTGTCAGAAGTGGGATACACGTGTCAGTCAGCCACAATGATACAACCTGTTACCATGGAAGCCATGATCACCCAGCAGGCGGAAGGACAGCGCCACCTACAACTAATACTACAGCAACAGGCACATTCGGCCCAAAAGGACCGGGAGTAATTTCAGTCATCATTAAAAGACAAGGCGGTTTACTAACCTCCAACCAACAGGTCGAGGACACCTCCATATTACAGCTACTTCAAGAGAGTAGCAACTACGGCAACATGGCCCAAGGAGAGGTGGGGACTGTAAATAGCACCTGTGCTGTCAGGCGAGCTACGGGCCGCTTCCCAAGCAGCAAACCCTGCAGGAATAACTGCCTATGTAGACAAAACACATTTTGGAACATTTTGGATGTGATCCTGAATATTAAAGGGGGCAGTTCAGAAAAGAGAAATGGAATATTGGGGACAACAGAATAAGAGATCTGGGGAACTGGTGGCTCTGACCCGCTACAGGGTTGTAGAGGAGATAACAGAGAGGGTATATTTGGAGCAGTATCTAAAAGCCTTGCCCACCAACACTTGATCATGGGTGAAGCAACACCTGAATCTCACAGTGGCATACGCAGTTGAATTAGCTAGTGTATATCACCTGTCCCCTGACTTTAAAGTACATCCACCGACCCCCCTTTAATCCAAACAAAAGGGCCCGTACGGGGAGGAGGAACCCAGGGGAGTACAGGATGTCCACCCCACCTAGGATGCCCGTAAAAGTACCAATAGGAGGAAAAGGGCAGCCCCAGGGGCCACAGTGTTTTGACTGCGCAGAGTGGGGTCACATAGCTCAACATTGTCCCCTACGGACACCCTCAAGTGAACCCATGGAAATAGGGTATGCCAAGGGAAGGGTCCAAGTTACAGAGACAGAGCCCGAAGGCTACAAAAAGAAGATATACTTGATCCCCTTATTGGACAAGGGGTGCCATTATATGGTGGTCAATTAAGAGTTGATCCCAACTACATAAGCGAGAGAGGGGGAATTTGTACAGGTGACCTGTGTACATGGGGATTAAAAATCTACCCCCTAGCAGATGTATTGATCGAAGATGACGGAGATCCCCAAATATGTACGGTAGGAATCGTCCCTTTCCTGCTCGAGAAAGTAATTCAAGGAAAGGACTTACTCCGGTTTGATGATTATTTTGCTGGTCTAACCCCAGAAAATGGTGATATTTGAGCTCCAGGAAGCACCCTTCTGTGGGACAGATATAGAAGGTCAGAGAGTGAAGGGGTAAAAAGAAGAAGGGAGAAGAGGGAGGATTGGACAAAGCACTATCTGTACTTTCAGCCCCCAGCAACTTTGTCCTTTCATCTTCAAAGGGAATCCAGACTCCGCCGTGGAGCTTCCGGACAGCCCAAAAGGATGATAGCACCCTAATGCATGCATGGGAAGAAGTAAAGTAAGATAAGCAGACTAGGTAGGCCCTTCCTTTTGGATTAAACTGGGTTTGTTGTACATGGTCAGAAGGGGAGGGGAGGAGAGCAAAAAACCGAAATACTGGTACCCGTAGCATTTAGAGAACAGGTCATGCATCTAGCTCATAATCAGACAGGGGGTGGACACTATGGTCTAGAGCACACTCTGAAATACTTATTAGAAAGATTCTATTGGCCAGAGGTGTATCGTGAAGTAACCAGGTATTGTGTGGCCTGCCCAAGATATCAGTTGATAAATCTTCCAGGAATAGCAAGAGCTCCCTTGCAGCCCCTACCCATAATAGAGATACCATTCCGTTGAGTTGGGATGGATCTGGTAGAAGCTCTAACTCCCTCTGCTTGGGGACACCAGTACATTTTAGTCTTGGTGGATTGCACAACACACTATCCTGAAGCGATCCAGTTGACAAGCAAGACCACCCTGACTGTAGCCCAGGCCATGATCTCATTTATTCCCGGGTGGGGTTTCCCCACAAAATATTAACTGACCAGGGCACCTCCTTTATGTCCAGTCTAATGTGTCAGGTCTGTAAACTATTAGGCGTATGACAAATCCACACAGCGGTGTATCACCCACAGACCGACTGATTGGTGGAAAATTATAACCGGACCATCAAAACCATGCTAAGAAAAGTCATACATGAGACAGGGAGGGAGTGGGATAGGAAATTACCATTGGTGTTATTTGCCATCAGGACCCATGAAGGAAAATCAACGGCGTTCTCCCCCTTTGAATTAGTGTGCGGGAGGAAACACCATACCCTTTTGGATATGGCCGCAGAACAGTGGACTGAGGATGAGGGAAAACCCCTTCTAGGGTACAGCTCCACACTTAAGGAAAACCTGTCTACCCTGTGGGAGGAAGTACATAACAAAGGGCCCAGCAAAGGCAGAAGCAGGCCTATGACAAAGGGACAGTGTCGCATAAGTTACCTTTGGAGGAGAAAGTCTTAATATTGCTACCCACGACAGATAATAAAAACTCCTCGCCACCTGGAAAGGTCCTTATCTCATCCAGGAGAAGGATCCAGGAGAAGGTGACCCCAGTGACATACAGAGTGTCTAACCCCCATGGGAGGAGGGTGTGTCACGTTTATCATGTTTGCCTTTTGAAAAAGTGGGAGGACATGCCTCCTGGCCAGACGGGGCCGGTAGCCTCCATAGACTAAGTTAACACTAGCACTCTACTAGACATCCCCATTCAACCGTTCTTGGGAACTAGAAGGGAGACAGTAAACATGGGGGAGTCCTTAACCCACGAATAAAAACAACAGTTGAGTAGATTTTCAGATCAATATCCCAACCTCCTCTTGTGTAGTCCCAGACGTACATCGCAAGTATCCCATGATATAATCACTGAGGGGTCTAGAATAGTTAAACTAGAACCATACCATATTCCAGCTGCCAGGAGGCAGGCTGTGGAGCAAGAAGTAGAAGCCATGCTTAAAGCAGACATCATAGAACCATCGCAAAGTGCTTGGTGTTTCCCTGTGGTACTGCTACTGAAAAGGGATGGGAGCTTTCAGTTTTGTATCAACTTCCGCCACATAAACTCCATCTCACGGTTCGATACTTACCTAATGCCCCGAGTAGATGAGCTGGTAGATAAGCTGGGAGGGGTGGGGATCATGTCCACAATCGACCTTACTAAAGGGCATTGGCAGATACCCTTCACCCGGGGGCCAGGGAAAAGACAGCGTTTGCAACACCTTCGGGGTTTTACCACTTCAAAGTACTGACGTCGGCCTCAATGGTGCCCCGGCCTCATTCCAGAGGTTCCTGGACATATTACTACAGGCCCACTAGACATATGCTGAGGCATACCTAGATGACATCGTAGTCTATAGTCCAGACTGGGAGACCCACTTACAACATCTAGGACAGGTATTGCATTCATTAAGCCAAGCCAGGCTCACTTTAAATCCAAAGAAAACTCCCTTTGCCACAGAAAACATTAAGTATTTGGGGTTCACCCTATATGCTGAAGTCATACAACCACAACTAAGCAAGCTTGAGGCCATCCAAATGATCCCAAAACTCACAACAAAAAAAGAAATAAGCTCCTCCTAGGACTGGTGGGATATTACCGCAAGTTTGTTCCACAGTTCTCGGAAATTGCTCTCCTCTTACAGATCTGTTGACCAACAAGTACAAGGGCAAACATACACCATGGACTGAGATCCAAGAGCACAGTTTCCAACGGCTGAAATTGGTGGTGTGTCATGCTTCTGTTCTCACCTAGCCTGACTTTAGCAAAACATTTGTGCAACAAACCGACGCCTCAGGTCGGGGTTTGGGAGATGTTATTTCTCAGCCTGATCAGCGGGGCGATCTACGCCCCATATTGTTTCTGAGCCGAAAACTGTTCCTGAGGGAACAACACTATCCCACAACAGAGAAAGAATGCCTCACTATCAAGAGGGCTACGGAAGCCTTACAATATTACCTAATGGGTCGTACTTTCATTTTATTGAGTGATCATATCCCCTCACCTGGCTGGCCTAGCAAAACAACACTAACTCCCATGTACTGCATTGGTTCCGCCTTATAGCCTTTTTCGTTTCAGGCCTTACATGTTCCTGGAAAGTTGCAGGGGAATGTGGACTTCTTGTCTCGATGCCCTGTTTCTGAATGGCCCTCAGGTCCATTCCTGGAGGGAAGGCAGTGTAGTCGGGTGGCTGTCCCGACCCCTCCAGGACGGCAGGCACCGCTGACCCAGAGGAAGCAGGCTGCAACACACCAGTTGCTCCGGAAAGCGTCATGTGGTCTACTGAGCAGACCTGATCCATATCGGATGAAGCACCGCGGACGAATGGTGGCAGAGGACACACATCGAAAGTGTCTCAGCGTAGGGAAATGGGGAGTGGAAGCAACATCGGGACGCTGTCCCAGTACGAGGCAGTGCATGAACCTGCAGGACAGAGCATAGGATGTCCAGAGAACGGCTTGGCCAGAGGAAGGGAGAGAACTAGCGCCCACAGTGGAGAAGCCAAGTGCAAGGGTGACCTCTCAACCCCCACTGCACTCAAGTCCAGCGTCCCAGAGAACAGGAAGATGCTGCGGCTCCTGACGCCATTACCCGGGAGGTCCGTGGCCTCAGGCAAGTCTCATATTTCCAAGCTTGTCACTAAGGAAGTGGTGGGCAGGAGTACAGTCACAGCCACTGGGTCACTTTAGGTAAAGCACTTGTAAGAGAGACAGAGCACCACCCACAAGCACGGTGACGGGCACAAAAGGCAATAGAAAGCCTGTTATTCCCAACTTTTTTTACATTTTTCTTATATGATTTCCTTCGATGCCCATGGTACTCCGATTCCCTGAGCCATTAAAGAAGAGGACCCACAGAGTGCGGGGAAGATGCAGTAGAGGTGCCAGAACACCAGAAAATCCAGAAGTAAAAGGCACTAGTGGTAAAGAAATGAGGCACTTGAGAGTATTAATCAAGAGTGCAAACGTGAATAAAAAGATAAAGAAAAGTTAAATGATACCTTCGGCTAAGCATGTCTTGAAAGGGGGTCACAAGGTGATTCAGAAATTAGACATGTCATCGAACTTATGTGGAACCACTGTAGTAGTAATTCATAAACCCAACAAACTGCTGGAGAGCTGCGCCTCATATAGCCAAACTCCCTGATAAATGAGGCACAGGTATTGGCGAAGGCTCTGGCAAATAGATTGACAAAGAAGATAAGAGCTCTGGGTAAAACTGACCAAAACAGATTTTTGTCAGGATGGGGTATGAAACAATGCATCCTTAGGCTTAACACCGTGCTGGCAAACCTAAAGAGGGTGACAAAACCAACAGACCTGATACCACTGGATTTCAAAAAAGCTGTCGACTTATCGAGTGGCCATACCTCCATGGGGTTTTGAAGAGGATCAATTCTGCCCATACTTTCAGAGATGGGTGCAATTGTTATATTAGTATCCATGGGCGAGAGTAAGAGTTAATGGTGCAATGTCCAGGCCCTTTACCATAATGCGGCATGCACGCCAGGGCTGTCCTTTTTTCCCTTTTCTTTTTGCCTAAATAATGGAACCCTTGACGGAATGGATAAGAATTGAGGCACAGTTGTGGGGCTTGTGGTGGGAGTGCGGATTCGAGGACCACATTTCTTTTTATGCTCATGATGTACTCCTATATTATTGAGGACTGACCTCTCTATCCCCAGACTAATGTGAATTTTGGGGATATATGGAGAGGACTCCAGCCTCCAAGTAAACTGGATTAAGCCAGCCATCATTCCTTTGGTTGGAAGCCCACTGCCTGCTACCCCTGCTCTTAGATGCATAAAAGGGCCCTTTATGTACCTCGGTATGATGATATTCCCAGACCCAGACATATGTTGGAAGGCAAATATTGTATCCCTAACAATGAAAATTTAAGAGAGGATGGCACAATGGAGTAAATTACCACTAAAAGTGTTGGGTAGGAGCATGTTGTTTAAAATGGTGGCTATGTCACAGATACTTTACATACTGCAGAACTATCCATTTAGGAACCTCTCAAAGTGGTTGTCTAGACTACAAGACAGCTACAATAGTTTCCTGTGGGACAGGAACCCTCCAAGGGTAGCACATAAGTAATGCATCCAAGCTCCATTTGATGGAGAAATGAGAACAGTGGATATTAGATTGTACTACTGGGTGGCCTGAATGCTTGTAATAAACAAATGGATCTTCGAAGATATAAAAGATCCGGCAAAACAGCTGGCGATAGCTGCACTTGAAGAAACGGCCCAATGATCGGTCATGGCTACAGGAGTTGCATCCAGAAAACATACCTCAAACAATAAGGATGCCAGCAGAATTTTGGAATATGGCTTTAAAATGGATGCGGTGGAATGGCAAGTTAGTTAGGGAAACACAGCTGTGGAAAGGATCCTGGCTTAAAAAAAGCATACCTTGTGCAGGGTTTTCGATACTAGGACAGAATAGGGATTTCGAATCTAGAGGACGTCTGGGATCATAATCCTATGATATCCTTTGAACCACTAATGTGTAAATACAACCTACACAAGTCCCAGTTCGTCCTCTACCTACACTTTAGACACATCCCTGATTCCTACAAGGATCAATTTGAGTCAATCCCAGAATTTAATCAGTTGGAACCCAAAATTACTATGGAAATATTAAGGGGAAAGAGCATGTCTCACGTATATAGAACCTTGGTAGTAAACGTTCCTGACCCCATAGTGAAACTGAAGGAAGAATGGGAATCATATCTGGGGGAAATGGATGAGGAAGACTGGACGGAGGCAAAGATGGCAGCTTGACAGCTGGTAATCCCGGCTTGCTGGAGATTCATCTAATTTAAATTCATCCATAGGTTGTATTAATACACCAGACAGATTGTGAAAGATGAGGCGAGACAGAAAACCTGATTGCCTCAAATGCAAATGGGCCAGAGGCACTTTCATGCATGTGATCTGGGGATGCGCTCTTTATACAAGCACATTGGACTAAAATCCTAGACATACTAGAAGAAGTAGTGGGTTTACCAAATAAACACAGCCCAAAGATGGCTATTTTGGGGATGATCCTGGGATGGGGCGGTCATCGTGAGCAGAAAACACTCCTGGGGTCTAGTGCATGATCGCTAAATGTCGCCTAACCACCCACTAAAGGTGCCAAGAGGCCCCGGTCCACTCAAAGTGGCTGAGAGGTATGGATTATTGTTCTATTGCAGTAGAACCGACCTACAAAGCAAGGGACAGCCACAGAAACATTAAAGAATTTGAGGACCCTGGTAAGAACATTTTTACATCAGTAGAACACACATACCAGGAAGAGGCCACAGTTTGGTGGTGTGTATGTAAGAACGGCTCAGAAACGGGGCTGCTCGGATAATTTATGTTACCTTTTGTGGTTGTAGTTCAAATAAGATCTCAGGTTGATAATTGTACTCACTGCGAAGATGTATGTATACATGAATGTCAAAGCTGTGTATGTTAATTACTTTACAATTTAAATTATTATTAATTATGATTTGATTGTTAAGTTACATTTCCAGTAAACAGAAGTTTCAAATAAAAAATAAATAAAGCAAGGAGCAAATTAATCTCACAGAGTTGGAGGAGACACCCAGCATCTCCCATAGAGAAAGACTGCTGGGTGAATTTCAGTGCCAAAGGCACAAGCCTTAGAGTCTGACTGGCACCCAAGGAAGCAATAAACATTGGGATTATAATAAAAACATACAAGAAGATAAAGGAGAACGGTGGCGGGAACAGAGAAACAGCAACTAGACTGATGGAAAAGTAGGACTGGAATCAAGTCTAGAACAAACAGAACATGGGGCAAGAAATTACATGAAACTGGGTAGAACAGGAAGAGTGCATACAAGACTAGGGATAATGACTAATACAGAAGAGAGAGGTAGGAACTCAAGAGATAGAAACTAAATAAAAAGGTAAAACAGGAAACACAGCAGCATCTACACTACAAAGCACAAAGACACTCAACAACGAAGTTGGTTGCAAGCCGTCACACGCTGGGCTCAAAGGACTGATATAGCAACATTTTCTGGGGAGGAGCACAGGTACAGGGCGTAATCCATGTGCAAAGAATAAGCCAGGTGCAAAGAATCAGGAAACCACAAATGAAGGGAAGTATGAAGTGGAGCTTGTTAAAGGGAAGATCAGGAAAACCAGGAGACCCAAAACAGGGAATAGGAAAGCCTGGAACTGATTGCTGATCGAAGCCAAGAGAGAAAGGAGTCAGAATAACCATAGAATCCAGTAACCAACTAGTGAACAAGAAATCACCACCTGGACCTGATCTAGGAAGGGTCTAAAGACGGGGGGGGGACTACAAGGGCTATAATGCATCAGAGAAGTGGAACAGAAACCTGAACTGAAAGGTGAGGAGAGCACAGGGCCAGATTATCATTAGATTGTGTTGCTCTTGTGTCAAACATCTTGTTCCAAGGGCAATGCAATCTTTAAGTCAGATTTACCAAGCAACTCAATCAAGGTCAACTTGCGTGGCTCTGCGTTGTTTGATAAATCTGGTGTAACGCAAGGCAGCACAGGACGTCTTGCGTTACTCTGCGCCAGGAAGTCGTTACATGGGTGGAGCGTGGGTGTTCCCAGGCATCCATCCATGGATTTTGGTGCATTCCCAGATTTACCGTAAACCTGAGAATGTGTCACAATAATACGCCTTCCCGATAGAGGCTCTACGAGGAGAAATATCTTTATTTCTCCTTGTTCTTTCCTCTTTCTAAGTGTGCCGCATTCAGCAGCGCACTTAGAAAGAGGAAAACGCCTCTAAGGTATGTTTTTGTGCAGGAAGTTGTTGCTTCCTGCACAAAAACAATTCTGCCTGCAACGCAGGCACCCTTGCACAATGACGCAAGGGGCCCTTTGTTAGCGCTAGGCTGCACTGAGTGCACCGGGGCAGGGAGAAAGCAGGAATGTGCCATATCTTGATAGATATGGTGCATTTCTGCCCTCTCCATTTGGCACAGCACAGTGAAACAAGTTGTCCAGTAGCACTGCACTGCATCAAATAATGATGAGCATATTGTCCTGTAGTGATGTGCAATTAGGTTCGCAAAGGGTCCTCAAGAGTGACGAATGGCAGGATGGCAAAATCCTGGCACAGAAAGGATCCAAAACTGACTGCATCCTCAGAGTCTCTGCCCTGTCTCTGGCTTAGTAAGGTGTTTTCGTGGGTTCTTCCAGAATGGTTGTATCAGTAGCTTAAATTGCTTTGGGACACTTTTCCTCCAAAGGCTAACATGGACATATGCCTCCATCATGATAGTAATCCATCATTTAATACTGCGCCTCTCCGCCTTTGACATCAGTATGGGGCTTCATCAAGAGTCAAGTCCAGATTGGTGTGAATCAGTTCAATGCTCCTATTCTTCTGCCGTGACCAGGGCATAGTAGGCTAAATTAGACAGTGATGATCTGAAGTTGTCTATCTCCAGCATTCCAGTAATCTAGAACTATGCAGCACTCCTTCCTCCCTGTGCCCTCTTCTCTGTGGTTCCCTTGCCTCTCATTGCATCACGGAGCACCCCCTCACACAGTGGTCACTTCATAATCATGAATTGCTCAAACTTAGAGGCAAGCTCCATTATTTCTGTCAGCAATCTTAAACAGGAGCTGTCAGAGTGTTTGAACCAAAGCGAGTAACCTGTGCCATGTTTGACCTGAAGCATTGTCTCACACTCAGCCTTGTTATTCTCTCCCCTAAATACAAAAGATTGGAATTGTGGGTTCCCTGTGAGCTCTGTGGAGAATTTCACAACCTCCCAGTGCTGTCCTTTCCAACCCCAGCACAGTTCCATGGTTCACTGTTGTTTCACTTTCCTCGTACCAACTACTGATAGCCAGCTGCTCTGGGGCTCACACTCGCCTGCTGTGTGGCCTCCTGAATCGAAGGTGGTGGGGAGTGTGGGAGGGCGCCTTTCAAATTCCCTTAAACATATCAAGAACCTCTGGCATTCCAGTCACATCTACAAGCAGAATTGAAACAAAGACAATCTGTCTATTGTCTCTAATCGATGCAAGGATCCGCCATCTTAACTGGGTGTTTCCCTCCAAAACATTTTCTCTACTTTTCATATTATCGAATGGGAGCAGAAATTATCTACTTTGCTCATTGTGTCCGATGACGCAAACCTTGCAATCAGATGTTATTTCTTGGAGGTTCCGGCCGCCAGACAATGTTATCAGCAACTCCAGGTCTCTGTGTGCATTCACCAATCATAGTGGCCCCACCAAGCCATGTTTTCATAATTAGTCTTTCGAGTAAGGAAATCGTTCTCATGGGAATTAATACATTACAAACAAAGAAGATGTATCCAATAGAGAATATTCCAAAACTTGAGTATGAAGCATGGACTGTACTCGTAAAGAAAGTTAAGATCACAATTATGCTACAAAAATCTAAGGTAATTGTAGTATCCTAGTTTACTGTTCATGTTTATGTATGCCATTTTCCACCACATGCTCAGCCAGTGGAATGTTACTGTGATGATGTATTACGGAATGTTGGGAGTCTGTGAAGAAAAGCCACAGTTGAGAATGGGCTGAGCAGCATGCTGGCTGCTCCTGGTGGGGCTAGTTCAGGACCTGTACTGGACTTATCTATCTTTTCTACATATCTACAATAAATCATCCTGAACTACATCAACCTGTGTGGACTTGATTACTACAATTTTATGGCGACGAGGATTTTGTTATATAAGAAAGGGGGATATGTAGTATCCTAGTTTACTGTACATGTTTATGTATGCCATTTTCCAACACATGCTCAGCCAGTGGAATGTTACTGTGATGATGTATTACGGAATGTTGGGAGTCTGTGAAGAAAAGCCACAGTTGAGAATGGGCTGAGCAGCATGCTGGCTGCTCCTGGTGGGGCTAGTTCAGGACCTGTACTGGACTTATCTATCTTATCTACATATCTACAATAAATCATCCTGAACTACATCAGCCTGTGTGGACTTGATTACTACAATAATTTCCATTGACGTGGTAGTATGCACCTGGCCAAAAGAAGAAGACAATTTATTTCATCCATTCTGCTGTGTGCAGGGGTATTACCCCATAATTTTAGGGGGGGAGGGAGTTTTCATATTTTTGGTAATAGTATCCAAAGTCAGAAGATACTATGCAGCAGCATGCTAAAAACATTAAACTAGGGAAAATAAATTAATAAGGATTCATGAATTGTAATGTCCATATATGCAGGGCCATAGAAGTGTCATTTTTATGAGCACATAATATTGGCCTGCACGTTATCTCTGTTAAGGCAGAATGGGCTCAGGCGAGTAAACAATGCTTTAGAGCTCTTTTGTTCCGACCTCCATCTAGTGGTAGTGATTGCTAAATATGTATCTGCTATGAAAAACCTTTCACTTGGTGCACTTATTAGCAATTCTACTTAAGTGGCAAGTACAGGAGTAGATGAAAAAATTGAAGGGATTTGGAAGTATTAGAACAGGCTGTGCACCCCTGTACCCCTCAAAATAAAGAAATCACTGCCTCCATCATAATCAGGGTAGCTTTCTCGTTGTAAAACAGGGGCAACCTCTGGTCATGTGTCTGGGGACCAGTAGCAACCTGTGGGGTAAGCTCAGTAACTTGGTGGAATTTTGTATTAAGGGACACCAAAGTTGTCAATCAGGTGAGCATGCATGGCCAGTAATCGGAGCTGGTGTATGGCTGAAATATTTGGAAGATGTGCACCCACACCACCACTCTCAAAATAACCACCATCCTATATGAAACTCAGAAAGAAAATACAACTTTTTTGGGTAAGAGGTGCAAGAATGAGAGGGAAAATGTGTTCGGGCATAAAGAGAAAAGCCAGAAATATAGCACCAAAGTGGTTAGTAAGCAGAAAAATGCGAGTAAAGATTTCATTGCACCTGCAAAGCAGCATAGTAGCTTTTTTTTTTTTATTGCAAATATGTAATTCTGGGTCAAAATTATTTTTGAAATTTGATGATTTCAATGATACATAGAGTCATAACTGATGAATTAATGGTGTTGCACTTGAAAGGAGTTTACTGAGTCACTTTAAAATGCAATTAAGAGTGCAAAGTAGTTATGCCACATTTTCATTTGAGACGCCATTTATTTTAATATGGATGCAGTTTCTGGTGTTCTGGTCATCTCGCTCCTGTTCATCCTCCTTTCCAATCAGTGTCCGGCTACAAACGAAATCTCATCTAGTTTCTGTGGACCATCAAGTGAACGAAGTCAAGGATTCAAAAATGAACTATTGTGTTAGGAAGTGTGTATTGTGAATGAAGCTCCCAAAGCATCATATTCAAAGACTTTCGCTGGAAGATCTGCTAAAGGCGTGCTAATTCTATGAGCCATTGTTTAAGAAATGTTTTATTTTATGCTGATCATCTCTGGAGTGCAGTTGCTGTAAGACTAGGTGGAAGATTTCTCTTACCTTAATGATTTAAAAATTATGTTGCTGTTTCTGATTTGCCAATGCGACCCTAACCATGATCATACTATGATGAATTTGCAGAATCTATTAATAGAAAGTAATTTGGGCTTTAGAATCGTGGGGGTTCAGTTTTTAAAGTTATCTCTAGGGCTGAAGTTGCTGGGAGAATTTTCATTTTTTATGTCCATTTGACTTTGATTTTCTTATGGGGATGTTGTCAATACTCGTTACGAGCTTGATTTGGGATGTTGCTTAAACTTGTTTAGTGCAGGCTAAATTTTATGATTCTGTATTTCCGTAGTTGGGCCTTCATTGCAATTTCATGTATTGCTCTCTGTATCCCATTTACTAAACATTCTGTAATAAATCTATTTTTGCCCCATTTTTGATCTAGAACTCAGTTATTAGCACTTCCTGATTTATTCTGTTTTACTCTACTGAAATGCATGTTTTTCATGAGGAGAGTAGTTTCTATCTGATAGAACTATTGGACATTCTGGAGCCAAATTAATTGGGTAAAATTTGGGGTGTTTGAAATATTGAGGTTCAGTTAATTATTTGGATTCAGCTTCCACAACAGAATATGTACACAAATAGTAAATCCACCCTCACGTGAAGTTCAGTGCTTTCTAGGTTCTGCCAGGCAATTGAGAATGTTGAATTCCCTGGATCCAGTTTCAGGCCTTCATTAAAAGTAGCATGTAAAATTGCAGCCATGACAAAAAGTGGACCCAAAATTTTTGTTTTTCTGTTGTACTCTGACTGCCAAAAGAAAGGATAGTCCTTCCTGCAGCCATTTTGCTGCTCGCAAAGGCGATAAGTGTCTCTAAATATGGGTCACTAAGTGGAGAAAAAAGTCAGGAAAAGGAATACAATTTCTCCAGAACTGCAGTAGACACCCAACTGGCCAAATATATTTAGAAGAAAAGCATCTGCTCAAAAGTTCCAAGATTATCAAGACCAGACAGGAACAAGCATTTGCAATACAATAGGTCTCGCATTTGTCTTTAGCTGCGTATGAAATCAGTAGCCTCATATGTTGCACCAAATGAACAGAAATACTATAGTAGAATGTAAGTCATAGAAATAGGTCTAACATAACATAAACGTGCAGTGATTGTGTCTCTCAGCAATGAATGTGTTCACAGCACACTTCTCGATGTGTACATGTAGTTTTTATTTTCATCATTATCATATGCACTCAAGAGTATTAATTCACTTTATCGTCCTTGTCAGTAGAGATGGGTGCACAAATCATTGCAGCTGGTGTATTTACCCATGCAACTCACTTTATTTCTTAATGTCTTTTTTGTGGCTCTGACCGACAATGAGTTATGTTATACACGGCCCGACAATGTCACAGACCATCGTGATGAAAATATAACAATGAAAATACATACTTCCCAAAAATAAACTGCATGCGCATTTTTTTATCCTAATTGCATCAGAGATCGGTATCATGCACATTGAACAGAGAAGCTGAATAAAGAAACATCAAATCGAACATTTATGGCTATTAAAAACAAAACAAAAAAATTGCTTTCTGAAGCCCACTCGTGAGTAAACATTTCTAGCTCATTCGTAAGTAGGGGAAGACAATTGACTTCAATGTATTTGGGAAAGGCTGGGGGATAAGTGCTGATGACTCCCTACAGGGAACAGTTCACTGTAATTGCTGCAATTACTTTTATATAGCGCTTACTGCCCATCACGGAGTGCGTGATTGATTCTCACACAGTATCGATTAGCACGTCGCATGGCCCGCCTCTTTCTAACAGACCTTTTTCTACCATCTGCAGATATAACCGTTACTTCTGGAAGTGATCCATTCATAAAGGCGCCGTCCCAGCAGGAGTACGGGCACAGGACAAAGGACGCCCAAAGGCAGACAGTTAAGTGCCAAGCAGTGGGCTGCAGTCACGGGATCGCAGTGACATCTGAAGAATGCAATAAGTGTTGCATGTTTTTAATGGAAATGTTTTTACTTATGCGACAGACCGGACGGCACAGCGGCCGCCTCAGCTGACAAAGCACTGTCATGAGTCGGAAGAAGCAGCGACCTGGGAGGGGTGGAGGGGGTGGGCATGCACTGTTGTGGGAGGGGTGAGGTGGTGTAGGGAACGGCATGTGGAGATTAAAAGATTAAGTGATGGGCCAAGCTTAAAAATGAAGCAGGCATGCAGGTTTCATGGTAGGAACATGAGCAGAGGCAGGGCAACCACTTAAAGAGTGCTGTTGAAGTTCGGGAAAGAACGTGAAGAGTATTAGCACATGTAACAGGGGCAGTCCTTATGGGATGATAAGAAAGCCGAAAAGGAGGCACTAGTAAGTCTATCCACCAATGAAAAGCGGGCATTCATAAAAACATGGGCGGTGCTTAATGCCCATAGTCTAGGAACAACGTGCCTCTCAGAGCAGAGCATGCGCTGCCCAGGCTCGACCTTAAAAAGGGGAAAAACTACAGGGACAAAATACAGCCTGATTAGGCAAAGAATGTGACGACAAAAATATCAGCTGAGCATTTGGACTGCCTTTAGCTCAAGACTCGGGCTACTTGTATAGAGGAAAACAACAAGAAATGTAGATAAACGAATAGAAAGAAACAGAAAGTAAACCTGCCATCTTTGGATTAGAAAGTTTGGGAAAAATGCCATTAACCAAGGTCATTTTGGACAAGGTTTTATCCAAGGACCACACTTCCTGTTTGGAAATGATAGAGGAAAGAGACTATGTTTGATAGTACTTGGAACAAAGAATCTCATGGCAGTCAATGGCAAGAAGAAAATAAATCTCTCCCCTGGTCACCTCCCACAGTCACCCCTGGAATTATATTTGGGCATGTCAAACATGTCTGAATTTAACATCAGATATACATCAGGTAGTTATCACAACATGCAAATTTGTTGCATTTTGGAATGGCAAAGTCTCCTTTATGGTGTACAGTCATGTTCCCCTGCAGACGAGTGTGCAACTGTGAATATCTGGTATCCTGGTTTTCAGGTGTCTCCTATTAGATAGCGCAGAAGCACTCTGTTAAGCTCAAGACAGGAGAATGATGATGAGTTGAAGTCCTTTATTTTAGGAAAGAGGTGCACACAGAAACCTCATCCGCAACACAGACAGTGAGAAGCTCCAACCGCCCACACAGCTTGTCTTCACAATGATCCCACTCCCTTGGTTACAGAACCTCACATACCAAGATACCAGTAACCTAAGATACTACATCACCTCCCTTGCCTACACAACAAAATAAATAGCAACAAAACAAAGCATGGAAACGAAGAATAAAAGGAGATAAAGGGGGAGAAAAATCATAAATAGAAAATTGTTAAGAAATACAAAGCAAAAACACATATTACCGCCATATTACACATAGTCGCAGAAGTGAGCTGTGCGTTTTCGTGCACGTTTGGACTGACACTTGGGTCCTTCAGTCAAACCCCTTGACGGAAGTTCAACCATATTTCTTAGTATCGAACTACACTTGGCAACCCTATTGAGATTCCAGATCCTGTTGTCATCAGTTTTAACCGCATTTCTGAACACTTTTATTACTTTACAAGGTTGTCAACATTTTGACAATTTTCCATCTTTCCTAGGGGATTTAAACTTTACCCACTCTTCTACCTGCACACATGTCTTCTTGACAGCTTTACCTTTGTCGCAGCAGACCTTGGCTTTCATCTTTTTTTTCTGTTCTCTTTGTTTCCAACCACTGACCTCACCAACATTTTCGTCAACCAAAACTCCTTTCTCATTGACCCAAGCAGGAATAACTTCACAACTGGGCAACCTCCCTTTAAATAACCTGAAGAGAGACACCCCAGTAGTGGAGTGTGGGGTGAGTCTGTACTCCCTCACTTTCTTTTTTATGCCTTCCTCCCACTTCACACCACACATCAGAGATTGTTGCAAACATTCCTTCAATACCTTAATGAAGCGTTCCACAACGCCATTAGACTCAGGATGATAGAGAGCAGCCCTTTTATGCTTGATCCCTCTTGCACTCAGATATTCCTCAACCATCACATCTCACATTGTCTGTGAGAATGCTAGCAGGAAAACCTTCTCTTTCAAATAATTCATCTTAGAAACACAACAAATCTTTTGATTCACACGAATTCACCACTTTGATCTCTGGCCACCGTGATAACATATCAACACACACCAAGACATATTGATCACACAACCCTACTTTTACAGGACCAAGTATGTCCAGAGCAATGTCAACCCATGGACCCGACGCTTGTTTCCTGATGGTCATGGGTTGAGTCCTTTATTTTAACACCTTATCACATTGCACACATTCTATGCAGTCACGTACTTCTCTCTCAATTATTAAGTCCATGGAGGGCCACCAATATCCTTCTCTGATTCTCTGTTTAGTTTTTGATATGCCCATGTGACTGGCATGAGCACTCTTGACCAGTCTATCCCACAAACACAGTGGTGGTATAAGTTTGCTCCCTCTTAAAAGAACACCATCCGTCACAGATAACTCATTGCACACTTCCCAATACCCCAGAGCATGTTGTTCATACCTATTTCTGCTAGACCAACCCTCCAATACGCCCATCACAACATATTGCAAGCTCTCATCCACTTGTAACATCCTTTTCCATTCTTCTTCCTGTACTATACCTTCTGTGATGACACACACTTTTACTTCTTCCTCAAATTCTTCTCCACCAAAATCTTCTTCTTCCAAAATGTCATCATTATCTTGCTTCCCTTGCAACATAGAAAGACAGTCAGCTTGAAAATTGCTTAATCCGGGTACATGCGTGAGTGTAAACTCAAATTCTTGAAGTGCAACCACCCATCTTCTGATGCGACTTGAAATCTGATCGATCCCTTTATCTCAAACTTACGTACCCACAGAAACTTCCTTAACTTCCTCACCACCCAAAAGACCACAAGAGCCTCCTTTTCTATAACTGAATAATTCAGTTCAGCACCTCTAAGCCCACGAGACAAAAATAAAATAGTTCTATATGCCCCCTCAGACTTTTGCAACAAGACAGCCCCCAACCCTTTGGAGCTGGCATCTGTCATTACAATGATGTCATCCCTAGCATAAAAACTTCCCAAGTTAGAGGCATTCGCTAATCCAAATTTCACATCCATGAATTCTTTTTCACAACTGTCACTCCACAAAAACTCTACACCCCTCTTCAACAGAGATCTAAGAGAGACAGTTCTCTCAATGAACTTTGGCACAAACTTGTTATAAAATTCTGCCATACACAAAAATTTTACAAGTTCTTCTTTGCATTTAGGAGACGATAAATTCTTAATGATGTCTACTAACCCTTTCTTTGGCCTAATCCTCGCTGCGGTAATTAAATGTCCTAGATACTCTATCTCAGGTACATTGAACTTGCACTTTCCTCGCTTTAATGTGAGCCCTGCTGTCTGCAACTTCCCAAGTACTTCACGTAACCTGTCATTGTGTTCTCCTGTGTTGGACCCTGAAACCAATATATCGTCTTGAAACACCTTGTCGCCAGTCACACCCTTCAAAATTCTTTCCATCGCCCTTTGGAACACAGATGCTGCTGAAATGAGACCAAAGGGCATACGCAGAAATTTAAATGTTCAATAAGGGGTGACAAATGACGTTAAGTCTTGTGAAGAGTCAGTCAGCTTAATTTGGTGGTACACTGAGCTGAGGTCCAAAGGAGAAAAATGTTTCGCACCATTAAGCAAACACAACATTTCGCTGATGTTGGAGAGAGAAAAGTGGTCCACAATCACTGCCTTGTTTAATTCTCTCAAATCAAAGCATAATCTTGCACCGCCGTCAGCCTTGCGGGCTATAACCACAGGAGACAGCCATTCAGATGCTTCCACCTCTCTAATTATCCCTCCAGCAATCAACTTATCTAATTCTATCTTCATACTGTCTTTAACCACCAAAGGCACATTCCTAACCTTTGCCACTTTTAGATGAGAATTTGCTTTAAGCCTAATCTTATGTACATAGTTCTTCAAACAACCAAGCTCTTCACAAAAAATTCAGAAAATTCATCTAACAACTCATCACATCCACCCTTGACCCTGCAAATAGAAGGAATCTCTTTCACACACACTGAGGGATTGGCATTCGGGTCTAGAAAAACATAAAGATCGCGTTGATGGATCCAACTTAGTAAGAAATCACCCTTCACTGACACATAAATCTTACCAGGTATCATACGATCTTTGAATTCTATTGCACCCCAAAAGTATCCAGCCAGCTTTTATTGACTCCCCACCATACCCTCGAGGCTTTATGTCAGGTTTAGTGAGTTTTACTTTGTCTCTTAACTTATCCTCGTAAAATGTACGTGGAATCAATGTTATTTTTGCCCCTGAATCAAACAACATTTTGACGGCTTATCCATTGACATGAACCATTTCAAATGGCCCTTCTATACCTTCGATCTTATTTTGTAGGACAACCACCTCCTCCACCAGATCAATATCACAATCTACTTCTCTCACTTTTTTTACACTAGATTTACAGCATTTGGTTACATGCATGACCTTTTCTTCCACATTTCTTACATGTTGCATCCATCCCGGGCAAATCTTGTTATTAGCCATGTGACCTACCTCCCCACAGCGATAACATTTGCCTGGAAATGTGTGACTCATCTTACTTTCTATGTGATATTTGCCCTGGATAGATTTACTTTCAGACATCTTTTCAGTTACCACCTTAACTGAGACACCTTCAGTCTTTGTTGTTAGTAGTAAGTCTTTGCGAATGACCTCAACACACGCTTTCGAATGTTCTTGTGTTTTAGCCATAGTCAAGACTTCAAGGAGAGAAGGATTATCCTTTTCCCACATTGCTTCTTTAGCCTTTTCTATAGAGCAATCTAACATGACTTGATCTCTTAAGCGTTCATCTAAAGAGTTGTCAAAATTACAAGTTGATGCTACCCTGCGTAATTCAGTTATGTACTGTTCAATACTCTCACCTTGACGCTGCATCCTCTTCCCAAAATGATAGCGTTCCAGTACTGTGCTCATCTTGGGAAGGTAATGATGGTCAAGTTTCTTTAAACAAATCTCATACTCATTTAGATCCGCCACTCCATCTTCCGATAAGTCAGGAAGGTGTTATCGCTTGTGCCCTGAAGAAGTCCATTTCTTTGGACAAAACGCGTTGGCTGGTCTAGCCTATATGTTGTTTGATACCCCTGATCAATAAAAGACGACTTGAAGAACAAATTCGGGATACAGATTGTATAATTGTTAAAGTATTATGGTGTTGGTGCACCAATTGCTCTTTATGTGGAACAGTTATAAAAATATGTATTTATTGATATAACACTCTTTAAGCATGACACAGTATCTTCTGCATGAAGATACTCAAAAAGCACACAATACTGTAGCACAGAAACAATTGTAAGTAGCACTAATACATAGTGGGCTCCAGGGGGAGACCAAACCATATACTAAAATAGTGGTATAAGAACCATGACTCGAGTCAAGACAGTGTCTAGAGGATGTAGAATCGCTGGGACCCCAAGGAACCACCAAAGGTGAGTAAATAGGTACCCCACGGAGGATGGGTGCAGTGTGGGAACATGACCATGTGCGACGTACAATTCTATGGGAGAGTCACGGTTGAAGTTTTAAAGTTTAAGGACCCTTCCAAGTGGACTTCGAAGAAACCAGTTTCGGGTTCAAAACCCTCATCAGCCAGGCTATCTTGAATCCAGTGGCAAAGTGAGCAAGGGACCCACGTCTGGGCATACCCTGCCAACTTAGGGCGAACAAAGCGATACCAAAGGGGATGATGGACGGAGCGTTAGAGCAAATCAAACACTCACCCCCAGTCAACTGATCTGGGTTTAATTCATCATCATTCTTTAGCTCACTCCACCACCCCAGTTCAGACATGGCCATATGCAAATCAGTCTGACCCTGTGCCTCATGGGAACAGTCCAGCCCGAACTGCCAAGCCATGTCTTCCCTGGACAGGAAACAAGCATCCTGGGACCGGTTTCGGGTTCAAAACCCTCATCAGCCAGGCTATCTTGAATCCAGTGGCAAAGTGAGCAAGGGACCCACGTCTGGGCATACCCTGCCAACTTAGGGCGAACAAATCAAACACTCACCCCCAGTCAACTGATTCAATGATGATGGATTAAACCCAGATCAGTTGACTAGGGGTGAGTGTTTGATTTGCTCTAACGCTCCGTCCATCATCCCCTTTGGTATCGCTTTGTTCGCCCTAAGTTGGCGGGGTATGCCCAGACGTGGGTCCCTTTCTCACTTTGCCACTGGATTCAAGATAGCCTGGCTGATGAGGGTTTTGAACCCGAAACCGGTCCCAGGATGCTTTTTTCCGGTCCAGGGAAGACTTGGCTTGGCAGTTCGGGCTGGACTGTTCCCATGAGGCACAGGGTCAGACTGATTTGCATATGGCCATGTCTGAACTGGGAGTGGTGGAGTGAGCTAAAGAATGATGATGGATTAAACCCAGATCAGTTGACTGGGGGTGAGTGTTTGATTTGCTCTAACGCTCCGTCCATCATCCCCTTTGGTATCGCTTTGTTCGCCCTAAGTTGGCGGGGTATGCCCAGACGTGGGTCCCTTGCTCACTTTGCCACTGGATTCAAGATAGCCTGGCTGATGAGGGTTTTGAACCCGAAACCGGTCCCAGGATGCTTGTTTCCGGTCCAGGGAAGACATGGCTTGGCAGTTCGGGCTGGACTGTTCCCATGAGGCACAGGGTCAGACTGATTTGCATATGGCCATGTCTGAACTGGGGTGGTGGAGTGAGCTAAAGAATGATGATGGATTAAACCCAGATCAGTTGACTGGGGGTGAGTGTTTGATTTGCTCTAACGCTCCGTCCATCATCCCCTTTGGTATCGCTTTGCTTTATTACAAGTGCATTATTTCCTAGTATTGTTAGTAAACTCTAAATCTGGCCCCACGAGTGTCAAACTGAGTGCTTGAACTCGGAACGAGAGAGGTAACAATGCAACTGTGCCTGAGAGCAGATGTACCGTACTTTAAGCCTACTTAAGAGATGGTGAGAGGAAGGGGACCTGGCCCCATGCCAGTGGAAATTCGCACTTGCCTAATGTAGTGAGTAGTACTTCGTTTCTGAGTGTATTAGAGTACTATCTTTTTAAAAATGACATATACTGGGTTTGACAAATTATTACGCTGCTTAGTGACTGTTGAGTTCTGTGCTTGATGCACCCCCACACTACCTTCCCCAGAGGCCTGACTGCTGAGAGTCAAGTGCTGAAGGAGTTGTATCTGATCCAGTTTGCAGAGTCATAGTAGGACAGGCATCGGGACATCAGAGGCAAATAAACCCAGCTGAAGCCTAGTAGTCTTTTTGCCCCCGAACAGACTCTGACAGTGTAGTAAGCACCAAAGTCTGGATATTACTCCCCATTATCGGGGGGAGGGGCAAACTTGTAACAGGTGCTATTTATCACACTCTGTATATACCAATCCCCAGGGTATCGTTATCTATCAGATGAGATAAATGTTGCATCAAACACCAGGCAGCTCTTAATGATGGTCTAAGTGTCTATCTGAAGTCTGTCATGAAATCAACAAATCAAATTATACTTACTGGAGGCGGAGGTACCACGTAGGACACCTGACCTGGCAACGCTATCCCCACCTAAAAAAGAAAACAAGAGAAAACCATTAAACAAAGCGGACAGGAGAAACTACAAATACAGAAAACCAAAGACACAGCGTTGATGCATGAGTGTTTACCACCAAAACAGGACACAGTCGTGGTCATGGGAAGGTGTGCCCACAGGCCCTGTGGGGAGCAAGAGAAAAAGATTCAAGGGGAAGAAGGAAACGTGGACTGGAACGCCGCGGGTAACCACAAAGGGGATGCTGTACTGTACCCAGACGTCTCAGCTCCTGCTGTGTGCAACGGATACTAGGAGGCCAGGCAGGGTAGACTACCTCCTCACATTCCAGATCTACCACGACCCAGGGCAGGGTCGTGTTTTCCCCGGTGGGTCCTGTCCTGGAAGCGCCTGATGTCTTTTCTTTCCCGCCCTCCTACCCTGCCAAATTGGGAATCCACTCATGGGCGCATCTAATGATCCAGACTGAGTCACTGGACACAATTAGTAGGGTGAGTTAGCAATTAACAGCTGAGAGGAATCCGAACACTAAAAATGTTTTTCTTGTTTTTCCCTTATTTTTGTTTATATAAAAATAATGACTTACAGTGGAAAAGACAGCATGGATAGTAAATTACGCTGTCCGGAATAGAAGTAGGACCGCAGAAGGTAAAACATAAGCTAGAAGTAGCCAAGAGAGACGTCAGAGCAATAGAAAAAAGACAACTCATGTTGTGTATTGTTTACTATCGAATGCTCCTTCTCGTGCTGCTCCCTAGCTACACTTAATGTTCTAGATTGTGAGGACAGTTCGTCCGAGGAGCCGGTGGAGCAGGAAGGGCGTTCAAGCAGTCTGTCTCCATTACCTATGGTGTTTCCAGCTTAAATAAATACTTGAATCTATTCCGTGGATCATCTTTACGCAACAATTTGGCGACGAGGATGGGATGTTAGTTAAAGTGAGAAATCCCAGTAAGGTGGGACACCAAGAACCTACGCGTGTGGGAGTATAGCGCTTGTGTTTTGAAGGATATTTACGCTTCACCAATCTGGAAGATTGTGGAACATTCTTCTCTGAAGATATTTTTCTGCCTTCAAGCTACGCTTTGCTTTTTACTTAATTTATTGCAGAATCTACTTCAAGCTGAGCCAGTTTAAGGACTTTGTTTACTGTCAATTTCTTTCGGGAACGGCTTTCGAATCATTCTGCCACCGGATTCTGTTTGTTGATCCTTCGTCCGAATCCTTCTGCTACCAGATTCTACTTGCTTCCGTCTTCCGGAACCTTGTTTCCTGCCGTTCTCTTTGGTTTTACGTGCTTCATCAAGAAGTTCCCTCACGTCATTCTTGACGCTCTACGTACTGCGTCCTTCATTGGACAATCTACTTCCTGGCAATTCATTCTAGGATTACGCTTTTACGGCGCGTATCCTAGCAACACTACGCTTCGGAAAGGAAACTTTCAATCTAGGATTCACGCTGTTAACGCGCGTATCCTAGCAGCGTTCATCTTCTTTTTAAGGAGAAGCTTTTCAACGTGTGGAATATTTTAATGCTCCTGCTCTGCCAATTGAACATTTTCACGCCTTATTTCTTCTATATTGAGCCTACATTTACATCATTACGTAACGTATATTGAAGTATATTGTGGCATTTTCTATGTGCTTATATTATCAATTTTCCTTTTACTGAATTTCATTGTTTTACTTTCCTATTTTGTCATAGTTTTATTTTCTACCTACCACTTATAGGCACACCTCATAACATTTTTGCAATTTATTATTGTAATAATGAGTACACAGAATTATTCCTTAACTCCACCTCAAGCATTTTGGCCAGCTGGGGGAGAGCCATGCATGAAATGGCCTCATTGGAAATCATATTTCCAAAGTTACCATGATACCATTGATTTAGAAGGTAAAATGAAACCTGAACAAAAGAAACGTATATTTTGACATTCTATTGGTCCCAATGGGTTGAAAGTTTATGAACAACTACCTAATGTTGTAGGCGTTGCCGATATTAATGTTTTTGATGCTGCCATTGCTGCTTTTGATAAATATTTACCTCCTAACGTTTGCATTGGAATTGTTAGGTACAAATTTTTCAAAAGAACACAGAATCCTAATGAGAATGTGGATGAATACGTGGCAGCTTTACGCAAACTTTACCTAGATTGTAAATTTGAAGGGTTGCATGAGCAGTTTATCAGGGATCAAGTTGTCATGCATGTTAATGATCCATCTATCCAAGAAAGACTCTGGATTAATGGTGACTCCAATTTATCTGATATTCTAGCTATAGTAAGAAAAGCTGAAATGTCAAGTCGGAGTTTAAAAGAGGTTAAAGGTAAAGATTCTGTTAAACAAGATGATGTTGTAAGCAAAATTAAAAGCAAAGAAAAGAGTTACATTTCTATTGACAAAACTAATGACAGAGAGAAAGTTGGTAAAAACTTAAAATTTCAACCGAACAAAAGGAAATAAATTTTCAGATGCTATCGCTGTAACAGTGAAACACATTTGGCGCATAGTAAATCTTGCCCTGCTCTTAAAGTGAAATGTTCTTCCTGTGGAAAAATTGGGCATTATACTAAAGTATGTAGGTCAAAGAAAACTTCTAAAGTGAAGTATGTTGAAGAAAGTGATGATTCTGATACTGAAGAATGAGTCAATAGAGTTTTTCACACCAAGGATTCATTCTTATTAATGGTTAATGATGATGGTGTTGTTAGAAAAAAACCTATGTGTTTAATGAATATTGGGGGTGTTCAAATCAACATTTATGCGGATTCAGGTTCACCTTATACTATTATTAATGAGAATGTGTGGAGAAATAGTTTTGTCGAACATATTGGAGAAAAGTTGTTTCCCACAAACATTAGGCCAGAAAGTTTCTCAGGTGAAAAGATTGATATGATAGGCTACAGATCTTTACTTTTCAAGTTCAAAGATAGGGAAAGTCAAGGGCATTTGTACATTGCAAAAAAGGCCCATCAGTTTTAGGTTGGCATGATCAAGGCAACCTTGGAATGATTCTTAATCCTAATGCGTCTGAGCCTGTCATGGTCATTGATGATGGAGAAGAGATAGGGAAAGTCATGTTAAGGAAAAGTATTTTCAGGGAAAATTGGCAACCTTACCAATTTTGAGCATTGCATTATCCTTAAAGACTCTGCTCAACCTAAAATTCACAAGGCTAGAAACATTCCGTTGCTGTTGAAGGACGAAGTACAAATGGAATTAGATAAATTATTACAACCGGATATCATTGAGGAGATTGAAGCAGCAGAATGGTTATCTCCGGAGGTTATTGCCAGACGGAGTAACGGCAAAATTAGGCTATGCATAGACTTGCGCTATCTTAATAACAACATTATCATTGACAAATTTCCATTGCCTAAAATCTCTGAAATGCTTGCTTCTGTGGATGGTGCCAAATGGTTCCCCTCCCTTGACCTATCTGCGGCATATCATCAGATTTCATTGCAAGAGGATTGTAAAAAGTACACTGCATTCATTACTCCCATAGGTTGTTATCAATACAAGAGAATGCCTTTTGGGTTGGCGTCTGCAGCCACAGTCTTCCAAAGACTAATGCATCACCTGTTTGGTAAAATAAAAAATGTCAAATGCTTTCAGGACGACATATTAGTATATGGTAAATCTAAAGAAGAACATGATTCTATTTTAAATGCAGTAGTGGAAATTTTGAATAATAGGAATCTCACTGTCGAGTATTCTAAGTCCAAATTTGCCAAAACATCTGTCTCTTATCTGGGACATGTTTTGAGTGCAAAAGGCATTTCACCTAAACCTGAATTAATTGATGCTATCATCAAAGCTCCAGCCCCTTCAAACAAGGAGGAGTTGAGATCGTTTTTAGGTCTCGCAGAGTTTTACTCCAAGTTTGTCATGGATTTTTCAAGCAAGATCTATAATGTGAGGCAATTGTTAAAACAAAAATGTAAATTTTATTGGTCTTCCAAGTGCCAGCAGGAATTTGAACAGATCAAAAAAGACATTGCCGGTGCTCCTGCCTTAAGAAATTTTAATCCTGATCTTGATAACATTGTCACAGTGGATGCCAGCAATAAAGGTTTAGGTGGTGTGTTAATTTAAAAAGATTCAAAAGGTTTGGAAACGACAGTTGCTTTTGCGTCTAGAGCCTTATCACCTTTAGAGGAAAAAACCTATGTGTTTAATGAATATTGGGGGTGTTCAAATCAACATTTATGCGGATTCAGGTTCACCTTATACTATTATTAATGAGAATGTGTGGAGAAATAGTTTTGTCGAACATATTGGAGAAAAGTTGTTTCCCACAAACATTAGGCCAGAAAGTTTCTCAGGTGAAAAGATTAATATGATAGGCTACAGATCTTTACTTTTCAAGTTCAAAGATAGGGAAAGTCAAGGGCATTTGTACATTGCAAAAAGGCCCATCAGTTTTAGGTTGGCATGATCAAGGCAACCTTGGAATGATTCTTAATCCTAATGCGTCTGAGCCTGTCATGGTCATTGATGATGGAGAAGAGATAGGGAAAGTCATGTTAAGGAAAAGTATTTTCAGGGAAAATTGGCAACCTTACCAATTTTGAGCATTGCATTATTCTTAAAGACTCTGCTCAACCTAAAATTCACAAGGCTAGAAACATTCCGTTGCTGTTGAAGGACGAAGTACAAATGGAATTAGATAAATTATTACAACCGGATATCATTGAGGAGATTGAAGCAGCAGAATGGTTATCTCCGGAGGTTATTGCCAGACGGAGTAACGGCAAAATTAGGCTATGCATAGACTTGCGCTATCTTAATAACAACATTATCATTGACAAATTTCCATTGCCTAAAATCTCTGAAATGCTTGCTTCTGTGGATGGTGCCAAATGGTTCCCCTCCCTTGACCTATCTGCGGCATATCATCAGATTTCATTGCAAGAGGATTGTAAAAAGTACACTGCATTCATTACTCCCATAGGTTGTTATCAATACAAGAGAATGCCTTTTGGGTTGGCGTCTGCAGCCACAGTCTTCCAAAGACTAATGCATCACCTGTTTGGTAAAATAAAAAATGTCAAATGCTTTCAGGACGACATATTAGTATATGGTAAATCTAAAGAAGAACATGATTCTATTTTAAATGCAGTAGTGGAAATTTTGAATAATAGGAATCTCACTGTCGAGTATTCTAAGTGCAAATTTGCCAAAACATCTGTCTCTTATCTGGGACATGTTTTGAGTGCAAAAGGCATTTCACCTAAACCTGAATTAATTGATGCTATCATCAAAGCTCCAGCCCCTTCAAACAAGGAGGAGTTGAGATCGTTTTTAGGTCTCGCAGAGTTTTACTCCAAGTTTGTCATGGATTTTTCAAGCAAGATCTATAATGTGAGGCAATTGTTAAAACAAAAATGTAAATTTTATTGGTCTTCCAAGTGCCAGCAGGAATTTGAACAGATCAAAAAAGACATTGCCGGTGCTCCTGCCTTAAGAAATTTTAATCCTGATCTTGATAACATTGTCACAGTGGATGCCAGCAATAAAGGTTTAGGTGGTGTGTTAATTTAAAAAGATTCAAAAGGTTTGGAAACGACAGTTGCTTTTGCGTCTAGAGCCTTATCCCCTTTAGAGGAAAAATTCTCGGTGATAGAAAAGGAGACTTTGGCTTGTGTTTGGGCTCTTGAACGTTTTAGGCCTTTCGTGTGGGGTAAAGCATGTGTGTTGAGGTCGGATCACAAACCTCTTGTCAAGTTATTAACTACTGAGGGCATGTTTAGAGCTTCAGCCAGGATAGCCAGAATGTCTATGAGACTCCAAGATTTTATCTATACTATTGAATATGTTCCTGGGAAAAGCAATGTTACTGCCGATGCCTTTAGACAGTGAGGAAGGTGAAGTGTCTGAATGGGAAGATTTTAGAATTGCATACATTTTTGATCAAGGCATAACATGCATTAAGAAAGAAGAATGGATTGAAGGGTGTTCTCGCGACAAAGTTTTAGTTAAACTGGGAGAATACATTAAAGATGGTTGGCCTAGCAAATCTAGTCTTACCATGGAACTAAGGCAGTTCTGGGAAGTGAGATGTGAATTGAGTGTTGAGGACAACATAACAAAAAGGGGAGAGAGAGTAATTCCTCCCAGGAGTCTGTTGAAGAAGATGGTGACTTTATGTCATGAAGGGCACATGGGCAGTGTCAGAACCAAACAAAAGGTCAAACAGTGGTTTTGGTGGCCTGGACTGGACTTGTTTGTTGAAAGATTTGTAAGGAATTGTTCCGCTTGTGCCAATTCCGATAAGCGTTTAAAAACATTGAAACCATCTATGTGTGAACCTATTGTTCCATATGGACCTTGGGAAACTTTAGCCATAGACATTACAGGCCCAATTGGAGAGAATCATAAGTTTGTTATTGCTTTGATTGATATGTTTTCCAGATGGCCTGTCATAAAAATTGTTGATAGAGTTGATTCTGATGCTGTCTTAATATTCCTGGACGAAGTTTTTCTCAATGAAGATATTCCTAAACTTATTGTTAGTGATAATGGTGTACAATTTGTTTCTGGTAAGGTACAAAATTACTTTGCCAAGGTTGGCATTAAACACAATACTACATCTCTTTATAACCCCAGCGGCAATGGCATGATAGAATGATTCAACAGAGTGATCAAAAATGCTGTTCAATTAGCCACGAAAAACAACGAAAATTGGGAAATCCAAGTGGTTAAAGCTGTATGGGCTTACAGAATTTCTGTGCATAGTGCGTTAGGAGTTTCCCCTTTTGTTGTCATGAGAGGAAGAGAAGCGCGAATGAAAGTTAATCCTGATTGGGTTCTGCATCCTATTAATAATGAGATTTCCATGGAGGATATTAGGAAGAGAATTGTGGATACCCATTTGAAGTATAAGGAACAATATGATCTCAAAACCAATTCCAAAGATGTTAGGATGGAAGTAGGGATGTTAGTTAAAGTGAGAAATCCCAGTAAGGTTAAAAAAGGGGATAGTCAAATTTTCTGATCCATTAACTGTTATGGAGGTCTTACGCAATGCTGTTTTGTTAAGTGATGGCAAAGTTTGGAATTTAAAAAGAATTGCTGTGGTTAATCAAGACTTAGCAAGGGATGATAAGTTTACCAAGAAGTCGGATTTGTTTGATGATTTTGAAGATCTTGACGTTTGTGATAGTTTGGCAGATAACAACACTGTGAACAATGATGTTGGTGGTAATTCTTCTAGCGTGATGAGACAAGATGGTGATTATAGTTTATTGAATGAAAATGTTGGAAATGATTGTGGCATTACGTTGCATGAGGAGTCTTCTGTTGAAGGCTGTTGTAGTAGTGCTTTGCCCAGAGCAAGCAATATTAAATCTTCTGATGGAAGTTGTTGCAGCAATGCTTTGCCCAAGACCAGCATGGATAAAACTTCTGAAGGTGGCAAACATGTTAGTTCTAAACCCAAATGGTTATCTGACTATGAATGTGATCTAGATGCTGTATAGCTTTGATTCATTCTCACTGTTGTTATTATGTTTAATTGTTTTTTTAATTTTTTTTTATTGTTTCATATTTTGTTCGGGGGAAGATGTGTTGTGTATTGTTTACTACCGAATGCTCCTTCTCGTGCTGCTCCCTAGCTACACTTAATGTTCTAGATTGTGAGGACAGTTCGTCCGAGGAGCTGGTGGAGCAGGAAGGGCGTTCAAGCAGTCTGTCTCCATTACCTATGGTGTTTCCAGCTTAAATAAATACTTGAATCTATTCCGTGGATCGTCATTACTCAACAACTCAGAAATGTAGCAAGAAGGAATGAAGCTGATATTTATGAGGATATTAGGAGGCAGTTTGGGGAGGAGTAAGAAGTGCTCGAAAAAGAGAATATAGAGGGAAGGAAACAACATGAAGAAAACAGAAAGCCAAAAATGTGCTTTTTCAATGTTTTTCTTTTTATTTCAAACCCCCGACTTATATCTACCATTCAGTTCTCCGACGGTTCACTAAAAGGGGTCTCCTGCCACTTCAATGCTGGAATCTAGAAAAGCAAGAGAAGAAGCATCAGAATCCTGGAGAAATATAAAGGACGTACAAGAACGCACGAGTGCCCACCTAAAGGGATTGCACAGACTGTCACCCCAGTGCCGTCTTAACAGCATTACAGGCCCCCAGGCAAAGCAGTGCACTGGGCCTTGCCTACACAACCACTCACAGGAATAAAAATGTTTAACAGAAAATTAGTGTTAAATTCTGGTCTGCATGGGGCCCCTATGGTCGCAGGGCCCCCGGGCAACTGCCCAGCGTGCCCATGCGTTAAGACGGCTCTGTGTCACCCTAATATATCACAAATGTGACTGTTTTAAGAAAGCCCTGAAATAAAAACAATGGAGAATTTTCTAAAACAGCATCCAGCATTTTTCATCGAGTGGAAGCTTAGCCCATGCAGAAAGGGTTTTAATAGCAGCATTTGGATTGATTTTAACTGAATGTATCAAATTTCCCTCCTGATGAGGGACATTCAGTGCTGCCAGGTTTCAATATTTCACGGTCATCTGTGTTCAGGTAAAATATTTCTTAACTGTGAATGCCATACAGGATTGAAATGGTCTCTTATGGTCACAATACTGGACAGGGACTTCGCCGCACTAGCGTGTTCTGACCAGGAGGAGTTCTCATATTATCGAGCCGCTTAGGAGTGTATCTGGAAGCCTCCTCCATATGTTGGAAAGCCTCCTTCTTCCTCTTCAATGGTTATGCAGCCCTTGGTATGTGTGCATCCATCACAAATATCATAATGTCAATCTTTGAGTATGCTTGACTGACTGGTATTGAGAGAGACTCTCGGGACAGGTAAGCAATAGGAAGGGAATAGACAAGGAATCCTAACACTTGGAAACAGCTAAAAAATCCAAGGTAATGATGGCTAAAAGTGACAGCAATAGATTCAACTATTACTTCCAGATTATAAATGAAAGAGGGACTAATCCCCTCTAGCGGAGTCCCCGTCCTCTAAACGACTGAGGGCCATATTATCAAGAACGGCGCAAACATTATCGCCGCTTTAGCGGCAGGAAACTGCCGCTAAAGCGGCGATAAGGGGCTTGATAATATGCCCTAGAGAATTCCAATAGAAACCCAGGTTTGATGTCCTTGACACCAGAACCTGGGCTTCTATTGGAATTCTCTAGGGCATATTATCAAGCCCCTTATCGCCGCTTTAGTGGCAGTTTCCTGCCGCTAAAGCGGCGATAATGTTTGCACCGTTCTTGATAATATGGCCCTGAGTTTCATCTAGAATCGATGTTCCTAAGTTCTGGAAAGGTCTTCTCTGGCTTTTGAGGGAAATAGTTCACTGTAGAAAGCTGGAAAGGCCTGCTTCCAAGAACTTGTCCTTACAGTGCAAATCCCTGGGTACTGCAGATCAGCCCAAAAAGGGAGCAGGAGTACCTACCTCTTCTCTACCCATACTGTGGCCCAGACTATTCATTTTTAGTAGTTACCCAAGGCTTGTTCTCTGTGATAACTGGTGGCTGATGAAGACCACCAAGAGCCCTGGACTAATTTTACTGAGCAGTGTCAGTGTGGCTCCAGTTCCATGGAAATCAGAGACATAATTTTGCACAATAAGTGGATAACTGAAGTCTAAAGCCTTCAGTACCAATGGTTCATAAAAAAAAGTAGTATTCAGTTTGTCAATGGCCTATTAACACTCATCGGTCCATTTAACTTGCTTGGGCTCCTTTCAGACACTCAGGGGGATATTCTCAAGAACGTGTGATAATTATCGCAAAATTAGCTTAACGCAACTTTGCACATCGCAGTCTATCGCGGGAAAATAACGCTGTGTTAACGTTGTATTCTCAACTCGGCGGTACCATGCGATAGTCTCACGCTAACGCGTCAAATGACCGCGATAAAATTACCGTGACGGCAAAAAAACGCAAAACACGAACGCGAAAAAAGTTGCAATGTGGCCAACCGCGATAAAAAAATCAGCGACAACCAGCCACAGGCCTGCAATTCCCACGTGTCATGCGGGAAAATGCACTATAAAAGCACCGAAAAACACAAACAAAATAATTCAAACTGCGTAGCACCATGGAGGAAGCCGGAGCAAGTACAGAGGACGACCAGAACCCCACAAGCCCCCAGGAGGACCAGCCTGGGACCTTGGGGTCACAGAAGGGCAAGGAGAAGAAGACGAGGAAGACGAGGTTCAGCCGCAGGAAAACAGGATCATCATCACGGAGGTGATAGAACACCACCAACAACTGTTCGTCACCTCCAACGTGTCATTGGCAAATAAAAATGCAATATGGCAGTCCATCCTGGACAAGGTGAATGCAGTCGGAGTGAGGAGGAGGACAATTGGAGAGGTCAAGAGGCGCTGGAATGATGCGAAGCGCAAAACCCAGAAGAAACTCGCTGACAACCATCAGGCAGCAATGCAGACTGGAGGTGGCAGTCCAGCGGAACACCAGGAGCTGGATGAGATGGAGGAAATGGTGGCCACAGTTATCAGTGGGGAGACGGTGGCAGGAGTTGGGGGTCCGGACACTGCTCGACATGACCTGACACAACAGCACCAGGGTGAGTACCGAACAGGGACTGGGGGTACGGGGGGAGATGGGCACAATGGCACACATGCACAATTAAGTAGAGCACACTGCACACCCACAATGACTTTGGATCATGTCCCTGATCCCCTTGGCACACTGCAGCACACATACAAACAGCAAGTAGGCCCCCGTCCACTATGGGCACAAAGGGGTCCCTCACCACACAGCACCAATCTCACAACCAACCCATGCACACGTGTCAAAACCAGCAAAGCTGCGTGTCTGTGAGCCACACTGACAATGCAAGTGACACTGCATGACGAACAGCATGGCTGCAGTCCAATTATCATGACATGGTGCACGCCACGACACTGAGGTGGCTGAGTGTGGAACACATCCATAAAGGAGCAGGTCACACTCTGACACACCCAAGTGCACAAACAACCCCTGACGTCAACAACACATCTGCGTGTCAGTACGGGCAAGACAAGGGCCACAACATGCAGACCAATGCATCAGACACTAACAGGCAGCATTCGGTCATGGTACAGTTCCACATGACAGGCGTTGTGCATGTGCCCAGGATGTTCTGCCATTGCGTTGGTGGCTCTCGTAGAACCGGCACTCTTCTGACCTGCGGCAGTTATGTGGATGATATGCCACAGCTCAGAGCAATGAGTCGTATGTGTGTGCAACGTTTGGACGTATGGGTTGTTGTGTACGTAAGTGTCAAGGGCATTCCATGCAAGAGTACCTTGAGCAAGAACTTCTGTGTGTGGGGTGTGGATACGTTGGTCTTTTATTAGCGCTGTGCGTAGTGTGGGAGTTGTCATCATCTGCTATGGTATCTCTCTCAGGGGGTGCCTACCGCATGCAAGACCAAGGTCGGAGGTGCAGATGTCCTTCCGCCTTATGTATTGAGACAAAGGAGCTTTCATCCCTAATGTTAGTCTGACTACTGCTTGCATTCTGGAAATATGATGTGGCTTTCACGCTGCAATTGAGGCTAGGCCTTAGGCTTATGGTGCACCAATAGCGATACACACACAACAGTTGGCATGCATGAGCCAAGAGCCCGAGTGGCCTTGCGCTCCTTGTACAATCCCTTCGTGCGCGGCCGCCCTCCGGGTGCATGCAACATTGTCGATTGCGGGCCGTGTGGCGCAGACACTGCAACAGATACACACGCATCAGTTGGTTTCCTGTCCAGCCCAGAAATGAACCACGCCCAGAGCCCAGGGATAATTATTCACACCCCTACCCTGGCCTGGTGTACGCCAACCCAGCCCACTCGGCTTACGTATAAAGGGGGGGGACGACGACGCTACGTGTCCCAGTTCTTCCCCACTGCCGGAGGTGACATCGCTGCGTCCGCCTGGCATATCACGAGACTCAATCAGAAAGGGTCCATGACTTGCGTTGTACAGAGTTGGTGGCACCAGAAACACTGCGGCCGGCACGGGCCTACCGCCACGGGACGGTGACTTTCGGTGCACTGAGGTAGGGGCACCTTAGGTGCTGAGCGGGTGTGCAGCCTGCGATGATGCCGTGTGCACTGATATGATCTCTGCCATTGCGAAATCAAGACCCAGAATCACGTGTGTGACCTGGTGGCCCGCGGGGCTGCATGATGTGGAGGCTGCCAAGGTCGCGGGCCCCGCGTTTGGAGCTTGCACCGGCACGTGGTGGGCCCTCTTGGAGACACACTGGTGGCGGAAGGTGAGCAGTGAGGCCTGTGTGCGCAGGGGCGGGCAAACACCGCTGGGTGGCGGGAGGGGCTGGGGTGCAGCAGCCTGTGTGCGCAGGGGCGGCCAAGCGATGATGGCGTGTGCAATGATATGAACTCTGCCATTCATAAATCTGGACTCTGTTTCACATAAGGTACCTGGTGGACTGCAGTGTATGCCGGCACGTGGTTGGAGGTACACCGGTGGCAGCAGGTGAGCAGTGAGGCCTGGGTCCGCAGTGTCGGCACTCTCTCTCCCTCTCTTCCTTTCACTGTCTCTCTCTCTTCCTCTGTTACTCTCTCTCTCCTTCTCCCTCTCTTCCTTTCACTGTCTCTCTCTCTCTTCCTCTGTTTCTCTCTCTCTCTCTCTCTCCTTCTCTCTCACTCCCCCTTTCTCTCTCTTTCTCTCCCTTTCTTTCTCTCACTCTTTCTCTCTCTCTCTGTCCTTTGATGAGCGCATGACACACCTTCTTATCTTGAATTTTGTCTTGCAGGCTGTGTCTTACAGATTGTCCAGAGAAGACCCGCCATGACTCTTCCGAATAGTTGTTTTGAGTTAAATTTGAATAAAATAATTTGTTTGGAAATTCAAAGATGAATGAATGATTCTCCTTTTTCTGACCACACATGAATGTTAATTGTTGTACTTGTGCGACATCAGGCGAATTGTTTTGTTCATGTTTCGTAAAGTTGATGTAAAATATCTTTGTCTGGGGTAGGGGCCCGGGGGGGGCCAATGTGGGGGGGGGTGGCGGTGGGTGTTGTGGCCCTCTTGGGTGTCCGGCTGCATGATGAGTAGCTCCATGGCATCTGTTGTTCTTCTGGTGTGGCTGTGGGCTGGGCTCCCATTTCTGGTGCAGGTTATCGTCCGACTTAATACCAGGAAAGAGCAGGTGTTAATTCCCTGCTGCTAACGCGCCTTTTCGCATGTTTTGTGATCTTATCGCCGATCTGGCTGGTCGTTGAGAATGTTGCGAAGTGGTGTTGTCGCGGGTTTTTGCACGGGAACGCCTACTCTGCATCTCATAGCGTTAGTTGCCGGTGTCATCCGTGGCGATGTTTTTTGCGGCTGCTATCACAGGAAAACTGGCGATATCGGCTGTTAGCACCAGCTTGTGAATAGGGCGATAAATCTATCGCCACTTTGGCTGCGATAAAGTGCCGCTAACTCGGCGATGAGTCGTTGAGAATATGCCCCTAAGAGTACTATAACAATTGAAAAAGTGCACCACACAGTTTCAATAGTATCCAGTGATCCCAGTATTACCCTTTCATGATTGCGAGCCATTCAAGTCTCCCTGCCTTTGATAATTTCTTTATTGGCATGAAGATGTTGCACTTTTCACCACTCCATTATTGAGTTCTGCATAATCTGGTACTTGCCTGCTTTGATAATGACTGAGTTTAGCTCTCTGTACCATCAAGTGATCCTCCTTGCTGGTATGGAACGCACGATGCCATCTAGACAGGCAAGATAGAAAACATCCTTCTTAGCTAAGATGTCAGGCTGTAGGTGTTACTAATATTTAAGTCATATCATTAAAACGATACAATGACATAAAATACGAACAGCAGTTAAGACAAAAAATTAAAATCTCATTCACAAAATTAGTAAGCAATCAAACAGCAGAAGAACACAGAAAACATTCACATTAATCAAACGATTTAAAAACTGAAGTACTTGGCCATTTTTGTTATAGCAACGTCCGCAAATTTTACAATCCTACCCTTAAGAGTTATTTCTGTTTAAACATAATTCAACAGCAGCTTTCAAAGAACAGATGCCTTCATGAATAAATACATTTCCATAAAGTTAAAGCACTTAATTAAAGAAAATTTCCAATTCCCAAGACGAGTACACAAAACAAAAAACTTACGTAGGAGTCACACTAACTTTGACCAACCACTATCCCGATCTACCCCTAACAAATACAAAGTTCAGCTTAGACCCAGAGAGGTGTGGCGCAGTGGCCAGAGCGGCTGACTCCGGAGCGGGGCTCATGGTTCGATCCCCGGCGCCGGCTACAGCTCAGCGTCATGTGACTCTGGGCAATAGCTCGCTTAGTCTCCCCGACGGCCCGCAGCGCCTTGAAACCCTTAGGCGGGAGATATGTTCGCGCTTTACAAATAGGAAATATTATTATTTTCACGTCCGTAGTACAAACCTAATCCCCTCAGTTGCAATGAACGCACTGCAGCTGTGTCTGTTTGCATGGGATTATCAAACAAAGCATCAGGTACCTATCAAAATGTTCTTTCAGCAGTGAAGGCCATAAACAATATATACAACTTGTGACAGTGATTCCTCGAAAAAACAACATGATCTACAGTTTTTCAAAGAACAGTGGCGGCTGTCCCCAGATCCTTCTTAGTGAGAGCATCAGGAATCTGATTCTGAGGATCTTGATATGATACTACGATTTAATGACGCCAGCAAATAGCATTAGACTTCACCAGAGCTGTACGAGTTAACGCTATACTGAGACAGGTTTTACTGTATGCATCTCTGCAAGACCCAAGGACTGCATTTAAAGGTCAGCCATCGACCTGATGCTTTAAAGTCTGAAAACAGGGTACTGCTCCCCAATAGCGGCCACTTTCAAGGATGTCGAGTTAATTTTGTAACATAATAGACCAGAAATTCAGGTCGGGTCCAACTTGTCCGAGAATTGGCCAAAAGATTGCTTTGATGGAACCCTGTTTTGCTCCATGGGCTGGTTTTGCATAATGCACAATACATGGTAAGCGCTGTCTGAGCATGCCAAACTCCAGCCTTATCTATGTATGGCTTGTTAAGGGAAATATCTCAAAAACGTTTTGGAAAAAATGTATATTGTACCAAACAACACCAGGAAGGCATATTTTGTGGGAAGGTTTTAATGCAATTCAATTGCAGTAACTTGAAATTCACATTTAAAATGGGAAGCATAAATCAATACTGCAGCTTTGCATATAATATTCTGTAGAAAAAGTTATTTACCTTTGATAACGCTTTTTCGGTAGAGACTTGATCTAAACACAGATTTCTCTCTTTATTAATACCTTCAGGTGCCAGACTGGGTCCAGAGATTTTTCAATAGCAACTTCCTAATACATCGGTAGATGGCGGTGCATAGCTCTGCGTTGGATCAGTCCCGCTCCAAATGTGATGTCGAGGCCACTATGACTGAACCACCTCTGCCCGCTGATATCAGTTTCTTTCTGATCTCTGTCTGTGCTGCTGGACACGGAGCCCAAAGAAATCAGAATTAGTCAGCATGCAGTTCTCTAGCTTGGGATTTTATTAGCGGACTGTTTGAGTCCCGTTCTGCAGAACAGGGAGGTGGGTGGGTCAGTGAGGAATCTGCGGTTAGATTCTCTACCAGAAAAGGCGTTACCAACGGTAAATAACTTGTTCTTCTGATAGACATTTCTAACCACATATTCCTCACCTTATGAATAGATACAAAAGGAGTACTTCCCCTTGTGGTGGGTTTGTGGAATGAATGAATCAGACCAGGAAATCTTGCAGGACAGATCGGGCAAAGTGCCCATCCCGCTAGACCTGGCTGTCCAGGCAATGGTGCATTATGAACGTTTGGAGCAATACCCACTTAGGCGCCTGGCAGATGTCCACGACCGGCACATGGTGCGCAAGCACAGTGATAGCAGCCTTTGCTCTGGTGGAATGAGCACGCTAGTCATCTGAGGGCTGATTCTTGGCTAGCCAATAGCAGATTTTGTTGCATAATACAATCCATCGGGAGATAGTTCGGGAGAAAGTTTTCTTTTTTGGCTTCAGAGAAGCACACAAAAAGTTGGTTGTCTAATCCATGGTTTCTGGTCCAATCAAGGTAAAAACTGAGGGCCCTCCTATGATAAAGACGGTAGAGATGTTCCTCTTCCTTGGAAGGATGAGGTGGAGTGTAGAAAGATGGCAAGGTAATGGATTGTCCTACATGAAAGGGAGTGACTACCTTCAGCAGGAATGCTGCTTTTGTCCGGAGGGCCAACTTGTCTAGAGGGTGTGCACGGTTGCTGACCCAACAAAGTCTGAAGTTCACTCATTTGCAAGGCAGATGTTATGGCAAAGATTTTTGGTAAGTAGATGTAGAGAACAGCTGTGCATGGTCTCAAAGGTAGTGCACATCAGGTAGGTGAAAACCAAATTAAGGTCTCACTGTGGCATTACAAAAGGTGTTGATGGGAACACGTGGCCCAGCCTCTTCAAAAAACACATCACAGTAGGTGATCTAAAGAGCGATGGCTGATCTGGCAAACGCAGAAAAGTTTAAAAGGCTGATAGATAACCCTTTGCTGTTGCTACACAAAGCCTTGCTGGGCTAAAGAGAGATAAAACAGTAGAATGTTCCATAATGTTGCCTGTAAAGTCAGAATTTCACAAGAACACCAAATGACAAATTTCCCCCAGTGTACAGCATATATAGATTTGGTGAAAGGATGTCTGGCTGCCATAATGACATTAACCACTTTGAGTGGGAGATCACAAGCCATCAACCATTACCATTCACTCTGCACGCGTGAAGGTGTAGGTTGTGCGGATTTGAGTGCTGAACCCGACTGTGCTGTTGCGACAGGAGGTTCTCTAGAAGGGGCAGCTGAAGTGGGGGGCACGTGCTCATGGCCAGAAGTTCTGGTACCGAACACACCTCGCCCAGTCTGGGGCCAGTAGGACAACTTGGGCAGGATATTTCTTGATCTTTTTCAGCACTCCGGGCAGGAGAGGCAGGGGTGGAAAGACATACAAGAGTCCTGAACTCCGAGGAGAAAGGTGTACATGAGGGAGAACTGTCTTGGGAACTCCAGTGCTCTGAAGCTCGAACACTGCATGTTATCTGCTGTGGTGAATAGGTCGAACAAGGGTTCTCCCAACTGTGTAATGCCATGTACCACCTGTGAGTGCAATTGCCAATTGTGATCCTCTAGGCAACGTTGCCTGAGTTTGTCCACACTGGCGTTAAAGATTCGGCCAGGTGGTGGGTGATCATTAAGATGCCCTCTGTGTTCATCCACTTTCAGACATAGAGCCTCCTGACTCAGGACACACACCTCTCTGTTGTTGCAGTACAACATGGAGGTCGTGTTGTCTGTGAGAACCTAAATGCCTTCAGTGCCAAGAAAATAACTCACAATTCCAGAAGGTTGATGTGGAAACCAGAGTTCCCTTATCTTCACCTCTCCCAAACGACCTCCCCAACCCAGCAATGATGCATCGTTCACAACCGTTAGGTCTGGGTGGGGTAGGGAGAGGGTTTTGCCACCGGTGCAATTGCAGTTCAGAAGCCACCACTGCAGGTCTTTTTGCAACCTCCTTTGTCAACTGGATGGAATCTGATAGATTCCCTTCGTGCTGAGCCCAATGGGACTTCAGATCCCACTACCGAGCCTACATGTGTCATCTAGCATGGTGCACAAGCAGCAAACATGAGGACAACAAATCTCAGAGCTGCTAAAATGGAGACCCCGGTCAAGGGTTGAAACACTGGGATCATAGCCTGAATGTCCTGTACTTGTTGAGGTGGAGGAAAACCTCAGAAGAGCACTGTGCCCAGGATGGCTCAGATGAATGGGAGAAGTTGTGAAGGAGTCAGCACGCCACATTGATGGAAAAACCCAATAAAGTCAACAGGTCGTTCGTCGTGTGGAGGTGGTTTACGACTGTTTTAAGTGAGCCCATCTTCAGTAGTAAGTCATTGAGGCAAGGGAAGACTCCACAGATGGGCTGCAAGCACTATCATCATCCCCTTTATGAGCACCCGAGGTGCATTGGTAAGGCCAAAGGGGAGAGCAGAGAACTGGAATGCTTCTGGCCTACCTGAAACCATAGGTAACGTCTGTGTGATTTAAGGATGGGGATGTGAAATTAGGCATCCTGCAAATCTAACATCACCATCCAGTTTCCTGGGTCCAGAGCAGACAGAACATGGGCTCGGGTTAGCATCTTTAACTTTTGCTTCTAGAGGAAAAAGTTCAGAGGGCGTATATCAAGGATGAGATGAAGGTCTCTGTCCTTCTCCAGTGGCAAGAAATAAGAGGACTAACAGCCAGTCCCAATCTCTGTTGCCGGACCCACTCTCTAAAGCTCCTTTGGCCAAGAGAGTCTGAATTTCTCCTTGAAGTATGGACAGGTGGTCCTCCGGATGGTGTTGTGGTGTGGGTAGCATATCTGGGGAGTGAGACAGGTTGGGAAAGGAGTAACTGTGTGCAACAATTTTGAGCAGCCGGAAGCAGTATGTGATGGTGCTCTACCTGGGGCAATAGAAGATAATGTGAACTCCCTCTGGGTGATCATGTGCTGCCTTACGGGGAGTTAAAGCAGTTTTACTGCAGCTGTGGGAATGGGGGGCCTGGTGTCTGGGTAGATCATTGCCCCTCGGGCCTAGGTGCTATTGGCCTGATTGTCAGCCTCTATCCTGAAAAGACTGAAAGGACTGATAGGACTATTTTTGCAGGGTCGCATTCTGACTGTCTCTGCTGGTATCCTCTACAGAAGCCTCGAAAGGGGCGAAGTTGCTGAGGGAGCTGCCAAACAAACGGAGCTAGGCCTTTAAATGTATCCAAGTACAATTATGCCTTTGCTCCAAGGAGCCTGGAGCTATCAAAGGGAATGTCCATTAAGGTTTGCCGGACTTCATTGGAAGAGCCAGTGTAGCAAATCCAAGTGTGGCGCCTAAGCACCACACTGGCCCCTGCTGCCCAACCCAGATAGTCAGGAGTGTCCAGGTTTGAGCATATATAATAGTTTGCAGCATCCTGGACATCTCAAATGAGAGTCTGTTGGGTTGGGGGATAGCCTGCAAGATGTCTGCCACTCTAGTCCATACTGCATGCGAGTACCCTCTCAGGAGGCAGCTGGTGTTGACTGACAAAAGGGCAAGGCTAGTAGACTGAAAAACAAGTGTTTAGCATATGTTTCCATGTGTTTGAATTCTCAATCGGCCAGAGTGATCGGAAAAGCATTCTGATAAATTCTGCCGGTGGGCACCTGCATCACTAGGCTTTCTGGAGGGGTATGATGCGAGAGGAAGTCCGGCTCACTGGGGCAGGCCTATACCGCCTTGCTACCTGCTTGTTGATTGAGGGGCACGATCCTGGTTTCGTCAAGCGTCCATCAGAAAAGCCTCATTAAAGGGGGGAAGAGGTTCTTGACTCGTCTGTTCTGGGTTATGGACCTCAGTCAGGTCATTTATTTTGACCTCTATAGTGGGTTCAATACTTCTGTCGCTCTCCTGATCCCAGTTGCGATGGAGGCAGATTCTTCTGTTGCCATTGCAGGATTATGGGTGGAAAGGCCAATATCTAGAAAGGTATGCTGGCCAATGTCCTCTTGTAAATCATGAATAAGGTTTTCATCAGGGTTATTTTCGGCAAATTGTTGGGATGTTTCAGGGCCCAAATGGAAGTAAAGAAAGTTTTGTTTGCGACCTCAGAGGGAGTTGAAGATGATTGTCGGATCTGACAAAACTATCGGCTCCACTTCCGGCGTTTTTGACCTCACTGCCATCTCTGAGGCTCAAATTGGTGGCACTGAAGGTGGTGTTAGGCATTGTACTTGGGCTGGAGTGAGTTGAGCAGAGCTCGAAGAAAGGACCGGTCTTGGGTTGAGGGGCAAAGTCTGCACTAGGGACAGATCTACCAGCGGTAATGACTGGAGGCCAACTCGAATCCTTAGGGTCTGAGGCTCTCCAAATGGATTTGGAGGGGTACCAAAGATAAGGAACATGGCCAGTCCCAGCTCCTGGAGCTGTTGTGGCATTGCCAATAGCCTGCAGCCATTGGGGCACATCGGGAGCAAAGTCAGAATTGTTTCCGAAGTTGTGGAATGACTCCTAGGCCTGGAGATAACCAGGACGCCGCAGAAGCTGAATGGTGGGAGTGGTGGGACAAAGGAGAGCCGTGTTTGGAATTATTATGTTTTTGGACTTACCTGAACTTTGTGACTTTGATGATGATCGATCACGAGTTCTGGCTCTGGATGAGAGTGCGTCCATGCCCTTGACCTTGACCGGGTCTTATTTGACATCCTTTCAAGTTCCGCAATGGCAAGTTTAGCTTTGCGGTGATGGACGGCCTTTCATTTCATCTTAACGCAGCAGTAATAAGACACCGAGTTGTGGTTGGAGCCGAGATACCACTGGCAGACATTGTGGTGATGGTCACCGGCATCTGGCGATGACATTCTCATTTTGAAACTGGTGGTCTTAGGAGGAGTCCCTTGCACACTGTTCTCTTTTTTTTTTACTATGGGGAAGGGGGCCCACAGCCCCCTTTCCGGGTCGATTTCAGTCCCGGGGACCCCATCCACTGGGGCCTGGCCATGTCACGTGGGTGCCCCTAGGGCACCCAGTGTGCAAAGGGACCGCGGGGAGAGCCTCAAGGCCCCCGCAGTCCCAGCCGGCAAGACGCCTACTGCGGTAGCTGGCATTGCTCTGACAGACAGGGGGCTGCTGAAAGGCAGCTCCCTGTCTGACAGAGCAGTTGTACATCGGTTTCTCTGCACGCATATTTGCATGCAGGGAAACAGATGAAAACTCTGCTTTCTGCAAGCCGGAGCTGTTTGACAGGAAAGTCCGTCCGCCGCTTTTCTGCCGGTCGGCAATCGTTACGATTGCCGGCCGGGCGGAGCTGGGGCACATATATGGCACCGCCATCCATATTATGATCTTTGCTTTTCACGGCCTTTCCATGGCGGCGATGCCGCCATGGAAAGGCTGATGGGGTATTGCTATGGGGGGCCCGTTGCGGGCCCCCGGGATAGGGGTGCACTTGGGGGTACCCATGGTACCCCCTGCATGTCCATGCACGAGGTGGCAGGCACCGCACGGTGCCTGCCACGTTGTGCATGGAAATGCGCAACATGGCATTTTACCATTGCGGCGGGTGCTGCAGCCAGCAGCACTCGCCGCAATGTTAAACCGCCAGCTGCGACCGCCGCGGTGGCGGTCGCATCATAATTAGGGTGGCGGGCCCGCCGCATGGCAGGCGGGCGGTCCCGCTAGGTGGCGGGCGGACTATAGTCCGCCCGCCATTCTAATGACCCCCACAGAGTTTTATTTTATTGATGGTACTCCCAACATATTTCATACTACAAATACATTCCAGTACATAAATCACGAAGTCTGTTTCATATGTAATCCATTGCTCTATTTCCTTCGTTTTTTCATATATTGTTTTATATTCTTTGGTGTTATATCCATAAGTAGAAGCCTTGCATTTTGGACATTAGCTGAAGCCTTTCTTTTTGTTCATAAGCCAATTTACAGAATTCCCCTCAGCATAATCTCCGGTGTTAAGTAATTTTTTGTGAGGAGGTCACCTAGGGCAGCTGATTTCCTGTAGGTGATACTTGGAAACTTCAAGAGTACAGCTCCTAGATCCTTGTCCATTTTTAAAAGTTTCCAGTTCTCTCGTAACAGTACTCTTACTTTCTGATTAGAAATGTCAAAGTCTGCAATGTATCTGATGACTTATATTTCATTATCAGACTTGGTTTTTCTGTTCTTTGCCACCAACAATGTTTCTTGTTTTTTGGTCCCAGCTCTCCTTAGGGCATCCTCTAAAATCATGTCTGGATATCCTCTGATGTGGAATCTTTTAAACATTTCTTTAGATTGCAGTTTAAAATCTGATTCTTCTGAGCAACTGCATCTAGCTCTCAAAAAGTCCCCCACAGGGCACACTCCATTTCAGAGACTGGGGATGCCCACTGTTCGCATGTAATATGCTGTTGGTAATTGTGGGTTTTCTATATAGTTTTGTGCAGATTTTCTCTTTGTCTATGTAGACCCTATTTCCAGATAATTTCTTTCTTTCTCCTGGATATCAAAGGAAAACTGTAGGTTCAGTTTAATGTGGTTCAAAGACTTTAGAAAGTTTTCCAAGCCTGTCTTTTCTCCCTCCCAAATTAGAAACAAATCATCTATAAAGTGGACCCACAGGACAATTTTCTCAATGCTCCTTTTATTTTGTTCACTCCATGATATCTCTGCTTCCCACCATCCCATTAGAAGGTTTACATATGTGGGCGCAAATGACATGCCCATTGCAGTTCCCTGTACCTGTAAAAATACTTGTTGTTGAATAGAAAAACATTATGATGGAGGCAGAAATTGATCATCTCTAACAGCATGCTTGAATGTTCTAGTAGGGAAGCGGAGCGAGTCTGCAGAAAATATTTGCATGCTTCTATCCCATCTGTGTGTTGAATGGAGGTGTATAGGGACACTACATCTACTGTTGCCATGTGATAGTTTGATTTCCACAGTAGGTCATTAATTCTGTTTAAAAAGTCTTGTGAGTCATGAAAATTAGAGGGAGGTTCTTTAAATAGGGAAATAAAAGTACATCAATGAATCTCAATGTATTTTCTAACAACGATCCTATTGAGTTAACAATAGGTCTTCCTGGGGGATCCACCAGGTTCTTATGTACCATTCGAAGAAAATAAATCGTTGGCATGATTGGATGCAGCGTTTTCAGATAATTGAGTTCTTCCATATCAGGGAGACCAATGTTGTTCCATTTATTTAGCATGAGATGGAAAATGCGCATATATTCCTTACTTGGATCTTCAGAAAGTTTCCTATAATGGTGTTTGTTGTTCAATTGTCTTATGGTCATATATTTTTCCCGATTTAGGATTACGATATTTACTCCTATATCACTAGATTTTAAAATTATATTTTTATCCTGTTGTAAATCGATCAGAGCTTCCCATTCTTTGCTTGTTATGTTGTTATGGGGGTTCATTTTATTTTTCTTATTTTTATTTCCCTTGGATACTATTTTTGTCAGTTCTTCCACCATAACTTCATGGAATAAATCAATTTTATTCCCTTCAGGGTGATGTGGAGAAAATGTCGATTGCAGTTTTACTCCACTCTCTGGAACAACGTCTGTTGGTATTTCCAGATGCTCAAATAGAGCTATATACAACATGTTGTCAATGTCCTGAGTATGTATCCCTGATGCTTCCATTTCCAAACTCACTAATGTTCGTAATGGAGTTAGTTCTTTAGCCGTTATCTCTGAAAGCATGGGTTTTAGTTTTCCATTTTTTTGTTGTTGTTCCTTTTGTGCATAGAATTTCTTTAATTTCATTTTCCTAGTAAATTTGTAGAGATCAATTCTGGCATTGACAAGGTTAAATCTCGATGTGGAGCAGAAGGTCAATCCTTTGTTCAATAATTTTATATGATGTTCATTCAAGCATTTGGGGGAGAGTTTAGTGATGAGATTGTTCTCTTCTTCCATTCCACTTATTATTCTTTTTCATTTCGTGTTCCTCGCCCTCTTTTTGCTCCCTTTTGATCTTCTTGTTTTGAGGGATTTCTCACGTTTTGTTCATTCTCTCTCTTCCTCTCTGTCTGGTGTTCATTTGCTACAGTTTCATCTCCCCTGAAAAATTCAGTCTGGGGAGTGTGCCCGTGAGATCTTCGTCCCTCGAACTCACTTTGGAGCTTTCTACACTGGAAGCAACTGATACTGACCCCTTCATTTTGGTGTCTGCGGTTTGTCTGGAGTAAAGGTGATCGAATCTCTTCACGAAGGTGTAAATTCTACCCGCGGCATAATCTCCTCTGTCACAATTGAACTTCTTTTCTTTCTTTTGTTCCACCTCCTGTTCATGTTTCTCCAATTCTTTCTACATGTTAATCAAAGCATTCTTTATTTCTTCCTTTTCTTGAGCGTTCTCTAAGGCTTCTTCAAGTTCTTTGATTTTTCCAACAACCTTTGATAATTTTCTTTCAGCGTATATAATTAAGGTTCCAATAAGTTTATTCGAACATTCAGTGGTGTCCTCTTGCCACTTTTTAGATAGATCTGGATCCAAATCACTCAAAGTAGGTAGCACAAATATACATAATTCCCTTGGTATCCTTCTGCAGTCTAAATAATTTTTTTATGTGCTCATCTCCCACCATTTATTTATTTCAGTTATTCTTGCTTGCTCTGGTTCTTTAACCAGCTTTAAAGGTGTCATGTCGGTTGGTTTTATACTTGCTGCACCTTCTGTAAATGTGCTTTTTCCAAATAGTTCTTTCGCCCTTTGCTCTCGTTTTGCCCGTCTTTTTGCCATGAATGGTGCACCAATCAGCTCTTTTAACGTTTTCATTGAGATGGGAAGAAACGTTTCAACCAATAAGTTTAGTCACTCTCCCTTTTCCTTTTCAAGTTATCACTCATATTTATCGTGTGTCAGATTTATTTCTATTGTTTTTGCTTTTTTTTCCAATTTGCACAACAGTCTAGGCATGCAACTTTGTTCGTATGCCTCCTAGTTTGGTGTTGGTGTTTCTTTGTTTGGATTCTGTAATATGCAAAACCCGGCCTGGATTCTGCCGAAAACCCGCTTAGAGTTGTCTTTGTTTTTTCTGATTTGTTGAGTTTTTTAAATGGTGGGTATTTCTGCACCACCATTCCTATGTCCAAAAGGTAAAAGCCCCAGTTTTAACTTGCATCATATGCCTGTCGCGGTGTGATCGGGAATTACCAGGAGTTCGGCAAGGGTTCGGGTAACCTTCCTGGCGTTTCCCCAGAGACGTGCGTGGCTACACTACCCCTCCCCTTTCCTGTCTGTACCCTCTCACAGTGTTATTTTGTCTCAATTCCTCCATCACGGTTCCCGGGACACTCGGGGCTCTTCTGGGCAGAGGCAGGATTCCAATCTTCTTTTGCTTCAGCACAACCATTCACCGGAAGTGGAATCCCGTCTCTCGTACGGGTGCTTGCTCTGGACGCTCCAGCAGTGTATTCAATATCAAAATTTGTCTCAGTTGCAGCCTCTCCTTTTTGCTCTTCACCATGGATGCAGCAAGGATACAGCAGCACAGCCAGGTTTTGTAGAATCCTTATTTCTATTTAGTAAATTTCACCACCGGGTGCGGACATGAGACCAAGACGTTTCAGCCATAGCCTTCAATAGGGTCATAGAGTTTTATAAGTGCAGATTGTACTTATGAAGGGACAAGTCCCTTATCTCCATCACCATTGAAAAAACAATGACTAGACTGCTGCCTTCTTTTCAGTTATAGCAAACAAATGATGGACGGAATGCTGACAATGCAAACATTCTCCCCCAGTCAAAAGATCTGGGTTAAATCCATTGTTCTTTTGCCCACTACGCCACCCCAGTTTGGACCCAGCCATATGCAAATCAGTCTTGACCCTGTGCCCCATGGGAACAGTCCAGACCGAACTGCCAGGCCAAGTCCTCCCTGGACCGGAAACAAGCATCCTGGGACCGGGTTCAGGGTATGTCACCCTTCTTCAGCCAGGCTAGCTTGAATCCAGTGGTGCAGTGAGCAAGGGACCCACGTCTGGGCATACCCATCCCACTTAGGGCGAAAAGTGTTACAGCAAACAAATGATGGACGGAATGCTGACAATGCAAACATTCTCCCCCAGTCAAAAGATCTGGGTTAAATCCATTGTTCTTTTGCCCACTATGCCACCCCAGTTTGGACCCAGCCATATGCAAATCAGTCTTGACCCTGTGCCCCATGGGAACAGTCCAGACCGAACTGCCAGGCCAGGTCCTCCCTGGACCGGAAACAAGCATCCTGGGACCGGTTTCAGGGTATGTCACCCTTCTTCAGCCAGGCTAGCTTGAATCCAGTGGCGCAGTGAGCAAGGGACCCACGTCTGGGCATACCCATCCCACTTAGGGCGAAAAGTGTTACAGCAAACAAATGATGGACGGAATGCTGACAATGCAAACATTCTCCCCCAGTCAAAAGATCTGGGTTAAATCCATTGTTCTTTTGCCCACTACGCCACCCCAGTTTGGACCCAGCCATATGCAAATCAGTCTTGACCCTGTGCCCCATGGGAACAGTCCAGACCGAACTGCCAGGCCAGGTCCTCCCTGGACCGGAAACAAGCATCCTGGGACCGGTTTCAGGGTATGTCACCCTTCTTCAGCCAGGCTAGCTTGAATCCAGTGGCGCAGTGAGCAAGGGACCCACGTCTGGGCATACCCATCCCACTTAGGGCGAAAAGTGTTACAGCAAACAAATGATGGACGGAATGCTGACAATGCAAACATTCTCCCCAGGTCAAAAGATCTGGGTTAAATCCATTGTTCTTTTGCCCACTACGCCACCCCAGTTTGGACCCAGCCATATGCAAATCAGTCTTGACCCTGTGCCCCATGGGATCAGTCCAGACCGAACTGCCAGGCCAGGTCCTCCCTGGACCGGAAACAAGCATCCTGGGACCGGTTTCAGGGTATGTCACCCTTCTTCAGCCAGGCTAGCTTGAATCCAGTGGCGCAGTGAGCAAGGGACCCACGTCTGGGCATACCCATCCCACTTAGGGCGAAAAGTGTTACAGCAAACAAATGATGGACGGAATGCTGACAATGCAAACATTCTCCCCCAGTCAAAAGATCTGGGTTAAATCCATTGTTCTTTTGCCCACTACGCCACCCCAGTTTGGACCCAGCCATATGCAAATCAGTCTTGACCCTGTGCCCCATGGGAACAGTCCAGACCGAACTGCCAGGCCAGGTCCTCCCTGGACCGGAAACAAGCATCCTGGGACCGGTTTCAGGGTATGTCACCCTTCTTCAGCCAGGCTAGCTTGAATCCAGTGGCGCAGTGAGCAAGGGACCCACGTCTGGGCATACCCATCCCACTTAGGGCAAAAAGTGTTACAGCAAACAAGTGATGGACGGAATGCTGACAATGCAAACATTCTCCCCCTGTCAAAAGATCTGGGTTAAATCCATTGTTCTTTTGCCCACTACGCCACCCCAGTTTGGACCCAGCCATATGCAAATCAGTCTTGACCCTGTGCTCCATGGGAACAGTCCAGACCGAACTGCCAGGCCAGGTCCTCCCTGGACCGGAAACAAGCATCCTGGGACCGGTTTCAGGGTATGTCACCCTTCTTCAGCCAGGCTAGCTTGAATCCAGTGGCGCAGTGAGCAAGGGACCCACGTCTGGGCATACCCATCCCACTTAGGGCGAAAAGTGTTACAGCAAACAAATGATGGACGGAATGCTGACAATGCAAACATTCTCCCCCAGTCAAAAGATCTGGGTTAAATCCATTGTTCTTTTGCCCACTACGCCACCCCAGTTTGGACCCAGCCATATGCAAATCAGTCTTGACCCTGTGCCCCATGGGAACAGTCCAGACCGAACTGCCAGGCCAGGTCCTCCCTGGACCGGAAACAAGCATCCTGGGACCGGTTTCAGGGTATGTCACCCTTCTTCAGCCAGGCTAGCTTGAATCCAGTGGCGCAGTGAGCAAGGGACCCACGTCTGGGCATACCCATCCCACTTAGGGCAAAAAGTGTTACAGCAAACAAGTGATGGACGGAATGCTGACAATGCAAACATTCTCCCCCAGTCAAAAGATCTGGGTTAAATCCATTGTTCTTTTGCCCACTACGCCACCCCAGTTTGGACCCAGCCATATGCAAATCAGTCTTGACCCTGTGCTCCATGGGAACAGTCCAGACCGAACTGCCAGGCCAGGTCCTCCCTGGATCGGAAACAAGCATCCTGGGACCGGTTTCAGGGTATGTCACCCTTCTTCAGCCAGGCTAGCTTGAATCCAGTGGCGCAGTGAGCAAGGGACCCACGTCTGGGCATACCCATCCCACTTAGGGCGAAAAGTGTTACAGCAAACAAATGATGGACGGAATGCTGACAATGCAAACATTCTCCCCCAGTCAAAAGATCTGGGTTAAATCCATTGTTCTTTTGCCCACTACGCCACCCCAGTTTGGACCCAGCCATATGCAAATCAGTCTTGACCCTGTGCCCCATGGGAACAGTCCAGACCGAACTGCCAGGCCAGGTCCTCCCTGTACTGGGGTGAATGTATGACATTGTTCTGCGTTCTGTCCATCAATTGTTCTTTTTGCATTTGTCACCCCGAGTGGGACGGGTACGCCCAGACGTGGGTCCCGAGCTCTCCATGCCACTGGAATCAAGCTATCCTGGCTGAAGAGGGGTGAAACCCCGAAACCGGTCCTAGGATGCTTGTTTCCAGTCCAGGGAGGACCTGGCTTGGCAGTTCGGGCTGGACTGTTCCCATGAGGCACAGGGTCAAGACTGATTTGCATATGGCTGGGTTCAAACTGGAATGGCATGGTGAGCAAAAAAACGATGGATTTAGGCCCAGATCTCTGTACTGGGGTGAATGTATGACATTGTTCTGCATTCTGTCCATCAACTGTTGTTTTTGCATTCTTTTCAGTTATGACACAATATTTCTGATAGTAAGCAAAAAAGATATATGTATATCCCATTTCTCCATTTCTGTGGATCACTCACATCCCATTGCAAAATTCCTTGAATTTTCAATTAAGTCACAGTTTATATTCTAATTTTTTCTTTTTGATTTCTGCCTTTTCATCTGTTCAATATATATATATGATTTTTGTTGACTGGTCTCCGACGACCCTGCGTTAAGACTTTCAAAATACTTTCAAAATATGTGCTGCATCGCATGTGGTGACTAAGCTTCTGTTTGTAGTCATGAAACGGAGCGCTGAAACTATTTATTGCTTTTATTCTTTGGAGATCGGACCCTTCCCAATGTCACCGAAATTACCACTACATTTCACCAAGCACGCCTGTTGGATCAGGTGCAGTGTGTTGTCTATGATTGATGCCATTTGGCAGTGAAAGGCATCACAATGGGGCAGTATGGGACTTGTAGTCCGTGCCGATTAAAACTGACAGTTATGCCGTAGTTGACAAAACATGTACTTCGGGGTCTGCTATATATTTGCATTGAACCTTAAGTATTTTACGTAAATAGTGCCGACGGGTGGTGATTTTGTGGATTTGGAGTTCAGCTCGGGATGTTATTTTCGGGGGTACGGTGTCGAGTTGCAGTGCTTACGAGGCTTGTGAAACAAAAGCGACTCATACAAGTCTCCCATGCATATTATAGTTTAAGCAGCACTTTTTATTCATTTTTTTATATGTGCTACCTGAGGGGGTTGGCGCTATGTTTATACTATATAGAAAAGATATGTTATGATAACAGCAAATGTTCCCTAAACATCGGAAGATATGGCAATACATTCCTCATGTCTATTGTTTAAGTGTGTATAATCAATGGTGAGTTGCTCTTGCATTTAGGCAGACATACAGTAGATGTTAATGCAATTTGCATTTTAAAGATTATTTTCATTGATTGCAATGTTCACTATGCACTTTTTGGATTGATTGCATTCCATGATGAATGTTTATACATGTATTTTTAGTATTGTTACATTCTCACATTGGGTGAGTAGGATTTTTTCTATGTCTTTTAAATGGGGACGAACTATATAAGTTGTAACAAAATGGCGCTTACTAGATTGATAAAGGCTGCTGAGTCAGCCGAAACGCGTCTCTTCAGTCGCTGGGTCGAAGGAGGCCCTTTTAATAAAGAAGCTTTGATCCTTCAGTCTTCGTGTGCGTGCCTTCTTCTTGCCAGGCGTAAGGATTGCTTTGTGTGTATATATATGTGTATATATATATATATATATATATATATATATATATATATATATATATACACACACACACACACTCACACCAGGGGCGTGGAATTTAATAAAATATTTACTTGTCCATGGGGCAGGTTGCTTCATAAATCTACTTGTCCTGTAACAAAATCCACTTGTCCCCCTGGTGCCATATAGTGCGGCGACAAATTATGGCAGCAATCTCATTATATAAGAGTTCTGATATAGCCTCTCTGATTAGGTCAGGGCTCATACCATAGTAGTGTTTGAATATTTACAATCTCCTTATGTTGCCAACGTTCCCGCAGATCTACATGCTGAAGTTAGTGGTAAGCAATAGTTCCAGGGTTAGAATGCCCTTTTGAGTCTGTGCAAACCTACTAACTTGCATGTTTTGAGGGTTTTCAACAACTCTTCTCTAATCTTTTCCAATACTGAGAAATGTTGGAAATTTACTCCTGACATTGGCAGACGCAAACCTTCTTCCAGAGTTGGGAAAAAAGTGGTTGGAGGGAAAGTGAACTTGCAAACACTCAGATTTTTGCATGAGCAAATCTATGCATGCATATTTCCTCATGCTTATTTTCTAGGAGTACTATTTCTTGTCCTACTTCTGTAAATTCTTGGGAAGTCACGAAAGCCGTATAGCTGCACTTAATGCAAGGACATGTACCATGGGTGCACTTTTGAGACTTTCTTTAATAATTGGGCCCCTAATTTGGTCTGGCGTTGACCTTTTGCGTTTATTAAAATTCTGTCTCTCTCTCTCTGTATTGGCTGGCTTCACTGTGAGTGACAGCATTCTGCTCTGTCACAAGGATCATATTGGCACACAAAGTAGTTTTTTCCAGTGCCAGTAACTACTGTGGCAGTGTGTGCTTTTTAAGACCAAAAACAATTTTTGCTTTTGACAATGTTTGTTATAATGGTGAGGGCCCGGCAGCTCCCACACCAATAAGGTTTTACAAAAACCATGCAAAAACAATTCACACATTGACAAAACTAAAAGGCTGACTACCAATTTCAGACCTACTGGCTTTGCTAATGCTTGTTTATTTTTGTTTCCCATAATCTTATTGAAACTGGTTACACTCATTTTCCATTATGAATATTTGTGAGAAATACTAGCATGCATCAACACATGTTACTAAATGATGCTGCAAAGAAATGGTACCTGCAATTTTACAGTAGTTTAGCGAAATGTTTTTTTTCCTGCTTTCATTTTTTTATGAACATTTTATTTTGAAAGCAAATAATCATCAATCTTGCTTTCAAGCTTCCGCAAATATTTGCATCAAATCAGAGAGCATTCTGGGAGCATTATACATAGCCTCATATTGCTAAAATTGAAAACGTGTGTACACATTTTTATACTGGAACCACTGTCAGTAGTGCAGACAGAGCTTACATTTACTTAGAGCGCTGACCCTAATAATAAAGGCTTTCAATTAATAAACCATAAATACAAGTTATAACAGCATTAACATATGGACAAAAATATAACCTTAACTGCAGACAGTGCCCTTCCCTGATCCATAATGTGGTACTGCAAACTGGCAAAGGGTTTGTGCTGCAGGGAGTTGGGCCTACTTGTCCCAAGGACAAAATACACATGAAAACTTGTTGCCCTTGACCCCAAACAATATGTCCTGGGCGTCGGGCTATATGAATTCCACATCCCTGACACACGTGTGTATATATATATATATATATATATATAAATTCACTGAAAAAAACAAAGGTTAAAGGGAATTATAATTAGGTGAAATATCAGCTTAAACCTAATGTTTTAAACTAACAAAATCACTGCAATTCACCAGTTATAGTTATCTCAAGTAACTATAACTCCATGCACAGTGTTGTTATCAAGGATGGCATTTCAGACATGATTAAGGATGTTATGAATGCAGTTATTGAACATGTCATGAGTGATGTAATGTCTCAGGGTTCAAACAGTGCATGATGAGAGCAAAAGTTATATTTACTTTAGGGCACGGGTTATAGTTCCTTGAGATACTTATTCTTACAATTCCTAACTATAATGTTATGTTAACCTTTGTTTGTTTCAGGGAATTTTTATGTTTTTTTTACATAATGGCCATGCATGGCAAACCCCCTCCCCATAAATTAACTTGGGGATAGGGCCCCCAAGGACTCCAGAAGGCTTGGCGAGGGAGGCTATATGGCCCCTCCTCAAAACCAACCAAAACATAAAAAACATGCCACCCGCTCCCCCCCACCACCCCGGACTTAGCTTACCCTGGAGGGGGCTTATATTTTAAATGGGTAGGAGCCTGCCTTTTTTTTAACTGAACTGCGGATCTGCAGATAGTCCTGTTAAAAAAATATATGTTTTTAGCCCCAGGAGGTCCCTCACAAAGTACTGAATGGATGTACACCAAGTTACAAAAAGCATGTTTTCTGGGTAAAGATTTAGCTTTCTACCAAATTTGGTTTAATTCTGTTTAGCCATTTTGGCGGTAGCTGTATTTAATTTTCCTGTGGAAAATTGTATGGGGAAAATGCATTTTGGGACCCCCTCCGACTGCTTTATGGATCACCCCAAAACTTTCCAGCAAGAAGTTGACATGGATGAGACTTGGGGGCATATTCTCGAGGAGCCATCGCCGATTTATCGGCACTTTAGCGCCGCAAAAGTGGCGATAGACTTATCGCCCCACTCACAAGCTGGTGCAAACTGCCGATATCGCCAGTTTTCCCGCGATAGCTGCCGCAAAACACATTGCCCCGGACGAGAGCGACAACTAACGCTAATGATATGCAGAGTAGGTGTTCCCGTGCAAAAACACACGAAAACACCACTTCGCGATATTCTCAACGACCAGCCAGATCTGCGATGCCGGACAAAAACAGGCGATAAGGCGCGTTAGCAGCAGGGACTTAACACCTGCTCATTACTGGTCTTAAGTAGGACGAAAACCTGCAGTACAGAGGGAGCCCAGGCCAGAGCCACATCTGAAGACCAACAGATGCCATGGAGCAACAATTCATGCAGCTTGGAGACCCAAGAGGGCCACAACACCCACCGCCCCCACCCCCCGGACCACCCCCCCCCCGGACCACCACCGAGGCAGCGCAGAACAAGACAGCTGACCTTCCGAAACGCATCAGCCTCACAGACTTAACGCCAGAGGATGTCATTGCCCACTACAGGCTCAAAAAACAACCATCCTCCGCATCATGACCCATATTGCCCACAGGCTGACGGTACCAACACAGCGGACAACCAACATCCCTCCGCAGACAAAGCTGCTGGCTGTGCTGCACCTGTTGGCCTCTGGTACCTTCCAACCAACAACTGCCAGAGTCGGAGGAGTCTCACAGCCAGCCCTATCAAAGGCCATCACACCTGTCCTGGATGCCATCATCAGTTTCATACCCCAGCACCTTCACTTCCCCCACACTGCGCAGGAACAGCTGGAGACCAAGCAAGGCTTCTACACCATAGCCGGATTCCCGCACGTGTTGGGGGCAATCGACTGCACACATGTCCTACTTGTGCCCCCTGCCGACACTGCACACAATTACCGCAACAGGAAGCACACGCATTCCATCAATCTGCAGGCAATAGTGGACCACCGGGGACTGTTCACCAATGTCATCGCCAACTACCCAGGCAGTGTGCATGACTCAGACATCTTCCGACAGTCCATCATCAACCAGCGCTTTCAGGATGGTACCTATGGAAATGGACTGCTTGTTGGTAAGTACCAACGGAACACACCACACACCTCAATTCCACAATCACCCAACGCACAACTGTGGGAATGGACATGTAACAAAATCACATCCAACATGCCAAACAACATGCACACCTGCCAGACACGACAACACAAGTAACCATGGTAAGAGGGGCCAGAAATGTGGACAAACCATACACTAAGGCATAGCCCCTCTGCCACACATATGCAGAATGATGGGAAAGGTGGGAACCACGATTGTGCGAAGGAGGCAATGGACCTATGAATAACAATGTACACAATGCCAAGTGTGGCGGTGATGTGCTGGACAGTCTTGAGTATGCAGAGCACAGACATGTCCATGTGGACACATACTGCTGGAGTCTGTAGTGTCGTGGACAGTGGACACAACCATGTCATCACAGGCAGTGGGGAACACTGTAAGCCCCCCTGTAAGCATAAGGGTAGTGGGCAGGGCCGGCGCACGCCAGTCCAGCGTAGGGGAGTGACTAAATAGGCCGGGGCTCAGGGAGTGGTTCACTTCCGGGACGGCCACCGAAGTAACTACTGCGTGTGGCTCTGTGTCTGCCATATCCTGACCATAGGCCTACACAAACGTGGCCGACCACCTACAACGGGCAAACTCACACCGGCGACGAGGTGGCTACGTCCCACGCCACCCGGCGCACATCTCGTCACCACCTGCAGTGGCGTGTCTGCCAGGGCGACGTCCCTCACCCTGCCACGAGGCCGCTATCGTGACCGGTGGTGCCTGCGCGATCCTGTGCGCCTGCCGCACCCCAGCCCGCTGATCCCCAGACCCGACCTGCGTCCAGCGGTGAATGCCCGCCCCTGCGCACCTAGGCCTCACTGCTCACCTGCCGCCTCTGGAGTCTCTCCAAGAGGGCCCACCACATGCCGGTGCAATCTCCAAGGCCGGGCTCCGCAAGCTTGGCAGCCTCCTCAGCCTATCGCTGGCTTCTGCGCAACAGGCCCCCAGCGCACCCAGCGGCACCGCACAGCGGAGTTGCGAGTTGGCTACTGCTGCCTTCTGACCACACTGCGGTACAGCAAGTAACATACACATCCTTTCCAGTCCGCACCTCCAGGCCTGCTGCATCATCGCAGGCTGCACACCCGCTCAGCTCTTCCGGTGGGCCGAACTCAGTGCACCACAAGTCACCGTTCAGTCTCCAGCATTATAGCATGATGCACACCCGCTCAGCTCTTCCGGTGGTCCGAACTCAGTGCACCGCAAGTCATTGTCCCGAGGGGCTACCCCACAAGTCCGCCTCCAGTAGTCAACAGCATGTCCTCGGTAACGCCACTGGAGCCCTTCACAGTCACGTGGCCACCCCCGTCCCAGGCAGGCCGCCGGTAAGCCTCGGCAGATCGTCTGGAGGCGTACTCCGAGGCGCACAACATCCCAGCACCACGGTGGTGGCGCACGCCTGTGAGGAGTGCGGAGAAATGGCCCGGAGCTCTGGGCGTGGTTCAGTTCTGGGCTCTGGGCGTGGTCCAGTTCCGGCCTGGCCACAAAAGTGACTATGGCGTTTGTCTCTGTAGTAGTGTCTGCGCCACCCGGCCTGTAATCGACAATGTTGCAATCTAGCATGCACCAGGAGGGTGGCCTCACCCGAATGGATTAATAAAGCAGCGCGAGACCGCTCGGGGTCTCAGCTCATACATGACAACTGTTGTGTGTGTATCTACATTGCCGCAGCCTGTACCGAAGGCCTAGCCTCAATATCAGCGCGAGTTCAGCCAGGCCAGAACTCCACATCTGTGTCCACCCTATCCTTACCATAGGCCTACACACACGTGGCCGCACACCTTCAACGGCCAACATTACAGACTTGCTGTCAGTCCTGCGGACATGCGCAGACAGGCATGACAATGGTGTGCCGTAGAAGTGCAAGTGATGCAACCGCGCAGCACACACAAGTAAATAGGCTCGGTGGGAGGGAGGAGCAGCTGTGAGGCTACGTAATACACATTGTCCTACCACATTTGCCAGCAGCAATACATGGCTAACATGAATCCCAAGGTCGCACAAATCACACACCACGAAACTTGTATGTCTGCCAACACACCATGCAGAACCACCAGTTGACACTGACCTCACTTACCTCTCAGAGGTGATCAAGGATATGCACTCTGCCCATGGATGATGACACCCTTCCGAGACCCGAACACCCCGGCCCCGAGGCAGTACAATGTGGCTCACAAACACACCAGGGGCATTGTTGAATGCACGTTTGGCGTGTTGAAATCACGTTTCAGGTACCTGGACATCACCGGTGGAAGACTCTTGTACAGCCCAGAACTAGTGTGCAAGATGATCACTGCATGTTGTGTATTGCACAACCTATGTGTACGCACCAATGCCCCATGGATCCAAGTCCCAGAAGCACCGGACAATGATGAGGAAGATGATGCAGGTGGACCACAACCCACTGCAGCCGCAGCAGGAATAGCCCGAAGGAACACAATCATCAACAATTTCTTCACATGAGCACGTCACATTGTGACTGTCCACAGCAATCATGGCACAGTACAAGATGACCACATGACCAGCATGTGCAAATAAAATCTTAGCAACACACATTCCCCGTGTGCATGTCAGTCCTCTGCATTAGCACATTACTCTGACGGGTGTAAGTGCAACATTGAGTGCTTACATTCGCAGATGTTGCAAGAAGAGATGGTGTGTAGGTCCTCTTATTCATCAGTGATGAGGAGTATGGTCTGCTCTGCAGGAGGTGATGATTCTCCCTCTGCAATGTGAGGGGGAATTACAGTTTGACATTGTGTTCACATGTATGTTGACGCATTGGCCAAGTTTACAAACAGACTGCATGTCAATGTACATTGTGACTGTTTGTGTGGAGATGCCTATTTAATGCTGAACAGTTGACATTTCGCCACCATCACGGATGTGAGGTTGTATTTGTCCATTATCATCTCACAGCTTCCTGCTATGCCAAATGCGAATGGCCATATTCTACACACAAGCGGCAGCAGTTGTGTCCTCTGTTCTGTTGTGAAAGTGTTGCAGTTTGGTCCACTTTGTTGTAAATGTTGAGGTGCTCTGAGTGTTATGTGTGTGTGCTGCATTGTGTGTGATTTGCCCCTTCACCTCTGATTTGGCTGGCCCTTATCCCTTTCAGGCGGTGTGCCTTTCACTTCTGTGCTTATACAGTGCTGAGCTGTTGCAGACTTGGGTAAATTGGGCTCTTGGTCGGAGTTGTGACTCTTGGGCATGGTTTGTCCGCAGATGTGCTGTACTTACTTGTGCATGTGTGCCATTGTGCCCATCTCCCACCGTCCCCCCAGTCCCTGGTGGTTACTCACCCTGTTGCTGTTGTGTCAGGTCATGTTGAGCAGTGTCCGGTCCTCCGACTCCTGCCACCGTCTCCTCACTGATGACTGTGGACACCATTTCCTCCATCTCATCCAGCTCCTCCTGTGGCGCAGGACTCCCACCCCCAGTCTGCATTGCTGCTTTGCGGTTGTTGGCGAGTTTCAGCTTGGTTTTGAGCTTCACATCATTCCAGCGCCTCTTGACCTCTTCCATTGTCCTCCTCAGCACTCCGACTGCATTCTTCTTGTCCACGATGGACTGCCATATTCCATTTTTTGTTGCCAACGACACAGTGGAGGTGACAGACAGTTGTTGGTGGTGTTCTATCACCTCCGTGATGATGATCCTGTTTTCCTGCAGACTGAACCTCGTCTTCCTCGTCTTCTTCTCCTTGCCCTTCCGTGACCCCGAGGTCCCAGGCTGGTCCTCCGTGGGGCTTGTGGGGTTCGGGTTGTCCTCTGTGCTTGCTCCGGCTACCTCCATGGTGCTTCGCAGTTGTTTGTGTTTTATTGGTATATCAGTTTTTCCGCTTTTATTGTGATTGTTCCCGCCTTACTTGTGGGACTTGCGGGCCTGGCGCTGCTTTTCGCTGGATTTTTATCGCAGTTGGGCCCATCGCAGCTTTTTTCACGTCCGGGTTTCCTTTTTTATCGCCGTCGCGGTAGTTGTATCGTGGACATTTGTGGCATTCTCGGGATACTATTGCATGTTACCGCCGTGTTGGGAATACGACGTTGACACGGAGTTATTTTCCCACGATGGACGGCGATATGGAAAACTGCGTTAGTCTATTTTGGCGATGTTTATCGCACGTTCTTGTGAATATCCCCCTGGTTTTGTTAAGTTTCATGAAGATTTGTCAAACAGCGCCAAAGTTAGTTATTAGTAAACGACTAATCCATTTAATAAGGAAACATGGTCCTAACCAGTGGCAACCGCCACTGGGTATTATACATATACATACATATATTTTTGAGTTTGTTCTGGGGGTAACCCCCTCTAACCTTCATTTTTTGGATTTGTTTTGGGGTATAAGCTCCAAAACCAACCCCTTTTAAAAAATAAAAACTCCTTACCTCCCCTTGTCTCTACCCGCCTCTGACCCTTAACAAACCCTTTCCACTTTACCTCTAGCCACCCCTTAACCCAAAAATCACCCTCACCTCCATTTACCTCTACCCTCCTCTTAACCCTAAAATCATCCTTACTCCCCTTAACCTCTCCACCCCTTAACCCAAAAACCACCCTCACCTCCATTTCCCTTTACCCACCCCATAATCCAAAAATCATCCTTACTCCTTTTAAGCTTCCCATCCATTAACCCTAAAATTACCTTTACTCGCTTTACCTCTGCACTCCCCGCTGTCCTAAAATCACCCTTTCCCGATTTCCGCTAACATACCATAACCCTAAAGACACCTTTACCCTCCTTTACCTCTGCCAACATCATAACCATAAAATCACCCTTACCCCCTTTTCCTCTACCAGCACCTTTACCCGTTTACATTAAAATAATATTAAAATAATTTTATTAAACTAAAAAATACTCACCTGTGGAGTAAAGTACTGTGTGGTTGGGGATGTGAGATAAAGGTAAAAACCAATTAGCATCACTTACCTGGCGATACTTACTTGTGTGGGAAAGACTGCGGGATAAAGGTCATGTGGGGTAAAAACCAGAGGGTTAAGGTTACATTCTCACAGGAAGGTGTTCCAGACTTGGTGAGTTCTTTCGCAATGGGTTCTTCCATGGCAGAATTTAGAACCAAGATGGATGCTGGAGCCAGGAAGAGATGAGGCCTACAAGATTAAGTGGTAAGGGCCCTGCTGTCTCAACTAATGAACCCCCTGTTGTTTGACTGATGAGGACCTGGAACAGGAGCGGGGTTCTGGACACTGAGTGGTGGTGGCTGGGAACTCCACTTAGTAGCTGGTGATCGGATGCAGTCAGGAAGGAGTGCGCCATGGGTGGTGTCTACGATGAGTGGGAGAAAGTACTGCGGAAGGTGATGGCTGACTAGAATGTAGCCAGAGACTGAATTAGGATTTTGACTTGGTAAATTTTCTAGGGGCCTCTAGGGAGTGCTGGGAGCAGCTGACGAATTGCCTCCATCGGGGGTTGTGTAGCCATGGGCCAATGACTGTTGCGGGGGTGTTGGGGATGGGTTCGGGAGACGCAAGCTAGACAACATGAGAATGCTGGTGCTTTACAGTTGTCCCGCCCTTAATGTAGATTCACAATATACAGAAGTTATATTGGCCATCCATCCATGAGAACAATCATGCATGAACCCCCAAACACCAAGATATCATCACCCGATCTGCCGTGACCAAGCTGGTGAGAGCAGGGCACAGCACCTGGAAGTCAAATTTTCCCCACTGCACTTGTTCCTCTGACAGGGGATGAGGATGGTTAGGCACACTTTCCACTTGTGAACTTTGGCTTATAAATAACTACAGAGAAAGAACATTTCAAAACACCTGCCGTAAATGGTGGGTGGAGGGGTGGAGCGGAACACACAGAACACCATTCATACATATATGAACTCAATCCTTTATTTCTGATCTCATTTGAAAAAGACAGTCGATTGTGCACATCACTTGTGTCACCGTGCAACATGAAAAAAACGAAGGGGCTTATTTATGAGCCCTTGCGTCACTTTTGCGCCGCAGGTGCGTCACTTTTTGTGACGCACCAGCGCCGTAAAAAATGCACCATGTTGCGTCATATTTACAAAGTGACGCATCTAGGTAGATGCGTCACTTTGCAAACCCTTGCGCCACATTATACCTGCGCCAGGTATAATGTATGCAGGGTGGGCGTTCCGACGCAAGTAAGCCTCGTAGAAGTGACGCAGTGAAATCTATGAGATTTCACTGCGCCACTTCTAGGACGCAAATGCGTCAATATCTTACGCCTGCCTCACAGCAGGCGTAAGACTGACGCAGGCACATTTGAAATGGGACTTGCCCATGGGAAATGACCCATTGCTGAAGTTGCGTCACTTATGTGACACACTCCAGCAATGCGTCATTTTTGCGCCTACAGATACGTCAGAAATACTGACGTATCTGTAACTCCTTGCGACATGATGCGTCATACTGTAAATATGACGCATCCAGCATGTCGCAAGGAGGGCGCAGTGAAAAGTGAAGCATCAATGTTTTCATGCAGCGATGCGTCACTTCATAAATGAGGCCCTCAGTTTTACATTTTTCGCTTGGATCTGCACGATTCAAACCATACTCATATATTCCTCTCTTATCTCAGAGTTCAAAATTAAATCATCTCCTAATTATTTTCTAAGCTCATTTTCATATTGCAGGTATAAAGACTGCACGTGACTGTCTCGCTCATATTCTCTCATGGCCATCATATTTTTCAATAGGCTGCTCAAAGGGATATGTACATATACTTGTAATGAGTAAAGACTAGAAAACTTATCAACAAGTAATATTTATTTCATAGATAACAAGGGCCTCATTTATGAAGTGACGCATTGCTGCGTGAAAACAGCGATGCGTCACTTTTCATTGCGCCCTCCTTGCGACATGCTGGATGCGTCATATTTACAGTATGACGCATCATGCCGCAAGGAGTTACAGATATGTCAGTATTTCTGACGTATCTGTCGGCGCAAAAATGACGCATTGCTGGAGTGTGTCACAAAAGTGACGCAACTTCAGCAATGGGTCATTTCACATGGGCAAGTCCCATTTCAAATGTGCCTAAGTCAGTCTTACGCCTGCTGTGAGGCAGGCGTAAGATATTGACGCATTTGCGTCCTAGAAGTGGCGCAGTGAAATCTCATAGATGTCACTGCGTCACTTCTACGAGGCTTACTTGCGTCGGAACACCCACCCTGTATACATTATACCTGGCGCAGGTATAATGTGGCGCAAGGGTTTGCAAAGTGGCGCATCTACCGAGATGCGTCACTTTGTAAATATGACGCAACAAGGCGCATTTTTTACGCTGCTGGTGCGTCACAAAAAGTGACGCACCGGTGGCGCAAAAGTGACGCAAGGGCTCATAAATAAGCCCCACAGTGCGCAGTTGGTAGGCATTCGGTGGTGAGCACAAAGGGGACAGAAGAAGAGACCTAGAAAACATGCACTTTCATGGAGTTCTAAACCAAAAAGAAAAAAAAAGTTCCCTACAAGTTAGCAATGGAAAGGTTAACGCCAGCCAATCAAAAGGTTGGTAAAGAGGCTAGGCTCCAGCAAGGGAAGGGCAAACATAAGACGGCCAAGATGGAACAAGAAAAGCCTTTGAATAAGACGCAAATGAAAGTGACAATAAGCTAATCAACGGTAAGAAATGGATGGTCCTTAAGCCCCTGTAAGCTCTTGGTAAGCCTATAAGTCTTTTTCAACCAAAAGGCTTGTGCAGTCTGGTAGGCTCGACCTAAAAAAAGAATACCAGTTTTACACAGAGTTCTGGATAATTTAATAACTACTCTCAAGTCTTCATATATGATCACTTGGGAGACAACTGGGTTTAGATATCAGTGAATACTTTTGGCTGAATATTTGGACTAGTAAAGGCACTGCATTACTATGTTTCAAGCATATGAAAAACATGCTTAAGGTATTAATGTCATGGTACTTGACTCCCATGAGACTTCATACAATGTCTGGCACTGTGGAGAAGTCCTGGACGGGTTGCAGAAAAAGAGGTACAAGGCGCAGATGTCGTAGTCATGCAACATCATACAAATTCTCTGGGAGGAAAAAGGAATGCTATCACAGATCAGATCCATAACAGCAATTGAACTTAATTTGAACCCTTGACTCTGCTATTTGGAGACATGGGAGAGGTCACGGAGTAACAATTCCCACTTTAACTGGCAAGTTCTTTAATCATATGCTATTGGTAGCAAAGTTTAACATTATGCACTTCTGGAAGCTACCTGCTGCCCTCCCCTCACCCTCACCTGGACATAAGGTGGGGAGACATCGTTTACATCGAATGCGCTACAACGCATTCCATTACAACGCGGTCGTTACAACGACTGAGTTGTTACAATTCGAACCATTACATCGCAAGTCGTTATAACGACTTGCTGTAGGGGGCAGAAGGTGTTGAATTTACCATCCAACACCTTCCCTGCTGTTGCACAAACTGGAGTAGGAATAGTAAATTATACTATTCCTAAGTCCAACGCGCCCCCTACAGCAAGTCGTTGTAACGACTTGCGATGTAATGGTTCGCGTTGTAACAACGCGTTTGTTGTAACAACCGCGTTGTAATGGAATGCGTTGTAGCGCATTCGATGTAAAGACATATATTCCATATGGTGTGTTATATTGAGATCTATTTACCTGATGGAAAAGTGGACTTCAATGGTGCATACAGAATAGGTAAATATGAAAAAGTATGGGTACAGTTTCAGACAGACATAATAGAAACTGGCTGTCACCAGGGATGGGGGTGGGTGAGAGGTAATAAAGGTTCTGACCACGTGGCTATGATGCTGCATAAAGCAGACCTGCGTCCACCTAGTTCGTCTTCGGGATCCTATTTGTCACATGCAGCAATTGACCAGTAGACACCACTGGGGGTTGTGCTTTTATTTAAACCATCTAATGATGCCCCAATATTCGCATATACTCGATACCAGGCGAGAATGACTGAATACAACTTGTATTATTGCATGCTGAGTTGCCGAAAATAGATCGCTGTACCACAAAAATGTGAATGAAATTTTGAAAACAAAATGCAATACTGGTTCCACAGCTGGACTTGAAACAATACACTATCTCTGTCTGCACACTTGGTATAGATATGGGGCAGAAACAGACAGTCAGGGTGCAAGGATTCTCATCAACCAGAACCTGGAGTCCGTCACTGGTGAAACCAAGAAACTCCTTTGTGTTCCAGATTTGGGGTTGCTGACTGCCAACTCCTGTTTGCCTGGTTCGCAAACAGTAACCTGAAGGTCTGTAATCTGCCAAGAAGACCTGCCTTGAGGGAAGGAGATGACCAACTGCTGAGAAGAGATTCTTACATGAAGAAGAGGTGCCCAAGAAAAGTAGGATTGCAACCTGCTGAGGCAGTAGAAAGGGAACATAGCCTGCTGCAACCCATAGAAGGATCTGGACTTTCAGCCTGTGTAATGAGGCTTTAAAGACCCCAGGGATCCCCCAGTGTGCCCAGACGTTAAAGTGTCTGTGACGGTTTTGTGCTCAGGAAAATCCCAACTGCATCCTGTAGTTCCCCATAAGAGGACATTGCACCAGGGACTGAGTGGCGCCTAGAGAATCATGATTGCATTTTAGTGATTTTATCAGAAACTAAAGCGCCTTGAGAAGGTGGGCTGTGCAGTAAGATCTCATGCCACAATCAATGACTACATCCATCTCAGCTGGATCTCGGCTAAGACCTGAGGTATGCTCTCAACTTTGATGGGGTGGTTGGTTTGTGTTTGGGCCTGAGAAATTATCCCCAGTGAACGTCCATCCGACCTTGAGTGGTGCCAGAAGAGTGTGTCCATGCTACCCCGCCTCCTCATCCAAAGCATGTTCTATGCACAAGAAGAGGCTTGTAGTCTACAGCACTGCCGGCCTTATGAGGCAGTGTAACTGTTCTTGGTGGGCTATGCAGGACCACAATCCATAGATAAACATGGAGTCCCCGCCTAAGCAGGCAGAAGCGGCTGAACCCCCATGGACTAAAGGACAGTGGAATAGAGCACCACTGAGGTAGACCTGTGGCTATGAGGACTATTACACGATATCAAAAATTCGCCTTTGCTATCCTGAGGGTTAAGAATTAAAAGGGTTCACTTGGTATTCAGTGCTGGGTGCAACAGTAAAGTGATGCACCAACACAGCAATGCTAAAAGGCTCTAATTTTTTTCTATTTCAGCCAGTCAACTCTATCTGCCCCAAGACTCCTGAAAAAGTTCTCACACGTGGTGGCAACAGATAACTAGATTCAAACCCAAGTTAACACAAATAGCGGTTAATAAGACCAGCTTCTACACACACAAACTGCACTTGGAAATGGGATGAAGCAAACCGGAAAAACCTGTCGATAGATAAGTTGAAGGAGATGCGATAGGGATTAGGAGGCTCCAAGGCCCTAAGATAAGGAAATCATCATCAATTTTAACATTAATAGGGGAAATAGGCCCTTACAGAAAAGGAGAGGTTGTAGGAAGGCCTGTAGAGGAGTCAGTAGAAGATACAACAGAAGAGAGTGCTATGGACTCAGGCTTTCAGAATCCCCGAGTGCAGCCTTCTCCTTGCCTATCCTCCACAGTATCCCCTAGATTGCTTTCTAGGTTTTTTAGTTGTCTCCACACTCATCTATAGTATGCCCCGTCTCATTTCTCAGGGAATGCTCCCGTAGATTAAACTTTGATGAGACCCTGAACCTCGAGCTAGCACTCCAGAAAGTTTAAACGCCATGCCAGAAGAAAGCTAGAGAGTCTGACAGAGAGAAACTCTGGTTAAAACACCACAAAGGTGAGGAAAGATAAAAGAATAAAAAGGGTGAGTGGAACCTGAAAGAGAGAAACAGGAAAAACAAGCCTGATGTGATATGCAGATCTCAATAAGGGGTGGATAGCCCTAAAGAAAGAGAAACTCTGGATAGCAGCAGATAAGATGATTAGCTCTGGAAACAGTGACTACCTTTCGAAATTCCAGGAGTCCACTGTTATATGGGGTTATATGGCCCTAAGACACATTGTCGACATTGCTAAGTTAGCATGAGTTTTGCTTGCCCTATGCTGCTGCTTTTGCGCACGCCTCTGCTAAGCGTTTGTTTTCGCGACACTTTGCCTCTGTCCTGTACATGATAACAGATTGTTTTTCACGTTCTCAGTCTTCCCTTCAATTCTGTCTGAACATAATGTGCAAGGTCGGTCAACAATGTCTCTTGTTATTCTGTTCTGGTCAGTCCCTATTACCTAGACAAAACATGTAACCAACAGCTGCAATGCGGAAGAATCGTGCTTTGATATAACGTTGTTGCATGTTTTTGAAACACACTCGAAGAAAGCCGTTCCATGGAGCTGAGCGCTGCTGTTCCTATGATGTAAACCCTTGGGTTTAGGCTTTCAGGTAGGGGTCTGCTAATAACGCCTAGAATTCTTATGTTATATAAAATAACTTCTTACTGCCTTGGGGAGGGTGATTAGGCCCAGTTATTTAGCCCTTTTCACAGTCTTTATAAAATGACGACTCCTTTTATATTCTATGGTATTGTAACAATGCTAATGATTCTTGCTTTATGCATTTTGCTGCTAGTTGTGGTTCGCATACTGTATCATGGATCACTATAGTCAAAATGAAAATTTTGAACTTATTTAGTGACTTTGATTATTTTTATTGTGGACAAGTACGTGAGAGCGAAAGAGTGTCTTGTTCCCGCGACTCTGAGGTGACTCGGGAGTGCTCGTGTTCTGGGTTGTCTAAACATTCGTAGCTTCTTGATATTTATAGGAGACCGAATGAGACACTATTGCTAGTCGGTTGGGATTTTGGGTACTAAGGTGATAGGAGGTACACCCCTATTTACTGAGGTCCTATTTTCTTGTGCATAGTTCTGTGTATGAGCAGAATCCCCGCAACATGGCGCCGCCAACGCTTGGTCTGGTTCTTATCTGCGAGACGCTTGAGTAGTGCTTGTGCTGGTCCACAATCCCCTCACTTCTGTTTCCGGAGACAGCTGTGACGGAGTAACCTCCTATATTGACATTTTTATAGGTTTATTCAAGCTTGAAGTTTTAAAAGGTATTTCTTTTCTTATAACCCGAGTTTGCGCGGCCTCATTTTAAGTTGTTCTACTTTCTACTCTATAATGGCTGCAGTTGATATTCCAGCTCATAGCAGAGCCGCGCTTGACTCATTATGCGGGTCCTGATGCTGGGGCCACACTTATTTTTGTGGTGGAAGCCGATCCAGTTTGAAGTTTTTGACTCTTGGGTCACCTTTCCGGCGGTGGATGGCACTGATGATTTGTTTCACACGTATGCTGCCACCGCCGTTCCTCAGCAGTATCAGCCTTCTAGAGCGCTTGAGATTCCGCTTACAGCTTGGCAACACAGTATTTGGTTTAATGGCGCCCTTCCTCACCCATTAACGGTGGTCCGTTTAGGCCCTTAATCTATAGATGGGGCCACATGGCCCGTTTTGGCTGGGTTTACCCCACACCCACGTGCTTTTACAACTACAACTTTGGCAGAGGTCCGCGTCTTACATACATCATTGGTACGCGTGTATAGAGCTGTAATACAGTACGTAACACGCACCGTCCAGGTGGGACCACCTGGCGCTGCGGTGCAACCTGCGGGACCTGGTGGCATAACCATCAGTCCCGTTATTGTTAATTCTGTCATGGGCAAGCGCCCACAGAATAAGGATGAATTTCCTTATTGGCTTGCCGAGAAATTTGGACAGATAGAAGCTGTCTTTCCCAATGCCACTCCTGTGGATAAGCACAGGATCTTAACTATTAGTTTACCCAAAGACTTGATTCCCGAATTGGCTGATTGTAACACCTGGGGCAGGGTGTTTGCAGCGGTATAGTCTATGTGTTTCGGCACCCCCTCCATGACCGTACTGCCCTCTGTGATTAAGCGCGTTCAAGATGAACACGGTGCAGAAGCGGCTGTTGAGCTGGGGATGAGACTGGTGGGAGTGTTTGACGTGGTTGCTGATATGATCCTTGCGAATGTCAAGGGCGATGTCGTTAAGCTTTCAAGTAGCAAACCGCTTAGAGGCGGTCGCGGAGCCCGACAGGCCACGTAAATTACCAAAGTTTATTGCAAAGGCTTACAAAACCATAGGCCGCAATAGTCTGGGAAATAAGCCTGCAACTCAAACACAAACGCAGTCTCAAGTACAACAGAAAGCCCAGCCTGACAAGGATGGGCGCCCTTTCTTTCCTAAAAAGAATTGGCAAAGAAATAAGAAACAGGGTTCCCAACAACAGAAGCAGGGTTCGCGTGCTAGTTCACCGGCCCCAGATGCTTCTGAGCGTACTTATGACTTGCGCGATCGCGCTAAAATTAAGTCTCCTGAATGATTTCAGGTTCCTGATCAGCGTTCTCCTCGTTCTTTTCAGGAAACATCAGGCTCACAAGCCGGTGGAGGGGATCGCCAGGATCGGGGTAGGAGCCAACCTGCGTCACATCTTCGTGAACAGCCTCGACAGTTTGAAGTCAAGGACAAGCAGGGTGATTCCGCACGAACCCATCCTCCTTTTCAAAAGAAAAAGGTTGCCGCTTTAACAGCAAGATATGCCACAGACGGTGAGGACGCGACTCCTGGATCGGACTTGGGCAGTGACTCTGCTCGAGAGCGCGGCGGAAGTTACCATAGCCGGGGAGGCTCTACGTCCCCGTCTGGATGTGACAACAACTGACACGTTTGTTGCAATTGAGACTGCCGATACCCGGTTTGCCCCCCCGGATAGACTATGCGAAGTCCTTTTCCAAATTGAAGGTGATATACTGCGTCCCATTAAGGTTGTGTTCTGGGAGAATCTAACCGCTACATAAGACATTTTATTGGCGGAGAAAGATTGGCCGCCAACCTTTGTGTTATCCGCTTCTCGGGGGGAAGATGTGATACTTCCGAGTTTTTCACGTTGTGTCCCTGAGGAACAAGCGCAGGCTTTCGCGGAGGAATGGGTTTTGGCCTTAGCCCCAGCGGTGTATCGCAATCAGGTGGGTTGGGACGTTGATTCGCCAGCTCATGAGATACCATTGCGCTCTATGCCACTGCCTCAACCTCAATATCCCATCAAACGTGAAGCGAAGGCTTCAGTTTGTGACATTCTAAGACAAATGGAGTATCAGGGAGTCATTGAGTCATGTGTATCACCTATGAATAATCCTCTCTTTACTGTCCCTAAACCTAATGGTACTTTTAGAATTTTTTGGGATTATAGAAATTTGAACAGCCATTGCCGCACCTTTGCGGTACAAAACACACACAGCTCAGCGCTGGTGAATAATATTGTTCGTAAAAAATACAAAACGACACTTGACATTTCCAATGGTTCCTACAGTCACAATCTCGACCGTGCGAGTGGTGACCTGACAGCATTCAGTGCCGTCGGAAATCAGAAAAAAATCACAAGATTGCCAATGGGCTACAAGAATAGCACTGGGGCATTTGCGGCACGCATTGTTTCTTTGTTGCATGACATTGACCCTGAGGCCTTGTCGTATGTTGATGACATCTATTTGACTGACGACGACCTCGCGCCGCATCTTGACCGAGTCGACCACATAATATTGTCTTTTGCCGACTACGGTTACAAATTTAATTTTGCAAAGTCACACATTGCCCATCTGGCAGTGCTCTTTTTGGGCTACGAGCTCAATAATGAGGGAAAGGGTCTAGCACCTCATTTCCTAGAGAAGTGTGCACATTTGCAACCACCTTCTTCTTTGAAAAAGTTACAATCCCTGCTGGGTTTTTTAAACTTCGGGAGGACTTACATTCCCGATTATGCCCAGCGTATCAAACCACTTTATGCGTTGATACAACCTAAGTTCTCTTCTGCCAGCTGGCTTCCGGAACATACTTCCGTTCTGCAGTCTTTGCAGGCGGATTTGCTTGCGACTAACTTCTTAATGACTCGTGATAACACCACCAACCTGGTAATACGTATCGTTTCTGGGGCAGTGGGTTTCACGTACTTAACATTTAATGAAGGAGACACAATACCTATTGCATACAAGTCACACTTGTACACTGCGGCTGAAATGCGTTTTTCCTCTGTAGAAAAAATCTTAACGGCAGTGCAGATGGCGATTCTAAAGGAACGCTCACTGGCGCAGGGCAAACGCATTCTTATGGTCACTCCCTTCCCTGCTTTGGAAGAGGTGACTAAAGCTAGTGTGCCAAACTCTAAGGCATTACACCCACGTTGGATTCAGTGGGCTACTTCTTTGACGTCTTCGGATGTCACATTTGTCTTTGATCCATCTCTTCAGACTCAGGAGTTTTTGCAGTATGAATTTGTTCATCCTCCTCCTTTGTCCCTTCTTGCTCTGTCTGCATACAAATGCATCATTTATACCGATGGCTCGGCGCAACCGGCCACGGGTTCCAAACATGCTTATTCAGCGGCTTGTGCTATTGTGGCTGGCTCCATTGAAGATGGAGAGTTTAAGTCATCCATTGTGCACACACATGCACTAGGAGACTGCACGGCGCAATTGGCCGAGCTGCGTGCTCTTGTTCTGGCTCTAGAGTTTGCTGATCCTCTAGTGAATACTCTTATTGTGTGCGATTCTTACTATTGTGTCCAGTAGTTCAATGACAACTTATTCTTTTGGTCTCAAAATGATTACTGCGATTCTAAGGGCAGCGCAATTAAGCATAAAACGCTTTGGGTTCGAGTCGCAGATCTTAAACAACGTCTGCCTCTCACACATGTTATTCACACAGTTGGCCACCAGCGTGTTGGAACACACGCTCTTGGTAATTCTCTGGCTGATGAAGCGGCCAAGTCTGCAGTAGCCACGTGTTCCGTAGCAGCAGTTACACGATCTATGACTAAGGTTGATAATGAAATTCTGGCAGCTGTTGCTGCAACTAGGGAGGGAGGTAATTATCCTGCGGGTTTCCCTTCTAAATACTCTTATCATATAACTCCCGAACAGGTTCCTTATGCTACCATTCCTTCGGTTGGGGATCGGCTGATTCCCAACTCTGACCGCAGACCAGCTCTGATCAAAGCCGCACACGAAGGCATTGCTTCTGCACATGCTGGTGTGTCGGCAACAGTCTCTATTCTTCAGCAACGTTACTGGTGGCGTGGTTTATATAAACAGACTTGTAACTATGTTCTTTGCTGTGATGTTTGTCAACAAATCAAGCCTTCTACAATCACACGCCCGCCACAAACACAGCTGTGTATTTCTAATAGACCCTTTGGCTGTCTCTATCTTGATCACTGCGGTCCTCTTTCTTCTGATACTGCATACAAGTATATCTTGGTTGCGGTTGATTCGTGCACTCGATTCCTCTGGGTATGGCCACAACGTAGTGCTGACGCTCGAAATGTCAACAGGGATTTGCGTGTCTTTATCGGGATGTTTGCCTGTGGTACCTTCCATTCTGACCAAGGTCCGGCGTTTGCCTCTAAGGCTTACAAGGATGCGATGAAGTCGTTGGGGGTACAGGTGCAGTTTTTGTCTCCATACAGGCCTGAGGGCAATTCAGTTGTGGAGCGAATGAACCGTGACTTAAAGCAATCCTTGACAGCTAGATTCTTAGGTACTGGCAGGGACTGGCTGTCCCATTTGTATGGGGTCCAACGTGCATTGAATAATCTCCCTAGAAGATCTCTGGGTGGGCGGACACCTTACGAAATGCTCTTTGGCTTTCACATTTTTGTTCCTGACCTTGATGCTCTGGACATTGTGGCGACTGCCTCTAAGTTTGAAGTAGATAATCATTCTGCTATGTTACAGGATCTACAAAAGTCCCGTGATACTCTGGCAACTGAGCATTTACCATCTTCGCCTGCTGATGCACAACTGATTCCTGTTACCGGTTGGCTTCCTAAAGTTGGAGATCAAGTGCGGGAGAAGATTGAAAACAAAAAAAAATGTGGTCCCTCTTATCATGCTCCGGTTTCTGTACTTGGACTGAAGGGTACTCGTACTGTCATTCTACCACCATTGCCAGGTCGCAAAGACAACAGATACATCTCAGTGGACAATGTCAAGTTACACAGTGTGGCCGATTCTGAATAGTGTGACACCTGCAGTTTTGTGCAACGCAATATCCTTAGCACCATTAACTTTGTCATCATCTGCTGCCACACGGATGTCTGCTCATTTGATGGACACTGTAATTGATCTTCAGCCTATGCGACAATCATCTTCTGCGATGGATCTTGTGTGTCCTTTTCTGGCTACTGATTCTGTGTGTGAGATACCATCTAGCCCACGTGTACGAATGGAGGATTCAACGCTTTCACCTTTGCTTCCAAGTCCAGTGAGTGCCTGTGAAGGAGAACCGGCACACCTTGCTTCTGCCTCATCCTCCTCGTCGTCCAGTTTGCCTGATGCACCTAAGTCTAAGTTGCATATCTTTTACTCCTGGTTCAAAAAGACATACTTCGTTCCCCCATGGACCTACATTTGGTTGGTGCTTATCTTAATATTCCTCTTCATGTCAATTGGATTTGTGACAGTGTTCTTTTTTACTCATAAATGGCCATTATCTCCCTGAACGCTCTGCTGTAAAAATGGTCGATGGAACTTTGGCTCCTCACACATCGTCCCATATCATGAAACGAGACAAGACTTTAGTGAATATTTCAGCTTTTCCTGTTCATGATGGCATCATTTGGGACAAAGTAGCTTATGAAATCCATAGTCCAACAGAGGTCCTTAGAGTTCCGTACATGTTTCGCGCCTCATTAGGGGATGTGGTGACACGGGACATACATTCGGATGATTGGGATGTGCAGGCAGTTCATGCATTGTTTTCAGATTTAAAATATTATGCTGCCTTTGATGCTGAGGATTTGTATTTAAATTCTGCCAATTATGGTGATCTCGTTTGCTATCAACATTATGGGCATCATTTTTTACACAAATCGAACACCATAAGACCTGTTTTTAATTTTACCCAATGGGAACATTGTCCAACTCCCTTACAGGGGAGTACTAAAACGCTTAGGGATAAGTTCACCTATTTTTCTAACTATGATTTGACTAATCCTGAATCCTATTATTTTAGGCTTCAAAAATCCCCTACATCGAAGTACCCGTTATCCCACACTAAACTAATTTATGCCAACTCGTTTAGAACGCAGTTGGCCACACACGGTTATGACCATTGGCAACAGACTATAGATTTGAAAACAATCTGGGGCACAAAGCCATGGCAGGTTCAGGGCACTGAGGCATTACATCGTGCCTGCCTGATCCCGACTCAATTGCTGTTTTTAAATTAAACCATTTACCAAACCTCCTGTTATGGCCTTGCAACTGTCAAAAACCTAAATACCCCCTCAATTCCATCATTAGCTGAATATAATAATTGGCGGTTACATAATAACTACACCATGGAGGCTTTGCAGGCTCTCCTTCAGAATGCCTCCTTTAATGTTTCTGAAATTGATCCATTGGGATGGTTGTTGTGGCAATCTAATGCTAATGCATGCCAGTTGTGTTTCTATAATGTTACACCTGGTTTCTTTCAGACTAAGCCTGATCCTCGTTATCCACCTCATCATTCTGTAACTACATATTCGGTAGGTAAATTGTGCCAGCAGTGGCTAGAACACTCTACTTTTGCATCTGTCAAGCAGCACCTTTCAATCCTATCAAACGATATAGATTTGGCTGATTTTCTCCTAGGCCCACGTAATCCAAGGGCCAAGCGATTTCTTTATGCCTCTTATAATGAAATTTGGAAACTTTCACAGATGGAAGCCGCCTTCCGTCTGCGTCAAATTGACCAGGCAAACTTGGAAAAAGTCCTTGCTGTAGTAGACAACAGCATTAATACGCTTTCTTCACGCATTTATACCTTAGACAATATTGTTTCTTCTGTAATAGATATTGTGCAAAGTGATGTTTCTGTGTTATATCATGGTCAGAATCAGTTAAGGTCGGTCATGCAATTTGCTTGGACGTTGCAGACACTAAAAATGGGTAAAGTGCCTTGGGATTATTTGAATGCCACTGCTTTATTCTTGCCTTTTAACCTGACTGATAAACAGAAGTTTATGTCCATGAAAGATGCTGTATATACGCTGTTACATATTGAACAATTGGAGCCTTTGCCATTCTCTGTAGCGGAAACGGACTCTGCTGTTTGGTTAATTCATGGAGTTATCACTTTGCCCTTTTCACTTTTTCAGTTTAAATCATGTATGCAACACTTTCCTGTTGGCCGCTTTGAACCGCTTGCCACTGCTTTTCTGCATGAATTGTGGGTCCTGCCCTTTGCTTATCGGTGTTTGAAGGAGGATAAAGAGGTTTTCCTCACAGGGGAGGAGTGTGATTCAGTACTGGGTCACTCTCTTGTGTGCAAACACGTTAAGTTGCACGGCGAGTGTAACGTGTCAGCGCCCAATCTAGCTTGCTTTTTGAAAGGGACCCCAGTACCATCCATCACGCCTGTCTTTACATTGCTTACTAACGGCAGCTGCTAACGGCAGCTAGTAACATTGCTTACTAACGGCACAATCAAGACTGGTGTGGTTTGCGGGGGGGTGTCCCATACTTGGTAACTGTTTCCCAGCGCGTAACTTGCTGTAGCAATGTCCTTTTCCCGCCCCCGCATGGGAGTTTAGATTCTTCCCTTTGGCCTTCCATTCCGACTTTGAAAACAGAGTTCAACAAGTTGAGCAGGCTCAAAGCCCTTTTATTCCAACAGCAGGTGGCCCTCACTTCCGCCCGTGAAACATTCAGACTGCAGGTGGCTCGGCCCTCGAGTGAGATACAGTCACTTCTTAACACTAACCTCCCACTTCATTTTGGGGAATTAATTCACCAAATATTTAATGCATCTGATATGACAGGCCTTTCCCATTTTTTTAAATGAGTGGGATCTGGCCTGGTCTCTTTCTTTCAAACTATATTTGGGGTAATTCCAGCTTTTATTCATTCTATATTTTCCAGCGTCTTCGGAGGGTTCCCCTTAATATTGGCGCTCGCAGCTGGTGTCCTGCTTCTCCTTCTTGTGTTTCGTAATGGCTGCTCACTTTGTGGCTCTGCACAGGCCGGACCAGCTTCATCTGTACCGTAATCGCCTGTATGAGGCTTTTGGATGCTTGCCTTTAGCAACGCTTGGCGTCAGTTACAACTTGACATTCCGCTTTGCCTACTTTAGTTGCGTGCAACCAGTGCTTCATTGCAAACGGTGTCATTTCTCATGGGCGATGGAACTTTGTTTATCAAACACGTGGTGCCCAATCCCTGATTTCAGCCGGTTGATGGATCCTTTAGAGGCTCATGACATGGCTTGTTCTGTGGATGGTCCAATGACACGTGCAGGTTTACTTGGAATCTTGGATCAATGGGATATCTGTGCAGCTGCGCAGACTTTCCTACAATGAAGTTTCATTGAATATCACGCAAGTTTGCCTTTTCTATTTTTGGATGCTCCTGTTTGTGAGGAACATGATTGTTCCTTCGGCTTGCTAAATTGGATGTCATCGTTTTTTTCCACCACTGACAACGATGCACTATTGGAAGGAATTGCATTCCTTTGCACCCAAACCTTCATGGATTAAATACTTGGGTCGTCCCTACTCCACTGTCTGAAATACATACTCTTTTGTTTCAAGCTCACCGTGCCTTCAGTTTTTTTCGAACTTTCCCTTTTTTCTCCGATTTGTTTTTTTTAGAAAGTCCCTCACCAATATTTTAAACAATGCCTGACTTCTGAACTCCGTTTTTGTTCTTCTGTCTATGTCCTACTGACTTACCAGGGGGAGGGTGTTATATGGGGTTATATGGCCCCAAGACACATTGTCGACATTGCTAAGTTAGCATGAGTTTTGCTTGCCCTATGCTGCTGCTTTTGCGCACGCCTCTGCTAAGCGTTTGTTTTCGCGACACTTTGCCTCTGCCCTGTACATGATAACAGATTGTTTTTCACGTTCTTAGCCTTCCCTTCAATTCTGTCTGAACATAATGTGCAAGGTCGGTCAACAATGTCTCTTGTTATTCTGTTCTGGTCAGTCCCTATTACCTAGACAAAACATGTAACCAACACCTGCAATGCGGAAGAATCGTGCTTTGATATAACGTTGTTGCATGTTTTTGAAACACACTCGAAGAAAGTTGTTCCATGGAGCGGAGTGCTGCTGTTCCTATGATGTAAACCCTTGGGTTTAGGCTTTCAGGTAGGGGTCTGCTAATAACGCCTAGAGATCTTCTGTTATATAAAATAACTTCTTACTGCCTTGGGGAGGGTGATTAGGCCCAGTTATTTAGCCCTTTTCACAGTCTTTATAAAATGACGACTCCTTTTATATTCTATGGTATTGTAACAATGCTAATGATTCTTGCTTTATGCATTTTGCTGCTAGTTGTGGTTCGCATACTGTATCATGGATCACTATAGTCAAAATAAACATTTTGAACTTATTTAGTGACTTTGATTATTTTTATTGTGGACAAGTACGTGAGAGCGAAAGAGTGTCTTGTTCCCGCGACTCTGAGGTGAGTCGGGAGTGCTCGTGTTCTGGGTTGTCTAAACATTCGTAGCTTCTTGATATTTGTAAGAGACCGAATGAGACACTATTGCTAGTCGGTTGGGATTTTGGGTACTAAGGTGATAGGAGATACACCCCTATTTACTGAGGTCCTATTTTCTTGTGCATAGTTCTATGTATGAGCAGAATCCCCGCAACACCACCATTTAAATTCCCAAGGAATTGATACACATGTATGTGCCAGAAAGTGACATTTTAGAATTATTCCATAGTTTTTATATTTCACATAACGTGCAATGTTTGAAGGACTAGTTCAAGGCAATGAGACACCTCCCTTTTGAAGGAACACAGAGGTAACTGAATGAATGCTTGAGAATGGCAATCTAAAATTTAGGTGCATGAAGAAAGCTCTGATTAGGTGCTCTGAACTAAAGCAAATCAAGTATTTTCAGAGGTTCAGTGAGCAAAGAAGACAGATGGGGTTCCCTTTGAGAACTGGATCCATGACATGTTGTGTGATTGAAATGAGTGGGTGAGAAGGATGGAAGTGAAAGAATGCCGGTCGCTTAACCAGTTAATGGTGGTTTAGCAACTCAGGGAGGAGTGCTCCACCCAAACCAGACAGCTTGTCTAATTGGTAGAGAAGGATCCAGAGAAACTTGCTGTGTTGGCTTATAAGTGGTAAGCTGACTGGCTGAAGAAGTGGTTGGAGCAGAAACGTTCCACGACAAAGGGAGAGAAGAGCTCCCAGCAGAATGATTCCAAACTGGAAAGGAAGGGCTAGATTCATTCCTGTGAGTACCAGGGATGGTTAAGGGTAACTGGCTTCCTAGTCAGAACAGCAAAGAGAAGGGAGAGAACCAGACCCCCAACCCGGTAGGAGGCGACTTGCTTTGGGTGCCACTGGGAAGGGCAATGTAAGAAAACTTTTCCTTGTAAGAAACTTAGTGCCAGCTGTCCCGTTGATGGGCAGCATGCTATCAGTGATGAATGGGTACTGTTGAAGCCTCAGTGGTCATCAACCTAGTCACTATAGACATCTGGTAAGAGGTCCAGATGCTCTTAAGCACTATCCTCAAATGCCATTGGGTTTGTGAGGGAAGTCTGTACCAATGGAGGAAGGTTCCTGCCCTGAGGTGTACTAGAACCTACAGGAATATTTTTGAGAGAAAGGATCTCAAATCTAAATAGATTTTCCCCACACCATTAGCAGTGACCTAGTAGCCAGTGGAGAGAACCTGAAGAACCAGCATGCCAGGGTTGAATTGGTAGTCAATGGCAGGACAGCCATAGTGAACACAAGACTGCGAGAGAAACAGGAAGCGTAGTGCCTGCTTGGCACTGACGTGATTTGAGCACTGGGCCTGGATAACGTCAACAGTGCTAACCAGGGCATAGACTGCACATCGGCCTGAGGAGGAGGCGGCGATCACTCCTTGAGTAGAGGAATCTGAAAAGTGTTTAATGTGGACCAGGAAAGTTTCTGAAAGGACAACAGCCACAGCCCCATTGCCCTGTCTACAGCCAGAGAGGAGGACCGCATGTTATAATCACGGTCATTGGCAAAGCTGCAGGAGTTGCCAGCTGCAGGAGGATCATCCCAGGAAAAGATCCACGAGGCACAGGAGGAGGTGGTATCTCTGAGCAACATGACTGCCAAGTAAGTGGAGAGGGTCCTCCTTCAGATATTTTTGGGCAACTTTCATTCTCTGTAACTCGCTTTTCTAAGTGTGAAAGCATGTCTCTGTGGCTTTCGTACAGTTCAGCCGCAAGGTATAGATGACAATGGGGTCCAACTAATGACAAATACCATTACCCATACACTAACACTAGCTGTAACTCTAACGCTTGCCTTACCCTTACTGAAAACTCAATCCTTAATCTAGTCCATAACTAAACCTAACCCTAGCCCTTACTCTAACTATTACATTGATCCTCACCCTAATCAAGTGAAGTTTAACAAGGTTATTGGAGGCCAGATCCAAACCAGATTTTCAGGGTAATCACAGACTATTTAAATGAGACACGTGAAGTAATTGCAATTAAATGTATATACTGCAGATATCCTGCAAAACTGTCAATTATCTAGGCCTCTTGGACAGCCCTGGCGAATTCATACCCCTAGCCTCAAACCCACCTTAGATTTAATATTATTGCCTTACACTAGCCTTTATCCTTTCGCTTACTCAACCCTAAGTCTGTACCTGAAGTGGTCATCCTAAGGTTACAAGGTATGGGACCCCATAATGATCTCAAACAAGATAATGGCGAGTATGGAGATAATGAAGACAAAATGGTATGACAAAACAAAATATTTGCATGGTGCTCAAAATATGGGTTCTCCGCTCATCCACAAACCTAGTCCTGGCTGGTTATTCAAGGTTTTGAGGCAAACAAAATTGCATCAAGAGGAAAAAGACTGCTGTGTGTGACTCTTAAAATCTACAGAGTTAAGTGTAGAGCGCATGTAATGCAGCAACAAAACAGAGTGGAGACGCCTTTGGGGTCTGCATGCTGTCTGAGCTTCTGCACTCAGATAGTCTTTATTAATGACCTGATGCTAGGTGTCAGGATACCAGGATGCATAATGTAGTGTTACATTTGTGCCGAGTGGCACTCTACACACCTTAACATGGATTTGTAACATTACCTTGAAAACAATGACCAGATTTGTCACTCCTGCTCAGCACCTTTGAAAAGGTACTGGGTTCGGTCTTAGGCTGAAGTAACTTCTCTCCCGCACTGAGGATGGGCCTAGGTCCCATAGTGATGGTCGGGTTCTCCTGGCTATATGGATTGACATGGCCCAGCCCTACCATTCAGCAGCGTCTAGATCGGCAATGCTCTCCCTAAAAGAGTTTTAGGGGATGGATGTTTTTACCACTTCTTAAAGTACCACGAGTTGCAGGTTAGACACTGACAACTACACTATGCCATGACCATGTTGCCATTCCTGAGGATCACTGTCCACTGCTCACTTTTGAACGCCAATTTAAACTTCTCTCCTAGATGGCAGTTTCTGACTAGTATTGCATCCCGTGGTAGTACGTGGCTGAGTTTGACCCCTCTCATTCGGCTGGTTGCATCACTGTTTGTTTTCCTCCTTTGTTGGCTCCAAGCAGGGTCTGTTAGAGCTGGAACCCAACATGGTGCCAATGAAATCGTGCCAGTCAATGACTGACTAAATAGCATGGTTGCTGGGGCCTGGAGTGTGCAGTGTGGGGTGTGGCAGTACATCCACCGGAAATTATGGATAGCCACTTCACTCTGCCGTTTTGTTCCACACACATTCTTATGCTTTTGTTCAGGGTACTCGTGATTGTTTAAACTTTCCCATTGTCCCGAAGCTACCATGGGCTGATCTTCGGATGTCAGATTCATATTGACTCTAGGCATTCTTGAAACTTTAGCCCTTGAAAGGGAGGTCCATTGTCAGGTTTCAGCACAGCAGGCACTGCAAAAGTGCCCAGTATTTTCTAAAGTTTCAGGTTATGTGTTCAAGAGCCACATACTGCACTATTTCAAAGACTGGGAACATTGTACAAGTGTCTGTCACGACTAAGAGGGGCCTCCAATCTTAGAGCAGTCTAAAGTCTCCAATTACTTTGTTAGACCAGGCATCATTGGCGTGGATTTCCCCTGTATTTTTTGCCTTTGCCTCCTGTATTTTTGCTATGTGTTGGACTTCGTTTTTGGTGGTCTAGACGCTTTGGGCACTTTGCCACTGCTGTTCAGTGCCAAAGTGCAAGTGCTCCTTTTGTAAATTGTTGTCATGGATTAGTGTTTCCATAATTGGCTTATTTGGTTTACTATTAAGCCCCTAGTACAGTGCACAGTGGGTGCCCAGGGCCTGTAAACCAAATGCAGCTAGTGGGCCTGCAGGACTGGTTGTGCCACCCACACAAGCAGCCTTGCAAAGGTAACTCAGACCTGCCACTGCCTGTGTGCAATCTAGTACTGCCATGTCGACCTGGCAAGTGCACCCACTTGCCAGGCCCTAACCTTCCCTTTTCTTACATGTGCGTCACCCCTAAGGTAGGCCCAAGGTACCCCTGTGGGCAGGGTGCAGTGTATGTGAAAGGTAGGACATGCCCTGATGTGTGTGAAATGCTGCCAATTTCGTTTTTCACTATTGAAAGGCTTACTGTCCCATAGGATAGAATGGGAGTTTATTTATAACATCTTATAACTATAACTTCCTACTCAACTTGAGACAAGATAGTAAGATAGTTTAGCATGCCTGAACTCAGAATATAAAGATGCATCTTTTAGTAAGGATGATTTTTACATTCTGTGTTTGAAAATACCACTTTTAGAAAGTAGGTATTTTCTTGCTTAGCCATCCTGTGTGCCTCTGCTAGGTGTGTGTATTGACTGTCTGGCTTTGGAGTGACATTTGGTTCAGACAGCCACTTGGGAGGTTGAGGTGTGTCCTGTCTTTCCAGGCTTTGTCAGGACTGGGCTGAATAGACCTGGGCTGCATTCAGAGTAGGGGGAGGAGATTTCTTTCACACCTGAATGGGCCTGGTCTGCTTTGGACAATGCGTCTCTACCTCCTGCCAGGAAGCTGCACCAGAGAGGACAGAACTGGTTTTGGCCGGGTAAAGAGCTTCTCTGCCACCAGAGAACAAAGGAATTTGTGCTATAAATGTTGGGGCCCAGAGCCCCAAATTTTAGACAACTTCTGGAATTCAAGAGGAACCTCTGCCAAGGAGAAGAGATGGGAAAAGCTGAAGGAGAAGTATGCCCCTTTGCTGTGTGCTGTCTGGGGTTGGCCTGCAGTGGCTGTTTTCTGCCAAGGAGAGCTCCATGTGTGTATCCTGATTGTAAAGTGTCTCCAAGGGCTTGAAGTGGAGCGTGCCCCCTGTTCAAGAGGTCTCAGGAACAGCAAAGACCTCACCATCCTTCTGGGCACCGTCTCTGGAACCGCTGGTTTCAGTCGCCACAGAAAAAAGGAGAAGCTGACTTTGTCACTGAGTCCGTCGCAGGTTTCCGTGTCGTGAAGGCACCGCAGAAGGCCCCGCCGCACTTCGCTTCGCATCCTTGGTCTCACTGATGCCGTCTGGATGATCATCACTGAGCCGTTGCTGCACCGCGTCCTGTGGGCACTGCACTCCATGCTGCCTCACTTCATCCTGCCTGGACGTCACTGACACCGTCGCTGCACGACCCGAACATTGACCGGCTCTCTCGCCTGCACCGCAAACTGCCAGCACCGCATCGAGCACTGCCTCACCCCACACCATAAGCCGTGGTCTCACCGACACCGTCTGGACGATCGTTACCGAGCCGCTGCCTGCACCGCACCGCATCATGACGAAGGCACCGCACCCTGCACAGCTTCCATTTTTGCAACGCAACCACAACGGTTGCCCCGACCGACTCGCACCAACGTGTCAGCTGCAACGAAAAAGGTACTGTTCACAAGTCTGTCAACGCTTTAGCTGGCCCGTACTGACATGGTCGGTTGGAACTGTGAGACTCTGTTGTTTTCAGCATCGCGGTAGCCCCAGACGGAGCTACCGACTCGGAAGAACTGTTTTTGGGGATATTTCTGCAATTTTAAGGTTTTCTTACAAACTGCATATTTTTCAGAACTGTATTGTGGATTTTTGTTGTTTTTGGACTTGGTTGGTTTAGATAAAGAATTGCTTATTTTTCTAATCTGGTGTGGTGTCCAGTTGTAGTGTTTTCACAGTGCTACTGTATACATGTACAAATGCTTTACACACTGCCTCTGAGATAAGCCTGTCTGCTCGTGCCAAGCTACCAAGGGGGTGAGCAGGGGCTATTTTAGAAATGTATCCCCCTTACCCTGACTAGGAAGAAGGATCCCTACTTGAACAAAGGTGCAAACCATTGCCAACTATAGACCCCCATTTCTAACAGACTTCCTTCCAGGCTTAGGGAAACCACCCTCGAATTATGAGAATACGGCAATCTGAAACGCGTCCCTTGGCACCAATGGAATTTCGCTGACCATCTGATCTACAAGTATGTCCATTTATGGGAACTAGGCCTTTTCCATTATTGTAGCCTTGGTTGACCACACAATCAGTGGCTGCAGGATTAGGATTCTACCAACTCTCAGTAGTCCCCATCAGCAGCACTAAGTTCACTGAGCACCCCCACTGAGAGTGCTTGGAGGAACAATCTACTCATATTGCCTCTATTACAAGAGTCTGACAGAAATACCTTTGTTGAGGGCTCTTCCCCTGGCCTTCCATAAACAGTATTCCTTGGATGTCTTCCGCTCTGTTTTCCTCAGTGACAAGGCTTTGGGGCACATCGTTAAAGCAACATGAATGATGTGGTCGTCCGCATCAGTCCAAGGTAGAGATTCACCTAGCATGTTTTTGGCACGGCTGCCTAGAGACAGAGAAATAGTCAGCTGAGTTGATGCACCCTGGTTCATAGGAAAGTGTGAACCTAAACGTTTGAAGCTAAAGAGTCCATTTTCAAACCTAGAATGTGCATGCAGTGCAGTACTTGCAAAGAGGGTTAGGAAAGGCTTGCGACTGGTGATTACCCTAAAATGTTGACAATAGAAATGTAATTTAAAATGCATGCATCCCCATTTGTTTGCTAACACCGCCTTTACAATTTGGGAGTACCTCTGCTTCATCTCCCACACTGCTGTGTATCGGAAGCAATAGGCCTCCATTCTCCTCTGGTTTGTTACTGCATCAGGTCTGTGCCAGGCCCCATGACAAATTACGCATTTCTATTTGGGCTGAAGTACATCATGATCGAATCATAAGGAGTGAGTCTTTGATTAGCTCAAAGGCTTACTGTTAGGTGTCTTGCCTTGGTTAGTGCCCTCAGGGGTTTCGACAAATTGGCAAGGTTAAGAACAAACCTACTGTGGTAGTTTGCAATCCCAAAGAGTTCTGCACTTCTGCCAACCATTGTGGGGAGTGGCTTCATGGATGTCTGCTGCATTTTGAGTGTCTGCAACGCCTGAAACAAATGTGCCTTAAGGACTGCACCTCGAGCAAATGTGCATTTTTGCTTGTGCAGGTTCAGGCCACAGTTTGTCAGCCTTTGTACAAGTGCTCTCAGACATCTGTTGTGCTTGGGTACGTTGCATGTCTAAATTAGATTGTCATCATTGCATTGACATTAAGGACTCCATCTTGTCTGGATAAAGTCTCTCTAATTGTATTTTTAAAAACTTCACCTACTGAGATGCCGAAATTAAATCTAGTAAAGTTCTGCAATGCCATGGGCATGAAAAACGGTTGTCATGTAGTGCCACTTTTTGTCCAGTTTGAGCTGCTGGTACTCATCATTGAGGTCCAGCTTTGAGCACTACTGGGCTCCATTCAGGTCACTATTATTAGTCATGAGGTGCCACTCCCTCTTGAGCTTTGTTCTTGAACCGAATTTCTACACACATCTCTATGGCACCAGGCTGATTCAGCTTTGTCAAGGGAAAGAACCAAGCTAATCACAAGCATAAATATTTAAAATTGGATAGGACAACATACACATAATCAATTGACATGGTGCTGAAATATTATCACAAAATATATTTTTTATTTCATTTTATATAAAGTTTAGTCAATTTTTTGTCAAAATATCAAAATATATATATATAGTTCAATACATTTTATAAAATCACAATGCAACAGCACATATAATGGCATATGAAGTATGATTAAACTAAATAAGAGCTTAGAGCATGATGATACTCTTATCTAATGATACAATCTTTTTTTCTTTTTTTTCCTTCTTATGATTCTAACAGAGTCCAGATCTTATGTGGACTGAAAGGAGGGTCAGCGGTAGATGGAACTAATTCAGCTTTGTCATCATTATCATAGAAGACACCCACGGCCGCGCACTTTTCCAATCATATCTAGGCTTTCCAGGTTCTGTAATCTGAACTCTACTTGGGCTCACAAATGGAACGGTACCCTTCTGTATCTGACAGTAGTTGGTCTGATGGTTGTATCGATGTGGAGTTTCATAGGGGTTCTTTCAGCCATCCCCTGCCAAGGGAGAGATGGCCAAAGTGCTTCGACAGCTGGACAGTCCCACTAGAGTATATGCTGTGGGCAAACTGGATTGGTTCAGTTGCTGCACCATGGTGCAATCAAACGTCCCCACCATAAAAACGGAGAGGAGCGCAGAATACCATAGGCGCAGATTCTGGTGGTGGGCATATGCTGGCTCCATCTGTTCTGCGCATGCGCTTGAGTCTCATTATGTAGTCAGCATGAGTACAGCATCTAGCATCATGTTTAGCTGCTGAAGGATGAGTAGGAGGAGGAATTGTTGATCAACACCCTTGTTTGATTTCAGCCCTTATCTCTTTGTGAGGTTCATATTCCATGATGGTGCTTATGAGTTCCCTAGATCATGTGTGAAAGACATTGATGGACTCATCATCTTTCTGACAGGCCTGTCTATCCTTGAAGTGTTCAAAACTGGGTTCAGCTATAGGTCGAAATGTGCATCAAGGACTTCCAGCACCCTGTTATTGTCATGTTGACCACCAGTATTTGGGAGATTCTGAAACATCTTGACGACTACCTCTCAGGCACAATGCACCAAAAGCAACTGCTTGACCGCACCATCAGCACACTTTGTTGCCTTAAGTGAATTGTTAAAAATGTACAATCCCCACAAGCCATATAGGCATGGCCATTGAAGGTCATTGAAAGGTGGAGGCAGGTTAGTGGAACCACCCACCTGGTGAACTGGAGGGTTCTGCTGTTGATCCCATGGATTCTGGTTCAACTGGGGCTTTGGTGCATCGGCAGGAAAAGTCACTGATGATGTGTATCCATGGTTGTTGTCATCCATCTTGCAGCACTCACTGGATTGTGCTCAAGTTAACATCAGACTTTGAACCCACTGCAGCGAGCTGTGTATGGAACCAATTGTAGCACTACAGGAAGGCACAGATGCTAAATGAGAAAGATGCCTACACATCCACTCACTGCACTTTACGGCGGATAAGTTAACAGTGCATAGGTTTGCTTAATGTGCCTTCAAACATAGGCATACATTGTTCAGAATCCTGGCTGTGTGTAATGATGATACCTAGGCTGTACTTTAACAAAGAAAAGGATCAGGCAATGATTCTGGTGGCCAGAAATGGACAATGATGTAGATTTGTTATTGCAATCTTGTAGTGTATGTATAAAATGTAGCTGACATAGCTGTGCAGACACGAGACACCATTTGAGCCTTTTGACATTCCCACTGACTAAAGGCTAATATGCTTTAGGGATAGACTTCATGGGGCCATTCAACAAGCTTGACAAGCAGTACAATTATAGGATTTCAGTAAAGGACTTCTTCTCGAAGTGCTTGGCGTGGTGTTTTGCAGAAGAACCTACCACTGATAAAGTGGTGAATTTTATAAACGACATTTATGAATGACGGTTCCCTGCTGTACACTTCATCTCTAAGTATGCAATGTTTTTTGAGTATCACAGGAATCAAACACATAAGAACATCACTTTGTCACCTCCATGCAAATGGGCAAGCAAAAAGATTGCATACAATTGGCCATGGCTAACACAAAATGGCATAGCCGAAGCACTACAGAATATGAATTGGCCACAGAGAACAACGCTACATTTTGTGACTCATGAAACCCCACATTACCTCTTATGAGAAATGTTACCTCTTTCCACTTTATGTCCAGTGTGGCTGCATTTGTGGTATGAGCACTATAGAGGTAGTGTAGGCATAGCAGAGAGCATAACGAGAGTCTCCAACTATATCAACGGAAACCAAAACAGAACAAAATATGTTATGATTCACACAAAGGTTGTAAAGTAATCAGGTACAAGTTGGGTGAAATAGTCAAGACTTATTCCCCACATCATATTCACAAAGTAGATTCAAAGTGTGTAGGCCTTTAACCTGTAAATAAATGTAGTATAACAAAAATTCAATTTGCATGCAGGTTGGGAAGAGGTGGAACGCTAATTAGGTAAGGAAAGCTCACAGCGAGTTTATGTTCAAAGGGAAAGAGGATGGTGATGATACGTGTTAAGATTGTGTGGATAGCGGACATGGTCATGAGTGTTCTGAATGGGAGGCCAACAAAGTGTTTGCATCTTGCAATACCTCAACATGAAAGTTCTCATCCAACAACTAGTTTGAAGTGGACCAATCCTGTTCAGGAGGCACTTTCAACAGATTCCATCCCTCCTGTTGCTACTCAAGGAGGAAAAAGAGTTGTTGTGCCTAAAAGGCTTCTGGCCTATATGATGGACTAAAACTTTTAGGTGTTCTCCAGAAATGGTCTTCTTGTGAACTTTTATAATATTAGGTTCAAGTCGGAGACTGATTTGGTTTCCTAGTTTGTTTATTTTGAAAAGAAGGAAGATGTATAGTGACGCTCAGATTACTTACCGGCATTCTTGATTACTCCGAATCGTAGTCTTTTTCGTCACAGTGCTCTCTAGTGAGGCTGTCAACGGGTAGATGATGGTTCTTTATCATACTTTTATATTCTACCCCTTTTAACTTTTGTCCCTCCTCCTAAAATGGAAATAAATGAGGGACAAAGGGCAAGGTATTCCTGTTCTATTGTTCACCTTTGTGACTCTATAGACCCTAACTCAGGGTTGGGACGGCAGGTGTGCAAGGCTGTCACAAGGAAGGCTCCAACTTGAAGGTTACTGGTAAGTAATTCAAGGATTACCTCCCTCTTTTGTCTTACTCATCTCAGTCTTTACTAATGAAGATGTACCCAATCCCATTTCTACTATACGGCTATATACTCCTCTGTAAAACAAAGTCACAATACCTCCAAATATAATGTAACACATAGTGTTAATTATAAATCCAGGTAACAACAAAAAATGAATAATTTACAGCAGAAAGTAGTCCTACATCGAATAAGGTAAAACTAGACCCACCAATTGAAGTCTGTAGTGAGCAGCAAATGTATTAGGTGATGTCCACATTGCTGCATTTTAAATGTTTCTTAACAGAACTCCTCTAAAATCCACCCATGAGGTTTACATTGCTCTAGACAGGGCGTGGCTAGCCAGGCCATCATGGTGGCTGCCTAACTCTTGAGCTCCCTGGAGCCGGACCGCATTTGTGACCCCAGGAGTGTGAGAGACCTGCGGTGAGGCTGTGGCAAAGCAGATCCCGACCCGTGCAGGGAAGAAGCTACTGTCTGGCCGGGCTAACACCTTAGAATGGGCTTGAGACCTCGGGCTGTGTGGCCTGGCCCGGAGACTCAGGGAGGGAGGGAGTGGAATTCGACTTCGGCTGGTGGGCTGCTCGTGCTACACCATGTATGTGCTCCTCTGAGTGCTAGTGGCTGTAAGTGGGCCTACAAGGTTGCCTGTTCCCCACCATCGACCTCTCAGGCCTCCATTTCCTTCAGTGTGATGGGGCGCACTAATTCGCCAAACCAGACCAGCACCCACATGCCCCCACAGAGCCTACAGGCCGCAACATGGACTCCTTAAAATTGGAAGCCATTCTTCAAGTCATTGAAACCTCCAGGGCTTGGATTGAAACCAAGATTGACTCAGTGGCAACAGACTCGACCCTACTGCGAGATAATCACTTCAAGCTCTTGGATCGTGTTGCTAAATTAGAAAAGACACTGGCTGACCTCAAGCTCCAGACAGCGGACTTCCGAGCCCAGGTAACAGACCTTAAGGAATAGGTCAAATTCCTAGAACACCAAGCAGAAGATGCAGAAGGCAGGTCACATCATAGCAACATCAGAGTAGTGGGCCTGGCGGAGGGCCAACAAATGGAGGTCTTCTTGCAGATCTGGTTCCGCAAATTGGTCCAGAGTCAAGACCTGATCCCACACTTTTTGGTGGACTGGGCACACAGGGTGTCCTTGCGACAACCACCACCAGGGGTGACCCCCGACACATCATAGCCAAGAGCCTCCATTATTAAGACTGGGCCGCTATCCTGCACAGTGCTAGACAACCAGACCCTATCCTCAGAGACAACCATTGCATCCTAAATTTCCAGACTACACTCTGGCAGTCAAGAAGGTGAGGGCCTCATTTGTGGGACTCAAGCGGCGACTTCATGACCTTAGCCTGGCAAACGCCCTTCTCTTCCTGGCAAAACTTAATATCATAACGGACCAAAAATCCAATTTCTTCACTGATCCGGAAAATGCTTGGAAGTGGGTGGAGGCCTGGGGCACTCCTCCAGGGGTGGGCAAGTCTTGTGGGCTGCCCACTCCGAGGGCGCCCCGGAGGCGTGACCGCCGAACCTGGGAAGGGCCCCCCATGGACGGCACAATCATCAGCGACGCCATCCCCAACACAGGTCTAGGAGACCTGTTAGATCACATACTTTATTGATGGGCCTGCGATGGGGGGAAACCCCCTCCCCAATTCTTATGTGAAAGCTACAACCCGCTGCCCTGGAAGACTGTGCATTTCAGTCCATAGTCTTCGACCAAATCATGGATTACTACGACCGCAAAAAAGGGTCTATTTCTTCCCCATCCACAAAGTAGGAAGCATTTAAGGTGGTTCTTTGAGGCTTCTGCCTCTGCAACGTATGCACCGAGAGCTGTGCGCTTTTGGACACCATGCGGACAGCAGAACAGGCCTACGTAGACATGGATAGACAAGTGTTGGAAGAGCTAGAGCTCTGACCCTCCCTAACCTAGCTCCGGGAACGGACGGCCCAGGTGCTAGAGCATATGCGCTGCCTGGATTACTGAGTGTACTTTGCCAAATCCCACGCGGAGGGTGATAAACTCGAAACGAGTCGCATCAACTGACGATACTACACATGCAGTGGGCTGACAGTGTTGATCTTCACTCCCAAGAAGACATACACAACACCTTCATGTCCTTCTATACCTTGTTCTACTCCCAGCACCTGGAAGCTCCCAAGATCGACATACAGAGCTTCTTGGAGGTGGCCCTGCCCATACGACCCTCTCTATAATCAAGAAACTTGAGAGAGATACTTTCATCACAGTGACAGATGTTAGAGAGTCAATTGCAGGGATGGCAACCAAGAAGATTCCATTGACTGATGGATTCCTAGCGGAAACGTACCCAGGGACCGATGGTTTCCCAGTGGAATTTTACAAACAATATATGGCCACCATGGCCCCTTGCCTGGTGAAACTGTTTGATTCTATATTGGAGGCGGGTCACTTCCCACAGACCATGAGTGAGGCACTATTGGTGTCCCTACTGAAACCAGGAAAGGAACCCATGACCCTGTCCTCATACTCTCCGATTGCTATTTTGAACACAGATTATATGGTCCTTACTAAAAAAAATCCTTCCCCGCCTGGTTTATCTGGGCCAATGTGGATTCGTCCCTGGCTACAACACTGCCTTTAATGTTCGATGATTTTTCCACACCATAGAGCAGGCACAGCCCGTTGTCAAGCAGAAGGCCTTCGACTCCCTTAGCTGGGTCTACCACTTTACAGTACTCCGTCACCCAGTACTTCAGACATCTTGGCGTCAATGTTTACCACACTGATTCAGATGTCCTGGTGGGCAATTTGACTAGAACAGCATACTTCCTTAGGGCTCAAGTTGCCTTCTAGAAAACACTTCCACTCTCTATGAAAGGGCACATAGCCATCACAAAGACGGCAATGCTCCCCCACCTGCTCTATCATTTTACCCCCCTCCCAATAATCCAGACAATCGTTGTTCCTCGACCTAAACCAACTATTGGGAAGTCTTATCTGGCATACAGGTAGACGTAGAATGGACCACGCAAAAATGCAGCTGCCACCGACATCAGGCGAGCTTGGCACCCCTAATTTCGAACTATACTTTTTAGCGGCCCAACTGCAATGGCTGGCCCGCTAGTTAGCAGGCCATGATTTGGCAGATTTCATTACCACAGCGCCTTCTTATGGGATAGCCTCACTCCTCGCTCTCTCAGTCCCTGGAGTTAGGTCTCCTTGAGCACTTCTGTGCCTGGTGTGGGTGGCACTCTACTGAGGCTGCAGGCTTACCCTTGGCTCCCCCCTCATATACTTCCTCTACCCCCTTACTAGGCCTCCCTGGTGGGGCCAAATCCCTTTCGGGGCAGGTCCTTCAAGCTTGGGACAAGGCCAACCTATGGACACTCAGACATTTATTCACAAACGGCCAGATCCTATCCTTTGAGGAACTGGTGGAGCAATGTGGGCTTCAACAGAGACAGTTCCAGACCTACAGCCTCTTCTGGGATCTCCTGAGAGACCGATAGCAGGATGATGACTCAGAACTGTCTATGAACGCCCTAATGGATAGTATGCATACCTTCTGTAATGGTAGGAGGCTAATCCCTTGGTTCACGAGGCCCACAGTTATACACACCCAGATCCCTTTGCAATCACTCCATAACACCTGAGAGGCAGAATTCAGTCAAGCCCTGCATGACAAGGAACGGATGAAAGCTCTGGCGTACCCACATAGGATCTCGCATAACGCCAGATTACAACTTATCCAATTTTATATATTGCACAGGGCATATCTCTCGCCGTGGAGAATCGGCCGCATCTTCCCAACAGACCTGGACACATGCGCCTAGTGCTGGTCCCCTGCGGCAGATTAAAAGCATGTTTTATGGGACACCCCAACACTCACCCAGTTTTGGCAAGAGGTCCTTTCTACTAGCTCACCCACTGTTGTATTAAGTTAAGTGCATTGTCCTCAGCCATCCACGGATATTCCCAAGCTTTGGGAACAGTACTTTGCATTGTGCTCTCTCCACTAGCCTGTCCAATCTTCTGTGCCTTAGTTTGATATGAGCCTGTTTCTCTCTGTTATCTGTGAGACCATGTAAATTGTCCCAAAGCATAATCCACCATATCATATTGATGATGCATTATCTGAGGTTGGCTCATGTTCAAGAAACTAATAAAAAATGTTTAAAAGAAAATGAGGCTCAAATTGCTTGAGTGGATTTTTCTTGGCCTATGCCCACCATAGGAGGCGCCACTTGTTTTGTAAACTAAACAAACCTTTTGATTCACCCATCTGCTCATAGTTGAGTATGATGGTCTCAACCTCTTATACAAGTACGAAGGGTCACAAACAAAAATTCACTCCTTCTGTGTTCTGCTTTCCTAAGTACATATCTTGAAAATTACCTATGCACATCCAAGAGCATCCTCTCTTCTTCCTCTAAAGAGGGGGAAGGACAAAAACTGGAAGTAAACTTTCTTATGTAAGAATGATTGTGAGGAAAATCCCCCCGACCCTACCTACCTACCATATACTCGTCCTGCGGTCCACACAGCCGACTCCCGAAACCAACTCAATATCTGTAAAATAAAAAGAGAAAGGACTACCATCAAAATAAATCCAACAACACCAACGACGAACTATTGTTATTTTGGACAGAAAGGCGGAGTCACCACGATCAAGAGCCAATCACGAGACAAAGGAAGAGGATACAAAGACGCCGACTCAGAAAGGAAGGGAAGCGAGGAGAGAACGAGAATCGGGACTGGAGAAGCTGAGGAGCAGAAAAGCAAGACGCCATCCAGAGCTGTTGATGAGTTGGAGGACAACTCTGATCAGGACGAGGCGTCCAACTCCTCGAGCGAGGAGTGGTGGACCCCACCGGAGAATGCTGGAGAGTGGCTGCAACTCAGGAGAATTGAGGCATAGCGTGTAAGTTATAGAGGGATGGGTGGGATGTGTTGGGGTTGGAAGGGAGGGAAAGAGCTCACGGTGAGGGGAGAGCACAGTGTAATCTTATAACAAATGCCATAACAGGGGAGTTGTAAGGAAATCTCTAGGAGATACGCTCTGACCCCTGGCAGATTCCAGAGTCCGGTTACGAGCCAAGTAACCAGAAATATCCATGTATCCAATATCGAGGAGGGGGACAATGAACAAGGCCATAAAGACCAGGTGTGGTTAACCTGGTTTTATACCCCACACCCTGTAAGGAAGGGAATTGATAACGGTTCTGTAACTAGGGGTAAACTTCCAATAGACCTGTTGGCCAGAAAGGTACATGGTGTGTTTCCCCAGGCACGATACTCTACTCCCCCAAATAAAACCCCTCTCTCCCACGAGAAACCACCAAAAGGGTGTGGTGACGGATAAGGAAAGAAGTATTTTCTGAACTCCTACTTACTGCTACTATTTCTTATTTGTTTTGAGCCTCCAGGTGGCGGTAACATGGAAGAAGGATCCTCTGGAAGACAGAAGGAAAACCTGCAAGGATTATTACAGAACTGATCCATATTGGCCCAAATGTGTCACAATTCTTTATTCTTTATATCAAGTTAAATAAAAAAGCAACATTAAGAAACACATACAGCCTCCGCACGTATATATCCGCCCAGCCCTCCCACAATGATGTTTCAGTCCTAAGCATAATTTATTTGGAAGGTTCTATAAATATAGCTCTTGTACTGTTTGTGGTGTTTTGTGAGTTAGTAATGACAGAACCCTTTTGGCTCCTGATGGACTCCGTAGAACTGTGAAGTGAGTGTTAGAGCGTAGTGAAGGGAATGCAGGTTTAGAATGCTAAGTTCGTGGTTACAAGCAGAAGAATAAAGTTGTGTTATACTAAGTACGTGTGTGGCATAGTCATTAGCGGGTACCTAGGCTGGTGAGGACGCTATAACTGATGATGAGGATGGGATAAGTAACCTGCAGATCGACAGTGCTCTCCCAGAGAGTTTGCCATGGTCCAGAAAACCGCTCGTGTGTGCCTCAGTCGAAGTGCCGAATCAATGCTTGGTGTATGTGGAGTCACATCGCAACTCCAGCCTGTGTAGAGCATTTGAAGATAATTAAACCTTCACTGAGAAGTCTACACATCACTGCCCAAGAACCTGTTGGAAATGCCGTAAAGAGCGGTAACGAGCTACTACGCAACCTAAACCTATACGTACGGAGTAATAACGCTAAAGGCGGATACAACCAGGTTTTGAAAGAGCAGTAAAAAGCAGCAGCTAATAGTAAGATAAGGCTGCAATCAGAAGCACTGCGAGGCAGAAATCAAGCACGTCTCAAACAGTACAAAGAGATGCCTAAAATCAAAGCGATTCAGATACAAGAAAGGGTAATCTGCTTACCAGAACGGAGCAAAAAGAGTCAGCGTTGGGGGAAGTGCCCCAGAAAAAGTGCCCAGGGTTGTGTATATGTAGCCATCCATCCGCGAAGCGGCGCACCATCAAAGCTGCAGAGGGGAACTGAAAAAAAATCCAAAGGTCTTCGAAGATTGAAAGCCGAGAGCGGTGATCAGAATAGTGAAAGGTTGCTTTTCCAATGGAGACCAAGAAAGAGGCCACATTTCCTGTAACTATCCAAGATGACCCAGAGGCCAGCACATTGCAAGGCCTCAGAGATGGTTTGCATAAACAAGATCACCAAGCAGCATCAGAAAGAAAGCTATATTCCACATCAGTATGTTCCACCAAGGGTTACAATGCTGCCACCTTCCTGAAACCACCGCCACCATACAATACAGCAAAAAGCTGAATATTGGCAACAGATGGACTGTTGGATAGAGACATTTGATTATTTTATTGATGCGCTAGAAGCAACAAATAACAAGAAGATTATCAAATAACTCAAGAATCTAGCTGGTGAAGGTGTAAAAAAAGTCATAAAGAAAATGCAGCGAGCTGATGAACTTACATACCTTCATATCAAAAGAAACCTTGAATCTCAAGTTCAATCCAATGCTGAATGTAGATTACAAAAGGTACATTTTCAGTCAAGAATGCCCAAAAGTTGGTAAAACCATCGACAAATTTGTTGAGAGACTGGATATGCTCATTAAATACTGTAAATTCAATTAAGTTAATGATGACGAAGCTATACATCTCAGTGTATTGACGGATGCCTGTCAGATTCATTCAGATGACGAAAGCTAAGAGAAACTCTTAGACTGGAGTGAGTTTTCATGGCTGCCATATCTGAAGAGCATGCTGATTGCCAATCTGCTGATATGGAGGCCGGAGGTGCCCAGAGTGAGTCAATAATGAACATGAAAAGTAAGCTAAAGCACATGGCAGAGGAACACAGAGTAATGTCTCCACAGAAAAAGAAGTTGTGTTTGAGGTGTGGGTTTTCGTTTTCACACAAAGGTAAATGTCCCGCCATTGGATAGGTTTACAAAGGCTGAGTGAAGGAGAACCATTTTGTAATGGTTTGCAAAGCAAAGGGAAAAGTAAGTGCGTCACGGCGCAAAGACAAAATAGCCTCAAGAGCGTTCCAGAAGAGACATTCGACGCACTCCCACAAGGCCAAGCGATCACACCAGTTGAGGCACATTGAAACCAAACTAAATCAATCGTCATCTAAATCATCATCAAACAGTTCTTCAGTATCAATGTTGAGTGAAAGTGAAGAATATGGTTGTGCAATGTCGATGCTTACTTCGGAAAAGTGTGCGCATGTTAGACTGGCCACGTGTGAAGAGAAATGCAGGTCAAAGAAAAGTCGCCATGAAAAAGCACCAAAGTCATTCAATGCCTTTTATTGTCGACAGTGGTGCATCTATAAACATTATGCCTAAGGAGAAATACAGTGAACTATCTCCATTGCCACGACTTACGCCATCGAAAACTAAAGTGTATACATGAACTGAATCAACAAGATTAAAAAAATCAAGGCTCAATTGTACAAACAATGAAACACAAGAAAGCAAATGTACAAGCACCCATTCATGTGCTTAAAGGTACAGCGTCAAGTGCCTGTTTATTCAGCTTAAGCACAGCTGCTGATACAGGACTGATATCAGTGAACTATAACATGAATGCTCATTATGAAATAGTAAGTCAGATCCCTTTGTTGATTCATAGGTTGGGAAAACTCAAGACTATGAAAGTACAATTTCACATTAATGAGGACTTCCGTCCTATTGCTCAAAGACACAGACTAATTGCATTTCATTTACAGGAAGTTGTTGAAAAAGAACTTGAATCCTTACTCAAACGTGATATCATTGAGTGTTCCACTGCTCCAACACCAATGGGTTTCTCCCATAGTGGTAGTACCCAAAAAAAGACAGTGAAGGAGCTCTACGCATCTACGTGGATATGCGTCAAGCGTACAAGGCAACTGAAAGAGAATGACATCCAAGTCGCACACTGCCGACATGATAACACAATTAAATGGTGCGAAGGCCTTCTCTTGCCTTGATATGAATAAAGGATATCATCAGTTGGAACTCGAGGAGAATTGTAGGCACATTACAAACTTTTCTACACATATTGGTCTGTTCCGATACAAAAGACTAAGGGGCCGATTCCGATCTGGGTCGGAAAACTCTCCGACCGAGCCGGATCTGGAGAGATTTCTGACCGAGCCGGACTCCTGCAGTCCGACCGAGCGAGTACGATGCGGCCGCATGCTGCCGGACTCGATTCGGTCGGACTCCCATTGAAGTCAATGGGAGCCGGTCGTACGACGCGTACATGGGCTCCCAGTGACTCAATGGGTATGTCGCAAACAAGTGCGCCCTCTACAGTGTGTACGCGTCGGTGCAACTCGCACAGTACATGCATGTTTAGGGGGGGACCCTTGGGTCCCCCCTGTGTTCGACTCGTACGGCTACGGGTGCAGGGGGGTCCGGCAATGACCCCCCAAGTTTGGCTCCGGGAGCTTTTTCAAGCCGGACGCTCCGACTCGATCCGGCTGTCCAACGCGTCCATCGTACTGGCTCGGTCGTAAAATGTCTCCATTGCGCGCCACGAATCGAGTGCGAACGAGTCGGACGGAGCGGTTCGGACCCGGAAACGAGTCGGTCGGCGATTTCGCATTCACTCGCATCGTACTTGCTCGCTCGGACGACTGTACGAATCGGTCGGAAACAAAGCCTCCGACTCGGATCCGGTAAAGCCGAATCCGATTCGGAGCCCTACCGACCGAGATCGGAATTGACCCCTAAGTGTTGGTGTGTCATCAGCTGCAGAGCTGTTTGAAGATGTCATTCCACATATCATACAGCCTGTCATGAATGCATTTAATTATATTGATGACATTGGTTTTCAGAGCATCACAGAAGGAGCACGATAAAGCTCTCACGCAAGTGTGTCATTTGCCGTCTGATGCAAGTTTGACTTTGAATGCTGAGAAATGTGAGTTTCATAAGACAAATTTAAAATTCTTTGGCCATATCTTTTCTGATGGGGGCATGACAACTGAACCAGCTAAAGTGCAAGTGTTGTCAATTGCTCATCCCCCACAAGATGTTTCCATGTTACTTTCATTCCTTGGAATGGCCAGCTACTGTTCTCGATATAGTCGAGACTTTGCCACTGTAAGTGCTCCATTAAGAGACTTGACAAGAAAAATGTTTCATTTCATTAGTCACAAGAATGTGAGCAAAGCTTAAAGAGAATCAAACAAGCTAATGAGAACGCTACTGAAATGGCATACTTTGATCCAAAACTTCATACCGAGGTTGTGGTTGATGCTAGCCCTGTCGGGTTAGCCGCAATCCTTGCACAGCACAACAGACACCCAAATGCTCGAAGACATATTTTGTCATATGCAAGCGAAAGTTCGTCCCAAACTGAACGTGCTTATTCACAACCTGAGAAAGAAAGTTTAGCAGTGGTGTGGGCTTGTGAACATTTCCATGTAGTTCTATTTGGAAAGCCTTTCATGCTTGTGACAGATCATCAAACATTGTTGACCATCTTTGGCAATCCAAAGGCAAAGATGCCTCTTCGCATTGAGCGTTGGGGTCTATGATTACAAGAATACAACTACACAATCGTGCACCATCCAAGGAAAGATCAAAACCCTGCCGACTACGTCTCATGAGGGTCTTTACAGTGCCATGGTACCCCTTCCAAGACGGCTGTAGTCTACATAAATTTCATTGCGAAATCAGGCACACCAGCTGCCATTTCTTGGAACAAATTGTCACTGCCACGAGTCAAGATAGTGACAATCTAAAACTAAAAGACATTATTACACATCTATCTTGGAACCAGCAAACTCGACCTCTTGCCAGTGGCAGTGAATACCAGAAGTTTAAAAATGTCAAAGATGAACTGTCTGTGATGCAAGAAGGCGTTATTATGAGGGGTTTGAGAATTGTTATTCAGGAGAGTCTGCAACAACAGATAATTGAAGTGGCTCATGAAGGACATTGTGGAATTGCTGGCAAAAAACGAGCTCTCTGAGACCGAGTCTGGTTTCCTCATCTCGATGAGAGACTTGAAAGAGAATTGAAGGCCTGTCATCTATGCAACTGCCTTTCATCTAAAACCACTCAACACAACTTAAACATGTCAGAGTTGCCAAAGCATGTATGGGAAAGAATTGCTGTTGACTTCTTCGGTCCTCTTGACAATGGGCATCACCTGATGGTGAATGTTGATGAATACTCCCATTTTCCATTGATAGAAGATCTCTCATCTATCACTCAAGAAAGAGTTATTGAGAGATCAGACAGCATCTTTGTGACATGGAGTGTTCCAGCGATCTTAAAATCTGACAACAGCCCACCTTTCAACGGTCTATAATTCAGAGACTTTCTCAGTTATCTCAATGTAAAGCATCAGAAGAGCATACCTATTTGGTCACAGGCCAATGATCTTGTTGAACGTTTCATGAGTACTCTCAAGGAAACTGTTCAGCGTGCTGTATTGGAAAAGCTCGACCTTAAAAATGTCTTGAAATCTACTCTTCAAACTTACCGTTTGACCCCTCACTCAACCACAGGTGAAAGGCCTGCAACCTTGATGTTCGGGAGAGCCATGGCAACCAAGTTACCTCAATGGACCAACAGAAGATCAACTACTGAGGAAGAAACTCATCTAAAAAACTTGGATCGTAAAAGAAAAATTAAGGCCTAGGCAGACAAGTGCCGACATGCCAAAGATGTTACTTTTACTAGAGATCGAGTAATCAAGAGGCTCAATGATAGCGTTTGCAAAGCTCTCAAAACTAATGGGAAATCCCGCCCAGGGACATGGGAGCACACAATTTAATTTAACAAAACTTTTCAATAACCTTAACACCACAGGATTTAAGCTGTTCAGCTCCTTGCCTATAAATGTCATAATTGCAGCCCACTGGCTATGTAACCATGCCAAATAAAATATAAATTTATCAAGGACAAGATACAGGTATCACATTCTTAGTCATACGCCAATAATTAAAGTTCCCACAATGTCTGAATAGTGATTTTACATAGAAGACCTCCTGGCTTATTGCAAATGCTACCTCACTTGATGATCTGTGATCCATTAACTCAAGCATCTCAACTTCCAGTCCCCTAATGAGAACCTCTGTAGAGATTGCTCTACTAACATAGGACCTTGAAGGTGTAATTGGACTTTTGAAAATATACATGGCTCGAAGACTGACAACTCAAGAATCAGAGGGTACCAAGGTCTCCTTGAGAAGCAAGATGCTACCAGAATTACCTGGACGTTCTACTCCCTGATCTTCCTCCGGACTCTGGCTAACAGAGGTATAGGAAGAAATTAATACAGCAACCTCTTGGCCATTGGATGGAGAGAGCATCCTGCCCCCAAGTTTTTAATGACGGAATCAGACAGCAGAACTGGGACAGCAGGGTAATCTATTCCATCGCAAACAGATGACCAAATCTCTGAGTTAACTCTTGAAATATTTGAGAGCTAGACTCAGGTATGTTGAAGAGAGGAAAACCTGCTCATTCAGGCTGTATGGCCATTCTACTTTCCCTGAAGATGAATTTCTTCCAGCAACAGCAGTTTGGACTCTACCCAGACTCCCCATCCCCCAAGCTAACTCAGCCTAGCTCCGGACTCTTCATCCCCCCTGCTTGTTGACATAAGCTCTGGCTCCCTGTCTGCCTGTGCTGACCCTGAATAAAGGGCAAGAACTCGTGAAGTGCTTGAAAAATTGTCGTCAATTCCGTCCAAATGGACATCTTGGCTTTTGTTTGGGCCCTATACCCTGATTGGTAAGTTGATCCTTTACTGCACCCCAACCCTTGCCACAGGTATCTGTTGTTAGTTTTGGGATTGGAAGATTTAAGGAGAGTCCCCCGATCTGTCCTGAATATAGGCCAGATATATGGTACCTGGGGGGGTTTCTTGAGATTCATCAGAAAACCATGTTCCCCCAATACTTTGTATACTGTTTTGACATCACCCGGAGCCTTAAAAATAGAAGAGCAAATTAATAAATGATCTAAATAAGGAAAAAGCTGAATACATTTATTGTATAAGTTACCCACCAGAAGTGCCAGAACCTTGGTGAGCACTCTTAAGGACAGAGAGACTGAAAATAGCATGCTGATCTGAAAATGCTGTCCCCAAATTAGAATCTTAGATATGTTTGGGAATGTTGGTGGACAAGCATCTAGTACGTTAAGAGATGCTAAAAAAATGCACTTGTGAAATCAGCAGCTTAATTGACTGCTTAGTCACCATCTAGAATGGTCTTCTCTGAAGAAATTAATTCACTCCTTTGAGGTCCAGAATTGGCCTGATATCCCCTGATGGTTTCTTCACCACAAACATTATAAAGTAACTACCCTTTCCCTTTTTTGTTTCTTCTACCGGGACTATAGTTGACTTCAGCAACAGTTCCCACACCCCCTGTAGAATCTCCTGCTTCTTTAAGGGGATCCTTGGAAAAGGGGTTACGCAGCCAAACAATGGAAGTCATTGGTTCAAGCAACCAAACTATGTAACTAATTTCCCCCAAACATAAGTTCCACAGATAACCACTTTATCTTCAGATTACTCTAGAGCTTGCTTTTTCCTACATGACCAACATATTGAAAACACAAATGTACAGCAATAAAAAACACCTGGGAACTCTTGATACTCTATTCTGTACCCCTCTCTCAAGATATCCAGAAACCAGACATCTGGGTTGATAGTTCTCACACTTTGTAGAACAGCCAAAGCGGAGATCTTATTGGCCTGGCATAGTCATGACTTTGGTGCAGCCCATATGGTTGTTGAAGCTGCAGCGCTCAAACAGTCAAAAGACATGTCACACAGAACCTAACTTGCTGCTCCATTATTCACGAGTAGAGATACAGTTAGCTCTCTCCTGGTCTCCCTTTGCCAAAACCTAAAAGAATCGGAGATAAGACTATTGTATTGGGTGAATATGAGCTTGCTCGGATTGAAAAAAATATGAAGCATTGTAAGCCATCTTTACGGTCACTTCCACCTATTTTATCCACTGCGTTCAATGACACTGCATCTTCTGATATTACTCAACTGTGCAAAGCCAGTGTACCCTAACAGTTGCTGGATATTTTTCTTGACATTTTTCAGTGGCTAGTTTCTTGCTAGAAATCTTGGAAACAGCGGCTTTCCAACATTCTTACACTCTTTAGAGAGGACCTTCTGTATTGAAGAATGTACTGGAAGACAATCTGTTTTTCATCTTTCACAGTGAGCATCGAAATCCTCTTTCACCTGATTCACTGGTTCAGGGAAACGTACATTCTTTATTAAGTGCATTAAGACCAAACCTTTGCACATATCTTCCTATTTGCTCGGTGTCTTCTTCAGTCTAATCCACACTCTGAGCTTTATTTCTTCCCTGCCCGCCCAGGAGAACTATATTCTTAAATGCTGCCATGACTGATGTATTAATGATGTTCCGCAGGTCATGTGTGAGGGGGTAGGAAGAGGATCCTGGCTCTTCCTTCTCTTCCATAGCCTCTTCCATATGACACTTCTTAGCAGCCTTCTTAGTTGTGTCCCCCATTTAAAAAAACTCCACCAAACACTTGGACAGAAGAAACACCACTCAGCTGCGTTCAGTAGCTGCACAAACCCAATTATCCTGCCAGCAGATTTTATTTAAACACAGCTTAACCCATTGCTGCTAATTGCTTGGGGGGTGGAGGCGAACACCTTGCTTTGCAGAGGTCCCACACGCATTGCACTCCTTTAAGCAGACACACAACTATGGAGAACCCATCACTCAAGCCTTTAAGCTTCAGATTGAGAGTCTAAGTCCTTAACAACTAGGCCTCAAGGGACTCCATCAGCACTCCACTAAAATAGAAGGTAAGCACCTGAGTGAACATCAAAAGTAGAGTGACCCGGTGTATTTGTCTTAGAACATTGGAAACCTCTGCACCCTCCAGGAGCCCTGATACTGAACAATACAGAGAAACCAGCCACTAAACCAGGTTGCAACAATACTATTACATTTAATTTAATGTATTTAACCTAAACGAGCACTGGCTCATCACTAGCTCACCTGGGAAATCACAAAGTTGGCTCCAATGAAATAAACAAAGGAGGAAGTCCCCATCCTAAGCCCCTCATTTATTTCCAGGATAGGAGGAACCGAGGTTGAATGGGTAGTTTTTAAAAGTAAGGCAAGGAACTGTCGTCAATCCATCAAAGTAATAGCCTTTTTAGTAAGGACTGGGATGAGGAAGACAAGAGGAGGTTTTCAAAACCCCTTTAAGAGGGCCACGGGGCACGTAGGGGCTACTGGGCCCAACTGTGGTTGTTGAGGCCTTTTACTCCTGATGTCCTGGGGCCTGGGGCCTGAGCAACTGGGCCAAGTACCCCTTCTGCACTTGACACTCAGTCGTAGGTAGCTGTGGTCGAGCAGTCAAGCCTCGGTTGGGGGATGTAGATATAGGTCAGTGAACACGACTCATAACTTAAAGTGCAAACAGTTCAAGCAATAAATTAATGTCCAGTCCAATGCTATTTAATTCTTAACTCTGCACATGGAAAGGTATATGACATTCAGAAGTAATAATAAAATCCCCCTTGAGGTCGGGGCTCTAGTAGTTCTCAGGCAAATCCTTGTCCCAAACTCCATTGTGCAACATGTTTGAGGTTAGCCCCCATTCACTGGTGGCCACGTCCAGGGAATGCCAACTAGTAGGCCGGACTCAAGAGTTCTCCCTCTGACTCTTTAGAAATTTGTCAAAAGAGTCTATGGTGCTGCAGCACTGTTAGCAGCAAGTTCTCCAGACCCCCAAAGGCCCAGTTCCAATCTTACCTGCTGTGGCAGTATGGCTGTGTTCAGCAGTGCAGTGAGTGCCCTCTACTCAGGTGCTCACAAGTTCGGATCCTGCACTGCGAAGTCGGGCTGCTCGAAGTGTACACAGCAGCATCCGGCGGCGCAGACTCTCTCTGTCAAGCAGCGCTGCTGGTTTGTTTCGGTGATCAGCGCTGGTCCTGCATAGCAGACACAAAGGTATGTTGCTCTTCCCCATAGCGGGGTAGGGGGATTTGGGGAGGAGTGCTGGTGTGATGCTCCGGCTCTTGACCAGAACTCAGATGAGGGTATGACGTCCTCTGCAGTGTATTGGTGATCCTCAGGGAATCCATCAGGCGCTGATCATAGCGTGCGGGTTCAACCAGCTGGTCACAGCAGTATTCCTTTGGTCCTGGTGAGGACCTGAACCCTTGACCAAAGTGGTACCGGCAGCCTCCCAAGCATACGGGGTTGCTGCGGTGCTCACGACTCAGAGGCAGGCTCTCCTTATGTGATCGTCCTCACTAATGCAGACCCTCCTGGCATACGGGGTCGTCGATTTCAGCAGTCACAAGTCCCATGCTCCTGGCCCAAAATCAGTTCACCAGTGCCCCCTTCTGGCATACGGGGTCACCCCAGCATGGTGGTGCATCCTGGTGCTTCCCGCACAGTGCTTCTGGTACGACTCAGAACAAGGCGGTTCTCTCCAGGCTTACAGGGGTCACAGAGCCGATACTGCACATGGGCAAAGACTTGATCGGTGCGCAGCCTCACATCTTGCTCAGGGAATATCCGTGCACGGCTCCCCACTGGACTACACTCCCTCCAGTGCTCTCCTCTCCCATACACGGCACACTGGTCTTGGCAAGTAGGCAGGCGATGATGCACCAGGATTCAGGGCAGGCAATCTTGGTGTCCAGGGTGATGTCCTCTCACCCAGCAGGGAGACTAGCAGGCCTATTCCCCAGTCTTGGTCACAGACAGAAGTCTTGCAAAGCTTCCCCTTCTCACACAGCCCTTCTGACTGCTTGGTAGATGACACATTATTGGGAACTCAACCTCCCCTTCTTATAGTCCTTTTCCAGACACCAAATTAAATTTTGGGTCTAAGTCTTTGAAGTTTTATGTTGGGGTTCTGCTTGTTTTGAAGTGCACACTTCCCTTTTTCTTTCCTCATGAAAGATGTCTGTCACAGCAGGCAAGACTCCGAAGTGGATTGTCCCACAACACCAGTCATGGGAGTTACCAGAATTCACGCCTGGATGTCAGCCACACTGATTTGTGCATCAAAAGGATAATCCCAGACTCCCAGCCTTACTCTTTATGATTCCTTCATCAGACTCATCTCAGTTCCTGAGATGTGTCCAGGCCCCTTCCTTGTGATCTATCACTGAATCAAAGAGCAGTCTTTTGAAGTGTAAAGTGAGTCTCTTCCCTTCAGTGTGTGTCTCACCCAGTGGTGTAGCTAGACCTACTGCCACCCGGGGAGGGCCCTAGGTTTGCCGCACGGTTGCAGGTAAGAGTGGGGGCCACTTGTTCCGGGGGTTGGGAGGGCGCATCTGACTGATGACTTGTTTACCTCCACCGCCCCCAAAAAGAGTGCCGGCGGGGCGGACCGTCCCCCCTAGCTACGCCACTGGTTCTACCCAGCTCACAGGAATGCAGCAATACACAAATCTGTCTGGGGGTTCCCCTCCTTCTCTTGTCTTCACCAGGCAGGCCTGGGCTTCCCAAAACGGAACCCAGGGTCCTCCATATAATGTACCATTGCAGGCACACTGTGTAAGTTCACAGCACACTTACTGCCCAGCACTTATACCTCCATGCATTGTACCATTATATGTACAAATGCATTCAGTACACAAACTCGGTCTGTGCGCACTGTTCAGCACTGAAGTTTACCTATTTTTAACCAGGGTGTGTTATTTACAAACACATGCAGTGCTGGCACACACTCACCATGTACCATGTGCGCACTGCACAACACTTCACTCTTCATGTATTGTACTGCACGCATGCACACATGCACCTAGCACATGGTTTCAGTGCGCATGCACTGCACAGCACTTCAGCTTTCATGTTGTGTATTACTCACAGGCATACATACATTCAGCACATGCACTAATCTCACATGTACTACACAGTGCTGCTCTATCCCTGTACTGTACCCTCCCCAGGCACACATACAACCAACTCAGAGTCAGTTCTCCTGCCCTATGTAGCACTCCACATTTACCTGATGTATGCTAGGGTGAGTTAAGAACAGAGCAGTGGAATGTTTAAAAAGGTGTTATGTTGCCACCACTGCGCTTGTGCTGCTTAACGCCTGGTGAAGGCTGTAGCCTTCCACCACTATGAGGCTAGCGCTTTGGGCACCCCTCCTAATCCAACAAGACTGCAATATGCGAGACAGGCACATGTCATGATGCACACACATGATCTGTGTTCCGCCTATGACAAAATATCAGCATTAAAGATCCAGACAACAGTACAGTAGGGTATTCAGGGCAGGGGTACACTTTATCATGCAGAGTGATTTTCCTTCCCAACAAAGGTAATGTCACAATGTTTACCTTGTGCCTCACGGGCTGCTAAGTGATGGCACGTGGCACTTTATGAATGTGTGTATATATATATATATATATTTATTTATTATCTACTGGCGGTCACCAGTAGATAGTTATAGTTAGGACCTATTTTCCATAGGAAATCCGCAACAGTCTATTTGAAATAACTTCGGCGCCGGTTGACGAATCTTCGCGAAAGTTTCCAACTTGTTGGGGTGCTCCGGTCCGCTCCTATCCTGAAAGTCTCGGGGTGATTCGTCAAGCGGGGGCCGAGAAAACAGGGGGGTCCCAAAACACGTTTTCCCCATTCATTTTTCCATAGGAACCTTTAGTCGCAGCTACAGCCCAAACTGCTGAACGGAATTACACCAAATTTGGCAAAGAGGTAGCCCTTGGTTCAGTGTCATGCCTTTTGCTTAAATGGTGTAAATCCGTTCAGTAGTTCCTGAGAAAATCAAAAGTAAAGTCACATATATATCTATGGCCGAGTAGGGTCCGCGTACCCTCCCGATCACGAGCTGCATGCTAATTGGCTGTCAAGTGGCTGTCAACACTCCAAATCAGGAAGTGTTGGCAGCCATTTTGTCCCTCGGTAGAACCGAGGGACAGAAACAAGTGCGCAAAGCTCAAAAGGGGGCAGGGTAGAAACACCCTGACTCCTAGGTCTGCTCAGGGGTCCCACAAGGACCCCTGGGCAGAAAAAAAGCATTTTTTTTTTAAATCGGCGGGATGCGCTTAGGGCGCGCGGATCCCGCCAAGAAAATAAAAATAAACAAGTGCGCAAAACGCACAAAGGGGGCAGGGTAGAAACACCCTGACCCCCTAGGTCTGCTCAGGGGTCCCACAAGGACCCCCTGGGCAGAAAAAAGCATTTTTTTTTAAAAAAAAATCGGCGGGATGCGCTTAGGGTGCGCGGATCCCGCCGAAAAAAAAAAAAAAACAAAGCGCGGTCTCCCGCGCTTCGTTGTTAATTGGCCCCCGGGTGGGCCAAGTCCCGGGGGCATGCGGGGGTTTATTTATAATATGTGGGGGTCCTCTAAGGCCCCCCCAAGCCCCGGGGACCGCCACCCCCGGGGCTTTAAAAAAAAATGGTGCGGGAGGGCTCTTGGCCCTCCCGCAGCCCCGGGGACCGCCACCCCCCCGGGGCTTCTTTTTTTATAATTAATAGTACCTGTGTGGGGGGGCTCACCTCCTAGAGCCTGTGGTGGCCCTGGGGACCGCCACCCCCCAGGGCCGGCTCCTGCAGTGTCCCGGGGTGCCTACCCCCGGGACACTGCTGTTTGCAATGGCAGGACAGGAGCCTCGCGGCTCCCGTCCTGTCATTGCAAACTGCTTTGCTTCATTGAAGCGAGAGCAGGGAAACCTGCTCTCGCTTCAATGAAGCAAAGCAGAATTGATTTTCCATAAGGGGAGCTGCATGTCAGCAGCTCCCCTTATGGAAAAGCAATGCCGGCTCCCGCAGGACGCGGGAGCCGGCGGGACCGTGCGGGGATTGGGGACCCCCCACGGTCCCCAACTAGTGGCCAGGCCCCGGGGGATGGGGTCCCCGGGGCTATTAGTGGCCTGGGAGGGGGGCCACGCAGCCCCCTCCCCAAAAATAAAAAAATTGGAAAAAAGGTTAAGGCCGGCCCCGGGGGATGGGGTCCCCGGGGCCTTAAATGGCCTGAGGAGGGGGGCCACGCAGCCCCCCTCCAAAGATTTTAATTATAAAAAAAAGAGGGCATGCCCCGGGGGATGGGGTCCCCGGGGCCAATAGAGGCCCAGGGAAGGGGGGCCACGCAGCCCCCCTCCCATACAAAATAAAAAATTTAAAAAAAATAAAAAAGACCGGCATCGTGCCGGAGGCCCCGCCCCCTCTCTGCAGCAGTCTGCAAACGCGCCCCCTGGCGCATTTGCAGATGGGGAACGAATTCCCCTTGAATACTGGGGGTCCCTGGGGGCCAACTAGCCCACCAGGAACCTCCAGTATGCGCCAGGGGCTGCGTTGCAGAGAGGTGTACAGAGTCCACGCCCCTTTTCACACCTCTCTGCAACGCAGCTCTGTGGCGCTTTTGGAGGTACATGGTGGGCTAGTTGGACTCCAGGGACCCTCAGGATTCAAGGGGACTTAATCCCCCAACTTAAAACGTGCCACGGGGCGCGTTTGCACAGTGGTGAAGGGAGGGGCGGGGCTTCAGGTGACATGTGTGCAAACCGGCCCCGTGGCGCGTTTTAAGATGGGGAATTAAATCCTCTTCAATCCTGAGGGTCCCTGGGGCCAACTAGCCCACCAGGTACCTCCAGTAAGCGCCACGGAGCTGCGTTGCAGAGTGTTGTAAAAGGGGCATGGCCTCTGTACACCTCTCTGCAACGCAGCCCCTGGCACATACTGGAGGTTCCTGGTGGGCTGGTTGGCCCTAGGGACCCTCGGGATTGAGGAGGAATTAATTCTCCAACTTAAAACGCGCCACAGGGCGTGTTTGCAGACATGTCACCTCAGGCCCCACCCCTTCCTTCACCATTGTGCAAATATTCCTCTAAAATCAGAAGAACTACGAATTCCGATTTACTCACCTGTTATCAGGAGAGACCTCAGTGCTGCATCTTTGAGCTGAGTACTAATCCTGAAAAGTAAGTTTAACCATACTTACCAGTAACTTGAATTTCCTTCCATAGGATATCATTGCCTGCTTTTTGCTGAAAAGTTTCTAAGTGTCGATTTTGAAACATACAAATATTCCTCTAAAATCAGCAGAACTACGAATTCCGATTTACTCACCTGTTATCAGGAGAGACCTCAGTGCTGCATCTTTGAGCCCAGTACTGATCCTGAAAAGTAATTCTAACCGTACTTACCAGTAACTTGAATTTCCTTCCATAGGCTAACATTGACTGGTTTCACTTGGAAATTCTTCTAAGTGTGGAGTTTTGGAACTTTATAATATTCCTCTAAAATCAGCCGAACTACGAATTCCGATTTACTCACCTGTTATTAGGAGAGAACCCAGTGCTGCATCGTTTAGCCCAGCACTGACCCTGAAAAGTAATTCTAACCGTATTTACCAGTAATTTGTATTTCCTTCCATAGGAATCCATTGTCTGGTTTTCAGCAGAAAAGTTTCAAAGTGTCAATTTTCACAAACTACAAATATTCCTTAAAAATCGCCTGTATGACTTAAACGCATTCTTTCAACTGTTTACAGGAGATGCACCAGTGCTGGATCCAGGATCCACCACTGAGTAAGCAAAAGTAACGATAACACTACTTACCTGCTAAGTGAATTTCCTCCCATAGGATAACATTGGTGATTCTATGTGAAAAAGTTTCTAAGTGTCAACTTTTAAAATACAATAATATTCCTTAAAAATCACTACTGTAACCAAAACGCTTTTACTCAACTGTTTACAGGAGATGTCCCAGGACTGAATCTAGGATCCAGTCCTGTGGTTAGAAAAGTAATCCATAAAGTAACTAATTGCATTTAACTTGAAATTCACATTGAGCTCAATGTTGCATTGTGTTTGAAATTGTGTTGCCCATTGCAACAACTGTAACTACTGTACTTAAAAGTCTATTGCCTATTTGCAAAGTATTTAAACTAAAGTAATTCATTCTGAGAAAGTATATTTTGTAATGTAATGTATAATGTAATTACAATGTAATTTAAAAAATAAAATATCTAAAAATAAATAGTTTAAATAAATGTAGTAAATCAGTATCAAAAAAATAAATATAACAATTAATACATTTAAAAATTGTCATTTACAAAACCTTTGAAATTCACTGAAAAAAACATAGGTTTCAGACATGTTATAGTTAGGAATTAGCATTTAAAAAACCTTTGAAATTCACTGAAAAAACCATAGGTTTCAGGCACGTTATAGTTAGAAATTAGCATTTAAAAAACCTTACAAATTCACTGAAAAAACCATAGGTTTTAGGGACAGTTATAGTTAGTTGGACATTGCACTCGTACAAAACCCGTGAAATTCCCCCGTTATAGTTAGTTCAGGTAACTATAACTCGCGCCCCCGCAATGCACTGCTGATGATGTCACATATTACATCACTCATGACATGGTCAGTGACATCACTGATGACATCACTGATGACATCTCAAATGACATCACTGATGACGCTAGAACCCATGATGACGGCGGGAGTACTCTCCTCTTTTTGATATTGTCTAATATAATACGTCAGAATGCTGAAGGATACGTACTATTTATATGCTCTTTAGATTCATATTTATATGGGACCACATACAGGTTTTACCTGAAATGTGGTGATATTGTTATTAGAGATTTGTGCTTGCCCTGAGGAAGTCATCGGGTGAATCTCCCCGAGACGAAACACGTGTTGGCTATTGGCTACATTTGGTGATGTTATCTACACCAATTTATCTACTGCGAATCTGTGTATAATTTAACGATGTTTGTGACAAGGATAAAGAAAACAAGAAAATAAAATGAAGAATAACTATTTGAGAAGATCTTGAATTTGGACATTTTATTGGACTGATGATTTGTTATGGTTCAATTTTGAATGTTAATTTGCTCTTTGCTCGGGAGCAATATTTTGTTTACTGAAAATACTCCTTGTTTGTGTGGTTTGCAATCACTAGCCTCCGGACCTGTAATTTTACTCTCCCCTATTACCCAAACACCTTTTGTGCAAATTCATAATAAAATGATAATGTTCCATTATAAAGAGCAAGAAATCATTTTGAAGAATATATACAAAAAACATATAGAAAAAACAATCTTATCTAAATGGTGCTCTGTATCACGAAGACGTGATATCGAAGAAAAGGGTAGGTGACCTCTGTCAGCATCTCCTTCCTGGAGTAGGCCCCTTCCTTTTCTCCTGTAATGTGAAAAAACATAAAATCACTTCATGATTAAAAACATTGGAGAATCAATACAATGATATTTTTACACATTACATTTTCTCTCTAAAACGGCTGCCCAGCATACAGGATTTGGGCTGAGTGAGAGGATAGGTTAGAGACATCACCATAAATATCTAATCCTAGATACCGTTAGTTCTCATGCAGGTGGATCTCTATTTCTTCATCCTGATCATTTCCCCAAGGGCTCTTAGTTTGGAGATCGATAATGTGCCATGACTCCATTTTCCTTAGGTTGAGGACCCTGTTTCCCCCCTCCCTTGGGTTCTGCTGTACCTGTTCTATTACAAAGTATTTCAACAGTGAACTGTTGAAAAGGTGATACTCCTCAAAATGTCGAGCCACAGGGTAATGTGTGTCTTTGTTGTTAATGGCCCTCATGTGCTCGAGTACTCTTTTCTTTGCTGCAAATGTAATGCTCCCTACATATCTTAATTTGCAAGGGCATTCTAAGTAAGTGTGGGCAGTAAACTCCGCTCCGCTGCTGGAGTTCCCAGAGTTTTTCCACTCCGCGCTCCGCTTTGAGGGCGGAGTTTCCCCAAAAACTTCGCCTACCACTGTGTAGCGGAGTTTACCAGTGCCACCCCTTTTACCTCATGTGCCAGCCCAGAACCGGTACAGTCCTGCTTCTGGATTCCTGTTTAGAGCTGTGACTAAGATCCTTCTCGTGTACAAAAGTAATCTCTCTTCCTGGCACCGCGTGAAATGGTACCGTATTGCCCCCCTCTAGCGCCCTATGGTGTTCCTCTGTAATCTCCCCACAAGAATGTCAAGATTCGCACTTGACCCGGAGTTCCTTCCCGGCATTCTGTCACGTGTGCCGGATGTGTAGGCTATGAAGCGAAAGAGGGTCAATGTAGTCCTACCATACCTGGAGAAAGGAGCTGCGTGCCGGGCCTTGTTAGATGTGGCTACAAGCCATACCTCTCGTTTTGCCCCTCCGGCTGTATCCGACTACACGTGGTTATTTTCTTTGCTGCTTCAGTGGTGATAAGTGGCGTGACGAACCACCAGCGGTGCCCTGCTGCCTACATCTGTTCTCAGCTTTTCAGGCCAGCGAGTCAGCTAACATAACAAAAATGGCACATACTGTGTATTTCATTTACTACAACAACGTACAAGGAAATTATTTGTTTGATGGTTTTCGGAGTAAAAGCAAGATGTCGCCCGTATTTCGAGTTGAGTTTTGTTAAGTCCGTTCACTATTACTTAATTGACCAATATGGCGCTTGCCGGACATGCTGGGAAAAGGAGGCCACTAGCAAGGTTGGTTCCAGAGGCTTGTAGCACTGGTGCAACACTTCAGCGGTATCACGGAAGGGCCCCAGAAAGGTACAGGAGGATAAGATAAGTGTTTTATTGCGCTCCTTCCTGACACATTATTATTGATGACAGAGGACAAACAGAGGATGCAAAGTCTGGCAAGTTTTGCCTTCCTAAATAATTAATAAAGGCAATTCCATCTGACACAGAGATAAAAGTAACATGGATAGTGAATTTCATAGCCAATTGGCTGTCGTCATCCCCTGAAATTGGACGAACCGGGGACTCATCTCTTTCTGCGTCTGCACGCTGTATGCCGCCCCGTGAGCAAGGAGCAGAAGGAGCTCTGAAACGCGTTGGGGCTTGATGAAATATTCAGCGCTGTTGCCAGTTTTGCCGAATAAAGGACTTGACCTTGAAGGCTGGGTTCGCCTGTTACTGCGTGCACCTTCAACTGTGGCAGCATATATATATATATATATATATATATATATATATATATATATATATATATATATATATATATATATATATATATATATATATAATGCCATGTTACTCGCAAAACCCGTAGCCAATTTTTACATTGAAACGAGAGAAACCTAAAACATCTCAACTTGGTTTCCCACATGCACGCTCCCAATGAAATATTCAGCGCTGATGCCAGTTTTGCCAAATAAAAGACTTGACCTTGAAGGCTGGGTTCGCCTGTTACTGCGTGCACCTTCAACTGTGGCAGCATATAGGAAAATATTCACCGGCCGAGCCAGGTCGGGGAGGTAGCACCACCACGTGGATTATTGTGGACTGTAGGTTTCGCAAATCATGGAAACCAGATTGCAGGGTGACAGGTTTTGTGCATACATTTCAAACTGGCTTTGAACTGAAGGCCCTATTGAGGGCATGACATTATTTTTCAGAAGGCAGAACCCACTATGGGTCATATTGTGGCAGGAGGACTACGAGTCCCAGAAGTCCGGGGATGACGACAGCCAATTGGCTATGAAATTGGACGAACCGGGGACTCATCTCTTTCTGCGTCTGCACGCTGTATGCCGCCCCGTGAGCAAGGAACAGAAGGAGCTCCGAAACGCGTTGGGGCTTGATGAAATATTCAGCGCTGTTGCCAGTTTTGCCGAATAAAGGACTTGACCTTGAAGGCTGGGTTCGCCTGTTACTGCGTGCACCTTCAACTGTGGCAGCATATAGGAATATATATATATATATATATATATATATATATATATATATATATATATATATATATATCTCAAGTTCAAGTTTATTTGCATAGTTAAATAAAACCGTTGCAATACAAAAACAGCATCATTTAAAAATCAAAAAATATACATATAAAACTCCATATTTCATATATCTTGTGTTTATAATTCTTTCTAAAAACTGTGCTATTCTTAAACAAATAGGGAGACAGAATTTCTAGTCACATTATTTTCAACTTTGCACATATCTTTTTTAGGTTAGAGTACTTAGTTCCAGTCCGTGCTTTTCTTCATTGACTGTAGCAGAGTTCTATAATGTGCAAAGAAATGCTTTCGGTTTAGTAAAGTGCATTAGTGCCGAACGATAACGTTTTCTTCAGGACTTCATATTTGGGGTTACAACTGTTTATAGCCAACTAAAATCATTGTCAGCTGATGTACTGACAGCTCCTTGTGGCATAACCTCAACAACTATACTGGCCAACAGCTCGGTTGTATTTCGTTAGGGGCAAGCAGTACTTGATTCCAGCTCTTACTTCCTTTCCCTAGTTATGCCCAAATTCAGTTAGGAGTAGTTTAACTTAAAAAAAAGTGCTTTAGTGCCAGAAAAACACGATATGTGTAAAGGATCTCTTCAAACCTCCTAGCGATTTTGCATTTGTTTCATACGACTAGGTTGTTTAGTAGCTACGTTGCTGGCATTTTCTTTTCGCATAGCCTCAGGTACTTTACTAAGCAGCAATTCAATTGTGGGTCATTAGATGCAAAACATGCCAGCACAGCTTGCCTCCTGGTGCGTACCCCTCGCTGATTAAATTGTCGTTTCAGCAATTGCTTCCGTTCTTGTGAAAGTTCTCTTTACAAGAACATAGTAAATGCAGCAGATCTTCTGGCGCTGAGCCGCATAAGCGGCACGTAAAGTCCACTTTCTCCTTTAGCCAGGGTGGAAGATGCTGTATGCAGGGTAACAGGCCGAGTCTATACTTCATAAAACTGATTTTTATATCTTTAGCATATCCCAGGTCAAAGTAGTTTTGAGCGGCTGGCTCCGTATAGGTGTTCAAAGTCATCCATCCGTGAGTCCTTTTTGATAGAGAAGCCTTGTCCTCCAACCATGAAAGATGTTTCACTGTCTTCCAAACCAGTTTTTTAAATGTGGTGGCAGTTGTAGGTGTTTCCCAAAGCTGGTTCAGCCCCATGTTATGTAAGCTGCTTTTAAGATACTCCGCAGCAGATAAAGCAGTATGTTGTTGTAACTCCTTCTATAGCTGTTCATTTAGAGTTCCCTGAGGGGCTTTCCGCACTTTGTCCCAGGTGATGATGTATTCCCCTTGTCTTGCAAGAGATTGTTTCTGTATACCAAACTCAAGTCTGATTTGCGCAGGCGAGGTATATTTAGGCAGCCCGAAAATGACCATGTATGCAGTTGTTACTGTGGTGTCAAGTATTTTAGCATCTCTTCCTTTCTGTGCCTCACTGCCGTAGGTGATTGTTGGCAGTAGCTTTGCACGAACCACCTGTACCAAGGGCAGAATCGATGGTCCGTTTAGTTTGGTGTTTAATGTTTTTAGAGAAGTTGCCAAGGCAAGGCCTTTATGCCTAATGCTGTTCTTCTGTGCGAAAAAACGGCCACCTTTGTCCAGCTTCACGCCCAGATATTTGTATTCCAATGTGTCCTCAACTCTGGTCTCTCCCCAGAACCAAGCTGCTGATTTTTTCCTTTTTTTGCTGACCGTCATGATTCTTGTTTTATCCAGATTTATCATTAAATCATTTGCTTTAAAAAAGTCCTGTGTAGCATTTAAAAGGTGTTGTAAGCCTACTTTCGTTTGGCTAATCAGGACTATGTCGTCCGCATATAGGAGCCATGGCAACAATATTTCTCCAAATTTTGGGGCGTGTGAATTACAGGTATTTAGTAGCGGGACTAGGTCAGCTATAAACAAGTTAAAAAGTGTAGGTGCTAAAACACATCCTTGTTTAAGCCCTTTTTCCGTTGGTATACGTCTAGACAGAAGTGACCCATCGCCCAGCTTTATCTGAACCCATGTATCAGTGTGCAGATTTATCAGCAAGTTTAGTAGGGGCTGTGGCAGCCCCCAGCTATGCAATTTGGACCATAGTCTGTTGCGATTGACATGGTCGAAGGCAGCCTTGTAATCAATGAAACCTAGGTAAAGGGGCATCCTTGCAGATTCAGCCTTATCCATAAGCATTGAACCCTTGTATACAGAGGACATTTGGATACGTGGGTGGCCGTCTCCTAGTTGTTCACTTGAGCATTTAGCAGACTATATTGATGACTTGGTGATAGAAATGGCATTGTGCGAAGTCTGACCTAGCCACATTTCGAGTTCACATTAGCCATAAGCATTGCCATACTTAGTATATTTGTGACTGTCCCAACTGATTTTGCAAATCCAGTCTGATGTAATGGAATTGCGGATTTCTCTTTGGCCCATGCCTGAAGCTCCTCTAGTAGCATTCTAGCAAAGAATTTTGCCTCATTGTCCATTAGGGCCACTAGTTGATAGTTTTGTGGTTTTGACTTTTCACCAGATTTATAAATTGGTGAGATAATTGATCCTCTCCAGGAGCAAGGCAGAGTGTTCAACATCCTTATTTCTCCGAATAGTGGTTCCAGTACTTCTGCCCAAAAAGTTGCCTCTTGTTTATAGAGTACCAGTGGTATTCCATTTGGGCCGGGAGCACCTTCTCTCCTTCCCTTTCCTAATTGCCGTTTGATGGTATTAATTTGGTTCATTGGCAGATCCTCTGTTAATGAATCTCCTACTAGTTTCCCAAATACGGTATGGTTACTTGCAGCCCGGACCTTGATCGTAATTTGGCCTTCTGATACATTTTGAGATTCTTGACCCCGCACCTTGGGTTCGGTATCTTGGTGGAAATCCTAAGGGATTTTACCCAAGCTTCCTCTGAAATGTTCGAAGAGATTCCATCGTGATCAGGGTGGATGAATTGATTTATAGTGCTCCAGAAACTGGCACTGTTATTTTGTTTAATGTCGGCGTGTAATTTTGCCCAAAGGTCGTTCTCCATATCTCTATTTGCGTCCCTTTTTAGTTTTTTCAATTGTGCCTTTTGCTTTCGTAGTAAATGCAGTTGCATTTTATCATTAGGCTTGCGACAAAGTTGTCTCAGTGAACGATAGATGGAATTTTTGGTGAGCTTGATTTCTTGCTTGGCAGTTTGTGATATGGGCTTCACGCCGCTAAATCTCTGCTGGTTTGGTGGTTTGATCTTGGTTGCATATACTGCCATAGCTGTAGTAAAATGTTCCCATTTCCCAACTTCACCTTGTCCAACCCTCAATTCAAAGTGAAGTTTTGAGATTTCCAACATCCTTCTATCTGCGGCTATCTTGAACTTGAATCTTTTAAGGTTAATGGTGACTTCTGATCCTTGAGGAGCCCGGCACTGTTCAAACATAGGGACGATTGTTCTGAGCTCTATTTCTTGAGGCCGATGGTCACTATCACCTTTGTCACCCAACTGGAACGAAGTAATTTGATGAAACAAATCTAGGGAGACAAAGGTGTAGTCCAATATTGTATTCGTTCTTGTTGAGCTGTGTGTTGTTACAGGAGGGTTATCTCCAGCTGATCTGCCGTTTATTGCTCTTAAATTAAGATGTTCCAGTTTCTCCAGGACCAACTGTCCTGCCTTGGTTTGTTTGCATAATTGTGGTATCCCTTGCAGTGGTATTTTTTATTTATTTTTTGGTATTTTTTTATTGGCATTTAGTCACATTTACAGCACACAGTATTGTATCACAAAGCAAGTTACAGCACTCTGCTTGAGTGTCAGTTACAATTCAATCCAATTAAGCGATACATAACTTTGTGAGGGTATCTCCGCCCATCCCTTGCGGTGGTATATTCCAGATTATGTTTTGGAGTAACAATTCTTCGTCTGAGGAGGAACCCATTAGATTGTAATTTAGGTCCCCAGTAAGAATGAGGTCGGTTGTGGGCCCTTCTCTTATACATGTTTCCACAAAGTTGCACATTTCCTTTGCGACCTTAGTTTTTCGTTTCGGTTGAATATAAGCGTTTATTATCATGATGTTGGTATCCCTTGCGTTTGTTGATGATGACGGAGAAAATACGTTTACTGCTAAGATTGCTGGAGTTGTAGGACCAAAATCACGGGCAGTGTAAGCGATTGTATTCGCAACGTATATGACCAATCCTCTTTGCAGGTAACCGTATTTTGGCCCTTTAAGTGCACTTGTAAAAAAACGCAAAAATCCCTGCAAATGAGGAGGGTCAGTTAGCCAAGCCTCTTGTAATGCTACAATGTCGAATGCCCTGATATAGGAGACAAAATCTAGATCTGCTAGCTTATTTGCAAGTCCATTCACATTCCAAGAGCATATCCGCACAAACCCTTTTGTGCTAGTCCTTTGCGACGGACAAAGATATTGTCAATCTTTTTTGTTATTTATTGTTCTCGAGATCCATCTTATATCAAAGTCCCAGTCTTGCAACGTATTAGGATCACGACGGATTCTAGGTTCCACTAATGGGGGCTCCCTATTCATTTGACAGTGCCCCACAGCTCCTTTCAGCACCGACGTAACCAGTCTGTTTTCAGTCACCACATTATCCCTTATATGCACTGGATTTAACAAATCGGGGTATCCTGGCTTAATGTATGGAGTAATGGTTATCCCCCAGGTCTTAAAAATGTTACTTTCTAGGAGTATTTTGTGTGCAATTGTTGATGAAGTCCATGTTGCTCTCGTTTTTTCTCCTACCATGGAGTCCCTGCAATTAATGAATTCTATCGAGTCAAAATCCGTCGTCAAGGATGGTATGTGGGATAGCAGACGCAGTATATTACCTCGATTCATGATGTCAAGCCTTCCTTTGGAGGTATATTCTGGTATAAACCATAGGACACTTGTTTCCCTCCCACCTATCCTTTGAGAGTCAGTTTCTCGATTTCTTGTGGGTAGACAGGTGGCCTCATTTCGTAGTCGTCCTGTTTCCAGTAGGTTCCCTTCTGCGTTTTCCAATTGTGCATTATGCTCTGCTCCTGGCCACCGTTCTACACTTCCTTGCCGGTTTAATCCCAGGCTGATTCGGTTGTGTTCTAGGGGCGCCTCAAGATGCTGCCCCCGATGATGCTCTGTATTTATAGAGGAGGATGTTTGTATATCAGTCGTGCCTTTATGGAGAAATTGGCTAATCCTTGTATTCTCCGTTTCCCTATTATCAGTGCGTTTGATTTTTTGATTTTCCAGATTTCCCATGTTTACATTGCTTCCCTCGGTGGCTTTATCGTTTGTAGTTGATGTTCGAGAATTTCCAATGAGCATTTGGTCCTGATTTAGATCAGGCATTTGAATTCTCGTCATTGTTTCTACTGCAGTGTCATTTTTAAATCGATTTACAGTAATGTTTGCTTTTAAGTGGGGCTGTATTGACTTTGTGTCCGCTACCTCCCAAGCTTGCTCAGTCCCACTTGCTTCTTGCATTCCACTAGGGGAACTTTGACTTAATCCTGACATTGTTTCTGTGCTCTTTATGTTAGTTATTTCGAGTATAGAAGTGTTTTGTTGATGTATTTCTTTTTGCGATGGTATTACCCCAAAAAGACGCAAAAAGCCATTCTTGTTCTGACTTAGTTTTTGATTCCGACCTTTCATTTTTTTGCGCGTCTTTGTTTTGCATTCATTTTGTTTTCCCCTTTATCTTCTTCTAAAAGGTCTGACACTTGGCTTGGTGTTGGTGTTTTTTTACTGTTCTCGTTTTTTTCGTTGTTTTGTATTGGTTTAGTCATAATAGATGGGTATTCTTCCTTAGCAGTCGTGTTCAGTTGGGTTGCTGTAACTTTTTGGTTGCCAATTAAGGGTTGCTGAACTGTAGCCTGAGTATAAACATGGTTTGAAGCCTTTTTGATTTGTGAGCATAAATCACTCAACATTGTCGGAAGAGTAGCTAATTTATCGACAATCGGACTGCATCCACAGATTCGTTTGTTGGCTAGAACATAATCCTGTATGCTTTGCAAAGAGGTGTTCAGCATGCCTAGCTTGCCTTCAATTGCTACCACAAAGACTGCCAAAGTGTTCAATAAGGTTAGTTGCGTGTCCATTTTATCAGATTGATATTGCAGGGCCCCTACCAGGAGTTGCACTGTTTTTAGCAGACTTGCCCAGGCATTCCCATAATCTGTTTGTTGCGTATCTCCTTGTTGGTCTCCAGATGCCCCACTTATGCATTTGGACAAGTTTCGTTTCACTTGTGTTCCCTCGGCCGCCTGATAATCCTTATTTTCCTTAGGCCCCTCTATTTTTGAGTTTACTGGGGTGTCCTTCCTACACTTATCCTGCCAGTAGGTTTCAAGGAGACCCTCCCACTCCTCCTTATCAAGATATGAGAATTGGTCCCGATCTTCTGGGTCTTCCATCTCACTAGTTTGGCATCATGGGCTTAATTTGTATAGGTGATAGTGCGAGCGATGGTTTATATTCTGAGCCCAGATTTTCCTTTAAGATTTCAGATGATACCACTGTGGTTTTTATTTCTTCCAATTTGTCTGCAGGTATATCTGTTTTAGTTCCCAACTGTGGGTTTCCTTTGGGGCTATCTAGCTCGCAAATAGTTAATGCCTCTGTTGTAACACAGTTGCCCCCATCGTTTTTGTTTCGGTGTGAAAGCTTGGGCGTTGGAGCGTTTGGTACGTTTTCTGCATCAAAATTGCAGTCACTTAATACCTCTGTGATGGCTTCCCGTGCTTTCCATGCTCCCTTAGTCTCATTCTTTTTATTCGTCTCTTGAATTATCCCTGTATATACTCCATTGGGTTTCTTTTCCAGGGTCTGGGGACTCCGGGAGACGGAGATGGTTTGGCCCTGTAAGACTGTTGTTGAACTGGCTGGCCTAGAGTTTTCCACCCCGCTACTTTGGCCTTCGTTCCCTTCTTTCTTGCCACTATCCGATTGGTGAAAGGGCTGGAGGGGGGTTCGAAGGCCCGTTATTGCTGTAGGGCATGAAAGAAGAGTATCACCCGCGTTTTTTAGGAAGCAAAATTTCGTATTAATTTTGGGCTGAAAAAGGCAGTATTTTAAAGTTTTGCTTTCCGGCGTTGTATTTCTTGTCTTTTTTGTGTCTGGAGTTATTTTAATTATGGTGTCCCTCTGCTGCGTAGCGGGTATAGTCTTTGCCTGCGGTTCGCCCACTGTACCAGCAGACGTTTTCAGCTTCCTTTTTCGCTTGCTTACGTTGTTAGTAAGTGTAGGCCCTCCACGCACACGTCCTGACCTCATAATTTACAGTGCTGTGACTATCTTTTTTTGCCTCTGCAAGTCTTTAGTATCCTTTTTTGTAATTTAGTTTTGGTTTTTTTGGAAACCAGGTGCCTTGTACCTTGGTTTATCCTTAAATGTTCTTAGTATTCCTTATGCCCTTGTATCCTTGTACCCCAAGTTTGTCAGGCTTAGTCAGGTTTGGTCAGAGTCTGGTCTGCTCAGCTGGTGACTACCCCTGAGGGCTAGAAATGCGCGGTAGTCTCCAAGATTCAAGGTGTAGTATATTGTATGTATGTACTGGGTCTAGTACTTGCTGGTCTTGTACTTGATCCTTTGCTCCCTTGAATGGATGCCGGAAAAAATAGTGTCCTTAATGTTAAACTTAATGTTGACCTTGATGTTTTCCTTAATTGCCGCTGATTTTAAGAGGTCTCGGGGCGCTCAGATGATGCAGTGAGTTCCCTTGCCCCCTGTCCCTCACTGCCTGCCCCTCTTCATGGGCCTCCTGATGTCTTAATATCCTAATGTCACTGCTCGCCACGCCTGGATGGACCACTTCCCTCCTCAGGGGCTAAAGGTGGCAGCCCGTGGCCTTGCTCACTGCCAAAGTTTCTTTCCTGGTGCAGCTAATGTGCCACTCCAGTGCACGCTTTTTAGTTGCAGCAAAAGGCTCCACTCAGGCGCTGCCGCTGGTTCTAGCGCTGATTCTCCTATGCCCGAGCTACAGTTTTGCCGCCAATCCTCTGCATCACTGCCTTGCTACTGCTCAGGGCTCCGGGCCCGCTCTTGACCCGCACCCGTCCTCGGCCATTTGGCAATGTAAAACGGCGTAAAGCAGTGTGTGGCAATGTCCGCCGTGAGATAATTATGGCGGCGGTAATTCACTAGGTGTGACCAGAGCCTAGTAATCACTCCGACCAGCCTCTCCCGATTGTTGTCAAAGTGGATTTTGCCGGGGGGGAGTGGGTTGCTGGGGGGGTCGGGGGACTGGTGGGACTGGCGGGAGCTGCCGGGGGGGTCGCTGCAGGTAGGGGGAAAACAGAGAGCAGGGCACACTGGAGAGCCGCAAGCTGCACCCAACCTAGTTGGGCCGCTTCCGCGGACTCTCCAGGCACACACTCGGCGGCCGCCACTAATGGTGGCCGCGCTCTCTCACCCGCTGCCACTGCCGATCGTTCCCGCTACTCCTCAGGGTCCAAGAGTTAGCTGGGAGCTAGCAGGAAGTTGTTTACTGCGGTATGCGGCTCGCAGTTCGCGGACCACGGCTTACTGCTTACTTCAGATTACAGAGGAGGAGCTCCGTGATTGATGGCAGCGGCAGCGGCGGCTCCTCGAATCCCCAGCTCCTCGGCTCGACCAAGTTTCCACGCCGAGTCTCCGCGCACCGCTGCTCCTCCGCACTCCTCTCCTCCGCACTCTGCCTGCTGTGACTCGTCATGTCACGTGTCCCCCTGGACTGGAAACAGCCTCACCTCTGAATTGGTACTATGGTGCCTATATATATGTATGTGTAATATGTAGTACATTTAATAATGGAGATGTAAACATTATACTTGCATTTGTGGCCCAGTATGAGGTACGTGTTGTATATGTATAGTTATTCTCGCTCTGCCAAGCATGGTGCAATTTTTCTGAGTATAAAAGCTTTCAATCAGCAGGACTAGCCATTTCTTTTTGCTATTCACTTCCAGAAAATGTATGTATTTTTAGTGGCAAAATGTCTGCAGTAGCACTTCATGTTATTATTCCATGTGCTAAACACCGGCGCGGGGGCTGGCAAGGCTCGGGGTGCTGCCTGTCCACAGGGACTCAGGAGTCCTTCCCCCAAGAAAGTAGACGACTTGGAAGCGTTTCGGGAGCAGGTGAGGAGACCATCTCTAGGTAAACGCTGGGCTGAGTGTGGGCTGGTAGTGCCAGAAGCTGAGCTGGAGGCATAAAGCATGGCCTGGAGCTGGCTGCTTCTCTGGGACCAGTCTCCTGTGCCGTAATGACAGCAAAATTGAACGCTGTTGTTGGTTTAGGGTGTTGTACAGGCACATACTGCCTTTTCGCACATCCACGTCACCTTGATTCTCCCTTGTGTTTTGTGTGACATAATTTAGGTGTATTTAATGGCCGTCCTCCCCAAACACGGCACTTCTTTGCCTACGCGCTCTGAATGCTCTCTGTGCGTAGTTCGCAAAATACTTATCTGTAATCTTTAAATCGGGAATGATGGAGATGTGTTTGTATCAGGCAGCCCGAAAATAGTGAATTTGGCTGCAGTAATTGCAAGGACAAGAGAGAGAGAGAAACGTAACAGGACTGCCAGAGATGGTCTTTGTTTAATGATATGTAATTCTAATACAAACTTAATCAGATTCAGGGGCATGCGGAACTCCGCGGAATCTCTCAGAGTTTTTAAGTAACTATGCGGAATTCCGCGTAGTGCAACTCCGCGAGCTCTGACCACGGTTAATTCTAAGACATAGACCACGAAAGTCGTGCCACATTTCAGGAATTATTATGATATACTGGGGTAACCCATAGAAGTCAATGTACCTGGGTAATAATCGGTATAGAAAAACAATGGTCCTAGACTTGTGTTAAATCTTGGTTGACTAAAGCATTCATAAACAGCATATAGTACATATATAGTTTAAATCAAAAATGTACCATTCATTCATTTAAAAAATATATATATATCCTCAAAAATCCAAGAAAGGCACACACTATTGCTTTATGGGTGACTCTTACTTTATTCGGTCACTTTTACTAATATAACATCATCATATTCAGTATTCAAGAAAGAAGGAAAGGTAGTTGCTCCAAAGGAAAAAGTGAAGAAAAAGGGGTGCTCGTGAAGTAAGATAGAATATGCAAAAGGGAATCCAATCAAACAAAACAATAATTCATCATTTTATATACATTACAATTTCATTAGCAAAACTGGTCGTGATTTTATGATGACACCAGTTCTACATTAGGGCCTGTCCAATCGGTAATTCATGATTGTTCATTTTATTCTATTGGCAAACAGCGTTTGTCTGTAAGCGGGTAGGACTGGGGTAATATCAAGTACATGCCCCGAACAGGGGAAAATGTCGACGTTTCATGCAATGAGGGCAGTTTGTATCCTCTGCAGGCGGGTCTTCCTCAGGACAGAAAGAAGGGATGGGGGGAGCAACTGATCATGGGTGATGCACAGTTAAGGTGCCGCCCCTGCTTCTCGAGCAGACCAGCTGGATTCCCCCGGGCTGTGTGAAGATGAATCACTAAGACGCTGTGGACGATTTTTCTCACCCATTATTTAAAATAACCTGCTGATATCAAGCTGCAATTCTTTTTGCGGATCTTTATATCCATGCCTAGGGGCGGCACCTTAACTGTGCATCACCCATGATCAGTTGCTCCCCCATCCCTTCTTTCTGTCCTGAGGAAGACCCGCCTGCAGAGGATACAAACTGCCCTCATTGCACTAGGGTCGAAACGTCGACATTTTCCCCTGTTCGGGCCTGTACTTGATATTACCCCAGTCCTACCCGCTTACAGACAAACGCTGTTTGCCAATAGAATAAAATGAACAATCATGAATTACCGATTGGACAGGCCCTAATGTAGAACTGGTGTCATCATAAAATCACGACCAGTTTTGCTAATGAAATTGTAATGTATATAAAATGATGAATTATTGTTTTGTTTGATTGGATTCCCCTTTTGCATATTCTATCTTACTTCACGAGCACCCTTTTTCTTCACTTTTTCCTTTGGAGCAACTACCTTTCCTTCTTTCTTGAATACTGAATATGATGATGTTATATTAGTAAAAGTGACCGAATAAAGTAAGAGTCACCCGTAAAGCAATAGTGTGTGCCTTTCTTGGATTTTTGAGGATATATATATATTTTTTAAATGAATGAATGGTACATTTTTGATTTAAACTATATATGTACTATATGCTGTTTATGAATGCTTTAGTCAGCCAAGATTTAACACAAGTCTAGGACATTTCAGGAATTGGCTGATGGTTTTTTTGGTGCTGCGTGTCTCATATGTTTCAGTCATGTAACTGTTTCTGCATGCCTTACAGTGGCCACAAGGAAAGAACCCTTGAAGGCTATGCTGTGGTCCTGTAGGCCTGTTCGTGATGTCTCCTTTAACCAAAATGTCTTTGAGGCTTTTCCCTTTCCTATACGTGACCGTAGGGCGTTTAGGTAAGTTATGTCCTATGATCGGATCACTGGCTAGAATATTCCAATTTTTAGTGAGTATTCTGAAAATCTTGCTAAATTCCATAATGTAGGTGAGGATTACTCTGGTGGTATTGTTCTCTACCTCCTGCTCATTGGTCTCCTGTTTTTCTTTCAGTGTCTCTTCCCTAGGGATCTGTTTTACTTTATTCATAGCTCCTTTTAAAACCCAATTCGGGTACCCTCGTTCTCTGAATCTTTCCATCATTTTCTTACATTCAACCAGATATAATTCTTCTGTACTGCAATTCCTTCTTGTTCTCAGTAGTTTCCCATATGGAACACTCCATTTAAGGGTATCTGGGTGGCTACTGAGAGCATGAAGCAAGCTGTACCCTGCTGTCGTCTACCAATGTAATTTGGTGTTCAGTCTGTTTCCTGTTACCTCCACTGGTGTCATAAGGTTTCTGCACATACACAGAGCTATGCACAGGAAAATGGGACCCCGGAATACAGTGGTTTGCCACCATATACCGTAGCACCCAAAAACCCCAACCCAACTAGCTTAGCATCCCATTAGCACCCAAGTACTAATGTTTGGACAACCCAGAACACGGTATCTTTATCTCAGGACTCGCAGAAGCAAGAACACTCTTTCGTCACTCACTCGTACTTGTTCACAAGGTGCGTAGGAAGAGACACTGGATAGGTTAAAATGTTTATTCCAACTTACGTGCTCTAATGTACAGTACACGTGTCAGTACTAATAGCATAATGCAGATGACTAATATAAGCAGCATGGTTACAATTCCATAGAATACAAACGGGGAAAGCATCTCAGAGCTCAGTGGATAAACGTATAAATAACATTACCACCCTCCCCTTGCAGTAAGATAGTTTATTATAATAATAGAAGACCTCTGGGCTTTGACTAGCGAACCCCCATACCTCAGTCTCTAGATGCAGAATTACATCAGCAAGACATCATAGCTCTTCTCACTGAAAGGGATTTCTCCAAGTGTCTTAAGCGCTAGTAAACCACAGTATTAAAAGCAACCAAATTCTTCATGGCAATTGCACCTAATGTTATGTCTGGGTGCGCGAGACTGGCCATATCAGGAAGAACCAAAATACATTGTTATGCGACCTTGTACATGTTTGTGCAGACTGAGCCCAAAAAGGTGAACAACAGAAAATGCAGACAGTGCAAAAGAACTTGGCACGAGCAAAGGGCGAGGGAGGCCCGGCTCAGTGTAACGTGCGCAAAGAAAAGCAGCATGGCAGCCAGGCCTAGGCCAACATAACAAGGCAGGCAACAATCCACAAGACACCCTCCCCTGGTCAGTCCAGCGGCCAGGACAGAGGAAAAACAGAGCCGTTGGAGCACAGGGAGCGCCCAAACGGCGAAGGGCAGGTCAATCCATGAAAGTGTAAGTGCAGAGAAAAGCCATACCCTCCAGGAGTTCATCATTGGAATTGTCAAAAAACACAGATGCCATCCAATCCATGAGATCAAAAGAGCAGGAATGCTCCTCAACTAAGGGAGCATCCAGAAGCAATGCGGGACAGCTTGCGTGATAATTGAAACAGCTTCGTTGTAGGAGATCCTGGGCAGCCGCCCAGATATCCCATTGTGCCAAAATCCCCAGTGCAGCCGCACGCGCCATGCAGCCAGCAACGGAACAGTCCTGCTCATGGGCCTCTAAGGGACCCATCAACTGAACAAAATCCGGAACAGACAATGACGAATTGGAGAGGCAATAATCCAGAGTCCAGGTGAAAGGACAGCGGACACAAGTCATCACAGGTTGCACGCAAGTGAAATACGCAAAGCGAAATGAAAGAGTATATGACACACTCAGTGTCGCCAATGGCAAGACACCAAAACTGGCCAAAAGGCGCTCACGGAGCAGCTGGAGGCGTTCTGGATCGAGCAGGTCCCATCGGGGAGCAGCCATTGCGCAGAAAGCAAATTAAGAGCAAGACACCAGCCGCTAAAGCGAGGATCAATGGGAAACCGCCAAAGACACTGGAAAAAATAGAATGTATGAAAGCCGGGATGGCACCAAAAATAGTTTGGAAGGAGGACACCAAGCCCGACCCCACGACCTTAAAAAAGTGTACTAGGCCTTCAGTGTTAGATGCGTTAAAAATACGATGTATTAACTCCCCAAAATGTTGGGGGAGATTAGTGTTTAAAAGGGCCTGTATTTCACTGTGGGTACTCGCCACCTGGAGAATGAATGTCTCCCGGGCGGACGTGAGCATAACTTCCTCGTTTAATAATAGTGCCTTTATTCTGCTCAGTCTATTGAAATCTGCTTCCATGGTAGGGATGGAAGGCCAAATAGAGATATCAACCTTGCCATGAGGGGGAGGAAAAAGCACATTTTTGCAGCAGACAACCCTGTGCGAAACTGTTACAATGTAAGGAATGCCAGCCTGCAGGCCACAACAGTTTTCGTTATTTAAAAGTAAATAACTACCATTGGAAAGGAGAGTGAAAGTAGGTGAAATAACAGGAGCAGGAATACCTTTCAGCACACAAGCAAGATTAGGAGAGGAAACGCTACATGAGCCATGCAATTTAATGTGTTTACAAATAAGCGAATGACCCATAGTCGAGTCACAAGACTCCCCCGTGAGAAAGACTTCCTTGCCGTCCCGAAGGCATTTATACATGAAAGGCAAGGACCAGAGTTCATGCAGGAAAGCACTGCCCAAGGGCCGGTAACGGCCCACAGGATAATGTTTCATGCATGAGTCAAATTCAAATAAGGAAAAAGGTAAAGCTATAACCCCATGAACTAGCCATACAGCAGAATCGAGTTCTGCAACAGAGAACGGCAAAGGATCCATCTTTTCGATATGTAATAAAGTCTGTCAGGGGGTGCCACTCTCGTGTCAGCTGTCTCTACTGTAACGAATGTTTCAGTTGCTGTCGCCTCCATATGAGGACGTAGCGCCTCCCGCACTATGGTAACTTCCGCGGCGCTGTCTAGGAGGGTCACTGCCCACGTCCAATTCTGGAGTCTCGTTCTCACGGTCTGAGGCATATTTCGCTGTGACAGCGGCAACTTTTTCTTCTGAAATTGCGGTCGAGAAAGGTGAAAGTCTTCTGCTTTCCCTCTGACTTGTTGTCGAGGTTGGTCTCGCTCCTGAGGAGCCTCTCGGCCCCTTCCTCTATCTTGCCGTCCTCCTCCACCAGCCTGTGACGACGTCTGGGCCTGTGAAGAACGAGGAGAACGCGTATCAGAGCTCTGAAACCTTTCTGGTGATTTAATCCTTGACCTATCACGTAAATCATAAGTACGTTCAGAAGAAACCGAAACTGGGGAAGCGCCTCTCGACCCCGGCTTCTTTTGTTGCTTACCCTGTTTTTTCTGTCTCCAACTCTTTTTAGTGAAGACCGGTTTATCATCTTTCTCAGATGCACTTTTTGTTTGTGTAACTTGTGTTTGCGATTGAGTTTGCATTTTTACAAAAGGCTTGTTGCCCAGGCTATTTCTTCCAATTGTTTTATAAGCCCGGGCAATAATTTTCGGTAATTCGCGGGGCCTGTCCAACTCTGGGACCAAAGCCAAAGCATTCGCTACTTGAAAGTTCATAGCATCGCCCTTGACATTTCCAAGGATCAGCTCAGCTACTACATCAAACACTCCCACTAGTCTCATCCCTAATTCCACAGCCGCTTCAGGGCCATGTTCATCCTGTACTTTTTTAATTACAGAGGGTAGAACCGTCATGGAAGGAGTTCCAAAACATTTTGAATAAACTGCTGCGAATACCTTACCCCAGTTTTCACATGATGTCAAATCGGGGATTATGTCTTTTGGCAAACTTATCGTGAGGATGCGGTGTTTATCTACTGGGGATGTATGGGGAAACACTGCTTCTATCTGATCGAACTTTTCTGCAAGCCAGTAAGGATAGTCGTCCTTATTTTGTGGACGTTTGCCCATCACAGAATTTACCATGACAGGACTTATAGTCACTCCAGCGGCTATAGCTGGTTGGCCTGCGACTACAGGAGCAGCTCCATGTAGGCTACCTGTAACGTATGTCACTAGGGCTCGATGCACTCGTACCAATTCGGTATGCATAGTGCGCAGTTCCGCAAGCGGTAATGCCAGATAATTTGGATGCGGGGTATACCCGGCCAATACAGGCCAAGTGGCCCCCTGAATTGACAAGGGGCCTAAACGAACTGCGGTAGTTGGTTGTGGTAGGGCGCCATTAAACCAAACACGGTGCTGCCAAGCCGTGAGAGGCACTTCAAGAGCAGTATAGGGTCGATAGGCAGCAGGAATAGCGGTGGGCTTATATTCATGAAACAGCTTATCACCTGCATCCACCGCCTCAAATGTGATCCAAGTGTAAAACACTTCAAAGTGATAAGCCGCATCGGCTTGAACCACAAAGACCAACTCGACCCCAGTATCGGGCACTCCATACACAGCTAAGTGGTCTCGGAGTGCTCCTCGACTATGTGCAGCAATCGCCACACCAGCCATGACTAAACAGTTATATTTGACAACCTAACAGCTCAGTCGGTAGAGCATGAGACTCTTAATCTCAGGGTCGTGGGTTCGAGCCCCACGTTGGGCGCCATGTCATAAGGTTTCTGCACATACACAGAGCTATGCACAGGAAAATGGGACCCCGGAATACAGTGGTTTGCCACCATATACCGTAGCACCCAAAAACCCCAACCCAACTAGCTTAGCATCCCATTAGCACCCAAGTACTAATGTTTGGACAACCCAGAACATGGTATCTTTATCTCAGGACTCGCAGAAGCAAGAACACTCTTTCGTCACTCACTCGTACTTGTTCACAAGGTGCGTAGGAAGAGACACTGGATAGGTTAAAATGTTTATTCCAACTTACGTGCTCTAATGTACAGTACACGTGTCAGTACTAATAGCATAATGCAGATGACTAATATAAGCAGCATGGTTACAATTCCATAGAATACAAACGGGGAAAGCATCTCAGAGCTCAGTGGATAAACGTATAAATAACATTACCACCCTCCCCTTGCAGTAAGATAGTTTATTATAATAATAGAAGACCTCTGGGCTTTGACTAGCGAACCCCCATACCTCAGTCTCTAGATGCAGAATTACATCAGCAGGACATCATAGCTCTTCTCACTGAAAGGGATTTCTCCAAGTGTCTTAAGCGCTAGTAAACCACAGTATTAAAAGCATACCAAATTCTTCATGGCAATTGCACCTAATGTTATGTCTGGGTGCGCGAGACTGGCCATATCAGGAAGAACCAAAATACATTGTTATGCGACCTTGTACATGTTTGTGCAGACTGAGCCCAAAAAGGTGAACAACAGAAAATGCAGACAGTGCAAAAGAACTTGGCACGAGCAAAGGGCGAGGGAGGCCCGGCTCAGTGTAACGTGCGCAAAGAAAAGCAGCATGGCAGCCAGGCCTAGGCCAACATAACAAGTCAGGCAACAATCCACAAGACACTGGGACATCCAGAAACTCTATTGATTGTTTGCTCATACTGTGTGTTAGTTTAAGATTATATTCGTTATCGTTGAGCTTCTCAATGAACCTCTCTGCACTCGTCTCACTCCCCTTCCAGATGATGAAAAGATCGCCAATATAACAAAACAAAACAATCACTTGGTTCAGCAATGGTAGTAGGGTCTGGTCTTTGAGAATTTCTTCTTCCTAAGCCCCAAGGAATAGATTAGCAAAACTGGGGCAATGCAAGTTACCATTGCTGTCCTCAGTATCTGCTTATATATTTTCCCATCGAACATAAAAATGTTGTTGTGGAGACAGAAATTCATCATCTCCACTAACATATTAGTGTGTTCAAGGAACTGGATAGGTCTATCCTCAAGGAAGTGTTGGCAAGCTCTAACACCAAGGTTATGGTCAATGATAGTGTACAGCGAGTTCACATCCATAGTAATAAGAATGAAATCCTCTTTCCATTCCACTACATTTAGTTTACTCAGGAAGTCCTTAGTGTCCTTTACATATGATGGAAGAGCCATCACATATTGGCGGAGGAAATGGTCTACATATTTAGATATGTTCTCGGATACACTGCCTATGAATGACACAATAGGTCTTCCTGGTGGTGCAAGTGGGTTCTTGTGGATTTTGGGGAGTAAGTAAAAAATGGGGATTCTGGGATAGTCACATTTTAGATAGCTGAATTCCTTCCATTGTAAAATGCCATTCTCCTTCCATCCATTTAGCATGTCCCATATGTTGATGATACTCTCATTGTACTCTTGAATGTCAATTTCAGTGTAGAATCTCCCATCCTCTAGTTGTCTCAATGCTTCTTTTATATAGAGTTCTTTGTCCCACAGACCGATATTGCCTCCTTTGTCTGCTGGGTGGATGACAATAGTGTCATCGTCAGCTGAAGATTTGACTATTTCTCTCTGTGCAATGGCAAAATTGTGTTGTGTTGTTCTGGCATTGTTTTGTTTCCTAGCCTGTATGAGATCATGCATGACTGTAACGTGGAATGAGTCAATGTTGTCATGGGAGAGGTTAGGATAGAACCTAGACTTAGGTTTAAAATTTGAAGAGGCCGGTTGGTCAATGTTAATGTCCATTGCCTCCAGTGTGTTAGTTTGTTCTAGACCAGTTTCTATGAGCAGGTTCCTGTAGAGTTAAAATTGTGCCGGCATCTTTTATTCTCAAAATGGTATTCGGGTCATTGTTAGTATTATGATCAATGTTTGGCCTGCTGTCTAAATCTCCTGAAGTTATCTGCCTTGGATTCCGAAGTTGATGCCATTCTTTAGTTTCATTTTGAAGATAAATCTAAATATGTCAATTCTAGTCTCAGGGTAATTGAAATGGTCTGAGGGACAGAAAGATAGACCTAGGCAGAGTGTTCTTTTTTCAAGTAATGTAAGAGGTCGATTCGACAGATTGACTATTGTTTTATTTACGATGGTGTCATCCATCATGCTTGTTTCTTGGAGCCAGTTGTTTTGTTTCCCATTGGCCCTTTTCCCCGTCCCCTGCCTCTTCTGTTTCCTCTGTTGGTCTCACTTTCTTCCCCGCTTGTTTCCTCCTGGCCTTTTCCCCGGCCCCTTCCTCTTTGCCCCAGTCCCCTTCCTCGTGTCCTGGGGGTAGGTGTTGTCCTTGGTGTTTGTCGTCCCATTCTTAGGAGGTGGTACTCGTCTAAAAAAGTCGTAGGGGCTTTACTACTCCTTCCCATATTGATTGATGCTACACAATATGTCAGCCATACAGCCTGCTCTCATTTCACGAACACAGGTTAGGACCATACACAACTATAGGATACAATGTCTTGTTTTATTTGTGTATGTAACACACAAAACAACTGGCCATGCCTACTTAGGCACTGTTATACATGATGTTTTGCACATTACAAAATGGATGTCGAAAATGTAACACTTGACAATGATGTAAAAATATTGTCCGTTTTCTATGCTGAATTACCGGCATGTAAACGTGTGGTTTGGTAACTTTCCAGTGTGTGAATAAGGAGACTCTGTTCTCCGAAACGCGTTACTGGTATTAAAATCTTATGCCTAGTACTGATCCCCTGAGTGAGCGCTTACTTGGTCGATTTTGAATTGAAACTACGTCCGGTGGGCTTCGCCGGAATCAGCGCTCCAACTACCACGGGCGCGGGGGGGCGGAAGAAGCAGAGCGTCAGTTTAAAAAGAAAAATATGTAAATATATATATATTCACAGAAAAAAACATAGGTTTTACAGACGGTATAGTTAGAAATTAGCATTTAAAAAACTTTAGAAATTCACTGAAAAAATCCATAGGTTTTAGGGACGTTATAGTTAGTTGGACATTTCACTCATATAAAACCAGAGAAATTCCACTGTTATAGTTAGTTCAGCTAACTATAACTCGCGCACCCGCAATGCACTGCTCATGACGTCACATATTACATCATTCATGACATGGTCAGTGACATCACTGATGACATCTCAAATGACATCACTGATGACATCATCCACGTGAAAAACTGATGCTTCTCCTCACACTCTAATATAACCTTTAATACACCCACTGTAAAATACAGACAACCATTTTCAAAATCGTTAACACACCAATACCAGTTACTACATGCGCACTCACTGATTGCTAGGTCTACACACACATCTACTCATTCATCCATACAATCACTCATACATGCATTCACTCATAAATACAACACTATCATATGCACTCATACACCTATACAGACAATCACACAACGCCACTCATCCATGCAGTTACTCACACACCTACTTAGTCATGCAAAGAATCTATCACAGTCCCATTTACTCACCTATACAATTATACACACACCACCTCACTTATTCATACAGATACTAACGCATACTTACTCTATTATATAATCAGTGATACAAGTACAGACTCATCTATACAGGCAGTCTCAAAATCACCAACTATCATGTAGAGTCCTTTATATACTTCAACTCTCACATACACTGCCTTTTACATATGTAGTTACTTGGACATGTACCACTGAGAAATCCATTCACTCACCAACACACCGATACACACACTCACGCACCCATACACGTGTTTCCACATACACTGTTGAACCCATACATCCAGTGAATCAACCACTCACACATCTATGCACAGAGTCACACACCTCAGACCCACACACACACTCAATCTCCCCCCAAAAATACTCAAACAGCTACTGACCAACCCATGCAGCAGCTTGCACAACAACAGACAGACTGATACAGACATTCACACAGTTTAGTCACTAACCCATGCATTCAGTAAAACACATTTAATCACTCACTTATACAGCCACTCACCCTCCTACTAAATCCTCCATCCAGACACTTATACACCCACTCATTCTTCAATACACCTAGGAATATATATAAAACATATTTAAAAATTACAGAAACACACAGTCACGGGATGATGTCATCAGTGATGTCATCAGTGATGTCATTTGAGATGTCATCAGTGATGTCATCAGTGATGTCAATGACCATGTCATGAATGATGTAATATGTGACGACATGAGCAGTGCATTGCGGGTGCGCGAGTTATAGTTAGCTGCCCCTCCGCTTGTGGCCTCGGTGCCCGTATTTCTTGCTTTCTGTCTCTCCATTTTTCCTTCTGTGCCCCTCGCTGCCCCATTGTACTGTGGCCGTTTTTCTTGCTTTCTGTCTCTCCATTTTTCCTTCTGTGCCCCTCGCTGCCCCATTGTACTGTGCCCGTATTTCTCTGTTTGCTTTCTCCCCATTTTTCCTTCTGTGCCCCTCGCTGCCCCATTGTACTGTGCCCGTATTTCTCTGTTTGCTTTCTCTCCTTTTTTCCTTCTGTGCCCCTCGCTGCCCCATTGTACTGTGACCGTATTTCTCTGTTTGGTTTCTCTCCTTTTTTCCTTCTGTGCCCCTCGCTGCCCCATTGTACTGTGACCGTATTTCTCTGTTTGTTTTCTCCCCATTTTTCCTTCTGTGCCCCTCGCTGCCCCATTGTACTGTGACCGTATTTCTCTGTTTGTTTTCTCCCCATTTTTCCTTCTGTGCCCCTCGCTGCCCCATTGTACTGTGCCCGTATTTCTCTGTTTGCTTTCTCTCCTTTTTTTTTCCTTCTGTGCCCCTCGCTGCCCCATTGTACTGTGCCCCTATTTCTCTGTTTGCTTTCTCTCCTTTTTTCCTTCTGTACCCCTCGCTGCCCCATTGTACTGTGCCCGTATTTCTCTGTTTGCTTTCTCCCCATTTTTCCTTCTGTGCCCCTCGCTGCCCCATTGTACTGTGCCCGTATTTCTCTGTTTGCTTTCTCCCCATTTTTCCTTCTGTGCCCCTCGCTGCCCCATTGTACTGTGCCTGTATTTCTCTGTTTGCTTTCTCCCTATTTTTCCTTCTGTGCCCCCGCTGCCTCTCTCCATTCCCGCCGCTGCGTCCCCTGTGGCCCCGCCCCCTTGACTGACCATTCGCTGCCCCTGCATCCCGCCTCCCAGCTGCTCCTCCCTCCCACCTCCCCATATATGGCGGCCGCTGCGCGGTGAGGAGAGCGACCCTTGACCTTGCCAGGTAGGTCGCTCCCCCACCACACAGCTCCGCCTGTGTTGTCCGCCCGCTGCTGCTGCTGGTAAGCTCGCCCCTCCGCTTGTGGCCTCGGTGCCCGTATTTCTTGCTTTCTGTCTCTCCATTTTTCCTTCTGTGCCCCTCGCTGCCCCATTGTACTGTGCCCGTATTTCTTGCTTTCTGTCGCTCCATTTTTCCTTCTGTGCCCCTCGCTGCCCCATTGTACTGTGCCCGTATTTCTCTGTTTGCTTTCTCCCCATTTTTCCTTCTGTGCCCCTCGCTGCCCCATTGTACTGTGACCGTATTTCTCTGTTTGTTTTCTCTCCTTTTTTCCTTCTGTGCCCGTCGCTGCACCATTGTACTGTGCCTGTATTTCTTGATTTCCGTCTCTCCATTTTTCCTTTTGTGCCCCTCGCTGCCCCATTGTACTGTGCCCGTATTTCTCTGTTTGTTTTCTCCCCATTTTTCCTTCTGTGCCCCCGCTGCCTCTCTCCATTCCCGCCGCTGCGTCCCCTGCGGCCCCGCCCCCTTGACTGACCATTCGCTGCCCCTGCCTCCCGCCTCCCAGCTGCTCCTCCCTCCCACCTCCCCATATATGGCGGCCGCTGCGCGGTGAGGAGAGCGACTCTTGACCTTGCCAGGTAGGTCGCTCCCCCACCACACAGCTCCGCCTGTGTTGTCCGCCCGCTGCTGCTGCTGGTAAGCTCGCCCCTCCGCTTGTGGCCTCGGTGCCCGTATTTCTTGCTTTCTGTCTCTCCATTTTTCCTTCTGTGCCCCTCGCTGCCCCATTGTACTGTGCCCGTATTTCTTGCTTTCTGTCTCTCCATTTTTCCTTCTGTGCCCCTCTCTGCCCCATTGTACTGTGACCGTATTTCTCTGTTTGCTTTCTCCCCATTTTTCCTTCTGTGCCCCTCGCTGCCCCATTGTACTGTGACCGTATTTCTCTGTTTGTTTTCTCTCCTTTTTTCCTTCTGTGCCCCTCGCTGCCCCATTGTACTGTGCCCGTATTTCTTGCTTTCTGTCTTTCCATTTTTCCTTCTGTGCCCCTCGCTGCCCCATTGTACTGTGCCCGTATTTCTCTGTTTGCTTTCTCTCCTTTTTTCCTTCTGTGCCCCTCGCTGCCCCATTGTACTGTGACCGTATTTCTCTGTTTGTTTTCTCTCCTTTTTTCCTTCTGTGCCCCTCGCTGCCCCATTGTACTGTGCCCGTATTTCTCTGTTTGCTTTCTCCCCATTTTTCCTTCTGTGCCCCCGCTGCCTCTCTCCATTCCCGCCGCTGCGTCCCCTGCGGCCCCGCCCCCTTGACTGACCATTCGCTGCCCCTGCCTCCCGCCTCCCAGCTGCGCCTCCCTCCCACCTCCCCATATATGGTGGCCGCTGTGCGGCCGCGCCGCTGGCGCGCCGACGGCGCGCCTAAGGCAAGCCCGTCTGCGCCCGTCCGCGACTGGACCGCGCCCAGCGCCAGAACCCCTGGACCGCGCACCCCCGCTCCAGCCTCGAGGACCGACGCCGATACGATGCCACCACACTCCACGCCCTCAACCCCGGACGGACGCACAACTGCTTCAAGGCCGCCCCGAAAGCAGCACCCATGGTCCTTTCAGCTGCCGGAACTGCAGCTACACCAGCCTCAGAGCCACCGAGGCGCCCGCCAAGAAGGACCTCAACCACCTCCGGTGCATCCTACTGAACACCCGCTCCGCACGCAAACACGCCGTCGAGCTCTGGGACCTGCTCGACACATCATCACCAGACGTCGCCTTCCTGACAGAGACCTGGATGAACGACTCCTCCGCCCCCGACATCGCCATAGCCATCCCAGACGGCTATAAGATCACCCGCAGAGACCGCGTCAACGCAGTAGGAGGAGGAATCGCCATCGTCCACAAGAACAGCATCAGGGTCTCGACCAGCACCGACGACACTCTCAGCACCGCCGAACACATGCACTTCCAGATCCACACAGACCCCAACACCACCCTTAGAGGCACCCTTGTCTACAGACCCCCTGGGCCCGACCCCAGTTCAGCGACTCCATCGCCTACTTCATCAGCACGCACGCCCTGACCTCTACCGACTACATCCTCCTCGGAGACCTGAACTTTCACCTGGAGAACAACAACGACAGCAACTCCACCACCCTGATCCACAGCCTCGCCAACCTTGGCCTGAGCCAGCTCGTCACAACACCGACCCACTCCGCCGGCCACACGCTTGACCCCATCTTCTCCTCAAGCTCCCACGTCTCCTTCAGCCACACCACGGAACTCCTCTGGACCGACCACCGCTGCATCCATTTCACCTTCCAGAAACCCACCACACACCACCGCACCCAACAGATCCCACGCCGCTGCTGGAGCAAAGTCACCGAAGACCAACTCCGGGCAACCCTCGCTTTCAGCCCTCCCTCCGACCCATCCAACTCCGACGACGCTGCCTGCAACCTCAGACGATGGATGGACGACTGCGCCAACACCCTCGCCCCGCTGAAAAAGCTCACCTACAGCGACACCACCAAAAGAGCCAGCTGGTTCACCTCGGAACTCCTAGCTTCCAAGCGTACCTGCCGGAAACTAGAGAAGAAATGGCACAGCGATAAGACACCGGACAGCCACACAGCCCACAAAGACGCCATCCGTAACCACCACCACCTCATCAGGTCCGCCAAGAGAATCTCCTTCAAAGACCGCCTCGACAACAACGCACACAACAGCAAGGAGCTTTTCAACATCGTGAAGGAACTCTCCAATCCCAGCTCCAACACCAACGACATCCCGCCGTTGCAACCCCTGTGCGATTCCTCGCCACCTTCTTTCACCGCAAGATCGCCGACATCCACGACAGCTTCAACACCCAGACAACCCCAACTAAGATCGATACACCAGACCCGCCACACACCATCGACCACGACCCCCTGCCAGCCTGGGCCAGCGTGAACATCGAGGACACCATCAAGACCATGAGCACAATACACTCCGGCTCCCCGTCAGACCCTTTCCCGCACCACATCTTCAACAAAGCCAGCAGCTCCATCGCACCCCACCTGTGCAACATCATCAACCTCTCCTTCGAGACCGCGACCTTCCCAGAGAGCTGGAAACACGCAGAGATCAATGCCCTACTCAAAAAACCCAAGCCGGACCCGAGAGACCTCAAGAACTTCCGGCCCATCTCTCTGCTTCCGTTCCCAGCCAAGGTCATCGAGAAGATCGTCAACAAACAGCTAACCCGATACCTCGAAGAAAACAGCATCCTGGACCCATCCCAATCAGGGTTCCGCAGCAACCACAGCACTGAGACTGCCCTCATCGCCGCCACCGACGACATCAGGATCCTGCTGGACAATGGTGAGACCGCAGCCCTCATCCTGCTGGACCTCTCCGCCGCCTTCGACACTGTCTGCCACCGCACTCTACGCGCACGCCTCCACGACGCAGGGATCCGAGACAAGGCCCTGGAATGGACCACCTCCTTCCTCGACGGCAGAACCCAGAGAGTCCGCCTCCCACCTTTCCGATCCGAAGCCTCCGAGATCATCTGCGGCGTACCCCAGGGATCGTCCCTCAGCCCAACACTGTTCAACATCTACATGGCCCCGCTCGCACGCATCGCCAGACAACACAACCTCAACATTATCTCCTACGCCGACGACACTCAACTGATCCTCTCCCTCACCAAGGACCCCCTCGCCGCCAAAGCCAAACTCCATGACGGAATGAAGGCCGTCGCCGATTGGATGAAGATCAGCCGACTAAAGCTGAACACGGACAAAACGGAGGTCCTCATCCTCGGCTCCAACCCCTCAGCCTGGGACGACTCCTGGTGGCCAACGACGCTGGGAGCAGCCCCGACACCCACCGACCACGCACGCAACCTGGGAGTCATCCTCGACTCAACGCTCTCCATGACCAAGCAAGTCAACGCAGTCTCCTCCTCCTGCTTCAACACACTCTGCATGCTTCGCAAGATCTACAGGTGGATCCCGACAGACACAAGAAGAACAGTCACCCAGGCCCTCGTCAGTAGCAGACTAGACTATGGGAACGCCCTCTACGCGGGAGCCCCGGCCAAGCTCATCAAGCGACTGCAACGAGTACAAAACGCCTCCGCACGACTGATCCTCGACGTACCACGCCACAGCCACATCACCCCCCACTTGAGGAACCTGCACTGGCTCCCCGTCGACAGGAGGATCACCTTCAAACTCCTCACCCACGCACACAAGGCACTCCACAAAACTGGCCCAGCCTACCTCAACAGACGACTCTTCTTCTACGTCCCCAACCGCCAGCTCCGCTCCGCCGACCTCTCCCTCGCCACCGTCCCCCGCATTCGAAGAACAACCACCGGCGGCAGATCCTTCTCACACCTCGCCGCCAAGACCTGGAACACCCTTCCACTAAGCCTATGAAAGACCCAAGACCTGCTGACCTTCAGGAGGCTACTCAAGACCTGGCTGTTCGACCAGTAGCAGCATCCCCCCCCCTTCCCTCCCCCCAGCGCCTTGAGACCCTCGCGGGTAAGTAGTGCGCTCTACAAATTCTGTGATTGATTGATTGATTGAACTAACTATAACGGTGGAATTTCTCTGGTTTTATATGAGTGAAATGTCCAACTAAGTATATTGTCCCTAAAACCTATGGTTTTTTTCAGTGAATTTCTAAAGTTTTTTAAATGCTAATTTCTAACTATAACGTCTGTAAAACCTATGGTTTTTTCTGTGAATTTCAAAGGTTTTATAAATGCTAATTTCTAACTACAATGTCCTTGAAACCTATATTGTTTTTAAGTAAATTTAAAAAAGACGTGCATACTTTTTGTAGTGAAAAACTAACTGTAACAGTAGTCTGTTATAAGTTATAATTTAACAATGTTTAAAACTTAATTAGCACTAATTAACATTTAAGTGTGGAAAATGTGTGAGGCAGCAGCTATGATACCTGACTTCGAACAACAGCGTTCACAGTTCGATTCCCGGCTCCAGCGGCACGTTAGCCCACCACTATGTCACTGTGGGCAACACCTTGCTTAATCTTCCCGACGCCCCCGAGCGCCGGCACACCTTTCCGGGGGAAGCTGTACGCTTTACAAATGCTGACATTTTTTTAATTTAAAATCATAGTGATGAAAAATATTAGCACATATTTTTTTTTTCTATTCTGAACGATATTTTTTTTTATGTCTTCTATTTAGAATTACGGCAATTAATAGATGTTTGTAGTCATGAGAATGGAAATGACACGGTTTGCCGGGTAACAGTTTTGAGGCTCTCCAACGTATGTACATATTAAGGACCTTATACGTGTTAGGATCGAAATCAAAACCTTTACCGCTTCACATTTTGTAACTTTTCCCAACACGTGCACAAGTTAAACAGTGAAAACGTGAGCACGTGTCAACTGTAAAATGTGACCTCTAAATGGGCGGAGCCGCATCTTCCTTCCATAGACTACTCAATAACCAAAAAGTATATAAACCACACCTGTTGTTTGATTAGTTTTGTTTATGCGAGTTATTTACGCGTGTCCATTCTGTGATGCACGTTCCCTTTTCTAGCGTCGGATTCTTGTTTTGCGGCAACAAAACATATTCCAGAGTTGTAAGTTGTTTGATTATGGCATAGTAGATATTTATAATACGTAGCTATTTGTCAATATTTAAACATTTGTATTTAGAAAAAAGTGTTATTGGTTGTTTTTGCCATTTATATGTAACGTCAGCAGCTTGTTTTCAGAAACAGACAGAATACAGCAAACATTGTTCCTTTTCTGGCTCCTTTGAGATCATATAGTGTGACTTTGTAGATTATAATATTGACATTATACTTGACCTCAGAGGTGTTGGTGACCCGTCGGCGCGAAGACTAAAGATTTAAATGTAACGTCAGCAGCTTCTGGTTCTTAATCTGTTCCCCCTTTGGGATCATATAGTGTGATTATGTATATTATAATAACCACCCATTAAGATCTCAGAGAAGTTTATGACCCATTGGCGCGAAGACTAAAGATTTATATGTAACGTCAGCAGCTTCTAGTTCTTACTCTGTTTCCCCCTTGGGATCATATACTGTGAATATGTATATTAAAATATTAACAGTCATTGTGATCTCAGAGGAGTTTATGACCCGTCGGCGCGAAGTTGAAAGATTTCGAAGTCCCGGATAAAAGAAGCTCTGAACATATTCACTGCTGGAAAGTATTTCGTTATTGAACTTGTTTTGTGTTCATGACTTTATTTTCCTTTTCCTTTTTGTGTGCAATCAGTGTGACTCTCTATATTGTAGTAGAGTGTCATATTTTCACACAACAGGAATTGGAGATTTGTCGCCGCCAGGAGTAAACCATCTGAAATACAGCTTACTGACCTTTATAACTTACTTGATCAGATATTTTTACAGTGAGAATATTTTTCGAAATTGCAGTTTAAAAAAAGATTGTTTGCATAGACACTTTCTTACTGAATGCCTTTGATAAACCCTACATTTTTGAATGATTTTTTGGTATTTCTCTTTTTCTCTGTTGTGGTTCCTATTCTCGTTCTCCCTATAGAATTGATAGGAATAGTAGTGTATATATTACTACTCTCCTATATGTTCTTAAAGGAGTCCGTGATCTATTAGCGGAGCAGTGAGCGACCTCTAAGCACTACGACTGAACTTTCCAGAGTTCTACAGAATAGAAATTGTAAGAAATGATGAAGCGTACATTTCTATGTAATATAAAGTCATTTGTGTTTAACAGTTTTTTACTTGTTATTGTTCTTGTGACCTGAGATGATGTAGTGCGGGAGTGTTTCTTGTAGCACTTATATACAGCTTCAGTTTTCGAAGAAAGTTTATTTGTAATTGCTTAATAAAAACTGTTTCAAACCTAGACTGAAATTTTTGCTGCGCAACCACACCTCCCCGTCAGAAATGTAAACACCACATTCTAAGTAAATAGTGCTACTGGGAAGTATCCCAACCGCAAACTTAATAAAAAGAAGACCGCAACACACTCTGTTATTTTCCCGCCGTGATTTGTACACCCCACGCCAATTATATAAATGGCCCTTAAAATATATTTTAAAAAAATGTTACCTTCACAATCCCTGTTCACCACCTTGTGACCACTTTACAGAGTTAATAGTGTTCCTACCCTCCCCGCTACTACTTTGTTTTCCCGTACTCCATTGAAGTGCGTCACAAAACGCTTCACAACAGTGAAACGTTCCCAGCCAATAATGAGCAAACTTGTACTCGGAACACTTTAGCCAATAAAATGTCCATGGTGTTCTGCACAGAGGGAGGGAATCGCTGCCAACACTTCTACTTTTAATGCTTCACAGCCAATGAACATTAAGCTTGGGAAGGTCCTGCTTGGAACACATTACCCAATCAGATGTCCCTGATGCTCCGCGGAGGGGGAGGGAATGACTGGCAACACTTCTACTTTCAATGGTTTACAGCCAATGAACATTAAGCTTGGGAACGTCCTGCTTGGAACACGTCAACCAATCAGATGTCCCTGCTACTCCGCAGACGGGGGGAAATGGCTGGCAACACTTCTACTTTCAATGGTTCGCAGCCAATGAACATTAACCTCTGGAAGGTCCTGCTTGGAACATGTGAGCCAATCAGATGTCCTTGCTACTCCGCGCAGGGGGAGGGAATGGCTGGCAACACTTTTACTTTTAATGGTTCGCAGCCGATGAACATTGAGCTCGTTGTTGGAACACCTCAGCCAATTAAACGTTAATTTTGTTCACTGTCCGTGATAAAAGTAAACACCGCATTATAAGTAAACATTACTGCGCATTATATTAAAGGAAGGTAAAGGAAGGCTGCAATATGGCGCATTGTTATTTTCCCGATATGATTTCCACAGCCTACTGAACATTGCCGCAATACCGCGCATCGTTGTTTTGCGGACGTGATTTCCACAGCCTACCCAACCAATCAATCAATCAATCAAGCATTTGTATAGCGCGCTACTCACCCGGAGGGTCTCAAGGCGCTTGGGGGAGGGGGTCCGCTACTGTTCGAACAGCCAGGTCTTGAGTTGCTTCCTGAAGGAGAGGTGGTCTTGGGTAAGGCGGAGGTGGATGGGTAGGGAGTTCCACGTCTTGGCAGCCAGGTAGGAGAAGGATCTTCCTCCCGTTGTGGCTCTTCGGATGCGGGGGACGGCGGCGAGGGCGTGGTTGGTCGATCGTAGCTGGCGGGTGGGAGTGTAGAAGGTCAGACGGTCGTTGAGGTATCTGGGGCCTTGGTTGTGGAGAGCTTTGTGTGCGTGGGTGAGGAGTCGGAACGTGATTCTCTTGCTGACGGGGAGCCAGTGCAGGTCTCTCAGGTGTCCGGCGATGTGGCTGTGTCGGGGGATGTCCAGGATGAGTCGAGCTGAGGCGTTCTGGATGCGTTGGAGTCTTTTTGAAGTTTGGCTGTGGTTCCGGCGTAGAGGAGTTGCCGTAGTCCAGTCGGCTGGTGACGAGGGCCTGGGTGACCGTCTTCCTGGTTTCGGTGGGGATCCACCGGAAGATCTTGCACAGCATGCGTAGGATGTTGAAGCAAGACGAGGAGACGGCGTTGATTTGTCGGGTCATTGAGAGGGAGGAGTCCAGGATGAAGCCCAGGTTGCGTGCGTGGTCCGTTGGTTTGGGTGCGTTGCCCAGGGCAGGGGGCCACCAGGAGTCGTCCCAGGCGGAGGGTGATGATCCTAGGATGAGGACTTCCGTTTTATCTGAGTTCAGTTTCAGGCGGCTGTTCCTCATCCACTCGGCTACGTCCTTCATCCCTTCATGTAGGTTGGTTCTGGCGGTTGTGGGGTCGTTGGTGAGGGAGAGGATCAGCTGGGTGTCGTCGGCGTAGGAGATGATGTTGAGGTTGTGTTGGCATGCGATGGCTGCGAGGGGCTCATGTAGACGTTGAAGAGGGTGGGGCTGAGTGATGATCCTTGTGGTACGCCGCAGATGACTTCGGTGGCCTCGGAACTGAACGGGGGAGGCGGACTCTCTGGGTTCTTCCGGCGAGGAAGGAGATGATCCACTCCAGTGCCTTCTCTTGGATTCCGCCGTTGTTCAGGCGTTGCACTAGGGTGCGGTGGCAGACTGTGTCGAACGCTGCGGAAAGGTCCAGGAGGATGAGGGCCGCTGTTTCCCCGTTGTCGAGCAGGGCTCGGATGTCGTCGGTAGCTGCGATGAGGGCGGTCTCGGTGCTGTGGTTGGCCCGGAAGCCGGACTGCGAGTGGTCGAGGGATCCATTCGTCTCGAGGAAGGCGGCCAGTTGTCTGTTGACGGTCTTCTCGATGACTTTGGCAGGAAAAGGAAGGAGCGAGATGGGGCGGTAGTTTTTGAGGTCGGTGGGGTCTGCTGACGGTTTCTTCAGTAGGGCGCTGAGTTCGAGCGTGCTTCCAGCTCTCTGGGAAGGTGGCGGTGATGAAGGAGGTGTTGATGATGTCCCGGAGGTGGGGTGCGATGACGGCGTCGGCCTTGTTGAAGACGTGGTGAGGGCAGGGGTCGGTTGGTGATCCGGAGTGGATGGAGTTCATCGTGCGGATAGTGTCTTCGGTGTTGATAGGGGTCCAGGCTCGGAGGGTGGAGGTGGGGGGCGTTGGAACGGTCGTAGGGTATGTCGGCTGTGTGCTGAAACTGTAGTGTATGTCTGCGATCTTGCTGTGGAAGAACGAGGCGAGCGAGTTGCAGAGGTCTTGCGAGGGAGTGATGTCGTTGTTTCCGGCGCAACATTCACACTACCTGTGTGTGCACCCTACACACTGCTTGCCGCAATACGGCGCTTTGTTTTCCCGACAGGATTTCCAGAGGCTACGCAACCTTGCCGCAATACCACACACCGTTTTTCTGCGGACGTGATTTCCACGGCCTACGCAACATTCAAACTCCCTGCCTCTGCACCGTACAGACTGCTTAAACTAAGACCACAGTGTTCCTACTATACCCTCTTATACAATTATTCTCTTATTTTTCCCGCTACGCCTTTCAACTCAGTCACAAAATGGCTGCCAACACTTCCTAGTTTCAACAGTTCGCAGCCAATGAGCCGCACGCTCGTGCTCGCAACGCCTCAGCCAATCAGATGTCAGAATTCTCAAATATCGATATCTGTAAATTTTGATATTTCTCTAAAACTACTGAACGGACTTACCCCATTTAAACAAAAGCATGCTTTCTGGACCAAGACCTTTCTCCCTGCCAAATTTGACGTAATTTCATTCAGCAGTTTGACCTGCAGCCTTGTCTAAAGTTTCCTATGGAAATTGCATGGAGTAAACACGTTTTGGGACCCCCCTTTTTCTCAGCCCCCTTGACGAATCACCCCCAAACTTTCAACATAGGAGCTGATCTGAAAAGAGAAGATTTTGGAAAATTTCGTAAACATTCGTCAAACGACGCCAAAGTTATAAGCAAATCAAAAACGCTTTTCCTATAGAAACGTGGTCCTAACTATAACTATCTACTGGCGACCGCCAGTAGATAATATACATGTATGTATGTATATGTATATATATATATTCACACACCAGAATCCTGTCTGCCTATCCCCGGCAGAACCAGCAGGCACGGACCTCAACCAAACTCGGAAGAAAGCTACTTCAGACTCGATGTCGTGGAGAAACAGTGCAGTTTATTTCCAAATAATCCATGAAGATACACAGGCATAATGCCTACCATGACGCGTTTCACTCGACACAGCGAGCTTGATCACATGACGCGCTTCATTTCCGGGAAACTTTTTAAAGGAGACAGACCTAACAAAAATGTGCACGATTGGCTAGAAACATAGCCACACCAAATATGTGAATAAAAAAGACAGACTAATGATCGTATAGTAAGAGCGAAGTGATAAAAAATACATAGAAACCAATACTTGTCATAAATAAAAAGAAAAAAGCCTAGACACTAAATAATCTCAATGCATCCATAATAACAAAAGACAATGCTACAATATTAAAAATACATGAGAAACACTAAGCATGATTTATCCTGAATAGCGTACAAGTGCATCAATTAAATAGACAAAGAACTGGTAATATGCCAATCACAGATGTTCAACTCACTTATCATACTGCAGCAAATAATCTTCAAAATGCTGACTATATATATATATATATATATATATATATATATATATATATATATATATATATTTATATTCCAACAAATGTTCGTTCGTAATAAAGAAATAACAAACACGCCAGAGCCCTTCGTTCTGCTGCACTCGTGATTTTATTGGCAAGTTACCCTACGCGTTTCGGAACAGCGCTCCTTGCTCACGGGTAGTTAGGTATGCCCCCAATGACTTCCTTAAAACATAGTCATGTGACCTTGACAAAATCATAAACATAGAGAAAGTACTCCCGAAATTGATTACATTTCAAAATGGCAAGTTATATATTAATAATGTTTCAGCTATCATCACACTAAATTGTATTATATTTACATACAAGAAATATATTGTATATTATTTCTATTGTTCGTTAAGCACCTAATATTATTGAAACAATCAATTACAACTTTATGTAATCGGCGGTAACATACATAAACAATTCAGCCCCAGTGGGCTTCCATTATAAAAGCAGTATCATTGATACATCATGTTGTGCATATTCACGAGCACTAATTATTGTTTTGTGCTAATAAGATACATTCAGTTACTATGTTTATTACTTGTACCACATTTAAAGTGTATTTAAATACACATTTAAAGTTTACATATTATTTGAAATGACAATGCAGTGAAAATTGTGCAATTCAGCCCACTGCATTGTCATTTCAAATAATATGTAAACTTTAAATGTGTATTTAAATAGAAGAGTGCAGAAAGAGGCAAGAGGGGTGCAGAAAGAAGCAGGAGGGGTGTAGAAAGAAGCAAGAAAAGTGCAGAAAAAAGCAACAGAGGTGCAGAAAGAGGCAAGAGGGGTATAAAAAGAGGCAAGAGAAGTGCAGAAGGGAGCAACAGAGGTGCAGAAAAAGGCAAGAAAAGTGCAGAAAGAGGCAAGAGAGTTACAGACACAGGCAAAAGAGGTGCAGAAATAGGGAACAGAGGTGCAGACAGAGGCAAGAGAGGTGCATAAAGAACCAACAGAAGTGCAAAAAGAGGCAAGAGGGATACAGAAATGTGCAAGAGAGTAGCAGACAGAAGCATGAGCAGTGCAGAAACAACCAACAGAGGTGCAGAAAGAGGCAAGAGGGGTGCAGAAATAGGCAAGAGAAGTGCAGTAAAAAGCAAATGAGGTGCAGAAAGAGGCAAGAGGGGTGCAGAAACAGGCAAGAGAGGAGCAGAAAGAGGCAAGAGAGGTGCACACAGAGGCACGTGGGGTGCAGAAAGAAGCAAGAGAAGTGCAGAAAGAACCAACAGAGATACAGAAAGGGGAAAGTGGGGAGGAGAAAGAGGCAAGAGGGATACAGAAAGAAGCAAGAGAGTTGCAGAAAGAAACAAAAGAAGTGCAGAAAGAAGGAACAGAGGTGCAGAAAGAGGCAAGAGGGGAGCAAAAAGAGGGACAAGGGTGCGGAAAGAGGCACAAGGGTTGCAGAAAGAAGGGACAGAGGTGCAGAAAGAAGCAAGAAAAGTACAGAAAGAAGCAACAGGTGCAGAAAGAGGGATGAGGGGTAGAAAAAGAGGCAAGAGAAGTGCAGAAAGAAGCAAAAGAGATGCAAAATGGGGCAACAGGGGTGGAGAAAGTGGCGAGAGGGGAGAAGAAAGAAGCAAGAGAGGTGCAGAAAGAAACAAAAGAAGTGCAGAAAGAGGCAGGAGGGTGCAGAAAGAGGCAAGAGGGGTACAGAAAGAGGCAAGAGTAGTGCAGAAAGCAACAGAGGTGCAGAAAGAGGCAAGAGAGGTAAAGAAAGAGGGAAGAGGGGTGCAGAAAGAGGCAAGAGGTGTGCAGAAAGAAGCAAGTGCAGTGCAGAAAGAACAACGTAGGTGCTGAAGGAGGCAAGAGGGGTGCCAAAAGAGGCAAGAGGGGTGACAACATTTTCAAGAGAGGTGCAGAAAGAAGCAAGAGCAGTGCAGAAAGAACCAACAGAGGTGCAGAAACAGACAAGAGGGGTGCAGAAAGAGGCAAGAGAAGTTCAGAAAGAAGCAACAGAGGTGCAGAAGGAGGCAAGAGAACTGAAGAAAGAGGCAAGAGAGATATACAAAGAGGGAAGAAGGGTGCAGAAAGAGGCAAGAGGGGTGCAGAAAGAAGCAAGAGAGGTGTAGAAAGAAGCAAGAGAAGTGCAGGAAGAAGCAACAGAGATGCAGAAAGAGGCAAGAGGGGTGCAGAAGGAAGCAAGAGAAGTGCAGAAGGAAGCAACAGAGGTGGAGAAAAAGGCAAGAAAAGTGCAGAAAGAGGCAAGAGAGTTACAGTAACAGGCAAAAGAGGTGCAGAAAGATGGGAGCAGGGGTGCAGACAGAGGCAATAGAGGTGCAGAAAGAACCAACAGAGGTGCAGAAAGAGGCAAGAGGGGTGCAGAAAGAGGCAACAGAAGTGCAGAAAAAAGCAAATGAGGTGCAGAAAGAGGCAAGTGGGGTACAGAAAGAGGCAAGAGAGGAGCAGAAAGAGGCAAGAGAGGTGCACACAGAGGCAAAAGGGGTGCAGAAAGAAGCAAGAGGTGCAGAAAGATGCAAGAGAGGTGCAGAATGAAACAAAAGAACTGCAGAAAGAAGGAACAGAGGTGCAGAAAGAGGCAAGAGGGATACAGAAAGAGGCAAGAGGGGTACAGAAAGATGCAACAGAAGCGCAGAATGAAGCAAGAAGGGGTGCAGAAAGAGGCAAGAGAGGTAAAAAAAGAGGGAAGAGGGGTGTAGAAAAAGGTAAGGGGGTGCAGAAAGAAGCAAGTGCAGTGCAGAAAGAACAACGGAGGTGCTGAAGGAGGCAAGAGGGGTGCCACAATTTTCAGGAGAGGTGCAGAAAGAAGCAAGAGCAGTGCAGAAAGAACCAACAGAGGTGCAGAAACAGACAAGAGGGATGCAGAAAGAGGTAAGAGAAGTTCAGAAAGAAGCAACATAGGTGTAGAAGTAGGCAAGGGAACTGAAGAAAGAGGGAAGAGAGGTGTACAAAGAGGGAAGAAGGGTGCAGAAAGAGGCAAGAGGGGTGCAGAAAGAAGCAAGAGAGGTGTAGAAAGAAGCAAGAGAAGTGTAGGAAGAAGCAACAGAGGTGTGGAAAGAGGCAAGAGGGGTGCAGAAGGAGGCAAGAGAAGTGCAAAAGGAAGCAACAGAGATGCAAAAAGGGGCAACAGAGGTGGAGAAAGTGGCGAGGGGAGCAGAAAGAAGCAAGAGAGGTGCAGAAAGAAACAAAAGAAGTGCAGAAAGAAGGAACAGAGGTGCAGAAAGATGCAGGAGGGGTGCAGAAAGAGGCAAGAGGGTACAGAAAGAGGCAAGAGTAGTTTTGTTATGTTATGTTACAGTGATTTCTGGCGCGCACGGCTACTCAGGAGTGTCCCGGCGCGAAAAGCCAGTAGTGGAAACAGTATGGAACAGGGGAAATTATCCTTAGGTAAACAGCAGGGTTTTAAGTCTTTTCTTGAACATGGCGGGGTCATGGATGCTGCGCAGTTCAAGGGGGAGAGCGTTCCAAGCTTCAGCTGCTTTGAAGGATAGAGAGCTGCCTCCAATTCTTGTCCGCCGACAACGAGGGATCGCAGCTAGGCACTGTGAAGCGGAACGCAGATGCCTTTGTGGAGTATAAAAACTAAACCGCTTCCTGAAATAGAGGGGCCCTATGCCATAGAGGGCTGAATGGGCCATCGTGAGAGCCTTAAATTTCACTCTTTGGGCCACTGGTAGTCAGTGCAGATCCCGCAAATGATGTTTGACGCTGGACCTGCCCGGGATACCCAGCAGAACTTTGGCCGCAGTGTTCTGTATTACCTGGAGTTTCTTAAGCTGGTATCCTGGTAGGCCAATGTAAAGAGCATTGGCATAGTCAAGGCGGCTAAGGATCAAAGCGCGCATGACCATTTTCTTGGCGGACCTGGGTAATAGGGGAAGAAACCTCCTAAGAGACTTCAATGTGCCAAAACATTGACCGGACAGTTTTTTTACATGTGTAGGGAACCTGAGATTTTCCTCGAACCAGACGCCCAGGTTCTTCACTGCCTGTCCCGAGGAACTGGGAAATGGATATTCTGGTGGCCAAAGTGCTTCCCTGAACTGAGGGGGAAAGGATCCAAATAGGAGGATTTCGGACTTGCCCTCATTGCACTTTAACTGGGTGGCTGCTAGCCATTTGAAAACGGCTGATAAACAGTTTTTAGCTTTCGCTGGAGAAATATCTGAGTCCTTCCAAGTGAAGAGGAGCTGGGTATCATCTGCATAAGCGATGATTTTTTCTCCCAGCTCCTCAGCCAGATAGACCAGAGGGGTGACATAAACATTAAAAAGGAGGGGGCTCAGGGTAGAGCCCTGAGGTACTCCAGTAGTCACCTTTTGTGGGTTTGATGAGAAAGGAGGTAGCCACACTTGCTGTGATCTATCAGCCAAAATTTATTTGATCCAGTCCCATGCAGGGCCGATGACACCAATATTTGCAAGGCGCGCTAATAGCAGTGAGTGTGGCACCGTGTCGAAGGCGGCAGAGAGGTCCAATAAAATCAAAGCCGCTCTCCTGCCCCCATCCAAGCATTCTCTAATGGCTTCTGAAATTTCCACAAGCGCCGTCTCTGTGCTATAAGTAGCTCTGAACCCTGACTGAGCGGGATGTAATGATCCTGAGGTCTCTACAAAATTGGCCAGCTGCTTAAAGACCGCCTTTTCACATACCTTAGCTACCACTGGAAGGAGGGAAATAAGGCGATAGTTGGCAGGGTTGGCCGGGTCAAGAGAGGTTTTTTTTAGCAGAGGGAGAAGTTTGGCTTGCTTCTATTCGGGCGGAACCGTGGCAGATCGAAAGGACATATTGATGAGTGAATTAACTTCAGGATTAACAACTTCTGCCACAGCCGCCAGCAAGCGGGCATGGCAAGGGTCGGTTGGTGAGCCAGATTTCAGGGATTTCAAAATAGTCAATGAGTCTTGGTGAGCAACAGCCGAAAATTCATATAGGGAGAAGAATGGATTAGAACCAACGTGACTAGGGCTGGCCATGTTCAGCGGGATAGGTAATTCCTGTTCATGGTCAAAACTGGCTTGAATAGTATGGATTTTATCAATGAAGAAACTCGAAAGTTTCTCACACCAAATGGCTGACGGAGGTAGCGCTATCTCCTCTGCCCTCGGGGTCACAAAGCTTTGCACAATGGAAAAAATTTCCTTGGCGTTATTGCGGGACTGGGCTATGCGTTCAGCATAGTGCTGGCTTTTGGCTATATTTATGGAGGCATAGTAGCCTTTCTGGGCCTTTCTAAGTGCTATTTTAGCAAGAGGGCAGTAGGCCGCTCTCCAGTTCCGTTCTAGTTTTTTGCAATATCGTTTTTTCTCTTTAAGCTCTTTTGAAAACCAGGGTTTAACCCGCTTTACAGAGCCGGATGGAGCTAGCTGCTAGTAGTGCAGAAAGAAGCAACAGAGGTGCAGAAAGAAGCAACAGAGGTGCAGAAAGAGGCAAGAGAGGTAAAGAAAGAGGGAAGAGGGGTGCAGAAAGAGGCAACAGGGATGCAGAAAGAAGCAAGTGCAGTGCAGAAAGAACAACGGAGGTGCTGAAGGAGGCAAGAGGGGTGCCGAAAGAGGCAAGAAGGGTGCCAAAATTTTCAAGAGAGGTGCAGAGAGAAGCAAGAGCAGTGCAGAAAGAACCAACAGAGGTGCAGAAACAGACAAGACAGGTGCAGAAAGAGGCAAGAGAAGTTCAAAAAGATGCAACAGAGGTGCAGAAGGAGGCAAGAGAACTGAAGAAAGAGGCAAGAGAGGTGTACAAAGAGGAAGAAGGGTGCAGAAAGAGGCAAGAGGGGTGCAGAAGGAGGCAAGAGAAGTGCAGAAGGAAGCAACAGAGGTGCATAAAAAGGCAAGAAAAGTGCAGAAAGAGGCAAGCGAGTTACAGAAACAGGCAAAAGAGGTGCAGAAAGATGGGAACAGGGGTGCAGACAGAGGCAAGAGAGGTGCAGAAAGAACCAACAGAGGTGCAGAAAGAGGCAAGAGGGGTACAGAAATGTGCAAGAGAGTAGCAGACAGAAGCAAGAGCAGTGCAGAAAGAACCAACACAGGTGCAGAAAGAGGCAAGAGAAGTGCAGAAGAAAGCAAATGAGGTGCAGAAAGAGGCAAGAGGGTGCAGAAAGAGGCAAGAGAGGTGCACACAGAGGCAAGAGGGTGCAGAAAGAAACAAGAGAGGTGCAGAAAGAAGCAAGAGAGGTGCAGAAAGAAACAAAAGAAGTGCAGAAAGAAGGAACAGAGGTGCAGAAAGATGCAGGAGGGGTGCAGAAAGAGGCAAGAGGGTACAGAAAGAGGCAAGAGTAGTTTTGTTATGTTATGTTACAGTGATTTCTAGCGCGCACGGCTACTCAGGAGTGTCCCGGCGCGAAAAGCCAGTAGTGGAAACAGTATGGAACAGGGGAAATTATCCTTAGGTAAACAGCAGGGTTTTAAGTCTTTTCTTGAACATGGCGGGGTCATGGATGCTGCGCAGTTCAAGGGGGAGAGCGTTCCAAGCTTCAGCTGCTTTGAAGGATAGAGAGCTGCCTCCAATTCTTGTCCGCCGACAACGAGGGATCGCAGCTAGGCACTGTGAAGCGGAACGCAGATGCCTTTGTGGAGTATAAAAACTAAACCGCTTCCTCAAATAGAGGGGCCCTATGCCATAGAGGGCTGAATGGGCCATCGTGAGAGCCTTAAATTTCACTCTTTGGGCCACTGGTAGTCAGTGCAGATCCCGCAAATGATGTTTGACGCTGGACCTGCCCGGGATACCCAGCAGAACTTTGGCCGCAGTGTTCTGTATTACCTGGAGTTTCTTAAGCTGGTATCCTGGTAGGCCAATGTAAAGAGCATTGGCATAGTCAAGGCGGCTAAGGATCAAAGCGCGCATGACCATTTTCTTGGCGGACCTGGGTAATAGGGGAAGAAACCTCCTAAGAGACTTCAATGTGCCAAAACATTGACCGGACAGTTTTTTTACATGTGTAGGGAACCTGAGATTTTCCTTGAACCAGACGCCCAGGTTCTTCACTGCCTGTCCCGAGGAACTGGGAAATGGATATTCTGGTGGCCAAAGTGCTTCCCTGAACTGAGGGGGAAAGGATCCAAATAGGAGGATTTCGGACTTGCCCTCATTGCACTTTAACTGGGCGGCTGCTAGCCATTTGAAAACGGCTGATAAACAGTTTTTAGCTTTCGCTGGAGAAATATCTGAGTCCTTCCAAGTGAAGAGGAGCTGGGTATCATCTGCATAAGCGATGATTTTTGCTCCCAGCTCCTCAGCCAGATAGACCAGAGGGGTGACATAAACATTAAAAAGGAGGGGGCTCAGGGTAGAGCCCTGAGGTACTCCAGTAGTCACCTTTTGTGGGTTTGATGAGAAAGGAGGTAGCCACACTTGCTGTGATCTATCAGCCAAAATTTATTTGATCCAGTCCCATGCAGGGCCGATGACACCAATATTTGCAAGGCGCGCTAATAGCAGTGAGTGTGGCACCGTGTCGAAGGTGGCAGAGAGGTCCAATAAAATCAAAGCCGCTCTCCTGCCCCCATCCAAGCATTCTCTAATGGCTTCTGAAATTTCCACAAGCGCCGTCTCTGTGCTATAAGTAGCTCTGAACCCTGACTGAGCGGGATGTAATGATCCTGAGGTCTCTACAAAATTGGCCAGCTGCTTAAAGACCGCCTTTTCACATACCTTAGCTACCACTGGAAGGAGGGAAATAAGGCGATAGTTGGCAGGGTTGGCCGGGTCAAGAGAGGTTTTTTTAGCAGAGGGAGAAGTTTGGCTTGCTTCTATTCGGGCGGAACCGTGGCAGATCGAAAGGACATATTGATGAGTGAATTAACTTCAGGATTAACAACTTCTGCCACAGCCGCCAGCAAGCGGGCATGGCAAGGGTCGGTTGGTGAGCCAGATTTCAGGGATTTCAAAATAGTCAATGAGTCTTGGTGAGCAACAGCCGAAAATTCATATAGGGAGAAGAATGGATTAGAACCAACGTGACTAGGGCTGGCCATGTTCAGCGGGATAGGTAATTCCTGTTCATGGTCAAAACTGGCTTGAATAGTATGGATTTTATCAATGAAGAAACTCGAAAGTTTCTCACACCAAATGGCTGACGGAGGTAGCGCTATCTCCTCTGCCCTCGGGGTCACAAAGCTTTGCACAATGGAAAAAATGTCCTTGGCGTTATTGCGGGACTGGGCTATGCGTTCAGCATAGTGCTGGCTTTTGGCTATATTTATGGAGGCATAGTAGCCTTTCTGGGCCTTTCTAAGTGCTATTTTAGCAAGAGGGCAGTAGGCCGCTCTCCAGTTCCGTTCTAGTTTTTTGCAATATCGTTTTTTCTCTTTAAGCTCTTTTGAAAACCAGGGTTTAACCCGCTTTACAGAGCCGGACGGAGCTAGCTGCTAGTAGTGCAGAAAGAAGCAACAGAGGTGCAGAAAGAAGCAACAGAGGTGCAGAAAGAGGCAAGAGAGGTAAAGAAAGAGGGAAGAGGGGTGCAGAAAGAGGCAACAGGGATGCAGAAAGAAGCAAGTGCAGTGCAGAAAGAACAACGGAGGTGCTGAAGGAGGCAAGAGGGGTGCCGAAAGAGGCAAGAAGGGTGCCAAAATTTTCAAGAGAGGTGCAGAGAGAAGCAAGAGCAGTGCAGAAAGAACCAACAGAGGTGCAGAAACAGACAAGACAGGTGCAGAAAGAGGCAAGAGAAGTTCAAAAAGATGCAACAGAGGTGCAGAAGGAGGCAAGAGAACTGAAGAAAGAGGCAAGAGAGGTGTACAAAGAGGAAGAAGGGTGCAGAAAGAGGCAAGAGGGGTGCAGAAGGAGGCAAGAGAAGTGCAGAAGGAAGCAACAGAGGTGCATAAAAAGGCAAGAAAAGTGCAGAAAGAGGCAAGCGAGTTACAGAAACAGGCAAAAGAGGTGCAGAAAGATGGGAACAGGGGTGCAGACAGAGGCAAGAGAGGTGCAGAAAGAACCAACAGAGGTGCAGAAAGAGGCAAGAGGGGTACAGAAATGTGCAAGAGAGTAGCAGACAGAAGCAAGAGCAGTGCAGAAAGAACCAACACAGGTGCAGAAAGAGGCAAGAGAAGTGCAGAAGAAAGCAAATGAGGTGCAGAAAGAGGCAAGAGGGGTGCAGAAAGAGGCAAGAGAGGTGCACACAGAGGCAAGAGGGTGCAGAAAGAAACAAGAGAGGTGCAGAAAGAAGCAAGAGAGGTGCAGAAAGAAACAAAAGAACTGCAGAAAGAAGGAACAGAGGTGCAGAAAGAGGCAGGAGGGTGCAGAAAGAGGCAAGAGGGGTACAGAAAGAGGCAACAGAAGTGCAGAAAGAAGCAACAAAGGTGCAGAAAGAGGCAAGAGAGGTAACGAAAGAGGGAATAGGGGTGCAGAAAAAGGCAAGGGGTGTGCAGAAAGAAGCAAGTGCAGTGCAGAAAGAACAACGGAGATGCTGAAGGAGGCAAGAGGGGTGCCACAATTTTCAAGAGAGGTGCAGAAAGAAGCAAGAGCAGTGCAGAAAGAACCAACAGAAGAGCAGAAACAGACAAGAGGGATACAGAAAGAGGCAAGAGAAGTTCAGAAAGAAGCAACAGAGGTGCAGAAGGAGGCAAGAGAACTGAAGGAAGAGGCATGAGAGGTGTAGAAAGAAGCAAGAGAAGTGTAGGAAGAAGCAACAGAGGTGCAGAAAAAGGCAAGAGGAGTGCAGAAGGAGGCAAGAGAAGTGCAGAAGGAAGCACAGAGGTGCAGAAAAAGGCACGAGAGTTACAGAAACAGGCAAAAGAGGTACAGAAAGATGGGAACAGGGATGCAGACAGAGGCAAGAGAGGTGCAGAAAGGACCAACAGAGGTGCAGAAAGAGGCAAGAGAGTTACAGAAACAGGCAAAATAGGTGCAGAAAGATGGGAACAGGGATGCTGACAGAGGCAAGAGAGGTGCAGAAAGAACCAACAGAGGTGCAGAAAGAGACAAGAGGGGTGCAGAAAGAGGCAAGAGAAGTGCAGAAAAAAGCAAATGAGGTGTGTAAACAGGCAAGAGGGGTGCAGAAAGAGGCAAGAGAGGAGCAGAAAGAGGCAAGAGAGGTGTACACAGAGGCAAGAGGGGTGCAGAAAGAAGCAAGAGAGGCGAGAAAGAGGCAAGAGAGGTGCACACAGAGGCAAGAGGGGTGCAGAAAGAAGCAAGAGAGGTGCAGAAAGAAGCAAGAGAAGTGCATAAAGAAGCAACAGAGATGTAGAAAAGGGGAAGTGAGGAGGAGAAAGAGGCAAGAGGGATACAGAAAGAAGCAAGAGAGTTGCACAAAGAAATAAAAGAAGTGCAGAAAGAAGGAACAGAGGTGCAGAAAGAGGCAAGAGGGGAGCAGAAAGAGGGAAGAGTGGTGCAGAAAGAGGCACAAGGGTTGCAGAAAGAAGCAAGAGAAGTACAGAAAGAAGCAACCGAGGTGCAGAAAGAGGGATGACGGGTGGAAAAGGGAGGCAAGAGAAGTGCAGAAAGAAGCAAAAGAGATGCAAGAAGAGGGAGCAGGGGTGGAGAAAGTAGCGAGAGGAGAGCAGAAAGAAGCAAGAGAGGTGCATAAAGAAACAAAAGAAGTGCAGAAAGAAGGAACAGAGGTGAAGAAAGAGGCAGGAGGGGTGCAGAAAGAGGCAAGAGAGGTACTGAAAGAGGCAAGAGAAGTGCGGAAAGAAGCAACAGAGGTGCAGAAAGAGGCAAGAGAAGCACAGAAAGAGGGAAGAGGGGTACAGAAAGAGGCAAGAGGGGTGCAGAAAGAAGCAAGAGCAGTGCAGAAATAACCAACAGAGGTGCTGAAGGAGGCAAGAGGGGTGATGAAAGAGGCAAGAGGGGTGCCAAACGTTTCAAGAGAGGTGCAGAAAGAAGCAAGAGCAGTGCAGAAAGAACCAACAGAGGTGCAGAAAGAGACAAGAGGGGTGCAGAAAGAGACAAGAGAAGTTCTGAAAGAGGCAGGAGAGTTGCAGAAAGAGGCAAGAGAGGTGCACAAAGAGGGAAGAAGAATGCAGAAAGAGGCAAGAGGGGTGCAGAAAGAAGTAAGAGAGGTGTAGAAAGAAGCAAGAGAAGTGCAGAAAGAAGCAACAGATGTGCAGAAAGAGGCAGGAGGGTGCAGAAAGAGGGAAGAGAAGTGCAGAAGGAAGCAACAGAGGTGCAGAAAAGGCAAGAAAAGTGATGAGAGAGGCAAGAGAGTTACAAAAACAGGCAAAAGCGGTGAAGAAAGAACCAACAGAGGTGCAGACAGAGGCAAGAGAGGTGCAGAAAGAACCAACAGAGGTGCAGAAAGAGGCAAGAGGGGTGCAGAAATGTGCAAGAGAGTAGCAGACAGAAGCAAGAGCACTGCAGAAAGAACCAACAGAGGTGCAGAAAGAGGCAAGAAAAGTGCAGAAAAAAGCAAATGAGGTGCAGAAAGAGGCAAGAGGTGTGCAGAAAGAGGCATGTGGGGTGCAGAAATTTGTAAGAGAGGTGCTGAAGGAAGCAAGAGAAGTGCAGAAAGAACCAACAGAGGTGCACAGGGAGGCAAGAGGGGTACAGAAAGAGGCAAGAGAAGTGCAGAAAGAAGCAACAGAGGTGCAGAAGGAGACAAGAGAACTGCTGAAAGAGGCAAGAGATTTGCAGAAACAGGCAAGAGAGGTGCAGAAAAAGGGAACAGGGGTGCAGAAAGAGGTAAGAGAGGTGCAGAAAGAGGGAAGAAGGGTGCAGAAAGAAGCAAGAGGAGTGCAGAAAGAAGCAAGAGAAGTGCAGAAAGAAGCAACAGAGGTGCAGAAAGAAGCAACAGAGGTGCGGAAAGAGGTAAGAGGTGTGCAGAAAGTGGCAAAAGAAGGGCAGAAAGAAGCAACATAGGTGAAAAAAGAGGCAAGAGCGGTGCAGGAAGATGGCTGCAGAAAGAGGCAAGAGGGATGCTGAAAGAAGCAAGAGAGGTGCAGAAAGAAGCAAGAGAAGTGCAGAAAGAAGCAACAGAGGTGCAGAAAGGGGCAAGAGGGGTGCAGAAAAAGGCAAGAGAAGTGCAGAAAGAAGCAAGAGAGGTGCAGAAAGAGGCAAGAGAAGTGAAGAAAGAGGCAAGAGAGGTACAGAAAAAGACACAAGGGTTGCAGAAAGAAGGGACAGAGGTACACAAAGAGGCAACAGAAGTGCAGAAAGAAGCAACAGAGAAGCAGAAAGAGGCAAGAGGGGTGCAGAAAGAGGCAAGAGAAGTGCAGAAAGAAGCAACATAGGTGAAAAAAGAGGCAAGAGAGGTGCAGAAAGAGGGAAGAGGGGTGCAGAATAACACAAAAGAAGTACAGAAAGAAGCAACAGAGGTTCAGAAAGAGGCAAGAGGAGTGCAGAAATAGGGAAGAGGTGTGCGAAGAGGCACGAGGGGTGCAGAAAGAAGCAAGAGAGGTGCAGAAAGAAGCAAGAGAAGTGCATAAAGAAGCAACAGAGATGCAGAAAGGGGGAAGTGGGGGGAGAAAGAGGCAAGAGGGATACAGAAAGAAGCAAGAGAGTTGTAGAAATAAACAAAAGAAGTGCAGAAAGAAGGAACAGAGGTGCAGAAAGAGGCAAGAGGGGAGCAGAAAGAGGAAAGAGGGGTGCAGAAAGAGGCACACGTGTTGCAGAAAGAAGGGACAGAGGTGCAGAAAGAAGCAAGAGAAGTGCAGAAAGAAGCAACAGAGGTGCAGAAAGAGGGATGAGGGGTGGAAAAAGAGGTAAGAGAAGTGCATAAAGAAGCAAAAGAGATGCAAAAAGGGGGAACAGGGTTGGAGAAAGTGGCGCGAGGGGTGCAGAAAGAAGCAAGAGGGATCACTGACATAATATCGACAGTATATCGACCTACCAAAATATCAGGACAAGAATGTCGATTACACTAATATCGACAGGCTATACTTACTTAAAAAATACTAAAATATCGAGACCAAAATATCGTCATACAATTACATCTATATCAGTATTATCGAACACAAAAATATCGTTATAGGAAATATCGAACATGTTTAAAAAATATACAAGGCGTCAATAATATTAATGACCACAATATAGACACTAATAATATTGTTAGAAAAATTATATCGACATGTTTAAAACATTTATAAACATACAAAACTTACTCCAAATAATATATAATTATTAATAAACATACACAACATACAAAAGAAATCAATTAAAACATGTTTTATAGACATTTAAAAATATTACCATTTAATATATTAAATACACACAATTATTTACTATTTAAAATATTATACCAAATTAAAAAGCACATAATATTAAAAATCGAAAACAATATAATTCACATATAATATAATAAACCACTTTAAAATAAAAAAAATGCAATAACTGAAATTTAATTAGCGTTTTCCATATATGGAAACCAACCACCAAATCAATTAAAACAATAAATATCAACACACACTATTAAAATAAACCAATGAAATAAAAATAAAAATTAATTAAACACTTTATAAACACACGAAAATTAAGCATTATTTTACACTTCAAACAAAAAAGAAAGAAAAAGGAGAAACTCTGCCGGATTGCTACCAGAACACTGGACTACATTATAAAAAACTCTATTTCCTGATCCACAAAGTAAGTAAAATAATATTTAGAAACTATATCTACTGCTAATCTTCTAAAAGCACTATTTTTAGATACAAAATAATTAATATATGTTTTTTAAATTTATATTTACACTACAGATAATTCAAAAAAGATTCCAACACCTACAGAACACTGTGAAAAATCAAATTGCAAAGAAAGTATCAAACCGAAATAAATTAAAATTATTAGGTAAAATACCCAACAGAAGTCCAAGTTAATCCCAAACCCCCCCCCTTAATACACAGTTAAACAAAATTATTAAAATTACTTTTTTTTCCCAACAGAAATCTCAGCAAGAAAACCAAAGACAAACAGTAAAGAAAACCCATCAGCATTGAAAAAGACTTCAAAATCAACGCTGTAAGTATAAAACTGACAATGTATATATTTTAAAAAATAAAACAGTACAGGAATATTTATAGTAATTGTTCTATACATTTTTCTTAGCATTAGAAACATCACAATGACATAACATCACAAAAAGGAACATTTTTACTATGTTATATGGGGTATGTGTACACCCAAGAAAAGCAAACAGGAGACAAAGTCAACTGGAAATGTAGTAAATACTATTCTAACAAATGTTATGGGAGGGCTGCAACTAAGGAAACAACTGTACTATATGTTAGATAACATAACCACCCCCCTAACATTGCTGAAATAGAAGTTAGAAATGCTTTAAACGATATAAAAGAGGCTAGCACTAGATCAGAAAAGTCTACTACAGAAATACTTAAAGAAATGCTCCCCAAAGTCCCACAACATGCAACTGGCCAAATGCCCTCCATTTCGACCCTAAAAAGAACAATAGCTACAACTAAAAAAGCTACTACCACCACCACACCTGCCCCCAAAACTTTTGCAGAAGTTGAAATTCCCCCAGAACTCACAATTACTCATAAAGAAGAACAATTTCTTCTTTATGATAACAAATCAACAGACAAAAGAATAATATTATTTGGATCTGCTACTAATTTACAAAAACTCCAAACCTGTGACACTTGGATGATGGACGGGACTTTTAAAATATGTCCCAAACCATTTTATCAGTTATATACTATACATGCACTTTATCAAAACACAAACATCCCTTTTGTATATGCTTTATTACCAAATAAGCAAAACTCCACCTATATTGAACTATTAACAAAAAGTAAACAAGAAACCAATAATTATTTTCTCCAAAAATAATCATTGACTTTGAACAGTCAATGATACAAGCAATACTAAAAACCTACCCTCACACAGCAATTCAGGGTTGCTATTATCATTTTAATCAATGTATTTGGAGACACCTTCAAAAATCCACACTAAGGGCCCGATTTCGATCCCGGTTGTAAAACATCCCGACCGACACAAACCTGCAATGGCTTCCGACCGACACAAACGGGTGCTGTCCGACCGACGTAGTACGATCCAACATGTGTCAAATACAAACGACTCACACGGAGCACTATACGGACGTGCTACTCGGTCGGGAATCAATCCGTCCGAGCGAGAAGTCCCAGAAAGAGCCGGACACGACCGACTCGTATGCGAACAATGCAACATAGCGTAGCGTGAATGGGACCGACTCGGACTACCCCGCAAATACATGAAAAAGCATCCGTTGCGGTCAACGGAACGTTTCCTTCATGCTCAACAAAATACACAGAAACAGACAGATATTGTCCAAACAAGCATTGTCAAAGGCAAAAAAAGGTTTTTTTCAAATGAAGACACACCCACAACTCCGCCTATATAAAGGGCCAAAATCCTTACTATCGGGTCTATTAGGATGCCGGACGGATGGCCAAGGCCGGGCCGGCGGTGGCGCCCGTCGGTCCGGTGGTGGACATCAGCCCGCGATCGCAAGCCAGAAAACCGCCGGTCAGATTAGGATGGCGGTGGTGACCGCTGCGGTGTGAAATTCCGACTGCCGCTTTTCCGCCGGTTGCCATCCGCACTCCTGCCTTGCGGACGGAGCAGGACCGGGATAATGGTGGCGGTGTTGAGCAGGCTCCGCCGGCAGGATTATGATGCCGGCAGTAGCCAGCCTTTCCGCAGCGGTCAAACCGCCACGGAAAAGCAGGTGGAGATTGTCTTCCGGGGGCCCGTGGTGGGCCCCCAATGTTTTGGGGGGGTGTGGGTGCACTGGGGGGGTACCCATGGTCCCCCCTACAGTTCCCTGTACCAGGTGGCAGGCACTGTGCAGTGCGTGCCACGCAGTGCAGGGAAATGCAGGACATGCTCATTTGGAAATCACGGCGGTGCTGCATGCAGCAGCAACCGCCGCAATGTTAAAGCCCGCGATCAGACCGCCGCGGTCAGATTTCGACTGCGGGCCATCGTAATTCGACCAGCGATGATGTCGCGGTCCATGCGGGCGGTCTTTTCCCGCTACCATGACGGTCGGGGAGGTTTTCCGACCACCATCCTAATAAGCCCCTTTGATCCTTTGCAAATTCCACAGACCTGGCAGCAGATACCACCACTACACTGATACATACACTCAAAACAAACACAGCACACAACTTGTACACCACCACCACTTGTCAAATACCACACTCACAAACACACACCTTTACTCATACTCACCCACCCTCACCTTCACACTCACCCACACATCCATCTCCACCACCACCCATCATCATGCCCCCAAAGAAGAATCCAAAGTTCACAGACAGTGAGTTGGAATTCCTGGTAGATGAAATTCTCAGAGTAGAGTGACATTTATTTTGCACCTTGGTCCAACAGACTCCCCTGTCCCAGAAAACCAAGATGTGGTAGAGGATTGTCAACAAAGTGAATGCTCAAGCACCTTGTCCGCGCACAACGGAAGATATCAAGAACAGGTACTACGATGTGCGAAGGAGGGTCAAGAAGCTCATCAACAGAGATCACGAACTGAGTCAGCGGACTGGCGGTGGCCCTCCTGCAACACCTGTGCCATTCACTACCTGGGAGGAGAAGGTACGGGCCATCCTACCACCAGAGGGCGTACATCGAATATCAGGAGTACCAGAGCCTGGTGAGTACAGACTCAAATTGCCAATATTGATAGCAAATACACAGCCACAGACATCACTGTCAAGGACACAACAATACAAATCTGCGTCAGCAAAGCCACTACAACAGTAAGCAAATGAACCTGTGACGTGTATGCCAGTTAGACAAACAAAATACCAGCAATCACAGAGTAAAATGTAACTATTTCATGATAAGTAACAACTTACCAAATAACACAGCAAGGCTTTGGGCTCAAAACAGCAACCACCACTGTCAGCCATCTTGCCAGCACTGTTTCACTCATTCACAGGGAAGCAGAGTCAAAAGGAAGGAAGTTTGGGTTTGCTGGGAAGGTGTGTGTAGCTGAAAGCATGATGGGAGTCGTAGTCACAGCCAACAGTCCCCCTCCCACATGGCCCCACAAGCCCACCTTGAAACATGCACATCTCACGGGGAGTGAAAAAGTACTGGCAAGATGGCTGACCCTGGGCTCTGGTGTGTGAAGCACAAGGCCCTGTTGTTGAGTAGTGCTCAAACAAACACCAGGCCACACAGTCAGACATCTTGAACCTAAAGTTTGACTCCCTGTCATGGAAGCATGGATCATGGTGGCCTATCTGGTCTGGGGGGGAGGAGTAGTGCTAGCTCTGACTACATCTACCAGCAGGCCCTGTCACACACACACACCTCCCACCAACACCAAACAACACACCTGGGACTATGCTCTCCATGAGGGTGAGGGAAAATCTACTCCCAAGATGTCTGACACTGGGCGCTGGTGTGGGGAGCACAAGGCCCTGCTGGGAATTGTGCACAAACAAACACCAGGCCACCACTGTCAGCCATCTTGCCATTGCTGTTTGACTCACTCACAGGGAAGCAGAGTCAAAAGGAAGGAAGTTTGGGTCTGCTGGGAAGGTGTGTGTAGCTGAAAGCATGATGGGAGTCGTAGTCACAGCCAACAGTCCCCCTCCTGTTATATCCCGCATAGAGGCCCTAATGTAGACCCGTTCGTACATGCCCTAAAATGGACGTATTCACATTTACCCTAATATGGTCATATTCGTACTTGCCCTAATATGGTCATAGCCGCATATGCCCAATTATGGTCATAACTGTACATGTCCTATTATAGTCATGGGTCCTTATATAGGCATGATCTTTCACCTACATTGGTCCCAGCTAGTACACAAGGAGCTCTGAGGGCTGAACGTTATCTATCCTGTGGTTTTGAATACAGCAGGGTTTTTCCCAAACACATGCCCACACTGTACTCATTAATTATGCATGGCTTTCTAGGAATACACCACGTGCATAATATGTATGTACAAAGTTCACCCCTGACGTCTTCCTCATGTCCAATACAAACCATACTGAGGACCGAGACTCTTTAGGGTATAAATACACCACATCTTGCCCCGGTAAGGCAGAGGGAACCGAGACTTCCATGCTGACACACTGACCAGAGACGCTGAGGCTCCTGCATGCAGTCGCTCCAAGCTGACAGTGGTCTGACACAGCTCTGACAGGGTGTCCAACTCGAGACCAGGTCGGGGTCCCACACTCTCTCTATTCAGGTATGGGGGTTCGGCTAAATCTTAGAAGGATTCTTGGCTCTTAGCTTTTAGACCTACACATATGCTAGGTACACACAGGTACATCTAGTTAGGCATCGTAGTACGTGCACTTGCATAATGCTTTTTTATATTCATGTATGTATTCATGTATGTATTCATGATTATCGCAATATGGTATAACTGTTCTATTTATCCCTTTGCTTTTATCGTACTGCTGATAATATATCTCTGCTATTGTCTGCTGGTTACCGCAGCACATATATTTTACACTAGAATAACAACTGTTCAATAAATACTTATTGAAACGCCCGACTGTTTACTCTGTGTAACTCTCTGAGACAAACCGAATAAGTGAGCACGAGTGACTGAGCGAAAAGTAGTACATTGTTTCCACGATTCTGAGGGAATCAGGGTTGTCATGATCTAAGGTTGCCAGAAACTAATCTCTTCCCGATAAGAGGAGACACTAGTGGCACTGCGAGCTAGCTAATGCAAACTAGGCTAACATATACGGTGGGGGTGCACGGAATCAGTCTGCCACCACGCCTGCAGCATATGTTATCCAAACGCGCAGGTCCTGCAGGGGTACTATAGGAGCTACACGACATGGCGCCCAACGTTGGTTGGGTACTTATTTAACAGTAGAATCTGAGTAGTTCAGTCGTGCTATTCTCAGAGAACCTACTCACAAAACCCCAGAGACGTCTGGAGTGGGTGGGCACAAAATCCGCCGCAGCTGAGTAGTACGAGAATACTATTTATTGGCTGTTGGTTATTCAAGCTTGAAGGACATATAGTTCCTACAATTGTGCATTTACACCTTATCTTAAAAATTCTTTAACCTCCCTTCTTCCAATTAAAAATGGTGGAAGAAGCAGACGAAACAAGGAGAGTTGCAACAGACCTCTTCGGTTTAGGAGAAGAAGAGCCTGAAGATGCAATACAAATTGCACCAAATTTCAGAAGGGCAGTCACCATAAAACTTCTAGAACATGGCTTAAGAGCCAGGGGTGGTAAAGTAATTTTTGTGATTGAGGCACACGAATCTAAAAAAACAGAGGTGTTCTATTCATGGGTTACATTCCCAGCAGCGAATGCAGTTACAGATGTATTTCACTACTACCTAGAAGGTGAAAGACCAGCGGACTATACTCCTTTTGAGGAATTAGAGGTTCCGCTCCCTTACCAGGAGCATAATTGCTGGTTTAAAGGCGCCCTACCCCACGTACATGGAAGAGCAAGATTAGGCCCGCTCGGAGGAGCAGGAGCCACATGGCCCATATTAGAGGCATACACACCACATCCTGATATTGGCACAATGCCACAGCCAGTCTTACTCGTACAACACAGAGATTTAATTAAAATCTACAGAAACCTCACACAATTTGTGATGAGGACTTTAACAGTTCAACCTGCACCGGCTGCAGCACAAGATACCCCAGTCCAAGGTACAGTTAATAAAATAACTCCACAAACATTACACGCGATAATGGGCAAAATGCCAGCAAAACGCGAACAAATCCCATTCTGGATAGCTTAGAAAATAACTCAGCTTGAAGCAGTATTCCCAAATACTACCACCAGTGATAAACACAGAATTCTAACAATCTGCTTGCCCATGGGTCTGACACCACAAGTAGAGGACTGCACCTCTTGGAATTCAGTCTTTGCTGCCATATATACCAGAACACATGGTATCCCGTCAATAGCAGTAGTACCTGAAGTATTAAAACAGATACAAAATGAGTACGGAGCAGAGCCTGCCCTTAACTTAGGGATGAAGTTGCTAAACAACTTTGAACAGGTCTCAGCCATAATACTTGCTAACATTAAGGGGGAAGCAGCTTCAGTGGCGATCCGCCAACGCCTGAGGGAGTTCGGTCCAGAGGATCAACAACACGAACTACCCAAAATAATTGAAACTGCATATGCAGAATTAGGCAGAGACAGTCTAGGTGGGAAAGCATTAAAACCACAACTGGTGGGCAGTCCTGAAAAGGACACTATAAAGTAGACACCTACTTCTTCTAAAAAGAAGTGAGAAAATAAAAAACAACAAAAGTCTAAAGACAGCAGATCTCAGTCCAGAGGTAGGTCTCCTCAACAGGACTCTCTGAAAGGAGGTATAACCTCAGGAATAGGGATAATATTAAAAAACCTGACAGGTATCAGGATACTGAAACTCGTTCCTCTCGTTCCTTTCAGGGTTCATCAAGAAACTCCGAGAGGGAAGGAAGGTCAGAACACAGACAAGAGGAGCGTACAAAGTCCAGAGACACACAACGTGCTGCGGACTACGCACCTAAAAAAGAAGATAAACAAAAATCAAAACCTCAGTTCAAAAAGAAGAAGGTAGCAGGTCTCAAGATCAGACATGCCCAGAATTCTGAGGACACAGCTTCTGAACGGGGAATGGGCTCTGACGATGCTAGACAGCGTGGCAGAAGTAACGATAGCTCGCCAGAACCTGAAGGAATTTCTGGTGACAGCGGAGTTGAGTGAGTATATCACGGTGGAAACACCTGATACTCGGGTAAGTGTCCCACATAAGTTACATGAGATAACACTCCGGATGGAGGGGGACAAGCCCAGAAAAGTTAAAGGTCTCTTTTGGAAAAACCTGTCATCTGGTTATGACATTCTATTAGCAGAACAAGACTGGCTGCCAGCATTCGTCATGGAGTGCCCTAGGGGAGAAACTGTATTTTTTCAGCCTTTTCCGACCTCATTCCCATACATTTAAAACATGCATATGCGCAGGAGTGGGCGGTTGCCCTAGCTCCAGCATTGTACATAAATCATGCTGGTTGGGATGAGGATTCAACCCACCACGTGATCCCGTTAAAAGTTTCCCCAAATGCCCAAAGGCAATACCCTATAAAGCAAGCTAAAAAACAAGTCAGGGAGATTCTAGATCAACTTGAATATCAGGGGGTGATAGAAAATTGCACTTCACCTAAGAACAATCCTTCCTTCCCCGTAGCCAAACCTGACAATACATATCGTCTAGTTTTAGATTACAGACATTTGAATACTTGCACAAAGACATTTGCAGTTCAAAATGCACACAGTGCCGCATTAATGAATAACATATTGCGACAAAAATATAAAACAACACTTGATATCTCAAATGGATTTTTCTGCCAAAATATAGCGCCTGAAAGTAGCTATCTAACCGCATTCAGTGCGTTAGGGGCCCAACGGCAATTTTGCCGACTCCCCCAAGGGTATAAGAATAGCCCGGGGTTGTTTTCAGCAAGGGTAACAGAGTTACTCCAAAATTTGGATGAAGAAGCATTATCCTATGTAGATGATATTTATCTGACGGACAATGACTTAAAGAGGCACTTGACCAGGGTGAGCACCATTAATGTGGGATTCGCCTCTGAGGGCTACAAATTTAACTTTAAAAAATCAAAGATTGCCCACCTCAGTGTTCTATTTTTAGGATATGAGCTGTCAAGTGAAGGAAAAAGCCTAGTAGCTAACTTTTTAGAAAAGTGTGCGCTGCTCCAACCTCCAAAATCATTAAAGAATTTACAATCAATTCTGGGATTCCTAAATTTTGGTCGAACATACATTTGGATTACGCAGAAAGGGTAAAACCTTTCTACGATTTAATAAAACCTGATTTTTCATTCAGACAATGGACACAGGAACACACAAATATCCTGCGTTCCCTACAGGAAGACTTGATAGCTTCTAAACATTTACAGACACGCGTAAACGCACAGAACTTAGTGATCCGAGTAATAGCGGGTCAATGCGGGTACACTTATTTAACTTTTAATGAAGGCGAAACTGTACCAATCGCATACAAATCACACCTGTACACAAACGCAGAAATGCGTTTCACTTCAACAGAGAAAATCCTGACAGCAGTGCAGACCTCTGTAGCAAGAGAAAGAGCTCTGGCTCAGGGAAAGCGCATAATTGTCATGACCCCAGTACCAGCTTTAGAAGCTGTTACAAAAGCTAGCATTCCAAATGCTAAAGCCTTACATCCAAGATGGATACAATGGGCTAATTCTCTTACTGCAACGGATGTTGAATACAGATTTGATCCAAGTTTAAAAACACAGGCATTCCTGCAATACGAACAAGAATATCCTCTACCAAATGAAATTTTGCCTCTCGATCAGTATGAATACATTATTTACACTGACGGGTCTGCTCAACCGGCCATAGGGAGTAAGCAAGCTTACAGCGCGGCGTGTGCGATTGATAAAGGTCGCATGCTCAATGGAAAGTTCCATCCGAGTTGCACTAAAACGCAATCTCTAGGAGACTGCACGGCTCAGTTGGCAGAACTCAAAGCACTTATACTGGCACTTATAATTACGGATCACGAATTCCCCACACTTATTGTGTGTGATTCCTTTTACTGTGTACAGTCGTACAATGAATATCTACATCATTGGGAACAAAACGGGTTCAAAGATGCAAAAGGTGGCACAATTAAGCATAGAATGCTATGGGAACAGGTAGTGGAGTTGAGAAACGAACTACCAAGGGCTCACGTGATACATACACTGAGTCATCAGCGTGATGGTGTTCACGTTGAAGGGAATTCATTGGCTGATGAAGCCGCAAAGGGGGCTGCTCGCACAGCCGCCGTAGCTGCAGTTACTCGTTCAAAGACGAGAGTAGACGGCGAGATTATGGTAGCTGTCAATGCTTCACGCAGAGGCAGCACAGCAGTACCTAAAAAATTTCCACTCAAGTACTCCTACAAGTTAGATGCACAAAACATTCCATATGCTCAGATTCCTGGAGTGGGGGATAGAGTAATACCAAATATGGATCGTAGGCTAGGCTTGATTTTAGCAACACACAAGGGTTTGGGTTCTGCGCACACAGGCGTTACAGTGACTATTTCTTTACTGAAACAGCGCTACTGGTGGCCAGGGTTAACAAAGCAGACCAAAGACTATGGGGTCGATTCCGATCTCGGCCGGAAGCGCACCTAACAGTATTCGTCCGGAAAAAAACCAAGCCGAACGCGTGTTTCCCGACCGCTTCGAACAGTCGTCCGAACGAGCAAGTACGATGCGCATAACAGCACAGATTCCGAGCGAGCCGTACTTACCCATTTCAGCTCCTGTTCCACGCCCGAGCCGGATCCGTAAACGCCGAATCGAGTCGCACGGAAGCAAATACACAGCACCTTCCGGCCGGACTAGTACGATGCGCCTTCCGTACGCGCCGAACCCGTCGCTTTGTCCGGCACGTCAGAGCATCCGGGAGAGCTGTACATAAGCTCCGATTCGCGCCACAAGACGATCCACGGCGACGAGACGAACAAGCCAGCGACGAGTACGAGGCGAAGCCACGAGAAACCCGAACGAGACGACCCAACCATGAATCCCATCGCGCAGGTCCTACCAATACTCTACATCTATTACCGGGACCGGTACGGACGCGTACGGCGCAGACGGTAAGTCAAACACCCACAACACAAACAAACAACACGTACCCGAAATATGTCACACACACATAGGGATGCAGAAATGACGTACACTAGCAACAGCAGAACCATAGGGGCGGGATGGCTATCACCAATGCCATACACACCCATAGGGGGATGGATGCCTACCACTACCACCACCCCTACTCAGGGGGGCCTGGATGCCTGTCACTACTACCATCCCCACCCATAGGGGGTTGTATGCCTACCACTAACACCACCCCTACTCATGGGTGCCTGGATGCCTACCACTACCACCACCCCTACTCAGGGGGGCCTGGATGCCTGTCACTACTACCATCCCCACTCATAGGGGGATGGATGCCTACCACTACCACCACCCCTACTCATGGGGGCCTGGATGCCTACCACTACCACCACCCCTACTCATGGGGGCCTGGATGCCTGTCACTACTACCATCCCCACCCATAGGGGGATGGATGCCTACCACTACCACCACCCCTACTCAGGGGGCCTGGATGCCTGTCACTACTACCATCCCCACCCATAGGGGGATGGATGCCTACCACTACCACCACCCCTACTCAGGGGGCCTGGATGCCTGTCACTACTACCATCCCCACTCATAGGGGGATGGATGCCTACCACTACCACCACCCCTACTCATGGGGGCCTGGATGCCTACCACTACCACCACCCCTACTCATGGGGGCCTGGATGCCTGTCACTACTACCATCCCCACCCATAGGGGGATGGATGCCTACCACTACCACCACCCCTACTCAGGGGGCCTGGATGCCTGTCACTACTACCATCCCCACCCATAGGGGGATGGATGCCTACCACTACCACCACCCCTACTCAGGGGGCCTGGATGCCTGTCACTACTACCATCCCCACTCATAGGGGGATGGATGCCTACCACTAACACCACCCCTACTGATGGGGGCCTGGATGCCTACCACTACCACCACCCCTACTCAGGGGGCCTGGATGCCTGTCACTACTACCATCCCCACTCATAGGGGGATGGATGCCTACCACTACCACCACCCCTACTCATGGGGGCCTGGATGCCTACCACTACCACCACCCCTACACATGGGGGCCTGGATGCCTGTCACTACTACCATCCCCACCCATAGGGGGATGGATGCCTACCACTACCACCACCCCTACTCATGGGGGCCTGGATGCATGTCACTACTACCATCCCCACCCATAGGGGGATGGATGCCTACCACTACCACCACCCCTACTCAGGGGGGCCTGGATGCCTGTCACTACTACCATCCCCACTCATAGGGGGATGGATGCCTACCACTACCACCACCCCTACTCATGGGGGCCTGGATGCCTACCACTACCACCACCCCTACTCATGGGCGCCTGGATGCCTGTCACTACTACCATCCCCACCCATAGGGGGATGGATGCCTACCACCACCCCTACTCAGGGGGGCCTGGATGCCTGTCACTACTACCATCCCCACCCATAGGGGGATGGATGCCTACCACTACCACCACCCCTACTCATGGGGGCCTGGATGCCTGTCACTACTACCATCCCCACTCATAGGGGGATGGATGCCTACCACTAACACCACCCCTACTGATGGGGGCCTGGATGCCTACCACTACCACCACCCCTACTCAGGGGGGCCTGGATGTCTGTCACTACTACCATCCCCACTCATAGGGGGATGGATGCCTACCACTAACACCACCCCTACTCAGGGGGGCCTGGATGCCTACCACCACTACCATCCCCACTCATAGGACGGGTAATGCATGACACAACCAGCATACTCCAACATAAGGAATGTCAGAAAAAGACATCACCCCAACATCATGACAAGCGTGTGCAGTCTGTGTCAAATGCCTACAACACTGAACATGACAATGAACATACAATGTGACCCCCTATCACATGTGTCACACATAAATGTGTGTGGCCTCCACAATGCAAGCAGACCATGACCACTGTGGAAATGGGGTCTAAAGCCCCATCATCACAGTGACCAAAATGTAAGTGTGGGGTCCATAGCTGAAGCCCAATTGAACATTGTGGCAATGGGGTCTAAAGCCCCATCATCACAGTGACCAAAAGGTAAGTGTTGTCATGGAAAAAGCTGCAACTGCCAAACAGCATGGATGATTCCTGGTCACACAACAACAAACACATCAGTGGCAAAGTAGTGCTTGTGTCCAATAGCAACATAGATTGGGTGAGGCAAACAGTGCAGTGCAAATAAGACATACCTTTGGCCATGTGCAGACAAACATCACCCATGGGGGCTGACATTGTCAACATTTATCAATTACACAGTGACAGAAGTGACCATCATAATGCAGACCCACATATCTGCACCAATGGACACACAAATGTAGATATCCTGTGGAGACTGTAGATGTGAGGTGAACAAATACCATACCATGGCAGCAATGGGACATACAAACCATGATTATTGTGCTGACTGATGACCTAGGAGTCCCAGGGACAGCAGGGGAAATCCACCAAACAACATACAGCCAATGCAACACTAAAGATATGCCAATGAAGTGGTGCAGATGCACAAACACAAACAGGCAGCCTCACACTGCATATCAAACACAACAGGTGATGGGGGTGTGCCAGTGTCCCCAGGCAACCCCACAACACATGAGGAGGCCTGAATCCCAATTACACAGATGTGTATACAGTGCCACACAAAAGTAACTCATGGATCGGATTTCCCTATGTGGGCAATCAGGCATTGTTAGATGAGAGGGAGCCCAAATTACACATGTCACACAAGCTTGTAGGAACAGCAACTAACACAGCAAGAGACAGACCCACCACAGCACTACTCCCAGGGACACCGCATTGTGGTGACACTAGCCTGCATGATAATCCCACTGTGATGACAAAGGTAGATGTCGTTCACACAGTGAACCACAGCCATGTGTCCAGAGCAACTAACTACCATCACACCTACACAAGCACAAATCAATCAGCACGGCCTGTCAGCCAAGGCCAACATGGAGGTAGGGGTCTAGCCGTGCAACAACTCACATTTGCACACACTCAACACCACACACCTTGATCTCCACCAATGTGCAGCTGTGAAGCTCACATGGACTGGTGACATTGCACATGCACCCATGACAATCCCAGGGGGGGTGGTGGGAACTAAGGTGTGAAACCCATCACACATGGCCAGTCAACAAGACTCGTGAATGTCTGACACACTGCACAGTACGCCGTACATGGGCATGACGTGAAATACACCCCAATCAATGAGATCCCGGCCACAGTCACACACCAATGAAGAAGCCAAGGTGACACACAAAGAACACACATAGACAACTTCCAACATTGCAGCTCTGACCCTGAAGAGTGGCAACAGTCACACACACAACGTGTCACAATCACTGAAAGCTACCACAAACTGTAAATTACATGACCTGTGTAACCCGCAAGTGCCAAGGGGAATCCTGACTGTGTCCCATCTGCGTTTGCCCACATCCCCAGCCCTGACAACAAAGACAACTAGGGATGACAACCTCATGAACATTAGTTTGCCATGCACCCACATCCCGGAGAAACCAGGTCCAAGATGCTGGAGGAACACAGGACAACTCAGCAAGCATCACAAACAGGAACATCCCTAGGGACACAGCCTGTGTAGGAAAAGGGAAGGGAACATGCACAGACATGCCTACACAACACACAACACGGGCACAGCCTATGTCATGGAATCACGCACTGCCATGAGGGCACTCCACTCCTGTGGAAGGTCAGCTGTGCCAAACCTTGTCTGTGCACGACTCAAACATGTCAGCAGAACACTCGGTCAGTGAGTCAACAACTACAACACACTGAAGGCTCTGCTCACATCAGCCTGGGTACGGGAGTGTCACGTCAGTCATCTGCATACACCCTAAACACGTGTCAAGCAAGTTGCACTGTATACACAGATGAGTCCTTCAACATTGATGTGCTAAACTGCATGTCCAGTGGAGATGGGCACACAGTCAGGGAAATAGAAACATTGAACAGTGGTAAGCACACCAGATGTGCATCAGTGTAAGCCAAAGATGGTAATTTACAAATGCAAAACGTACATCCATGTGTCAAATGCTGAACATTACACCCTCAGACTGCAGCAAAGGATGCTATAGATCCAGACTACATTAGGACACATATCCCATGGACCACATGGAGTCCATCACAGCAACACTTCATTTTCCTGATCTGAACACTATTACAACTGCAAATGCATGATGATACTCATCTACATCATGTACATCCAAAGAAAACCACAATTAAACAAAAAGAGGCTTTATTCAGCAAATGTTAAATTAAAATTTTAAGTCCAAAAGAAACTAAGGCCAATGGCCAGTCCAAATACACAGTCCCAACAGGGTGATACGTGACAACTTGTCACCCATTGCTTGCCTGCACTGCTACAGACAGGGGACATCCCCTCGGAGGGGCATACAAGGGGCAGGCCAGGCACCGCAGGGACAGGATCAGGGGATGCCAGAAGGAGGCAGTGAAGGGGTGGTGGGTGCAGGAGTGTCACCGGCAACTGCAGTGGAGGTGTCTGACTCAGTGGGGGCCGGCACCACTGTAGGGCACAACTCAGATGTTGTGGGTGCTGCAACCACTGCAGTGGGCCAGTCAGATGGAGTGGACTGGGTCCCCACTGCAGTGCCCGAGTCAGACGGGGTGGTTGTGGACTCCACTGCAGTGCACAACTCCAAGGGAGTGGAAGGGAGGGCAGATGAGGTGGGCAGGACAGAGGGGGGACCCGGTCTCCACACCAGTGGCACAAACAGGCAGAGCGTCTGGTTTGGGGGTGGAAGAGCAAGTGGTAGGGGGGAGGGCCTAAGCAGTTTGGGGATGCAGTATCGGTGTGTGGGGGAACCTGGGGCAGGGTGTGGCGGTGGAACCTGTACAGTGGTGGCCTGGGGGATGGAGGAGAGAGACTGTGTAGTGGAGCTGCGTGGTGGTGGTGGTGGGGTCTTGCCCTTCCTGGTCCGGGGGGACTTACGAATGGGGTCCTCTGTCTGCCTGTGCCTGGGGGAGGGTGTCCGGGTGTGAGGGGCACTCCCTCTGTGTGTGGTGGTCGCCTCTTCCGCCTGGACTTCGTGTCAGGTGTGTCTGTGGGGAAGAGGCCAAGCTCACAGAGGAAGAGCTTCTGGGAGGGGGGGTTGCAGGTGAGGCAAGGGAAGGGCTTTTGGAGGGAGAGGCATCTGAGGACTGCGCAGTGCTCGTGTATGCGTGTGTGTGTGTCTGGGCCACAGCCCCTGTGAGTGAGGTATCAGTCCCCTGACTGTGCGTGCGTGTGCATCTGGATTTTGGTGTGTGTGTCTGTGTGCTGCTTGTGTCTGTGCTGGTGCGTGCTGGTGCCGGTGTGTGTGTGCTTGGGACAGGTAGGGTGCTGGGTATTGTGGATGGGGCAGAGGTAGGAGGGGCGAGGGACTGTTGCAGGAGGGACACTGCTGCCATCAGTGAGGAGGCCATGGACTGATTGGTCCGATGTAGGGCAGACATGCCAGATGACATGCCCTCCATGAATGACACCAGTTGTGTCAAAAGACCCATGTGTGCATGGAGGACACTCAGAATTGATGTCTGCCCTACATGGATCTGTTTCAGCAAGTCCACAGACTCCACACTCAGGGCAGCAGGGGGACAGAGGCAGGGGGTGCGGTGCCTGGCATGAAGGAGACACGCTCCCCTACACGGGAGCCTCCACGGACATGTGGGATGGGAGCAGGTGGGAGGGTGGAGATGGTGGTGGTGGTGGGGACAGACTTGCTTGACGTTGCCTCTGGTCTGCTGACACCCGCCTCCACAAGGGAGTCCTCACTGGAGATGCTGTTTTCCCCAGCCGAGGTGGTCGTAGCTGAGGTATCCTCAGTGTGGCTCCCCTCACCCTCCGTGCCACTGGGTCCCTCGGTCTCCCATGCAGTGGACCCAGTCTGGCTCTGCCGCTCCTCTTGGTCCGTGGAGCTGTCTCCTTCCTGTGGCCGTGGATGTATCTGCAAACAATCAGGATAAACAGAGCAACATTAGTCACCTGTACTGACCACACACACCACAGTAAGTACAGCACATCACAGAGCAAGCCCTGCCATCATTTGCTAGACATTGCAATTCGTGCTGACACTGATTTCAAGAAGCCCATTGTCTGCCTGACAGTCAGTCATGCCACACATATCCTACCTGTCCATGCACCCATCTGTCTGCTGCCTGTTGTATGCGACTAATCATATGTGCACACATGCACCACATACACAGTTGTTGGACATCCAAGAGTATATATGGAAATGTGTCACTCCAAACACATGCCATCTCCTGCCACTGACTCAGTACATGTGTCAGGAAAAGTGATGGGCAAAGTCTCTGTTGATATGCGGGTTTTGGTTCCATCACCAGACACAATGATGTCCTCATGTGCTGATAGACAATGCAACAATGGTGTGCATGCAGGACATATCACACCACTGCTGGATCACCCTTTGCGATTGGAATGTCATGGCACAGGCCTGTCTGGCAAGTCAGTCATAACTGTCTCCTGTCACAGGGGCAGTGCATACACACAACACCAGTCTGCACTGTGTCACAATCAGGGAGTTTTAGAAATGTAAGCCCTGTAGCTGACAGGTGCACATGTGCACCCCTGGCCACCCACATCATGAGGACTGAGATGATCCCACGTCAATCAAATGAGACATTTGAGTGACTGCAAACACAAATCCATACACATGAGCACTTCACCGTCTGATGAGAATGAACCAAAGCACATTGTGCACAGTCAAGGGATCAGAGACCTATGCATTGACCTATGTGCAGATCCCATAGTCATAACTCAGATGGCTGGCCACCCCAAATTGTTAAACACTCCAGGAGTCCAACTAGCAAGGCCACACCACGGTGACACAGAGGCACACACCTGAGTGCACTCTTCACAATGCCCAATATGTATGCTGACACACGGGAGTGGGAGAACAGAGTGCCTTCGATGTACGGAGTAGGCATTACAGTCCTGGTCCATGTGCAACATGGTATTACCCTGAACACTAGGCAGGTGGCTATGCATGTGTCACACACATGATGTACATACTTCTGAGGCCCCTACCTTGGTCCCTGCAGCAGCATGGGTGTGTGGCACATACCCCAGACATGTGGTGAGTCAGAGCAGCAATTGGAACACATATTAAAGCCATACCCAGAGTACATGTCAGATCACAGGCAATGTGAGCAATTGTACAACCCATGCAGCCCACCACAAAGTTCCTGTAACTGATGCTGTCCCCAACTTGAACCACAGGTAACTGTAAGTACACAGTACCCAAGTGACCTAAGTCACAGACTGTAAGGGCCACACCTGTGTATCAGATGAGGAGGGGGCATGACACAAGTGAGGGACATGAGTCCAGGACGACATGACAGTTGTACTGTGGAAGTGGAACCAGGCTAAAGGAGTGCATAGAGCATGTCAGTCATAGTACACAGTTGAGGCTAGCACTTACCCCCTCCTTGCTGCTGTCTGGCCTTCAGCTGCCCATCCAGGTCAGGGAAGACCACCGCCAGGATCCGGAGCATGTGGGGGTCAGGGTCCGGTGTCCGCCCCTCCTGCGAGGAGGCGACAGCTTCAGCTGGACCCTTGCGATCCTCCGGGTCCAGCCCCGAAGGTCCTGCCACCTCTTCTGGCAGTTGCGGATCCTGCGCCTGTAGACCACCCCACAGATCGTACTGCCCGGACGATGGTCAGCCAGATCTCCTGCTTCTGGTGGGCATCAACCTGTGAGGATGACAAAGTGAAAAGGCCATTACTACACATGCAACATTTCCGTGCATCACACAGTTGGATATACATGTCTCAATCACAGGGGCATATGATCTACACAGGTAGTGCAACTATGGCTATGAACAGTTTGCCAGCAGTTACTAAATGGTATCATTGCCTGGGAAGTAAAACCTTGTTGGAATGCACTGTTACTGCACTATACCTGTTCAGTGCATGTGACTACACACTTTGGGGGTGACAACTACTCAGTGAGCATGCTAGCCACTGGTGTACACACTGTACGTCTTGCTAGTCAGACATGCACAATTAGTAAGGCAGTGGACAGCACACTCACCTGCTCCCCTGGTTTCCCATTCAGCTTGCTGTACTGTGGAAGGAGGCTGTCCAGCAGGGCCTGGTTCTCCTCAGTGCTGAAGGCTGGGGCTCTATCCACAGTATGTGCCATTGCAGTAGCCAGAGGATGCAGAGACAGCAGCAGTGGTAGTGGCAGATGTCGTCCTGGAGCATGTAGTGCAGGCAAGTGAGCTCTCAGGGGAACAGTCAGCATTATATGTGTGCTGCAGAGGCAGATACTGTCCCATGTGTCCAAAGTGATAGGTCCAAGTCGTTTGCATCTTCTGAATCTGGCCAATCCATGGAATTGCACCACTTATACACGCCCACAGCATCCTTCAAAAGTTCAACTTCATGACACCCATTAATTTGCAACATTGTTGTGGGTGGCCAACTGAATTCACTGCATCCGACTCGTTAAAGGTTCGAAAACGCGTCCGTTACCATGTCAGGCCATAGCCAATGCGTGCGCACCGATCGGTCCATTGCTGTACAACGCGTATTTCGAAAAACAACACGTATCCGTTCACATCATATGCAATGTCCAATGCGTGCGCACCGATCGGTCCATGGCTGTACAACGCGTATCCGCTCACATCATATGCAATGTCCAATGCGTGCGCACCGATCGGTCCATTGCTGTACAACGCGTATCCGCTCACATCATATGCAATGGCCAATGCGTGCACACGGATCGGTCCATTGCTGTACGACGTGTCCCTGTACAAGTCACTCACATATGTCACCATGCTTGTCACTGGTGAACATATGCCAGCCACATTTACTTGCCAGGGACTCAGGGGCACACCTACAACACCACAGCCTGTCCACACTGTATCCTAAGGCATGTAAGGCTGCATTACCTTTTCTGTGTATGGGGGTCAACATGTGGTTTTTGGGTGGCACTTGGGGGCAGCCACTCCCAGGCTGTGCACGTGTTCATGGGGACAGAATCCTTTGTGTGTTGTGCACATGACCACTGTGATGTGCAACTGTTCATTTCAGAGCATGTGGCATGGTCACATTTCCAGGTTGTGTATGTGTATGTCATGTCACATACCCCCTGAGTCCCATGTGGGAAGGTATGTACGTCACAGGGTGACCCATTGCCACAATAGTGATGGCCCTCCACAGTCTGTGTGCATGTTGTGTTTCCGATGTCTCTGATTCCATGTGCACAATCGGAGACAGTCTCCACATCCACGTTGTTTGTGCATGGACTTTGATGTTGTGCGTGTGTGTGTCACAGACGTCCATGTCTGTCCTGCAGAGGCAACAGGGGCCACTACCTGTGGGAGTCATGGTTGTTTTGCTGACGTGTACATGATACGCCATGTCATGCCAGTGTCCATGTGGCAATACAGGGTCCCTGGGAATCTACCTGTCAATGAGCTGTGATGCCTGTGGCACATCTGTCCTGACATGTCACTGTGGTGTGTGTTTGGAACGTGACAGCAGTAAATGGGTACTGTGACACAGCCTAATGATTTCCCATAGCACAACCTGGAACTTGTTGTCAACACATGTTGAACTGTGATGTTAGATGTTGGCCATGTAGGTGCCATATGTGTCCATACAGAATGGCACACACATCAGGTACTTGTGTCTCGTAATGATGTATCATGTGATATTGAGTATGGTCAATGGCACATATGTGGGGTGACTGACAATCTTTCTTTCTTCACCTATGCACTGCAGGGCACCAGCTGTCCATAGACCATTCCCTGACCTTGCAACGATGGTGGAACGTGACTGCATCCGACTGTACCGCTTCAACAGGGCGCTGATTGAGGAATTGGCGGTGCGGTTGGCCCCACATTTGCAACCTGGCCGGCCATACCCTACAGCGCTGACCCCCGAGGTGAAGGTGATGGCAGCCCTACACTTCTTTGCCACCGGTACCTTTCAACACACTGGGGCGTCTGCTGGTGGGATGTCACAGACCATGTTCAGCCGTGTGCTACGCGATGTTTTGGAGGCAATGTTGAGATACCTGAACCAGTACATCTATTTCCCTAAACGTCAACAACTCACTGACGTCAAGAGTGACTTCTATGCCCTGGGGAGGATGCCACATGTCATTGGCTCCATTGATGGGACACATGTGGCTTTGGTACCACCACAGGCACATGAGCAGGCATACAGGAACAGGAAACATTATCATTCGATCAATGCTCTGGTGGTATGTCTTGCAGATATGAGCATCTCACATGTGTGTGCCCGTTTCCCCAGTTCGGCACACGATGCCTACGTGATGAGGAGTAGTCGCATTCCGAGGATGATGTCACAGATGCAGAACCAGCGTGCCTGGCTTGTCGGTGTGTACTGACTTTGTACCATTGTGTGTGTTCTGCTATGTTGTATTCTGCCCTCTTTTCCAACTCAGCTAATGTGCAATTGTCTGTCTGTAGGTGACTCCGGATACCCCAACATGCCGTGGTTGCTGACACCCCTCAGGAACCCTGTGACACCAGCCCAGATGCGCTACAATGAGGCACATGGTCAGACCAGGAGAGTGATCGAGCGGACATTTGGTCTCCTGAAGAGCCGCTTCCGCTGCCTAGACAAGACAGGAGGGGCCCTCCCATATGCCCCAGCAAAGGTGTGCAAGATTGTCATCGTCTGCTGCATGCTACACAACCTGGCAGTGCGGAAGGAGTTGCCTCTCATCCTGGATGACGATGACCAACATCCGCCACCTGTGGAGGATCCTGGCCTGGGCCACAATGCCAGTGATGATGATGATGATGAGGGTGATGTCCGCACACAGCTCATCACCAACTTCTTCAGCTGAATGTGAGTATCCAGAGATGTCATGTCAATGATGTGAGTTTGCATGATATGTGTGGGTGGTGCTCTGGTGCTGTTTGAGTGTGGCCATGTGCTACTTGACTGGATGCGTGCAGCGATGTGTCCTTACAGGTAGTCTGTACTCCCCAACAGTGTTGACATGCTAACTTGGTTTTGTTGAGGTATCTTGTGACATGTATTGGGCATGAGTATTGCAGTTCTGTCCTGTTCTTCTGTGCTTTTGACTGTGTGTCATGTCTGTCCTTCACAGGGTGCTTACAGAGTTGTTTGGTCAACTTGGATCCCCCGACACCATGATTCAGCTTTCAGGGTGGCAGCAGTCGTTTCCCTACAGGTGATGTGCCACACACCCCTGGACTTTATTTCTTCTACACTTTTTGACTGTGTGGCCACTGCCACGTGGGATTACCTTGCATTTGTAGTGGAAACAACATGTTACAAATGTGTAATAAACCTGTGCTTCACTTTGGGATGTGCGTTGTCTGTGGTCACACATCTGACTGACATTTGCTTACTGCACCTGTGGGCTAGTTAACACAGACTCTGAATAGATGTGGTGTCTGTGCATTCCACTGTATTTCCTGGCAACATCAGTGTAGGCGATGAGTCAGATGGCCCTGGTGTCTATGTGTTGTGTAGCCCTAGTGGTGTGTCTCCCTCATATGTGTCACGTCGCCATGACTCACATGACGGTGTTGAACTTGCTGTGGCAGTTAGCATGCACAGTGTCATTTAGCAGATCATCATCTCCATGACAAAAACAACGTTGGAATCACAACAGAGGCAAGTATGGTGTATTAGTGAAATTATTTACATACATGTGTGAGGATAGTGCACAGGATGGTGGGTGCTGTACATTGGTATTGGAATCCAAAGTTCCCAGATGAGTTGGAAGTGTTGGTAGCAGAAATGTCCTGAGTAAAGTCCACAGTCATCTGATACATTAGTCCAACTTAAACTCCCCATGTCATGTGGGAGAGTTGTGTTGCATTCGACAGGGTGAACAGTTTGAACACAAAGGAGAATTTCCAGAACAGGTGTTGGGTTCCTGGGGGATGTACATGGCCATCGGCCTCTCAGTTGTCCTTCCTCGGACGACCCCTCTTCTTTCTGGGGGACCCTCACGTGCAGGCCGCTGCGGTGCAGAGGACTCTCCATCAGAGTCATCCTCCCTCCCTGTGGCAGTTGCAGTTGTTGCGGCACCAGATGTTGTGGGCACACAGGGAGGTGTGGACATGTTGGTGCTAATCTGGCGGAGGCATGTCAATATGTCCCTCTGCACCGCTGTCAGTTCTTCCAATGTGTCCCACTTGGACTCCATGCCAGACATGTGTGTCTCCACACGGGACATGTGTGTCTCCACACGGGACATGTGGGAGTCCAAGCGGGCATGATGGGCAGCCTGCTGCTGTTGAATGTCCTTGAGGATCCCCACTACCTGGCTGACCTCTCCGGTGCTATTCTGGTACGCATCAGCAATGCGTGCCAGTTGTGGGTCATCATGCAGTCCAGACCCCTCTGCAAACAACGACCTCTGCCTACCACCCCTCCCACCACCCCTGGCCACACGTGCGGAAGCTGCCGTGGCACGCACAGGTGACCCTCAGCCCCCTTGTGGGTTGGTACTGGGGTTGTTGTCCATTGCTTCACGGTGGGCTGTGGTCCCTGTGCTGTTGTCATTCAGTGTCCTTGGTCTGTCAGTGTCGGCGGGGGTGGTCTGTGTGTTGGCAGATGTTGGAGGAATGGGTGCAGGGGGTGCAGATGGTGGTCCTGCTGGTGCTGCATGATGACTCACACCGGAGATGCCAGGTTGGTCTTCGCCATCCGATGAGGGCAGAGGCAGTTCCACACCAGAGAGCTCAGGGTCCCCCGGAGCCTGGGACAGGGACTCCTCCTCATCTGCTGCTGTTTCCCCATCATCACCTGTTTTTGGAAGAGACACACAATGTATGTTATGTTTCTGCAGGCATCAATGGTTCAAACACATGACAGTTGTGACTGTACCTCTGGATGCGGCCCTGTACATTGCATTGTCCTAAGTTGTCACAGTCAGAGGTTGATATTGGTGTGGCTCATTGTCCTGCCAACCTGATGCATTTCAATGTGGATGTTGAGGTGTGTGCATGACCAGCATTGGTGGTATTTGGTTGACATCCGGACCTCCTTCTCCCCCAGCCCAGTTATCCCACCATGAAGCATGCCACCCTTGCAGTGGGTGCAGGTTGACTCTCAGGATGTCAGTCAGTGGTGTCCTGCTGTTGGTTGGTGCCCAGTTCCCAGCAGGGCCTGGTACTCCCCACAACAGAGCACCATTGTCAGACATCTTTGAAGTGGCTTTTCACTCCTTGTGAGGTGTGCATGCTTCAGTGTGAGATTGCTGGGCCATGTGGGTGGGGGATGTTGAGCTGTGACTACCACTCCCATCATGCTATTGCCTACACCCCCTTCCCAGCATGCACATACTTCCTTCCTTTTGAGTGGACTTCACTGTGTGTGAGTGTGACATCAATGGCAAGATGGCTGACAGTGTGGTCCTGTTGTTTGTTGGTGCACAGTTCCCAGCAGGGCCTTGTGCTCCCCACAGCTGAGGCCAGTGTCAGACATCTTTGAAGTGGCTTTTCACTCCCTGTGAGGTGTGCATGCTTCAGTGTGAGCTTGCTGGGCCATGTGGGTGGGGGATGTTGAGCTGTAACTACCGCTCCCATCATGCTATTGCCTACACCCCCCTTCCCAGCATGCATATACTTCCTTCCTTTTGAGTGGACTTCACTGTGTGTGAGTGTGACACCAATGGCAAGATGGCTGACAGTGTGGTCCTGTTGTTTGTTGGTGCACAGTTACCAGCAGGGCCTTGTGCTCCCCACAGCTGAGGCCAGTGTCAGACATCTTTGAACTGGCTTTTCACTCCCTGTGAGGTGTGCATGCTTCAGTGTGAGCTTGCTGGGCCATGTGGGTGGGGGATGTTGAGCTGTGACTACCACTCCCATCATGCTATTGCTTACACCCCCCTTCCCAGCATGCCCATACTTCCTTCCTTTTGAATCTGCTTCCCTGTGGGTTAGTGTGCCTGTGCTGACAGGATGGCTGACAGTGTTGTCCTGGCGTTTGTTTGGCTACAAGTCCCAAAAGTGTCCCTATGCTTCACACAGCATAACCCAGTGTGGTAGTTCTTTGTGGGTTATTTAATTAGAGTGTGAGGCAATGCATTCTCCCAGGTGAGTTGTGTGGAGTTTGTGTTAAGGGGGTGTGTGAGAAAAGCTGCTGGTAACTATGGTCAGAGCTGTCAGTCCTCATTCCCACCCAGCCAGATATCCCACCATGGAACGTGCTTCCATTGCAGGGAGTGCAAGTTGGCTTTCAGGATGTCAGTCAGTGGTGTCCTGCTGTTGGTTGGTGCACAGTTCCCAGCAGGGCCTTGTGCTCCCCACAACAGAGCACCATTGTCAGACATCTTTGAAGTGGCTTTTCACTCCCTGTGAGGTGTGCATGCTTCAGTGTGAGCTTGCTGGGCCATGTGGGTGGCAGATGTTGAGCTGTGACTACCACTCCCATCGTGCTATTGCCTACACCCCCCTTCCCAGCATGCCCATACTTTCTTCCTTTTGACTCTGCTTCCCTGTGGGTTAGTGTGCCTGTGCTGACAGGATGGCTGACAGTGTTGTCCTGGTGTTTGTTTGGCTACAAGTCCCAAAAGTGTCCCTATGCTTCACACAGCATAACCCAGTGTGGTAGTTCTTTGTGGGATATTTAATTAGAGTGTGAGGCAATGCATTCTCCCAGGTGAGTTGTGTGGAGTTTGTGTTAAGGGGGTGTGTGAGAAAAGCTGCTGGTAACTATGGTCAGAGCTGTCAGTCCTCCTTCTCACCCAGCCAGATATCCCACCATGGAAGCGTGCTTCCATTGCAGGGAGTGCAAGTTGGCTTTCAGGATGTCAGTCAGTGGTGTCCTGCTGTTGGTTGGTGCACAGTTCCCAGCAGGGCCTTGTGCTCCCCACAGCAGTACCCAGTGTCAGCCATCTTGTCAGTTCTTTTCCACTCCCTGTGATGTGAGCATGGTTCAGAGTGGTGTTGATGTGCAAATTGTGAGGGTGACCAATATCTGTGACTACAACTCCCATCATGCTATTGCCTACACTCACTTCACCAGCATACACAGAATTCCTTCCTTTCAGTGAGCTGCCCTGTGAGGTGGTGTTCTAGTGGTGGCAAAATATCTGACTGTGTTTGTTGGTTATATTTGTGCCACTGCCTTGCTCTATTTGTTGTTAGGTTTGTACATGTCATGACACAGTTACATGTCACTATGAGATGGCATGTATTGTGTTTATCTGACTAACATACACATCTTGGGATGATTATCTTTTGGTTGCTGTGGATTTGCTAAGGGTGCGTGGTTTGACTATCCCCTTGACAGTGATGTGTGTGTATTGTCACACAATATTGTGTATATTGGTTGTGTACTCACCAGGCTCTGGGATGTTTGATAGTCCATATACGCTCACTGGTGGTAGGATGGCCCGCACCTTCTCCTCCCAGGGCCTGAGGTATAGTGGTTTGGCAGGAGGGCCACTGCCGGTGCGCTGACTCACGGCGTAATCCTTGAGTAGGTCCTTGACCCTCCTGCGCACATCATACCACCTGTTCTGGATGTCTTCCTTTGTGCGCAAACATGGTGATTGTGCGTTCACCCTGTCGACGATCCTCTCCCACATCTTGGTTTTCTGCGACATGGGGGTCTGTTGGACCAATGTACCAAACAACTGTGGCTCTACCCTGAGGATCTCATCTACCAGGACTTCCAATTCACTGTCTAGGAACTTTGGATTCTTCTTTGGGGGCATGGTGATGGGTGGTGGTGGGGATTGATGTGTGTGTGAGTGTGCAAGTGAGGGTGGGTGAGTGTAGGTTTTGCTGGGTGTATGTGAGGGTGCTATTTGGGAGGTGCTAATGGTGTGTGGCTTGTGTGATGGATGAGTTGTGAGTGTGTCTGTGGTTGCTGTCTGATGGTGTTCTGTGCTGGCAGGTCAGTTGAATTTGCAAAGGATCATGGTAGGGATTTGTGGCCTTTATATGGGTGGAGTTGTGGGTGTGTCCTTGTTCCATGTTTTTTCCCCCCTGCATTTATTGACTTTGTCATTGCTTGTTTGGCCCTTTGTTTGGATTTTTTCCTTTGAGTTTTTTAGGCATGTAAGAGACGTTCTACTGACCGAGTAGGATGCTGCAGTTGGCTCGTGCGGGCTTCTCCGAGTCTTTCAAGCTGGGTTCCTGCTGGGTTTCATGTGCGGCGTACGCGTCGGTCGCGGAGTATTGGGTTGCTTCGGCTGGGTTTTGTATGCGTGTCGGTCGTACGGCTTGGGCTCCGTGCGACTCGGTCTGGTTTTCCACGCATTGCATCGTACTGCTTGGGTCGGAGTTCGCGGGTACGCTTCGGTCGGGTTCATTCCTGGTGCGTGTCGGTCGCTTCGATTCACGTAGTTTCCCGGCCGGATAGCTTGTTTCCGTGCGGTTCGGTCGTTCGGCTTGTGTTCTGTACGAGTCGGTCGTGATTCACATGCATTTCATCGTACTACGCGGGTCGGGCAGCGCCGGTATGTGTCGGTTGGACAACATTCCCGTACCGAGTCGGTCGGTATGTTTTCCGGCCCGAATCGGAATCGGCCCCTATGTCTTAAAGTGCGACATCTGTCAGCAGATGAAAGGCTCCACCGTAACATGCCCAGCACAGACACCATTGCTGAAATCAGACAAACCTCTCGCATGTGTGTATTTGGACCACTGCGGACCCCTACAATTTGATGGGTCCAAGAAATATATCATGGTTGCAGTGGATTCCTGCTCTAGATTCCTATGGGTTTGGCCTCAGCGCTCGGCTGACGCTCGAACTGTTATAAAAGATTTGCGAGTCTTTATCGGCACATACGCAGTTGGCACGTTACATTCTGACCGTGGTCCGGCGTTTAGCTCTCGGGCTTACAAAGAGGCCAGGGAAGGAATGGGCGTAGCATTGCAGTACTCCTCTCCGTACCATCCCGAGGGAAATTCTGTTGTGGAGAGGAAAAACCGAGACTTAAAGCAATCTTTAACAGCTAGGGTATTAGGCAAGGGCGGTAGATAGGTCGATCACCTTTATGGGGTACAGCGAGCGATCAATAATCAGCCAAGAAGCTCTCTAGGGGGTGTCACTCTTTACGAGGTCCTATTTGGGACGAGAATGTGGGTACCTGATCTTGATTGTGAAGGCACAGTGGCGGATGAAAAACCATTTGATATCCATGATCGTTTGGCTGTTTTACAGGATCTAAATGAATCCAGGACACAACAAAGTAACGTGCTCCAGAAACAGGCCGCCACTGAGGAAGTCAAGGCAGTAACGGCAAGACCTATCTGGATCCCAAAAATCGGGGATCTGGTCAGAGAGAAGATTGCTGACAAGAAAGAATTTGGGCCATCCTACAGAAAGCCTCTACCGGTCCTAGCAATCCAAGGCACAAGAGCAGTACTGTTGCCGCCTCTTGCCGGAAAGAAGGAGAAAAGATTTGTCTCAATCGACTTAATCAAACCACACTATGTGGCCGATACTAAACAGTAGGCCTCGTGGACTCCTCAGTAGCAGACGCCCTCCTCTCGCTACAATCCAAGAAGTTCAAACAGAAAGACTCATCACGTTTGAGGAGCCACCTGCACGGAATTAAGGACTAAGCAACAATGCTATGGAACTCGTTCCACTTCAACAAGAAATTCATCTCCAAAATGAAAATCAACTTAACAACCAAGTTGCAATCAGACCTAATACAGACATCTACGTCAACATGCCTCGTCAAGAGCAAAATCCGATTATAATAAATCCCGATGCAATTCCAACAATTGATCGAACTGCTTCTGGCTATTTCATGAACTTTGATACGTTTTCACTGGATCCAAGCGAACCGGAAACGACGCCAGCCAAAAAGTCACTCCAACAGAAACTCAATTACTTTTTGAACTTTTTTAGAAAGACTTACCTGGTGTCACCTTGGATTGAACTATGGTATATCACTGGGATTTTCTTTTTTCTTTTCTGGCTAGGTTTAATTATAACTTTTAGTATGCTTATTAATGGATGATACCTTCAGCAAAGCTCTACAGCCCAAAGAGTCAATTTGATTTTAAAACCACACCAGTCTTCACATCGTGAACCAAGAGACTTGTCTTCAGTGAACATCACAGCAGTTCCTATACCGGACGGTATAGTATGGGACAAGATTGATTATGATGTATTCGGTCCGACTGAACTTTTAAAGCTTAAACATGTATTTAAAATTTCTTTAAGTGATATCATTACCTCCAGTACATTTTCTGATGATTGGGACACTGAAACTGTAAATGCTATGATGTCTGATTTAGAAAAAACTGCAGCATTTCCGAACAATGAAATGTTAGAAGGTACTTCAGACTATGATACATTGTACTGTTACCAGCAATATGGTCATCATTTCTTACACAAATCTATAACACCTAGAAATGTATTTGAATACCACCAGTGGGAACACTGCCCAACACCTCCCAAAGGTAGTTCGTAAGCATTTGCACAGAAATTGACATACTTCTCAGGGTTTAACACATCCGACCCAAAGTCATTTTATTATAAAGTGGCGAAAATTTCAGCTCAGAAAATTATGTTAACAAACACCAAACATATTTACTCTGCATCCTTTTTGAACCAGTTGTCTAAACAGGGTCTCGATCCATGGAAAGACACAATAGATTCCAAATCGATCTGGGGTTCTAGGGACTGGCAAGTCCAGGGAATAGAAGCACTTTTTAGAGCATGCATCATTCCGCAGCAGATTTTATTTCTGAATGAAACTGTGCAACAAACATCCTGTCTTGGATTAGCCAAAGGCAAGGAAATGAACACACCAGGGTTTCCAACACCATCGCAGATGGGTGGGGGGCTGAATTCAACTACACATGGGGTGAAATTAGATGACATTATCCAGTACAACAGATCAGATCCTGATTGGACAGAATGGATGGTTTGGCCCATTGACACAAACAAATGTCAACAGAGATTTATGAATACAACCGAAGGGTTTAGTATCCATAGGCCAGATCCACGCTATGTACAAAGACAACACCCAGGGGTAGTGACATCGTGTAGTGTTGGGAAGTTGTGCCTTGATTGGCTAGAGACCTCAACACTGACAGAAGTAAAGCACCACTTGACCTTACTCACACCTGACATGGATCTTAGAGATTTTCTACTAGGTCCCAGGAAACAACGTCAGAAACGTTTCATATATGCAGGCCTTTATGCCTACTATAATGAAAACTGGAAAATATCCCAACAAGAGGCCGCAGAAAGGATACAGGAAATAGACCGTATTAACTTAGAAAAGGCATTAGCTGTGGTGGATAATGGGTTAACTACTTTGACCTCCAGGATTTACTCCTTAGGCAACATTGTGTATTCGGCAATCGACATATTAGAACAAGATCTGGCCTTGTTACAACACGGGCAATCTCAGCTACGTTCTATTATGATGTTAAGCTGGACGCTGCAATCTTTGCGTGCAGTCTATGTGCCATGGCGTTTTATAAACACCACGTCTCTGTTTTCAGAATACAATCTAACTGATAAACAGACAGAAATGGCACAAAGGGGAGCCAAATATACAATGTTGCATATTGAGAAACTGGAAAGGCTACCTTTCACTGTAGCCGAATTACCATCAACAGAATGGCTAATTCATGGCCAAATCACTCTGCCGGTCACCACGTTTCAGTTTCAATATTGCCTTGAGCAAAGGCAGGCAAATATGAAAAGATGGGTAAGGGTTACATCAAGGAAACTTGGGAGTTACCATATAGATACCGATGCCGGAATGGGGATCGAGAAGTGTATCTGAGTGGTACAAACTGCAAGAACACTTTAAGCGATTCTCTCATGTGTCAGGATATTTCTCTACACGGAGCCTGCAGTGGTTCAGTGGCGAACTTATCTTGTCACATGTCAGGGACCCCAGCAGCCATGATCACGCCAGTTTTCCAGCTGCTCTCGAATGGGAGTTACTTAATGCTAAATGATCAAGGTTGCTGTGGGATGCTTCCGGGCGTCGCATATCTAGTCACTGTTAACTCCAGGGTTACTTGCTGTATGCAAGTATTGTTTCCGCCACTGAACACAGTCAGGGAGGCGCCGCTATGGCCTTCGCTGAATGTTTCTTTCATACAGTTTGATACTCTGAGCAGATTGAAAGCCATGCTTTTACAGCAACCCGTGCCCTTAACCTCCGCTCGAGAAACCTATGAACTTCAAGTTGCAAGGACCTCGACCGAGATACAGGCACTCATATGTACAAACTGCCCCATTCATTTTGCAGAAATGGTTAGTCGTATCTTCAACATGTCTGATACGAGCGGTATTGTACACCTATTTAAGACCATAGGGTCCGGACTGTTAAGCACCTTTCAGACAGTCCTCGGAGTAATCCCAAATTTTATACACTCCGTATTGGGAAGCGTATTTGGAGGATTCCCGCTCATCCTGTTCCTAATCGCAGGAATCCTGATTGTAATATTGCTGCTACGCAATGGACGGCCCACTTCCCGAGGGAATGGTGAACATGCTCCTGGAGCGGAAATACCGTGAATGCATGGTACAACTTCTGGGCATTTCTTGCCTGCGAGAACTCAATGCCTCCTGGTTTCTATCATTTAGACCAGTCTGGGTAGACTGCATCTTACCTGTTCTTCGATGCCTGCTCTGTGGAGAAGAATGCACATTGGATCTCTGTCTAACGTTTCCATCGAATGCGCCTCCGGACACGGATGCGATGCAATGCTGGACCCCATAAAGGCCCACGCTCTGCGCTGTCCTCAGCGGCTTCCAATTCTGATGAACGCATTGCTGGAGAATCCACAGGTGCCGTTTGCTCCTGCTGGGTTAGGTGACTCCTCCACAGGCACCCAGGTAACAACTGCCGCACAAGCTGCCGCAGCACCGACTGTTGGCAGTGCTACATTCCATCTATGTGCTATTGGCGTTCTCTGTGAGGGGTTGGATTTGTCGTCTGCAGCAGCTGACACCGATAATACTGAACTTCCCAGCCAGGACGTTTAATCTTGAATTGGCTCATCGCGTCCTGGGAAAGAATTCGGCTTCTTTGCTCGTTTCAAAACAAACGATCTAAATTTGGAACATTTTCTTACATTGACACTTTCGCTTGAGAAAAGCATGGCCTTCTCCTGCTTATGGTAATGCAATTTTTATAGCGAGACAATATTGACTTTTTCAAGTGGCAACTAGAAATAGCTGAATTTTAACATTTTTTTTATTAAAACACCTCATTTTAACGATTTTTTAGAACCATGTTTTTATTTGCTTTAAAAAAATATATATATATTTTTAAATTGTCCAGATTTTAAGTATGGTCATTTTTATCCAATTCGGAAGAGGAATGGGTGTTATATCCCGCATAGAGGCCCTAATGTAGACCCGTTCGTACATGCCCTAAAATGGACGTATTCACATTTACCCTAATATGGTCATATTCGTACTTGCCCTAATATGGTCATAGCCGCATATGCCCAATTATGGTCATAACTGTACATGTCCTATTATAGTCATGGGTCCTTATATAGGCATGATCTTTCACCTACATTGGTCCCAGCTAGTACACAAGGAGCTCTGAGGGCTGAACGTTATCTATTCTGTGGTTTTGAATACAGCAGGGTTTTTCCCAAACACAGGCCTACACTGTACTCATTAATTATGCATGGCTTTCTAGGAATACACCACGTGCATAATATGTATGTACAAAGTTCACCCCTGACGTCTTCCTCATGTCCAATACAAACCATACTGAGGACCGAGACTCTTTAGGGTATAAATACACCACATCTTGCCCCGGTAAGGCAGAGGGAACCGAGACTTCCATGCTGACACACTGACCAGAGACGCTGAGGCTCCTGCATGCAGTCGCTCCAAGCTGACAGTGGTCTGACACAGCCCTGACGGGGTGTCCAACTCGAGACCAGGACGGGGTCCCACACTCTCTCTATTCAGGTATGGGGGTTCGGCTAAATCCTAGAAGGATTCTTGGCTCTTAGCTTTTAGACCTACACATATGCTAGGTACACACAGGTACATCTAGTTAGGCATCGTAGGAGTACCCGCACTTGCATAATGCTTTTATATTCATGTATGTATTCATGATTATCGCAATATGGTAGAACTGTTCTATCCCTTTGCTTTTATCGTACTGCTGATAATATATCTCTGCTATTGTCTGCTGGTTACCGCAGCACATATATTTTACACTAGAATAACAACTGTTCAATAAATACTTATTGAAACGCCCGACTGTTTATTCTGTGTAACTCTCTGAGACAAACCGAATAAGTGAGCACGAGTGACTGAGGGAAAAGTAGTACATTGTTTCCACGATTCTGAGGGAATCGGGGTTGTCATGATCTAAGGTTGCCAGAAACTAATCTCTCCCTGATAAGAGGAGACACTAGTGGCACTGCAAGCTAGCTAATGCAAACTAGGCTAACATATACGGTGGGGGTGCACGGAATCAGTCTGCCACCAAGCCCGCAGCATATGTTATCCAAATGCTCTGGTCCTGCAGGGGTACTATAGGAGCTACACGACGCTCCCACATGGCCCCACAAGCCCACCTTGAACAATGCACATCATACAGGGATTGTAAATGTACCGGCAAGATGGCTGACTCAGTGCTCCGGTGTAGGGAGCACAACGCCCATTTGTGATATGTGATCAAAAATTGAATTAATCATAACAACACACCTGCAATGTAACAGGAAAGATCACCATTCACAAATATGTACTAACTCACAGCAAGGCAATGTGATCCAAACACCAGTCACATGCAGCAGCCAACTTGTTTGCACACATTCACTCCCAGGAAAGCAGAGTCACAGGAAGGAAAGTAGGGTTTGCTGGGAAAGTGGGTGTAGCTGAAAGCATGATGGGAGTTGTAGTCCCAGCCAACAGTCCTCCTCCCACATGGCCCAACAATCCCACCTTCAACCATGCCTATCTCGCAGGGAGTGGAAATGTACCAGCAAGATGGCTGAGACATGGGCCTTATGTATGAATTCGCTACAAGTCACAACTAGGCCCTGGGCCTCTCACACCAGTCCCCACTCACAGCCATCTTCACTGTACATTTCCACTCACTGTCTGGGGATGCATTGTCCCAGGTGTGCTCCCTGGGCTGTCCGGGAAGGTGTGTGGAGTACAGGACATGGTGGGAGTTGCAGTCATAGCACTCATCACTACCCACACACAAAGGAGCATGTCCATCAGTGACAAGGGATACCTGACAGTGAATGAAAGGGCAACAACAAGAGGGCTGACACTGTAGCATGGTGTCATGTCACAAAGCACTGTTGGGAGTTGCATTCAACTCCTACATCATGCAGCGTTGTCAGCATCCCTGCCACAACACTCCCCTCACTGTCCTTGATACTTTGTCCATGAAGAGTAAGCTGGACTGGGTGGGAGGAGGGGTACAACTTCCAGCAGCATAACACAAGCACACAAACAACTGTACCTCACAGCTCTGACCCTGAAAAAGCTGGAAAGCAGCCTTGGTTAACTCATCTGTCCATGGAGGACAAGGACAAAATACCTGATGTGATCAGGCACAAAGCAAAGCAGTCAAACCATTTGCTACTGACAGCCATTCACATGTGTGCAATGAGATAAGAACTAGTAACACATTCATCGAAATACCATAACCCAAACGCAACATACATTCCGGGCTGTGATTGTGTAGGTAGCCACACCTATTTGCCTGCTAACTACATGCACAAACGCCAGCACACATGCACATATCTTGAAACATATCGTAAGAGGAAGAGTACACATATCATTTTAAAAGCACTGATGTGGGAAATACTAACACACCTGTGTCATGCACAGGGTGTCACTTGCCAGTCAATGCCTATGTACAGTCAAATGAACAAAACATGCACATTCATGCACAGAGCTGGACATGCTCAGCAAAAACACTTCTTGTCAAAATCACTATGTTTGCTGGAAACCTAGGCCTGGGTCTGTGACGATACAGGACTAATTAATGTACTGCCACTCATCATAATGTACAATAGCTAATGTAATGTGTATGATACGATGAACTGTGCAAAAACACAACAAACATTGTGTCTCTCATCTTACCACAGGGGCTGCTGGGGATACTGCAGGAACAGAATACCAATCCCAGTCCCAGACTCTGGTTGACCCTGAGCTCTATGGTGTGGACGTCTCTCACCCCTTGATAGAGCGCTGATAGCACTCAATTTTGTATGAGTGCACTATACTCATGGTTTAAACGCACTCTCATGTATTCGTATTGTTTGCAGTGTTTTATGACTATTAAGAAACATTTGTTTGAATCATTTGATGTTGAAACTAGTGAACACAATTAAGTAGAACTTTGTATGTATTATGATTCCTTCATGCATAATGTGCAGGACGATATTATTCCTATATATCGTAATTGTGATTAGTTTAAGTTGCCTGAAATATAGGCCCAAAGTTAGTGTTTCAATTCTCATTGCTCTCGAGAAATAAATAACTAAATGATTGTTGTGTTCGAAGTTAGAATGTTCTCATCCTGCTGCAGGTGCAAGAATACACATCGTTATTTTCAGAGTTAAGGAGAAACCCGGAATGTCTTTGAAGATGGCTGGGAAGCGAGAAGGGAGGATGCCTTGCGTATCTGGTCTGTCTGGAAGCCAAGGCCACTGGAAGAAGATATCATTAATTAAATTTGTTTCATGAAAGAAAAAGCTACTGCCTAGAGGTGCGATGGAAAATTTTAAGACGAATGACGTATTGTGGGTTGAATCCCATCTTTTTGTATGATGCGCAGGGACAGCGAGACCAGACTTCTGCTAGTTTTCGGAGGAGAAGGAGCATCTTAGAGCAAGCTCCAAAGCCATAAGCTAAACGACCCATTTGACGTGAGTACTTCTTAGGAAGTCAACATGTGCTGACACCATTGGGGAATGATAGCAAAGAGACAGGAAGGGCCCTCATGTAGAGCAGTGTAGGGAAAGATTTTGATTTCTTTTAATGAGTCGAGAACTGAATATTGCATCTATTCTGTGTTGCATTGTGATTTTGGAATTTATAATCATCTGTCTTTTGGGCTGCATTACTTATATTCGTAAAATCAGCTCTGTATTAATTTTTCTGTACCTCTATACTTTGCTATTGAGATGTATTTACATCCAATTGTTTTTGGCCTTATAATAAATATTCAAACTGTACTTTGGAGTCGGTGATCTTTTCAGGCATGACGACTTTGCTAATATCTGTCTGAGTTGTTTCCTCCTCTCAACCACTTTAGGTAAATAAAAGATCGATCGCTTACGCTATATTTAGTAGGGAACTTAGGTGTGCAATTTAGCGTAATCAAATGGTAGCAGAGGATGGTTTACCTTTAAAGTGGTTTGTCTCTAAGGTGAGGGGAGTAATCAGGAGTAGGGGTTGAAGGTTGAAGAGCCCTGAAGTGGAGCGGAAGACGGCGGAGACTGGCGGACGTTGATGGTGCGGCGGAAACAGTGGTGGCGTGAGTATGAAAGGAATTGTGGTGTTAGATTGCAGTGATGAGTAAGTGGGTGATGTCTTGCGGAGTTGGGATGTATGTTGAGTGAATGTGGTTTTTGGTTTACTGGTCCGGACACGTGCGAAGCAGGAAGTTTTGGTGAGCGGACTCAAGAGAAGTCCAATATCCCGGGATAGTTTTGTATTGTAATTGTCTGATCAAATGTGGGTGTTGTGAAGCGCTATCAACGATCCACTTGTGTTAGGGACCTTTGTGTGAATGAGGAATAGGTCGCGGTAGAAAGCCTCAGGTACCGGGGTGGACAATGGCGATTGAGTGACCAACGCAGGTTGGGGGTCACAACGGCTGAATGTTCTTGTGAGAGTGTTCTATCGATCTTTAGTGTCAGACAATTACTTGTTTTATGTGACTGTAAGTTATTGTAATTGTGTAGGAACAGTTACTTTTGGTTTAATAACTTTGGTTATACAGTTACTTGTAGTACGAATGTGTGTATGAGAGTTTGCAGTGAAATTGTAAAGGCGGGTGAGCCGCTGCAAGGAGTGAGAAGTGACATCAGGGTGTGCCGCGCTGTGATACGTTGGTTGGTGTAACGCCGCGCTGGGATTGGTGGAAGTTCGTTTGCAGGGGAACAGCGTAATTTGGGCTTGCAATTGATCGATTTAACAATGAAATGCTTTAGGGTGTTGCGAGATTTGTGTAGAGGCGACACAGGGGTAGTGACTCGGGTAGGAGAAGAAGCTCCGCCAGAAGACACACCGGCACATTACATGGCAACAAATGTAGGACTTCATACAATAGTGTGGCTTCAGAATTGGCATAAAATTACAGAGAAAGAGGGTGAATTGGCTTTCCCTCGTTATGGGTCTTTTCGTATGGAGGTACTGACCCAGCTGAGGGGGGTGATGAATGCACTGAAACCTCCCCCTAGACCCACACAATTTGAGGCATTAGATGCATGGATGAGAGCTGCCCTAGTAAAAAGGAGAGAGGCTTCACAAGGAAGAATGAGGAAAGCAATGAAGGCATATCATGATGCTAGATGGGATGCCCAGTTGAAAAAATGGAGAGTAGACACCATAGAGGGAGAACGCTTGTACCCATTTCTAACGTTAGGAGAGGGGGCTGAAGGGAAAAAGATGACCGAGGAGGACAGTGATACAGATGACAGCTTCCTTGATAGATTGCTAGCGGAGCGTCCTCCACCGTGCGACTCTAGATCAGAGACAGAGAGGTTGCGCCCATCAGAAGAGCTTGTAGGTGTGGGACAACCGGGTTCAGAGGAACAATCAGCAGGAGTAAGAGGCAAAATTACAATGGTACGCATTCCGGGAGGGTCTGGAGGAAGGAGGTATTCCAACTCTGAGTCAATACAACCTGCAGGAAACATGCAGTTACCAGATGCTTTGTCAGTACCAGTCACAATAGGGCCGGTGGTTCCGATATATACTCCTAGAGAAAGAACCGATGACAGTCAACAGCAAAGAAGTGAAGGGGAAGAGACCATGTCTGGAGGGAGTCTTGCAATGAGTGGGACAGGTTTCAGTCGGATAGCAGTGGAATCTAGTACTCCACTGCCAGCTACAGCTGATCCATCAAGAATGGATAGTGGGGCAGAACGAGTACGGACAGGAGCTCTAGCGAATTCTAGGTCTGACCTTCGAATGTGGGTTCAACCAGTGAGAGAGTCAATGATGCCGAGGGAAGAGACAAACAAGAGACAAGAAGCGCCTAGAGTACTGTTTGGGCCACAGGTTATTTGTGCAGGTGACCATTGGAGAAGTCGAAGCTGGGAAAGAGATAGACGCTCAGCGTCGGAGAGAGAAGAGGGTGCAGTTCCTAGGAGAACTCAAAGCTGTGACAGGGAAGATACAAAGAATGAGGAAATTCAGAAAGTGTTAAAAAGTGCAATAAAAGCGCCAATGCTGGATGTGGTACGTTTAAAGGCAGAACTAGATGAGGTGATTGAAGGTAATCTGCCCCTGATCAAAATTGATACATATGACTCGAACGAACTATTGTTCGTAGCAAAGGACATGACAAGAAAGGCCAAACGAGCTTATGATGCCTTGTTGCTTTTGGCACAAAGATATGAGGTTGATTTGTCAAAGACCAAGCTGACACAGGGTTCTTGTAGATTAAATTACACAGATAAGGATTTGGAAGAGAAGCGAACGATTGGATTAAAAACACAAATTAGAGAACTAGTGATAGGGATACGGATATGGAAAGAACTAGACAAATGGAAAGAAAGATGGGCCAAAAAGAAAAGCTTCCAGACTGGAATAGGAAATACTCTGCCTCCGGGTGGAGGGACGGGAGCTGCAGGCAATTTTCCCCTCAGAGAGGTACAGAATGGAGGGTATGTACATGTGCCATGGAGCAGGGGTGATTTAGCAGCATTTACGAATGATTTCTCTCGGCTGAGGGAAAAACCTGCTGAGTGGTACAAGCAAATAGATCGGTTTGTAAAGATGTCGAAAGTATTGTGGATTGATTTGAACACCTTGTTTGATATAGTAGTACCAGCGGATTTGTGGGCGGCATGTAAGATTGCCATTGAGTGGCCTACTGCAGAGCCGCCTAGGGATTCAATGACTCATGGTCCTTCACCTGATGTAATGAGAAAATACGAGCAAGTGATTACATGGTTGCAATCGAAGGTAGCTCCTCAGACTGTTGATTGGTTGAAGATTGATCACACCAGTCAAGACTCAAAGGAATCAGTACATGATTATTACGAAAGATTATTGTTAGCTTTTAAGCAGCATAGTGGATTGGATACAATTGAACAGAAAGATATGGGACAGTTTGTCTCGAAGTTTGTGTTGGGACTGAAATCTGATATTAGTTTGATGATACAGCAGCACTTGATATGTTGGCAGAATAAGTTGGTGGATGAGATTTTGCGTTATGCTAAATATTGCAGTGAGCAAGTGGAATCGACACAGAAGAAATTGAAGGACAAGTTGATGTTGGTGCAGTTGAGAAACGCTGATACGACGCAAGGGTTTGGAGGAGCTCAAGGTAGAGGTAGAGGAGGTGGAAGAGGAAGAGGAATGGGACAACAGATGGTGACCCAACCTGGTCAGGGTAGAGGAAGAGGAATGGATCCAGGTGCAAGTGACTGGGTGGCCCAACAGAAAAGGGTCACTGCCTGTCACTATTGTCACAAAATCGGGCATTGGAAGCGCGAGTGTAGATTGAATCCAGCAAATCAGATACAGAAGAAGGAGAGGGACAGCTGTCCGAGACTGTAAATACTGTGACAAGACCCAGGTCTATGTATGGAGGAGGATATGAGCCGCAAGTGCAAGTACCTCAACCTCCTAGGATACCCATGCATAATCAGTTATACCATCAGATGCCTTATTTTGAAATAAAAGATAGATTTGATCAAAATCAAGATTTACAAGAGTGTCAGAGGGGGGTGCACGAGGAATGCACCTTAGATGCGATTCTAGAAGTAGATCAGAGTGGGCCGTTTGTAGATGCAGATGTGAATGGATATCCTGTTACCTTCTTATTAGATACTGGAGCTGCTCGCTCCACGGTCAGAACTGAAGTAGTCCCAAATTTAACTCTTTCGGGACGATCGATTCAAATAGTGGGGGTTAGCAATCAGAAAAAGACTAATCCGCTGACAACCGAATTACCCGTGAGAATAGGACCATTTCGAGATAAACACCAATTTGTAGTGTGCAATTCAAGTCCGGTCTGTCTTTTGGGACGAGACCTTCTGTGCAAGCTCAATTGTACTATATCATGCACTCCGAGAGGTGTGGAATTGCAATCTGTGATGACGATGCTGATTTTAAAATGGCTAACATGAGTCTGTGTGCAGAAATGTTTGTGGTGCTCACCATAGCAGAATTGCCACATGATTTGAGAGACTCAGTTGATCCAAAAGTGTGGGATTTTACGGGCGAGGATGTAGGTCTGATGAGAGGGGTTGAGCCAGTTAAGATACAGGTCAAACCTAATGCTGAATTCCCACGAACGCCACAATATAAATTGACTCCAGTAACCGTGGCTGGAATAAGACCTGTGATTGAGACTATGATTGCCCAAGGTATTCTTAAGGAGATAAGAGGAAGTCCCTGCAACTCACCTATCATGGGACTGCAAAAGCCAAGTGGCAAGTACAGAATAGTGCAAGATCTGGGTCAAGTTAATGAAATTGTGATCCCATGTTGTCCTGTGGTACCGAATCCAGCTGTTATTTTATTCCAGATACCATGCAAAGCAGAATGGTTTACAGTGATAGATTTGCGTCATGCATTTTTCTCCATACCATTGCATGAAGAAAGTCAGTTTTTATTTGCGCTTAGGATGGATGATCGTGTATTAACATGGAAAAGAATTCCTCAGGGGTATACAGAAAGCCCCTCCATTTTTAGTCAATGTCTGAAAAAGAACCTTGAAGGACTGGTAATGGCCCACAACTCAGTCTTAGTGCAATATATAGGTGACCTTTTGGTCGCCTCAGAGACTGAGGATGCTTGCAGGATTGACACAGTGGCGTTGCTGAATCATTTAGCAGAGAATGGACACAAAGTGTCTCCAAACAAATTGCAGTATTGTTTGTCTGAAGTTCAGTACCTAGGTCACCGGATTGAGAAAGGAAAGCGAAGGGTGTCACCAGATCGCATAGAGGCGATTTTGCAAATGGGAACTCCGAAAACACAAAAAGAAGTCCGCATGTTTTTGGGAATGGTCGACTATTGTCGACAGTGGATCCCAAATTTTTCCTTGCAAGCAAAGCCTCTGTTGAAACTGACTCGAAAGGATGTTAGCGATCCAGTACCATGGGATGACAAGTGCTTGAAAGCCTTCCGTGAGCTGAAGGAAAGAATCTGTCGAACTCCAGCTCTCGGAATGCCAGATTATAACAAAGCGTTTTCGCTCTTTTGCTGTGAAAAAGAGGGATGTGCGTTAGCAGTCCTAGTGCAGACACATGGGGGTGCCCGTAGACCAGTAGCTTATTTCTCAACTACATTAGATCCTGTAGCTTCTGCATTGCCCGGATGTCTGAAATCCATTGCTGCAACCGGTGTCAGCATTGAAAGATGTGAAAGCATAGTGATGGGTTACCCGCTCATTGTTTATGTACCCCACTCAGTAGAATTATTGATGACTCGGACGAAAACACAGTATCTAACCAACAACAGACTTACCAAGTATGAGCAGGTTATCTTGGCCGCTGATAATGTTACCCTGAGACGTTGTACCACTCTGAACCCTGCTACATTGTTACCTGTTCCGACAGAGGAAGGAGATGAGGATTGTGAAGAGCATGACTGCCTAGATGTTACTGACCTATCTACCAAACCCAGACCTGACATTGTCGATGAACCTTTGCCCCAATCTGATTTGATCCTTTTTGTTGATGGTTCATGCTTAAGAGACAATGAAGGGTATTTGAGAGCAGCGTTTGCTGTGTGCACCATCATGGGAGTAGTGGAAGCTGCCTGTTTAAATAGAGTATTCTCTGCTCAGGTGGCTGAAATTGTCGCTTTGACACGTGCCTGTATCATTGCAGCTGATATTCGAGTGACTGTGTATACAGACAGTCAATACGGATTTGGTGTAGTTCATGACTTTGGGCAGTTATGGTCACAGAGGGGGTTTCTAACGTCCTCAGGGTCACCTATACGTAATGGCGAGTATGTGCGCCAACTATTGGAAGATTTGCAGAAACCTAAAGAGATAGCAGTCGTTAAATGTGCAGCTCATGGAAAGGGAGAAGATTTTGTCACTAAGGGCAACAATTATGCAGATGAAGTAGCACGATTTTGCGCTGAACATGCTTGTATTTTCAATGGAGAATATAAAGGCGAGAGCACAGAAGAGACCGAGCTCAGCATGATGTTAGCTATAGCCGATACTTGGGATGAGGTGAAGCGGTTGCAGGATGAAGTCTCAGAAGAAGAAGCTGCTTCATGGGTCAGAGCAGGTTGCACAAAAAGAGATGATGGCATTTGGGTATCCACAGATGAGAGAGCAGTATTACCCAATTGTCTACTGAGCCCAATGGCAAGGCAAATCCACGGAGCAGTCCATCTGGGAAGAGATGCTATGGTGCGAGTGTTTAGACAGACGTGCTTTAATCCACGCTTTCGTGTGTGTGCTGAAGCGGTATGTCACAGATGTGTTACTTGTCAACAAATGAATGTTGGAAAGAGAACTGTGGTTGGAATGAGTCACATTGGAAGATCTGGGGGTCCCTTCAATAGGATACAATTAGATTTCATTGAGATGCCAAGGTGCAATAGGTTGAGATATGTTTTGGTGGTGGTATGTATCTTTTCGCGTTGGGTGGAAGCATATCCAACTAGACAATGTGACAGTCTCACAGTAGCCAAGTTGTTGTTAGGAGAATTGATCCCGAGATACGGATTTCCGACATCAGTGGAGACAGAGGAACTCATTTCCACAGTGAAATCATGAAGTTGTTGTGCTCTGCTTTAAACATTGATCAAAGACTACATTGTAGCTACAGGCCGGAGGCTTCAGGTCTTGTAGAGCAGGTTAATGGCACCATCAAGTCAAGAGTGGCAAAAGTGTGTTCGTCAACTTCATTGAAATGGCCAGATGCGTTGCCCCTGGTGCTTATGAGTCTGTGTAGCACTCCTGATAGGAGAACAGGGCTTTCTCCCCACGAAATTTTGACCGGAAGAGCTATGCGTTTGCCTATGGTGCCAGCTACAGCATTGATAAACATCACTGATGATTTAGTGTTGGATTATTGTAAGGGACTGGCTGATGTGGTTACTTCTGTATCCCACCAGGTCGAGGCTGCGACTGCATCCACCTCGAGAGACCTGCTGCATGATCTTAATCCAGGTGATTGGGTACTAGTTCGCAAGTACGTGAGGAAGAGTTGTCTTGATGCTCGCTGGCGAGGACCATATCAGGTGATATTGGTCACAAGTACCGATGTGAAGTGTGGAGGATTGCCGAATTGGATCCACTCTTCCCACACTCGCCGAGTTCAAGCGCCTGCGGAGGAAGAGAGTCCCCTGGTTCCGAGAAGCGTGTGTGGACCTGACACAGACAACGACGAAGGCACAGACCCAGCTGTAAGAGTTTCGGATGCAACAGAACAGCCAAGTGAGCACGAAAGACGAGAGCTGAGTGCTCCTGAACTGAGCCCAGATCCTGAAATAGAGGATATTGCAGAAGTGAACTGTGCACTAGATGAAGGTGAGCGGTCTATTGCAGAAGGATTAGATCAAGAGGAAGAGAGGAGAGCAGATGCCAGCGCGGAAAAGTGGCCAGCAAGAAAAGAAAGGCTGAATACAAAGCTCGCATCCGAGAAAGATCTCGCTCCGATTCCTGAGACATCTGAATCAGATCAAAGTGACGTTGAAGAAAGACCGGGTCTCAGACACGCTCCAGAAGAGAAAGAATAGCGTCTCGAAGATACGCATCTCCTGAGTGGACGTACCTGGCTGCAGAGCCCAGCGAAGTCCGGGAGGTTGGGAGCTGGTACGGTGAGCTACGGAGGGGACACCCTCTCGATTGAAATACAGTTGCTGGTCCCAGGCGTTGAAGCATTTAGAAAGCTAACTCTGCAAGTTCCAAATCCTCCAAAGCTGAGTGGATTGCGTTTCCTGATCCTCAATCAGGTTATCTTCCCTTCATTTGGCCGACAGCTCACCGTGTAAGAATTAGGAGAAATTCGTGCGGAGATTTTGCAATTTGTCCTCGAAATACTTGGATCAAATATCATTAACGATGAAGCTTGAATTATAACCAAAGAAAGCATTAGGCCTTAGAAAGAAGCTAACTTAGACCCCAGTTTAAGAAGATTTAAAATTAGGGACTTTCTAGTAGATGATGGAGTGAGGAGTAGGGCTGACTACAACTCTTCAATCGGTTTAGTATCAATCAAAGGAACGTTGACATTAATTGCATGGGAGAAGAGAAGTGAGAAAGACATTGTTAAACAAAGAAAACAGAAAGAGACTGTGTTTTCCCTTTTGTGCCTTGCAACGGATCAGGAGAAACCATGGTGTCCGAAAAATCAACACGCAAACAGCAGTGCATCATTGGCACCCTCATTGTAGTGGTGCTTATTGTTTTAACTGTGGTGATTGTTGTATCTCTAGTTGGATATCAGGATGTCGGACAGAATAGGGTACAGGCAACACTCACTACACCAATCTCCGAGATAGATGAGGATGCATCCGCAAGGGATTTAGAAATGATTAAGGAATCCAGTCGTAGATTACATGTTGATTTGTCAAAGGGTGATTTCACTTTGAATGCGTATGCTCGACTATTGTATGAGTATATGGATACCATGGAAGCGAAGGATTGCTATGTGTGTATGCAATTACCAGCCTCAGTAGAAGAAGGCATTCGATATCATCATTTGCCTGTGACCTATGGCATTACATGTAGTGTTGTTGAGCATGTTTTACAGCAAGGCACACTTCGAGTATTATTTCTCTAATTATGATTTGGTACTCTCGGAAGTCCCAGTTCTTAAATACATGAATAAATATGATTATTATAAGGAAGTAGAGTGAATGTCAAAGTATTTTGTGCCTACTATTACTTTAGACACGTCCTATGCCCATAGACATAATTTGACCTGCATGTTAACTGACATTGAAAAGAAATTTATAGATCAGATAGAAGATCGGCACAGACAGACTCTATTTAGACCAGATCCAAAGCACAAGGTTACCCCCCCTGGACTAAAGAAGAATTAGATCATAAAGCAAAAGGGAGTTTTGGACCCATAGCATTAGATTTCCAGAAGAAGGGGAAGTTGTGCATTAGACACCCGACCACATACTACGATAAGATATTTGTGGGTGAGAGTGATTGTGAGCATGTCTTTTTGATCGAAGAATCAATTAGAAAAGCATTATTGGACAAAATAACAGTAGTGCCCAATGTGTATTTTGTGTGTGGAAAGAATGCCTATGTGAAGTTGCCCAAAAATTGGCATGGCACTTGTTATTTGGCTGTGTTATTTCCTAAGATTTTTCATGTGGATGATATATGGTCTCTAGAAAGAAAAAGACCTCAAAGAGGAAAACGTGGTGTGAGTGCGGGAGAAGTGATTGGAGACATATTTGGAGCTATGATACCGAGTATGGGTGTGATTCTGAATGATTTGAAAATCAGAAAGCTGGCAACACTAGTGGATAAGCTCTCAATAAATACAGCTCAGATACTTCTACTTGTAGATGGGGAGATGGTTTCGATAAGGGCTATGGTTTTGCAAAACCGTCTTGCCCTAGATGTGCTGCTAGCAAAAGCCGGAGGAGTCTGCAAATTATTGAAAGTTCAACAGTGCTGCACTTATATTCCTGACAACAGTCGGGATATAAGGAAATACATCAACAATATTTCAGATAAACACCAAGAGTTACGTGAGATGGCTGCTGAAGGACTCTGGGAACAAGTGGGGAAAGGATTTGGCAAGATAGGCAGTTGGTTTGGAAGTTTGGGACAAGGAATAATAGGATATATCTTGAAGCCTATTATAATAGCGTCATTTGTATTATTGTCCTACTAGGAGCCATCAAGGCTTACAAATGGCAAAGGGCACGACATCAGGAGACTGTTTCGAAAAAGCGAGAGCTTCAACTTGAACGACTGCAGGACAGTCATTATCAGCACCTTAAGGGGTTAGAACGATTCAGACAGGGACCGCAAGCTACAGCTTCTGTTTAGGTCGGTCTGTTCTACAAGGAGAAAATACAGGAGAATAGAAAGTTGGTGTTATGACACTAGTCATAAGAGGAGGGAACTGATAGAGCGCTGATAGCACTCAATTTTGTATGAGTGCACTATACTCATGGTTTAAACGCACTCTCATGTATTCGTATTGTTTGCAGTGTTTTATGACTATTAAGAAACATTTATTTGAATCATTTGATGTTGAAACTAGTGAACGCAATTAAGTAGAACTTTGTATGTATTATGATTCCTTCATGCATAATGTGCAGGACGATATTATTCCTATATATCGTAATTGTGATTAGTTTAAGTTGCCTGAAATATAGGCCCAAAGTTAGTGTTTCAATTCTCCTTGCTCTTGAGAAATAAATAATTAAATGATTGTTGTGTTCGAAGTTAGAATGTTCTCATCCTGCTGCAGGTGCAAGAATACACATCGTTATTTTCAGAGTTAAGGAGAAACCCTGAATGTCTTTGAAGATGGCTGGGAAGCGAGAAGGGAGGATGCCTTGCGTATCTGGTCTGTCTGGAAGCCAAGGCCACTGGAAGAAGATATCATTAATTAAATTTGTTTCATGGAAGAAAAAGCTGCTGCCTAGAGGTGCAATGGAAAGTTTTAAGACGAATGACGTATTGTGGGTTGAATCCCATCTTTTTGTATGATGCGCAGGGACAGCGAGACCAGACTTCTGCTAGCTTTCGGAGGAGAAGGAGCATCTTAGAGCAAGCTCCAAAGCCATAAGCTAAACGACCCATTTGACGTGAGTACTTCTTAGGAAGTCAACATGTGCTGACACCATTGGGGAATGATAGCAAAGAGACAGGAAGGGCCCTCATGTAGAGCAGTGTAGGGAAAGATTTCGATTTCTTTTAATGAGTCGAGAACTGAATATTGCATCTATTCTGTGTTGCATTGTGATTTTGGAATTTATAATCATCTGTCTTTTGGGCCGCATTACTTATATTCGTAAAATCGGCTCTGTATTAATTTTTCTGTACCTCTATACTTTGCTATTGAGATGTATATACATCCAATTGTGTTTGGCCTTATAATATATATTCAAACTGTACTTTGGAGTCGGTGATCTTTTCAGGCATGACGACTTTGCTAATATCTGTCTGAGTTGTTTCCTCCCCTCAACCACTTTATTTAAATAAAAGATCGATCGCTTACACTATATTTTGTAGGGAATTTAGGTGTGCAATTTAGCGTAATCACCCTCAACGGATGACGAGGACCTACCTGGCCCCTCCGGCGTGGGTCAGCATGCAGCACCAGCAGCTGTGCCACCAGCACCACCTGTGACCACTCCTGCAACATCTGTCAACACCCAGATGACCACTACCCACACGGACACACAAAGACAACAAGACCCAGACAGCACAGCAGCACAGGGCACTCAGGAGTTGGTGGACAACAACACCACTGTCAACGATGAAAGAGGCCCAGTGTTGTCTGTGCCTGCAACAACCGGTCCTGCTCATGTGGGTAGGGGTGGTGGGAGGGGTCATGGGGAAAGGACACATCAGGCAGCTGGTGCAGATGAACAAGCTGACCCACAGTTGGAAAGCATTCTCCATGCCTACAGAGATTGCACCGGAGACTTTGGCCAGGTAGTTGGGATCCTCAGGGACATCATACAACAGGAGGCTGCCCATCATGCCAACATGGAACAACACATGGCCAGGATGGCGGCCAAAATGGACAAAATTGATGACCTGGCAGCAGTGCACAGGGACATTCTCACCTGTCTCTGCCAGATTGCAACCAATACATCAGTTGCTTCACATCTGCAACTGCCACAGGGAGGGATGAGGACTCTGGCGGAGAGTCCCCTGCACCGCAGCAGCCTGCACCTGAGGATCCCCCCCCCCAAAAAAAGTGGGGTTGTCCTCCGAAGGACAAATGAGAGACAGATGGCTATGCACCCCCCCCCCCCCAGAGAGTGACAACCTGCTCCTGATATCCTCCATTGTGTGCTGAGCGTTCACTCAGTTGACAGTCCCTGAACTTTCCCAACTGGGATGGAGGGTCTAAGTTGGACCAATCACTCAAATGACTGTGGACGTGGCTCTGAGAATTCCATCTACTGGCACAAACAACTCCTCTGTGAACTTTGGACTTCAAACATTTGTACAGCACTATACCTTTCATTAAAAAAATCACACATGCACTGTAATAAATCAATATTCACACAATACTTGCTTCTGTCGTTAATGCTAAACTGTTTTCAGATTGAAAAGATGATCAAAAAAGCTAGGAATTGAATGACAATTACATTGGCTGACATACAAGTACATCAGTCTATCCAACTGTCTTGTGAGTATATGTAACCTGACACATATGGGAGATACACACAAGGTCATCACAAAACACATAGTACATGGCATATATCCTCATAGCCTCCACAAATCTAAGATGAATGCACCTTCATATGCACAAACAATATTCATCGGTCGATGAACAGCAAATCTGGGAACATATACAGTATGTAAATGATTGTTGGATGTGTGGAAACAGACAAGGCACCCCTCAATGTGGAGCACACGTTTATTACACAGGCCCAATATGTTGCCTCAACAAAAAATGCTAAATAATCACACTGTGACAATAAGTGACAATCATACAAGACCTTGTAAATAATTCTGTAGTGAGTGTGTGGCACAGATTCATGATCCCAAGAAAAGTTCCAATCTGCAACTGCATTGTGTGTCTGGGAGGTCACATGTCTCCGTACAACAGCCAAAGGACCCTGTAAAATAGAGACATGGAACAGTATTTACATACCAAATAAATTCCATACATCTCCAAGAGACATTTCATACTTCAAAATTGGGAACATGTGCACACTGGCTAGGAGTCATCTCACCACTGTACTGGTGACCATACTAACAAATTAGACACTAAACTACTCCAAGGATCATGTGAAGTATCATACATCCACACGTATACAAATATATTGTATAACAGACACATATCATGCAAACACATTCCTTTATCAAATCACTATTGCATACTCACAATCATGAGAAGAAGTTGTTGATGAGATGTCTCCGGACATCCTCCTCCTCCTCCTCCTCCCCATCACTGGCAACATGCCCCAGGCCTGGATCCTCCCCTGCTGGAGGCTGCTGGTCCCCGTCATCTTGAATGAGAGGCAGCTCATTCCTCACTGCCATGTTTTGTAGAATGCAGCACACGATGATGATCTTACACACCTTTGCTGGTGCATATTGGAGGGCTCCTCCTGTACGGTCCAGGCAGCGAAATCTGCTTTTCAGTAGCCCAAATGGCCGCTCAATCACTCGCCTGGTCCGCCCATGTGCCACATTAAAACGAAAATCAACAGGAGTGACAGGGTTCCTGAGTGGGGTCAGCAACCACGGCATGTTGGGGTATCCAGAGTCTCCTAAATTAGAACAGAAAAGACTTCATGTGTCTGAAAACAAGGTACAACCTAACATACAAGAAACACACAACATAGACAGACAACATTACCCACCAACAAGCCAGGCACGCTGATTTGGCAGCTGAGACATCATCTGTGGGATCTTACTGTTTCTCATAATGTAGGCGTCGTGTGCTGATCCGGGGAAACGCGCACAGACATGTGAGATTGTCATGTCAGGCAGACATACCACCAGGGCATTTATAGAGCGGAAATGCTTACGGTTCCTGTTTGTTAGTTCATTGGCATGTGGTGGGACCAAAGCCACATGTGCACCATCAATGGAGCCAATGACATGTGGCATTCTTCCAAAAGCATAAAAGTCACTCTTGATGTCGGCAAACTGCACTGGTGTTGGGAACTTGATGTATGTGTTCAGGAAATGTAACATTGCCTCCAAGAAATCTCTGAGCACACGGCTAAACATTGTCTGTGACATCCCACCAGCAGTAGCCACAGTATGCTGGAAGGTTCCCGTGGCAAAGAAATGTAGGGCTGCCATCACCTTCACTTTGGGGGTCAGCGCAGTAGGATATGGGCGTCCAGGCAGCAAATGTGGGGCCAACTGCTCTGCCAAATCCCCAATGAGTGGTCTGGTGAAGCGGTAACGTCTGATGCAGTCACGTTCTACCATGGTCTCTAGGTCGGGGAAGGATCTGTGGACAGCTGGTCTCCTGCGGTACATAGGTGACAAAGAAACATTATCAATTCAATTGCTATCGTGGCAAGTAACATGCTAAATATCATATGCAGCATCAAAGCAAGACTCCATGAAGTCAGGTGGGTGATGTTGAGCATTGACACAAAGGCCAGCTATGTGACCCTCACATAACATTTCATGTCATGATGGTTTTACAACAAGTGCAATGCTGTGCTGTGACCAATCAATGGTGTCTGTCACAGTCCATGTTAACAAACATCACATACTAAACACACACCTAAGAAACTATCAAAGATAGATGTGTGGAACAACTGACACGTGGTGGAAAGGTACACACACAGGGATCATGTAATGCCACCTGGACACTGTCATGATGTAATGTCTGGCATACATGTACCATCACACACATTAAACACCCATGATGTGTATCACTTTTTGATTGCATAACAAACAGGTATGTCTGTGACACAAACACACAACAGCAACTCACATGCCAAATACAGATTGATGTTTAAAGTGAATATCATCAACAACCTAAACAATGTAGTGTGTGCGTTGTACAATACTCAGATACTGTGGATACACTCAAAAATACTGCATCCAAAGCACTTTGTAACACACAGTCCAATGCAGCTGTGATTCTGGGTGTATGTAACATGTGATAACACAATGGGCCCCTGGGACTGTGTCCAGGCCTAGGAGGGTGACCTGTAAAGTTATGACTCACAGTTGTGAGGTGCATCACAAACAATGTATTTGGTGCACATGAAGGTTGTCTCATCATGGGAGTGTGAGCTATGAAGAGCTCTGTCCAATATGACATATTAATCTATGTATGTACCAAACAGAAGGGACAAAAGGGGCAAGTTTAAAGAGGTCCAGCATACATGCCCCACAGAGACAGTAAGCAAAGAGGGTATGAAGTTCCTCAGGGTCTGAGTAGAAGAACGTGGGAGTGCAGGTGGAAGTGACACCAAGGACTGGTCGTCTCACATGAAGTAAAAAACAAGGGGGAATTCCCTTGTAGGAACTAGGGCTCTCACAAACCTAGCAAGCTAGGTGTCATGCTTCATCATATGAGCCTGCCTCTCGTCAGGTCGGCGCTGCAATACCTGACGGGCACCCAGTACGGGGCTCTTTGGCGGGGGTCTTTTGTTCCTGCCGTTGGGTGCAGTGGGGGTGAGGGGCCTAGTGTGTATAGATGTGCAGTGCGTGAATTAAAACAGGTCAGTTAGTCCTAGTAGTGTTTTATTCTGGGAGGTAAACTGCCTGAGTAAAAACAGGGAGAGTGGCGGTGAACTAGATAAAAGGTTTCTAGCTGTATATGCTCTACTCTCTAAAGGTCAACATGTTTCGTGCTCTATGCGTCAGGAGGATCAAGGCACTTCATCAGGACCAAAATAACTATCTACACGACATGATAAGTGACAAGCCTACATTCCATGTTCTCAGGTAGGGACCCTAAAAGTGGGGACAAAAAATACGTATTTATGATTATTTACACAGCATCACGTTCAAAATACTCAGACAAGGTGTATTTAGTGCATATACACCCATGCTCTACACCGTGCTTATGGTGTAGTGAACAAAGGAAAAATTCATGCGACAATCGTATAATGGAAATCCCAACTATACATAATAAGCACATGATAATAAAAACATTAAAAATTGAGGACACTCAAGATGTGAAACTTATTTAGTAAAAACAGGTATTCTAGAACACGGCTCACCAAAGCTGCTGACTAAGCTTGCCTGCAACGGAGTCCGGCGGTCATTATGGACAACAATGTGTGTCCTAGAGGATAAGGTAGGGAAACAAGAGGCTGAATGTAGTCATGAGATGAACCAACTCTATCAATGTGGGACACAAGGGGGGGGCTCTGGCGGCAGAAACATGCAAGGGGCAATCAACAGTAATGGGGTGCCCTGGGTCCGCCACCAATTCCCATATCCTATGGAGGCGATCATTGGCCTGTGCATCCCATACAGTGGCGGTCCCGGGGCAGTAGCTGCTCACGGTGGTGTGCATGCTGACAGACCAGCTTCGAGTATGGATCATCGTGGTATCCACCCGGCAGGGATTCCACAAACCAGGGATGGGCGGAACGTGTTAGATGCCCCCAAGAAGGAATGGGAGGGTGGGAGACGTCAACTCAGAGCATCCCCGATAAAGTCACTTACCCACATGCTGGTTAGGGCGTCGAGGCGATCCGGGTAGAGAAAGATACACTTACCCACACTCGGTGAACGCTCGTTTCCTGACCTACCCTGCCGCCGGAAACAGGATGGTGGAGTAAGACTGGTCCGGAGGGTAAAAATACCCCTGGTCAATTCAGAGCCCGCGAGTATTCCCGCGGTTCAGGGAAGATCTCGCGAGACTCGAGGCCATGGTGGAAGGTCTGGTGGGATGCTCGTAAATGAAGTGGCCATCTTGGAGAGGTACCTAAGAGGTGTATATCAATGTTGTATATAGATAAAATATCAACAGTCTCTCATCGCAGTATCAATAATGGCCGCCTACGAGGTTAGCAATCAGAGGCAGTGGGATGCGTCAAAAATAACGTTGTCAGAATTACTCTTGGTCAGACCAAAGTCCGCGAGTCATCCCGCGGTTCATGGGAAATCTCGCGGGACTGGGGGTCATGGTAGAAAAACTGATGGGATGCTGGTGAATGGAGCGGCCATCTTGGAAAAGTGCCTAAGATAAGTACCTGAAAAGTGTATGTCAATGTCGTACATAGGTCTAGTGTCAGTGTCTCATCGCAGTATTAGTAGTAGTAGTTGCCTATGAGGATGACAATCAAAGGTAGAAATCGTGTGAACGATAGTACATGGTGATATAAAGAAGGCAGCTTGAAGCGAGCTTGCCAAGGGTGTAATGGTGTCAGTTGGAATTGACAACATCTGGGTTGTACCAAGGTCATTCAACCAGTCTGAGACTGACGAAGGCGTAGACTAATGGTTCAAGAATGATGTGTCAGTGGGGACCGCATACCCATAGATGTAAAAAGGTTGATCATATCCGTTAGTCCTAGTATCAAGAGGCACACCACTGAATGACATTGGTCAGTGCCACAGAGCAAATTTTATCGGATAATATACTCAATTATAAAGGACTAGGGGTATGGGTACAGTTAAATCAGTGAGCCCCATGGGATGTCGTCATTGAGCCCTACACGGTGTGTAGAGAGTCTGTGGACCCATCTCTGTTCAATTCTGAAAAGCGTCATTTGTAAAATCTGGTTGTGGGCTTCCAGGATCACCCACTGGAGGGAGTCAGGGTGATGTTTGGTGTCTTTAAAGTGCGTGTATAGTCTAGTTGTGACCCTTTGACATCTAATGTTGCTTTTGTGTTCAGTTATCCGGGTCTTGACTGTACGCATTGTCATGCCTATGTATCTTAGGCCGCAGGGACAGGTTACCATATAAATGCATTGTGTCGTGTTGCAATTTGTATGGCGGGTAAGAGTCCACTTGAAACTAGCGGAGAAACAGATCTCCTTGGTCACTTTGGTCTGCTTGCACACTGCGCAAGAACCACACGGGTAATGCCCTATTACTGGAGGAAGTCCACATAGGGTCTGCTGTGTGGTTTGTCTGATTTGTTTAGGTCTAGTGTGTATCAGAATATCCTTGAGATTCCGTGTCCGTTTGTATGCAAACCTTGGCCTAGGGATGCATAGGTCACCTGTACCTAAAATAGCCCAATGTTTTAAGATGATTTTCTTAATGCGGGCTGAATCTGGGGTGAATGATGTGACACACGTTAGGGTGTCTGTCGTGGGTTTGGGATGTACTTCGAGGAGGGCCTCCCTAGGGTTGTTCCTAGCCCGTTTCATGGACTCCCTGATTCTGCGTTCTGGGTAACCTCTTGCCTTGAGATTGGCAGCCAGAGTACTGGCTTCTGTCTGGTAATCAGAAGTCTTAGTACAGTTACGCCTGATGCGTAAGAACTGCCCAAAGGGGAGGTTGTCTCTCAGCGTTCTGGGATGGTGACTGTTGTATATCAATAAGCTGTTGCGGTCAGAGGGTTTTCTATAAAGTGTGGTGCTGAGTGACCCGCCCGTCAAGATTTTCAGGTCTAGGAAAGGGATATCGGTCTCCGAGATGGTGTGAGTGAATGTTAGAAATTCATTTTGATTATTGACCCAAGTGACAAACTCCTCACATGTAGAGCGATCCCCTCTCCAGAAAATGAGGATATCGTCTATGAAACATCTCCACAGTTTCAAGTTGTAGAGATAAGGGTTGTTAGTGTTGTGGATGATGTCTCTTTCAAAAGCTGCCATATACAAGCAGGCTAAACTAGGGGCAAAGGTACTGCCCATTGAAGTCCCCTGGCTTTGATGGTATAGCTGTTTCTTATATTCAAAGAAATTTTCAGTCAAAGCCAGGGTTGCGCATTCCATGATGAACGATACAGGGGTGGGTGAGGTCCACTCCAGTTCGTTTAGCGCGGTTTCTATGACTAATAGTGTGGCTCTCTGGGGTATGTTTGTGTATAGAGCCTCCACGTCAAGAGTGACAAGTAGGTCTATTTCGTTGGCGTTGTCTGTCTCCTCAATAATCCTGAGTATGTCTGTGGTATCCCGGACGTAAGAGGGAGTCTGTCTCACAATGGGTTGGAGAAAGTAATCGCAAAATTTAGAGAGGGGTTCCAATATTGAGTCAATACCAGAGACTATTGGGCGGCCTGGAACCAGGGGTAGTACCCTTATGGATTTTGGGTAAGGTGTAAAAGTATGGTACCCTCGGTTCCTTGGTTACCAAGAAGGCCGCCTCCTTCTGGCTGATCCAACCATTGGTTTCAGCCTCGAAAACCAATGTGGAGATCATGGTGGTGAGACGGGTGGTGGGGTCCACTGTTATCGGTGTGTAGTATCTGTCGTTAAGAAGTTGACGACTGCATTCTGCATCGTAATTGACAGTACTTTGGATTACAGTGGCCCCACCCTTGTCTGCCTGCTTGATTGTAATGGTTGTGTCCTCAGCAAGACTGTTTGCTGCGTTCAATTCGGAGTTCGATAGGTTGTGGAAAGGAGTGTTGTTATGAGGAAGGGCTAGTTCCTTGAGAACAGCTTTCTCAAATGTTATAACTTCCACAGGGACCATGCTATTGTTGGGGGTAAAGGTCGAAGGGTTTCTCAGTCCTGAGTCCTCCGATTCATTAGATGGACGGTCTTGAAAAAAGGTTTTAAGCCGTACCTTTCTAAACAAGTTCTGGACCTCGCATAGGTCTCTGAATGAACAAAACCCAAACCTTTCTCCAACACTGTCTGCTCCTGGTCAGTTAGTGGATGGTGAGAAAGGTTAACCACTAGTGTCTCTTGCCTTGTGTTCTGCTCCTTGTCTCTATGTTGTAAGTTGATTGGTCTTCCCAATGAACCTGTTTGTGAGATCCTTTTCTGTTGCGCCCTCTTCCTCTGCCCCAGCCTCTGTCTAAAAAAGGGGGATTGCTATTCTGGAAGAACTGAGGTGGCCCATGTTGGTATGGTGGGTACTGCCAGAATGGAGGGGGGGGGCCCTGGTAGACTGCTGGGCCCTGGTATTGCGGAGCACCATAGTACTGATTAGGGCGATGTGCCCTCCTTGAATTATTGCTACCCCAACTCCCTGCACTGGAGTCACTGTCTGTCGAGCTTCTCCTATCTGAGTTGTCGTCCGATGAATAACTTGTTTTGGCAGACGTATAATCAGCTTTGAGGTATGGGTAGACTTTCTCTTTTTCAAATTTCTGCAAATCTTTTTGCAGTTTGGATATTTTCTGTTTCATCAAATAATCCTTGTTATCAGAAATCTCGGCATTAATTTCTGCTAGTCGAGTTTTATACGCTGTAATCTGCACAGTTGTTTTTAGTGCCCCTTCTGCAATTTGAATCCTCACTAGAAGTGCATCTGCAAGCCTTCTGGCTGTGTTAATGATTAGCACGAGCCAGTCCCTAGTGCATTTCCATGCAACTAAGGACCACTCTTTTTTGAAGGTGGCATCATCCAAAAAGAGTCTTGGGAAGTTGCTCACAATCAGGCCCGGAGGGGCAATATTAGCTCGTAAATATTCTGTCATAAGCGCGCCATGGAGCGTAATTTTAAGCCACTCCTTTTTCAGGGTGGTTAGGGAATTCCAGTCATCCAATAATGAGCCGGAGGCAGTGGTGCCATCGGCTCCCAATAAAGATGGTGTCCTGTCTAGAATGTCTGATACTGCTTCTTCTACTCAGACCCTGAGGAACTTCATACCCTCTTTGCTTAATATTAATCTATGTACCCACACATGTCATAAAGCAGGAATTGAAGTTTCCTAAACTGTCTGACATGCTTATTGATTGGTGTAGAACTTCTAAAGACAGTGGTCCCTAGACATCTAAAATAGTATAAAAATAAATATAGACTGAATCAGTACTATATTCTTTGTCCAGCCGGACAGATTTTAATATGAAATTAATGTATAACAAAAAATTGAACAAGAAAAATTCAAAGTGGGACACAACTTGCGTCCTAAAGACAATAACAACCAGATAACATTAAGGGAAGGGTTCAGGCAAGGGGGACGTGTCTGCATAAAATTTAAAAATATTTCAGACGTAGTAACGTGAGACCACCACTACATATTAACATCACAATTAGTTTATGCATATGGGGTACATTACGTCGACGGCGTTTCGATCCCTTAGACCAATAGTGGGATCATCATCAGGACATTTCAAGTAAACATGCCTGTATACATATAACAGTTATTACCGATTCAAGGGCGCATATCAACCTCTTGTCAATACAAGAGTATGTAAGCCAAAAGCGAACAATTGGCTTGAGGGCATCAACGGAGCCCAGATAATTAAGTGGTACCAAGGGCAGTTGCCTTGGAGTATCAGGTAAGGCTGAAAAGCGGGATCGCTCGCAGGGGATGTAGTAATCCAAGGTAAATTTGGTGAAGGTAGGTGCCGGAATCACTGGCAAGGAATTAATTAATCACAAACCGGTGCACGACGGCAGTCCAATTAGAGCCAAAATCGCGATCAAGGGTGACAACGAGTATTCACTCCGGGTTGGAACTGCCGGGATCACTCGAGAATGCTGCGAGCCGAGATTTTCTCGGAATTCTCTCACCCTTGATCGCGATTTTGGCTCTAATTGGACTGCCGTCGTGCACCGGTTTGTGATTAATTAATTCCTTGCCAGTGATTCCGGCACCTACCTTCACCAAATTTACCTTGGATTACTACATCCCCTGCGAGCGATCCCGCTTTTCAGCCTTACCTGATACTCCAAGGCAACTGCCCTTGGTACCACTTAATTATCTGGGCTCCGTTGATGCCCTCAAGCCAATTGTTCGTTTTTGGCTTACATACTCTTGTATTGACAAGAGGTTGATATGCGCCCTTGAATCGGTAATAACTGTTATATGTATACAGGCATGTTTACTTGAAATGTCCTGATGATGATCCCACTATTGGTCTAAGGGATCGAAACGCCGTCGACGTAATGTACCCCATATGCATAAACTAATTGTGATGTTAATATGTAGTGGTGGTCTCACGTTACTACGTCTGAAATATTTTTAAATTTTATGCAGACACGTCCCCCTTGCCTGAACCCTTCCCTTAATGTTATCTGGTTGTTATTGTCTTTAGGACGCAAGTTGTGTCCCACTTTGAATTTTTCTTGTTCAATTTTTTGTTATACATTTATTTCATATTAAAATCTGTCCGGCTGGACAAAGAATATAGTACTGATTCAGTCTATATTTATTTTTATACTATTTTAGATGTCTAGGGACCACTGTCTTTAGAAGTTACATACGTACCCAAGGTCCCTGACCGATTGCATATTGGGTTCCCTTGTGTTTTTTCAACATATTGATTGGTGTAGGGCACCTGAGCCTCAGCCAAAACAGTGTGGTTTGCATCCTTTGGCTGTTGACTGAAATGGGGCAGACGCGGGTGAGTATTCAAAAGATGCGTCGTACACTTCCGAACCAAGCCGGACGCACACATTGGCTATTGACCGAAATGGGGACAGACGCGGGTGAATATTCAAAAGATGCGTCGTACACTTCCGAACCAAGCCGGACGCACACATTGGCTATTGACTGAAATGGGGACAGACGCAGGTGAGTATTCAAAAGACGCGTTGTACACTTCTGAACCAAGCCGGACGCACACATTGGCTCTTGGTCGTCATGGGGACAGACGCGGTTTTGCGCGTGTATGAATCGCGTGCAAACCAATTCTGTTGGCTTATAAGAACAATGTATCAAACTCAATAGTGTTATGATGCGGAATATTTGAACGACGCGGTAGGCGTGTCCGATGCGTGCAATGTTATGGATTGGCCAAAATCGGATAATGCGAACGTCTCGGACCTATCTCTTTGGATGCATGGAACAGAATCCGCCTCTGCAGCACAGATATAAGGCAGTCTGTTTCCAAGAGACTTCACTTGCCTGCACTACATGCTACTTGCCTACATCTCAACCTACCACTGCTGCTGTCTCTGCATCCTCTGGGATCTGCAATGGCACGTACTGTGGAGAGGGCACCAGCTTTCACAGAGGAGGAGAACCAGGCCCAGCTGTCAGCCTCCTTCCACAGTACAGCAAGCTGTATGGAAAACCAGGGGAGCAGGTGAGTGTTGATTACACTGCCTTTTCAATTGACCATGTTTTAAAACAGGCACTACTAGCATTGTGATCCCCAAGGTCAAGCATGCACACATAGTTATTGTAAGTCTCACAGTGTGTAGATTCATGTTCTGGGCAGGTACAGTGATGTAAAAGTGTATTTTGTGGAATTTATTTTCATACACTGTTCTCATGTTGTTAAGGTAGCCTTGCACACAGGACGACTGCCCCTGATGATACTTGTACAACCTTTATACATTATATGCCCTTCTAACAATGACCTATATGTCCAAGTGTGTGATGAACAAACATGTAGCATGTGTAGTAATGGTGTGTCACTATGTCATCCTTACAGGTCGACGCCCATCAGAAGCAGGAAATTTGGCTGACCATCGTCCGAGCTGTGAGATCTGTGGGGGTCTTCAAACGCCACATCCGCCACTGCCAGAAGAGGTGGCAGGACCTCCATGGCTGGACCTGGAGGATTGCAAGAGTCCAGCTGAGGCTGTCACCTCCTCGTAAAAGGGGTGGACGACGGCCCCTGACCCCCCACATGCTCCGGATACTGACGGTGGTCTTTCCTGACCTGGATGGGCAGTTGAAGGCCAGACAGCAGCAAGGAGGGGGTGAGTTTGTGCCATTTTGCTGATTTATGTCTGACATGCATGTTGCACTCCCTCAGCCTGGTAACACTCTCACAGGTCGTCTGTCTGCTGAGACAACACTTATGTGGCAAAATGTAATGATGCCCCATTCTCATCTAATGCCCAGGTGTGTCCCTTTCAGTCTTTGACATGTGTCACTTGGGTCCTGTGTATTTGCTGTAGTCCAAGGTTAATGTGAACAACACCATATACAACAGGTGCATGGAGTTGACCATCATGAGTGAGGTAATTGTCTGACATGTGTCAGCACATTGTCAGAAATATGACCTGTACTCTGTGTGGTCCATACATAAATGTTAGATTTGCTGATCTGGGTCAACACAGGTTTGTGAGAAATATACTACACACCTGTGCAGCAGGTAAGACCAATGTTGATGCCTCAGACAAATGAAATGGATAAGCGTTCAAAATGCGTAGTCACCTGCCTAGTGCTCTGGGTAATCCCATGTTTCACACGGACCAAGGACAGGTATGCCACCTCAGGCCATCTGAGATACTGTCACATCCTATTTTGGGTGTCAGGCAACACTTTAACCATTGCAAAATTGAAATTCATGTGTCTGACTCTGTGTCAGTGTGTACAGGCAGAACTTTTATATTTACACATGTGGCAAATATGGCAAATATGGTCAGACATCTAATGTATGGAAATTGGCTCAGTACACAGGACAAAACATGTGTGTGTTATCCCTTGACTCTGCATAATGGTAGCTTCGACATATATGTCTATGTTGCATTACTTTGTTCTTGGGAGCTTGCAAAATGTTCATGTATACAGATTTGTTAATTCATATACTCCAATGTCTCAGTAGAACAACGTGAGCTTGTCAAAGTGTTTCAAATGTGTGTAGCACGTAGGGGACATGTATACTTGACCACTACAGATGTTGCTTTAACAGTGAATACATGGGTGTGACACGGTGCTGACTGTAAAGTCGGAATTCACTGCCCCTGTAACAAGAGCCAGTACTGACTGTTTAGCCAGACAGGCCTGTGGCATAGTGTGCCACATGATAAATCTTGAGGATGCAGTATTTGTACTTGTCTGTTGTCCTGCATGCACACCATTATAGCATTGGCGTTCAAGACATAAGCCCATCATGGTGACTGGGGATGGAAGTATGTTCATCATGTCAACTTATTAATTTGTCCATCCCATTTGCTGTGCCACTTCCAGACTCCCTTGCATGAGATGAGACATGTTTGTAATGACACATGACACTCAGGAGCATTACGGATCAGACAACAGGCAAAATAGTGGGTCCTTGGCCATGTATTTGGTGGAATTTTAAATACATCTAACAGATGGTTCCATTGCCATCATGTGTTTGGGGACCATGGTTCACTGCCAGACTGACAAGTGCCATGTTCGCATATGTGTAATGAAATTAAAAAGTGGCATTAACATTATGCAAGGGCTTGCTCTGTGATGTGTTGTGATAAAACTCATGTGTCAAGTCTATGCAGATGACTGATGTGAATATGTTTCTCCTCCTTGTTCACAGCATCATCTACAGCTACTGGAGGAGACAGTTCCACGGACCAAGAGGAAGCGGCTAGCCAGACTGGGTACACTGTGGAGGAGGAGGAGGGACCCAGTGGCACGGAGGGTGAGGGGAGCCACACTGAGGGCCGCTCAGAAACATCAACATCAGCTGAGGACCAATCCAGCTCCAGTGATGACTCCCTTGTGGTGGTGGGTGTTACCAGAGCAGAAGCCACAACAACAGAGTCTGTCCCCGCCACCACCACCATCTCCACCCTCCCAGCTGCTCCCATTCCAAAGGTCTGTGGACACTCCCATGTTAGGGAGCATGTCTCCTTTGGTCCAGGCACTGCACCCCCTGCATCTGTCACCCCTGCTGCCCTGAGTGTGGAGTCTGTGGACTTGCTCAAACAGATACATGTGGGACAGACATCCATGCTGAGTGTCCTCCATGCACACACCAGTCTATTGACACAATTGATGTCATACATGGAGGGCATGTCATCAGACATGTCAGCCCTACAGCGGACAAATCAGTCCATGGCCTCCTCACTGACGGCAGCAGTGTCCCTCCTACAACAGTCCCTCACCCCTCCTAACTCTGCCCCATCCACAGTCCACACTAACCTACCTGCCCAAAGCACACTCACACAGGCACATGCACACACCCCAACAGACACAAGCAGCACACAGCCACCTAAAACAAAGTCCAAACAAACACGCATACACACTCAGGGTACTGACATCACACACACAGTGGATAGGGCAAAAAAACACACACACCCATCCACAACCACTCCGCATTCCTCATCTACCTCTCCCTCCAAAACCCCTACCCTTGACTCTCCTGCAACCCCCCCTTCCCAGAGGGTCTACCTCTGTGACCTTGGCCTCTTCCCCACTGATACATCAGACCGGACTCGCAAGGGGAAGAGGAAATCACCACGCACAGAGAGGAGATCCACCACCGCAGGCACACCCTCCCCTAAGAGTAGGAACACTGAGGCCCCCACCCGTACATCCCCCAGGACAAAGAAAAGCAAAACCCCACCACCATCCCACACTTTCACTACAAAATCTACATCCTCCCGAGCCCAGGCCACCCCTCCCAAAGTTCACACATCACAAACCATCCCAGGTTCACCCACACACCATTACACCATCCCCAAGATGATAAGGTCCTCCCCCCCTACCACAAGCACTTCCACTCCCACAAAACCACACCCTCAGTCAGTTCCAGACACTGCAGTGGAGCCCCCACCCCCTCTATCAGACATGCCCACTGCAGTGGCACCACAACCCCCTCTATCAGACATGTCCACTGCAGTGGAGCCACAACCCCCTCTATCAGACATGTCCACTGCTGTGGAGCCACAACCCCCTCAATCCAACATGTCCACTGCAGTGGAGCCACAACCCCCTCAATCCGACATGTCCACTGCAGTTGATACGGACACTCCAGTAGCCCCCATCCCTCCCATAACCCATACTGGTACACCCTAATCCTGTCCCTGTGGTGCCTGCGGAGATGTCCCCTAGTTATGTCAGTGCAGGCAAGCAATGGATGACGACTCATCATGTTTCCCCCTGAAAGACTCATTAACATGGACTGGCCATTGGCCTTATTGTTATTCTGGATTTATGATTTTTCATATGCAAATGCTGAATAAAGCTTATTTTTGTTATTTTGTTGATTTGCATTTCGTGTACATAATGTTGCTGATGAGTGTACTGAAATTGCTGTTGAAATCTTGTTTAGTGACAAAAATGATATAGTGATGTAATGGACTGCATGTGGGCCATGGTATATGTGTCCTATTACAGTATGTATCAGAGTCATCATTGACTGCAATTGCAGGTTGTCAGGATCCACATTGTTTTCGACAAGGAGGGTGACATTCATTTCACAACCTCCCATCTTTGGCTTACACTTTTGCACATATGTCGGGCTGACATTTGTAGACATTGTAAATGTTTTTAACGGTACGACCATCTCCAATGGTCATGCAGAATAGCACATTGATGATGAACAAGTCATCTGTCTCATCAGTGCAACTTGGTAAACATGGATTTTGACTACGTGCAGATGACTTTGGAGACACACCTGTACACAGGCTGATGAGACCAAAGTATTCTGTGTGTTGTAATGGTTGGATCGATGACTGAGTGTCATTCTGACATGGTAGACCCCTGCCAAGACCAAGCTTGACACAGCTGACCTTCCACAGTAGTGAAATCACCTCATGGCTGTGTGTTAATCTGTGACATTTTCTGAGCCCATGGTGTGTGTTCTGTGAGCATGACTTCTCTGTGTTCCAAGCCCTTTTTCTACCAAGACTGTTGTCCCTGCAGATGTTCCTGTTTGCGTGGCTTGCTGTGTTGTCAACCTATTTGACTTTGAGTGTCCGGGATGTGGGTGCATGGGAAACATTGAGTCATTATGGTGTCATCCCTGGGTAGGGTTGATATTAGGGTCTGCACCGTGGGCAAACACACATTTGACATATTCTGGATTCCCAGAGTCACATTTGTGCTACCAACGTCAGCGTGTTTTTATTCTGTAATCTGTTTTTGGAAGTTTGGCACTTGTATGTGTGTATGACTGCTCACACTCAGCAGATTCTACCCTTCCCTGTCGGCTGATGGCAATATGTCTTCTTTGTAGGTCTCCTTGAGTGTTTCATTGTTCTGGGACAGTGTTAAATTTCCCTATGTGCCTGATACATTTCACGTTATGCACATGTACTCCATCCTAAACGGTGGGACAACTTTCACCAGGTGTAATGACTAGCTATGCGTATTGTGTTTGTAAAACACAGATCCCACCACCACCCCTGGGATTGTCATGGGTGCATGTGCAATGTCACCAGTCAATGTAGGCTTAGCTGATGCACATTGCTGCTTATCAAGGTGTGTGGTGTTTAGACTGGCCAAATGTGACTTGTCTCTTGGCAAGGCCCCTACCTCCATTGTGGCCTTACATTACAGGCCATGCCCTGTGAGTAATGTTTGGGTATGTGTGATGAAAGTTGTTCTGTCAAGACACGTGACACAGTGCGCAAGAGTGAGTGTGCTCCGAAGTATGGGCCACATCCTCATTTATCATCACAGAGGGTCATCAGACAGGATACTGTCACCACAGTGTAGTGGCCTTGAGGGTACTGCGGTAGAGAGTCAGTCTCTTTATGTATTGTTTGTTGTTCCACCAAGCTTGTTTCACATCTGACTGTTGTGAACCCGCTCATCAAACAATGCCTGATTGCCCACATTCAGTAACACAATTCTGGAGATACTTCTGGATTTTACTCAACACACATATGTCTCAGTGGAGTTCAGCCCCCCATCCTGTGTGTTGGCATAGCCTAGAGACACTTCCACACACACACACATGTTGTGTTTGTTCTGCAGTTTGTGGCTGGCTGGTTGTCTTGGTGCATCTTCACCCATGTATTTATACTGGCTTTGAGGGGCATTGAGTGGATGTTTGTTTGAGGTTTTTTATCTACTGGCCCTGGGACTCCTACATCTTCAGTCTGCACATTCATCATGTTTACAATTTGCCATTGCTGCCACAGTGTGGAACAGGATCTCGTAAAAACAGTGGTTTCCGAAGGATTCCTTTGTATGTGTGTCTGTTTGTGAACATATGTGTGTTTATGCATTTTGATGGTCACTTCTTACATTGTCCAATTGAACATTGGTGGCAGTGTTAGCCCCAAATGGCAATGATTGGCTGCACATGGCTGAGGGTATTTTTTTAAGCACAACAATGTTTGCCTCAACAGATCTGTGTTTGTTTGGCACACAACCACTACTTTGTCACTACATTGCTTGTGGTTTTAGGCCCAATGATCATACATGATTGTTTGCACATGCTGTTATTTTGCACCCCGCACTCACCTTTTGGTCACTGCAGTGATGGGGGGGTTAGACCCCATTTCCCCAATGTGCCTGACAATGCTGGGGGTTTGAACCCCAACCTTACCCTTTGATCACTGCAGTGATGGGGGGGTTAGACCCCATTTCTCCAATGTGCCTGACAATGCTGGGGCTTTGAACCTCACACTCACCTTTTGGTCACTGCAGTGATGGGGGGCTTAGACCCCATTTCCCCAATGTGCCTGACAATGCTGGGGCTTTGAACCCCACACTCACCTTTTGGTCACTGCAGTGAGGGGGGGGGTTATACCTCATGTCCCCTATGTGCCTGACAATCCTGGGGTTTGGAACCCCACTCACATTTTGGTCACTACAGTGATGGGGGTTTCTGTAATTTTTTCATTTATGTGTCACTATTGCAGGCAGTTTTCACACAAAGCACAATCTTGGCATGACAGTAGTGGGGGAGTGTTCAGCCTCCTGCCCCTATGGGGTGGACAATGCTGGTAAGGATAGACATCTACCCCCTATGGGGTGGACATTGCTGGAGGGAATAGACATCCACCCCCTATGGGGTGGACAATGCTGGTAAGGATAGACATCCACCCCCTATGGGGTGGACATTGCTGGTGGGGATAGACATCCACCCCTATGGGGTGGACAATGCTGGTAAGGATAGACATCCACCACCTATGGGGTGGACATTGCTGGTGGGGATAGATATCCACCCCCTATGGGGTGGACAATGCTGGTAAGGATAGACATCCACCCCCTATGGGGTGGACAGTGCTGGTGGGGATAGACATCCACCCACTATGGGTGTGTTGCCTTTCGCGGGATTGTGCCATTTTTGTGTGTGGTAGGTGTCTGACTTACCGTCTGTGATGAACGCTTTGGTTCCAGTTGTTGGTTCGACCATAGGCGTACAGTATAGGGATGACATGTGCGATCGGATACATGGCTGCTTCGTCTCGTACGCGGTGATCGTGTTGTGGTGCGAATCGGAGCTAAAATACAGCTCTTCCAGATGCTGTGACGTGCTGGAGGTGGCGACCTGTTCGGCGCGTCGGAAGTACGCATCGCACTTGCCCGGCCGGAATCTGCTTTAGAAATGCCTCCCGATGAGTCCATTCAGGCCCGTCACCGCCAGCCATGCGGTGGCGGTCCTTCCGCAATCGTACCGCGATATTCCCCCTGCCACATTACGATGGCGGAGGGAATGGTGCTCGGAGCGTGGTGGACGCAAAGAACGTCCGCCACTGGTCTGCCAAAAGCAATCACACAGATTGCCTGGCAGACGGTCCAGAGAGCATTAAATGGTGGAGGTGTCTAGCAGGCACCGTCCACCAAATCATGATGCTGGCTACAGCTGGCCTTTCCATGGCGGCGATACCGCCATGGAAAGGCTGGTGGGGATTAGTTACGGGGGCCCGTTGCGGGCCCCCCTTGTGTTGGGGGGAGGTGTGGGTGCACTGGGGGTACCCATGGTACCCCCCTACATTTCACAGCACAACGTGGCAGGCACCGTGTGAGCCCTGCCACGTAGTGCAGTGAAATGCATATCCTGCCTTTTGGCATCGCGGCGGGTGCTGCATTTAGCAGCACCCGCCGCAATGTTAAATGGCAGGATGCGACCGCCATGGTGGCGGTCGCATCCTGAGTTGGTGTGCGGGACCACCGCATGTATGGCGTACGGTCCCGGTCTCCACTAGGATGGCAGATGGACTCCAGTCCGTCCGCCATCCTAATGACCCCCTAAGTCCTATACTTGACTATTTTGAGGATACCTGGGTGGGAAGGCTACACAGATCTGGACACAGAAGGCAACCTAAATACCACATTCCATGGTGGAATGTATATAACAGTACCCTAAACAAACAAGCTAAAACTAACAATGCTGTTGAAGGATGGCATAATGCCTTCCAAGCAACAACAGGGAGAACTCCACCAACTCTACATAAACTATTACTATCTATCCAAAAAGAACAGAGCTACCAACAACTAAGAATGGAGCAGTCTGTAACACAAATAGGCCCAAAACTTACCAAACAAACTAGACAAATGTTTGAATACTTACAATACAAAGTAAGACTATATCCAACAACTAAAGGCCTAGAATACCTAGAATTAATAGCCAAATCCCTACTGTAACTAAAAAATACATCTAAATAACTTAAAACTCATTACCAAAATCGAAATAAATAAATAAATATAATTTTTATATATATTTTTTTTTATTATTTTGTCAAATATATTAATTAATATACAAAAAATATATTGACATAATAATTATATTTCATAAAATATAAATCACAATAACAATGTCTTTTTAAAACATTTCCCACCCACATTAAATAATTTTAAATTACTTACTGTTTCGGTAGCTGAAGAAACGAAATCCCAACTGCCATAAATAAATCCATGTTTGTCATAATCCCAATAAGCATTAAAAATCCCCCCAAAAAATGGAAAAATCCAACTGTTTAAAAAGTAATCCACCGGAAATAAATCCACAGACGATAAACCATAAAAATCCCCAAAAACGTATTTAAAAAAGAATCGCTCCATGAAAACTCGAAAAATTAAGGAAGTGTAAAATAAATATTCGTTTTCTAAAACTAATACACACTTCCTTAACTAAAAAAGCGTAATCTTCTCCCAACTGGAACTCCCAATCGACAAAACCTGTAAAGAAACAAAACGATCCCACCCACACAACTATACACATAAATTATAACAAAATACTAATAAAGATATTACTAACACCATAGTTTAAACACAATTTCACATATCTACATAATTCTAACATCGACCGATTAACAAACTAACGACATATCGCTAACACATAACTAAACCATACAACTCACCAAAACTTTAAAAACCTAACACTACACACACTCCCTAGTACTTAACTACCTTCAAATTAAAGTAAAATTAAACTTTAAATAAAGAAAATTAAACTTACCTGACCCGATGCGACGTAGCTTCCAACCGCGAGCTTCTCCCCTCAGAAATGACCCACAACAAACTCGAGCGGTTACAAAATACAATTCAGAAACAAATATGGCTGCTTTAAACATTAAAGATTTATCTATTTCTTTAATAAAGTGATAGAACATTATAAATACATTGCTGTATATTTTTGTAAAAATACTACAAATTAATACTTATGTATTAAAAATATTTTCTTATTTTTTTGTAATGTAAAATTATAATAATAAATATTAATAAACATTTAATAATTATTATTAGAATTCTATAAATATGCATTTCCTATCCAATGTATATTAAAAATCTGTACTATTTGAAATGAATGTTAATTTTTTTTATTAATGTAATAAAAAATGTTTGTATTAAAAAATTACATGTAATAATTAATATTATTTATATTTCAAATATAAATAATATTACTTAAAATATAACAATATATGTTTAAAAAATGTAAAACATGTCAAAAAAGTGTTTGTAATAAAAACATGTAAAAACATACATATTAATAAAAAAATGACACTATGGGGCTGATTCCGATCTCGCTGGGAAAGCCCTACGGCCGACTGGTGCCCGTAGAGCTTCCCGACTGACTCGTGCTCAGGGGCTCCGACCGCCCGAGTACAATGCGAACAAGTGCTGACGGACACGGGTCGCTCGGAGCCCCATTGAAGTCAATGGGAGCCTGTTGTACGACGCGTACATAGGCTCCCATGGACGAAAAAGGTATGTTGCGCACAAGGGCGCCCCCTGTAGTGGGGACGCGTCTGTGCCACCCGCACCATACATGCATGTGTAGGGGGGATCCTTCGGTCCCCCCCTGTGATCGACTTGTAAGGCTACGGGTGAAGGGGGGTCCGGCGCGGACCCCCGAAGTCCGCTTCCCGGAGCGTTGACGTGTTGGAGGCTCCGACTCGATCCGGCTGTCCGAATCGTGCATCGTAAGGGCTCGGTCGGAAATTGCCTCCATTGCACGGCACGGTTTGCTTACGGACGAGAAGTACGGAGCGGTTCGGACCCGGAAATGACTCGGTCGGCGATTTCGCGTTTCTCGCATCATACTTGCTCGCTCGTACAGCTGTACGCGTCGGTCGGAAAACACGCGTACGGCTCGTACTTTTTCCACCCGGATCGCGTTCGGAGCCCTTCCGAGCGAGATCGGAATCGGCCCCTATATGTAAGAATGTAATAAATATTTACAATACATGTTAATAATGTATAACTGTTATTAAAAATGATTTTCTTTCTATAAAATGTTTATACAGCAATGTAAAAGCGACATCATTTTATGTTAAAAAATGTACATAACTGTAATAAAAAGTTTAATAATGTTTAAAACTATGTTTACAAAAATATATATGAAAGTATACATATGTACAAAATATATAATATCTGGAAAATAAAGATTGTATTTTTTCTCTCTATGTCTAACAATATATAGTAATTATACTTTTAATAAAATAAAATGTTATTTATTTTCATGAATAAATGTTTGAAAATAAAGAAAGATACCAATAAAAAAATAACGTTTCATCATTTTTTTTTTTAACTTTGTATATGTAATAAAATATGGATATTACATCAATATACTTTATAAAAAAAATTCTATAAATATTTATAATATTTTTTTAGTAATACAAGCTCTATTATTATTTTTAAACATTCCCACTGTAGACTACATTAATTCTCACAAATTACAAAACTGTAAACATATATATTTTACTATTCCTAATCTAATTTATATTAAGTCAGGGAAGGTGCTGGACACTAAACATATATAATTTACAATTCCCACTCCAAACTACATTAACTATGAGAAGGTGCTGGACACTAAACATATATAACTTACTATTCCCACTCCAAACTATAATAACTCTGGGAAGGTGCTGGACATAATGGGGTCGATTCCGATTCGGGCCGGAAAAAGCACCGACCGACTCGGATCCGGAAAAAATACCGACCGACACGTACCCGTGGCGCACGACACGCCAAGTACGATGCAAGGCGCGAAAAATCCGACCGACACGTACCGAAACAAAGTCGACCGACCGAGCCGCACGGAAAGCAGCAATCCGGCCGGAAAAACACGCGAATCCAACCGACCGACACGCACCCGGAACAAATCCGACCGAAAGCGTACACGCGAACTCCAAACCGCAAAGTACGATGCAAGGCGCGAAAACAACGAGCGAGTCGGACGGAGGCCAAGCCGTACGACCGACACGCATACAAAACCGAGCCGAAGCAACACAATACACCGCGACCGACGCGTACGCAGCATAGAAAACTGCACAAACACAGCGTGAGCAGAAACGGAGAACACCGTACGAGACCAATGCAGGGTCCGACTCGGTCACAAGAACGTTTCCAACATACACAAACAGCACAAAGGAAAAATCACCCAAAAAAAGGCCAAACAAGCAATTACCAAGCCAATAAATACTGGGGGTGGGGACAGAGAACAAAGACACACCCACAACTCCACCTATATAAAGGACACAAATCACTACCATGAGCCTTTGCAAATGCCATTCCACTGCCAGCACCCAAGAGAAAGCAACCACACACCCACAGCTCATCCCTCACACAAGCCACACACCATCAGCACACCAACAAATACCTACCTCACATACACCCAGCAAAACACACACTCACACACCCTCACCTGCACACCAACACACACATCACCCACCATCACCACCCATCACCATGCCCCCCAAGAAGAATCCCAAGTTCCTAGATAGTGAATTGGAAGTCATGGTAGACGAGATCCTCAGGGTGGAGCCACAGATGTTTGGCTCATTGGTCCAACAGACCCCCATGTCGCAGAAAACCAAGATGTGGGAGAGGATCATCAACAGGGTGAATGCCCAATCACCATGTCGGCGCACAAAGACCGACATCCAGAACAGGTGGTATGACGTGCGCAGGAGGGTACGGAAAATGCTGAAGCAAGACTACATCAACAGCCAACACACCGGCAGTGGCCCTCCTGCCAAGCCAATATACCTCAGGCCCTGGGAGGAGAAGGTGCGGGCCATCCTTCCACCAGTGAGCGTATATGGACTAGAGGACATCCCAGAGCCTGGTGAGTACACAACAAATGTACACAATATACTGCCACAAAACACACACACATCACTGTCAAGGGGAGAGTCAAACCATGCACTCATAGCAATTACACAGCAACCAGAACAGAATCATCCCAAAATGTGTATGTCAGTCAGATAAACACAACACATGCCATCAAAAAAGTCACATCCAACTGTGCCATCACATGTACAAACAACTACAACTACAGCTAGGCAGTGGCACAAATAGAACTAACAAACACATCCATACATGTAGCCACCACAACAACACCAACACACAGTGAAGAACACTCAAAGGAAGGAATTCTGTGTATGCTGGCCAAGTCAGTGTAGCCAATAGCATCATGGGAGTCGCAGTCACACATATTGCCCCCCCACAACTGCCCCATCAACACCACCATGAACCATGCGCACATCACAGGGAGTGGAGAAGGACTCACAAGATGGCTGACACTGGCTACTGCTGTGGGGAGCACAAGGCCCTGCTGGCAACTGTGCACCAACAAACAGCAGGACACCACTGACTGACATCCTGAGAGACAACTCCCACTGCCTGCAATGCAAGCACGTTCCATGGTGGGATATCTGGCTAGCTGGGTGGGAAGGAGGACTTGCAGCACTGACCATAGTCACAAGCACCTCCCCTCACACACACCCCAACACAAACTCCACAGAACACACCTGGTAGAATGCAATGCCCCCATCCTAACACAAGATCCCACAAAGAACCACCACCCTGGGTTATGTTGTGTGAAGCACAGGGACACTCTTGGGACTTTTAGCCAAACAACTGCCAGGACAACACTCCCAGCCATCCTGTCAGCACAGCCAGCCCACCCCACAGGGAAGCAGAGTCAAAAGGAAGGAAGCATGGGCATGCTGGGAAGGGGGATGGAGGCAATAGCATGATGGGAGTCGTAGTCACTGATATTGGTCACCCCCACAACTGTCCCATCAACACCACCCTGAACCATGCTCACATCACAGGGAGTGGAGAAGGACTCACAAGATGGCTGACACTGGCTACTGCTGTGGGGAGCACAAGGCCCTGCTGGCAAATGTGCACCAACAAACAGCAGGACACCACTGACTGACATCCTAAGAGACAACTTCAACTCCCTGCAATGCAAGCACGTTCCATGGTGGGATATCTGGCTCGCTGGGTGGGAAGGGGGACTTGCAGCACTGACTATAGTCACAAGCACCTCCCCTCACACCCCCCCCCCCAACACAAACTCCACAGTACCCACCTGGTAGAATGCAATGCCCTCCATCCTAACACAAGATCCCACAAAGAACCACCACCCTGGGTCATGTTGTGTGAAGCACAGGGACACTCTTGGGACTCTTAGCCAAACAACTGCCAGGACAACACTCCCAGCCATCCTGTCAGCACAGCCACCCCACCCCACAGGGAAGCAGAATCAAAAGGAAGGAAGCATGGGCATGCTGGGAAGGGGGTGGAGGCAATAGCATGATGGGAGTCGTAGTCACTGATATTGGTCACCCCCACAACTGTCCCATCAACACCACCCTGAACCATGCTCACATCACAGGGAGTGGAGAAGGACTCACAAGATGGCTGACACTGGCTACTGCTGTGGGGAGCACAAGGCCCTGCTGGCAAATGTGCACCAACAAACAGCAGGACACCACTGACTGACATCCTGAGAGACAACTTCCATTCCCTGCAATGCAAGCACGTTCCATGGTGGGATATCTGGCTGGCTGGGTGGGAAGGGGGACTTGCAGCACTGACTATAGTCACAAGCACCTCCCCTCACACCCCCCCAACACAAACTCCACAGTACCCACCTGGTAGAATGCAATGCCCTCCATCCTAACACAAGATCCCACAAAGAACCACCACCCTGGGTTATGTTGTGTGAAGCACAGGGACACTCTTGGGACTCTTAGCCAAACAACTGTCAGGACAACACTCCCAGCCATCCTGTCAGCACAGCCAGCCCACCCCACAGGGAAGCAGAGTCAAAGGAAGGAAGCATGGGCATGCTGGGAAGGGGGAGGAGGCAATAGCATGATGGGAGTCGTAGTCACAGCTCTACATCCCCCACCACATGGCCCAGCAAGCTCACACTCACGCATGCACATCCCACAGAGAGTGGAAAGGCCCATCAAAGATGTCTGACACTGTTGCTGTGTCGTGGGGAGCACAAGGGCATGCTGGGTACTGCACACCAACCAACAGCAGGACACCACTGTCAGCCATCTTGCCATTGCTCTCACACCCACACACACTGAACTCCACACAAAAGCAAGTAAGTATGGGAATGCTGGGAAGTGGGGTGGAGGCAATGGCATGATGGGAGTCGTAGTCACAGACATAGCTCACCCCCACAACTGTCCCATCAACACCACCCTGGACCATGCTCACATCACAGGGAGTGGAGAAGGACTCACAAGATGGCTGACACTGGCTACTGCTGTGGGGAGCACAAGGCCCTGCTGCCAACTGTGCACCAACAAACAGCAGGACACCACTGACTGACATCCTGAGAGACAACTTACACTCCCTGCAACGCAAGCACGTTCCATGGTGGGATAACTGACTGGCTGGGTGGGTGGGAAGGAGGTCCAGCTGCCAACCAAACACAACCAATGCAGACCATGTTCACACCCCAGAAAATACATAGAAATGCCCAAATAATGCAGGACAATGTGCCACACCAATATCAACCCCTGACTGTGACGACTCAGGACAATGCAATGTACAGGCCCGCACCCAGAGGCACAGTCACAACTGTCATGTGTGTCAACCATTGATGCCTGCAGAAACTTGACATACATTGTTTGTGTCTCCCAAAAACAGGTGATGATGGGGACACAGCAGCAGACGCTGAGGAGTCCCAGTCCCAGGCTCAAGAGGATGCCGAGCTCACTGGCGTCGTACAGCCTCTGTCCTCCTCGGACGATGAAGAACAACCTGGCACATCCGGTGCAAGTCAACATGCAGCACCAGCAGGACCACCAGCTGCAGCACCAGCAGGACACCCAGCTGCACCCCCTGCACCCACCCCTACAACGACTGTCACCACGAATACCATCCCTGCCGACATGGACAGAATAAGGAGCAACACCAGCACAGTGACCCTGGACCAACCTGGGGCCATGGACACCACCACCACCACCAACCCCCAAGGTGGACCAGGGTTATCTGTGCGTGCCACTGCACACACTGCACATGTCAGCAGGGGTGGTGGGAGGGGTGGGAGACAGAGGTCGCTGCTTGCAGACGTTGCTGGTGTGCATGATGACCCACAACTGGTACGCATAGCTGATGCGTACCAGTCCAGACCGGAGAGCTCAGCCAGGTAGTGGGGCTCCTCAGAGACATTAAACAGCAGCAGGCTGCCCATCATGCCCGCTTGGACTCCCACATGTCCCACGTGGAGTCACACATGTCCCGTGTGGACTCACACATGTCCCGCGTGGAGTCCAAGTGGGATGCACTGCATGAGATGACGGCGGTGCACAGGGACATTTTACAATGCCTCCGCCAGATGAACAGCAACCAGTCCACACCTCCCTGTGTGCCAACAACATCTGGTGCTGAACAAACTGCAACTGCCACAGGGAGGGAGGAGGACTCTGGCGGAGAGTCCCCTGCACCGCAGCAGCCTGCACTTGAGGGCCCCCCCAAGAAGAGGGGTCGTCCGAGGAGGGAAAAGTGAGAGGCCGATGGCCAAGCGCAACTCCCAGGAAGCCTGAACCTGTTCTGGATGTTCGCCTTTGTGCACAGACTGTTCACCCTGTTGACGGCAACACTACTCCCACACATTGCATGGGGAGTACAAGTTGGACCAATGTGTCAGACAACTGTGGCCCCGATACTGGGGATCCTGTCTACCCGGACTTTCAATTCACCTAGGAACTTGGGATTGCAAGATTCATGTACAGCACAACCCATCCTATGCACTATTAACACAAATGTATCACAATAAACACACTAATACACCATACTTGCCTCTGTCGTGATTCCAACATGGGTGCTGTTATGGGGATGATGAACTGCAAAATTACACTGTGTATGCGAACTGCAACAGCAAGGACAACACAGGCATGTGAGTACAGGAAACGTGACACACATGAGGGAGACACACCACCAGGGCTACACGACACATACACACCTAGGCCATCTGACTCATTGCCTACACTGATGTTGCCAGGGAAGACGGTTGCAATGCACAGACACCACACCCATTCCCAGTTGTAGTCAAGTAGCCCACAGGTGCAGTATGCAAATGGCAGTCAAATATGTGACCACAGACAACGCACATCACAAAGTGAAGCACAGGTTTATTACACAGTTGCAACATGCCGTAACCACTACAGATGCAAGGTAACCCCACCTGGCAGCGGGCACACAGTCAACAACTGTAGACGGAAGGAAGTCCATGGGTGTGGCGCACATCACCTGTAGGGACACAACAGCTACCAGCCTGGATGTGCAATCACGTCGTCGGTGGACACAGTTGACCAAACGAATCTGAAAGTACCCTGTGAAGGACAGAAATGACACACAGTCAAAAGCAATGGAGTACAGGACAGAACAGCAAAACACATGCACAATTTACAAGATACCCACCCAGAACCAAGTTAGCATGTCAACACTGTTGGGGAGTACAGCCCACCTGTCACCACACATCGCAACACACATCCAGTCAAGTGGCCCATGGACACACTCCCACAGCACCAGAGCACCACCCACACATCATGCCAACTCACATCATTGACATGACACCTCAGGATACTCACATTCAGCTAAAGAAGTTGGTGATGAGCTGTGTGCGGACATCACCATCACCATCATCATCATCATCATCGTCACTGGCATCGTGGTCCAGGCCAGGATCCTCCACAGGTGGCGGATGTTGGTCATTGTCATCCTGGATGAGAGGCAACTCCTTCCGCACTGCCAGATTGTGGAGCATGCAGCAGACGATGATAATCTTGCACACTTTCGCAGGGGCATATGGGAGGGACCCTCCGGTCTTGTCCAGGCAGCGGAAGCGGCTCTTCAGGAGACCAAAGGTCCGCTCAATCACTCTCCTGGTCCGACCATGTGCCTCATTGTAGCGCATCTGGGCAGGTGTCACAGGGTTCCTGAGGGGTGTCAGCAACCACGGCATGTTGGGGTATCCCGAGTCACCTACGGACAGACAAGTGCACATTAGCTGACTTGGAAAAGTGGGCGGAATACTACAGATCAGATCACACACAATGGCACAAAGTCAGTACACACCGACAAGCCAGGCACGCTGGTTCTGCATCTGTGCCATCATCCTGGGGATGCGACTACTCCTCATCACAAAGGCATCGTGTGCTGAACCAGGGAAACGGGCACACACGTGTGTGATGGTCATGTCTGCAAGACACACCACCAGTGCATTGACCGAGTGGTAGTGCTTGCGGTTCCTGTAGGCCTGCTCCTGGGCCTGTGGTGGTACCAAAGCCACATGTGTCCCATCAATGGAGCCAATTACATGCAGCATCCTCCCCAGGGCATAAAAGTCACTCTTCACGTCAGTGAGTCGTCGCAGTCTAGGGAAATAGATGTACCGGTTCAGGAAGAGCAACATTGCCGCCAAAACATCGCGGAGCACACGGCTGAACATGGTCTGTGACATCCCACCAGCAGTCGCCACAGTATGTTGGAAGGTACCAGTGGCAAAGAAGTGTAGGGCTGCCATCACCTTCACCTTGGGGGTCAGCGCTGTAGGATACGGCCGGCCAGGCTGCAAATGTGGGGACAACTGCACTGCCAAATCCTCAATCAGCTGCCTGGTGAAGCGGTACCGTCGGATGCTGTCCCGTTCCACCATTGTTGCCAGGTCTGGGAATGGCCGATGGACAGCAGGAGCCCTGCAGTGCAGAGGAGAAGTAAGCAAGATTGTCAGTCACCCCACATATGCGGCATTGAACACACTCAAGATCCCAACATACATCATTATGAGGCACAACTACATGAAGTGTGCAGTACCGGAAGGACATGTATGGTACATACATGGCCAACATCTGTCAACACGGTCCAACAGGTGGCATCAATTAGTCCCAGGTTGGCCCATTGGATATCATGAGGCCATGTCACAGTTCCCATCTCCTGCTGCCGTGTCACAATAACCCCCCACAGGGACATGTGAGGACAGATGTGCCCCAGGCACCACAGCTCAACGACAGGTACATTCCCAGGGACCCTGTAATGCCACATGGACACTGGCATTACATGGAGTATCATGTATACACCACAGCAAAACAACCATGACCCCCACAGGTAGTGGCCCCACTTGCCACCGCAGGACAGACATGGACGTCTGTGACACACACGCACAACATCAGAGTCCATGCACACACAACGTGGATGTGGAGACTGTCTCCCATTGTGCACATGAAATCAGAGACATTGTAAACACCACATGCACAAAGACTGTGGAGGACCATCACTATTGTGCCACTGGGACACCCTGGCTCAAACATACCGTCCCACATGGGACTCACGGGGTATGTGACATGACATACACATACACCACTGTGAAATGTGACCATGGCACATGCACAGATATGAACAGTTGCACATCACAGTGGTCACGTACACGTAACACCCAGGATCCTGTCCCCATGAACACGTGCACAGCCTGGGGGTGGCTGCCCACAGGTGACACCCACAGGACAACATGTACACCAACATACACACAATAGGAAATGCAGCCTTACATGCCTTATGATAAAGTTTGGACAGGCTGTCGTGATGTAGGTGTGCCCCTCACTCCCTGGGAGCTATCTGTGGCTGGCATATGTCCATCTGAGACAGGCATGCTGACATATGCCAGTCACATGTACAGTGATGCGTTGAACAGCAATGGACCGATCGGTGCCTCCGGCCGGCCTATTGCTTTCAATGTGTGCGGGTACGCGTTGTACCCCTGTGCGCGTTGAACAGCAATGGACCGATCGGTGCCTCCGGCCGGCCCATTGCTTTCAATGTGTGCGGGTACGCGTTGTACCCCTGTGCGCGTTGAACAGCAATGGACCGATCGGTGCCTCCGGCCGGCCCATTGCTTTCAATGTGTGCGGGTACGCGTTGTACCCCTGGGCGCGTTGAACAGCAATGGACCGATCGGTGCCTCCGGCCGGCCCATTGCTTTCAATGTGTGCGGGTACGCGTTGTACCCCTGTGCGCGTTGAACTGCAATGGACCGATCGGTGCCTCCGGCCGGACCATTGCTTTCAATGTGTGCGGGTATGCGTTGTACCCCTGTGCGCGTTGAACAGCAATGGACCGATCGGTGCCTCCGGCCGGCCCATTGCTTTCAATGTGTGCGGGTACGCGTTGTACCCCTGTGCGCGTTGAACAGCAATGGACCGATCGGTGCCTCCGGCCGGCCCATTGCTTTCAATGTGTGCGGGTACGCGTTGTACCCCTGTGCGCGTTGTACCGCAATGGACCGATCGGTGCGCACCCATTGACAATGGGCTTGCTTAGCAACGGACGCGTTTTCGAATTTCAAACGAGTCGGTTGCTGGAAAATCAGTTGGTCACCCACAACAATGTTGCAAAATCATGTATGTCATGAAGTTGAAGATTTGAAGGATGCTGTGGGCGTGTTTTGGTGCTGCTATTCCATGGATTGGCCAGATTCAGAAGATGCAAACGACTTGGACCTATCACTTTGGACACAAGGGACAGTATCTGCCTCTCCAGCACATATATATTGCTGGCTGTTCCCCTGAGAGCCCACTTGCCTGCACTACATGCTCTAAGACGACATCTGCCACTGCACTGCTGCTGTCTCTGCCCCTCTGGACCCTGCAATGGCACGTACTGTGGAGAGAGCCCCAGCCTTCAGCCTTGAAGAGAACCAGGCCCTGCTGGACAGCCTACTTTCACAGTACAGCAAGCTGTATGGGACACCAGGGGAGCAGGTGAGTGTTCTGTGCACTGCCTTTCTGAATGTGCATTTTGTCTGACTAGCAAGGCTGAGAGTCTGCACGCCACTGGCTAGCAGGCTCACTGAGTAGTTGTCACCCCCCATAGTGTGTAGTGACTTGCACTGGACAGGTATGGTGCAGTGACAGTGCATTTGAACATGGTTTTACTTCCCATGCAATGATACCATGTAGTGACGTCTGGCAAACTGTCCATGGTCAGCTTTGCACTGCCTGTGTACATCATGTGCCCCTGTGATTGAGACATGTATATACAACTGTGTCATGCACGGATATGTTGCATGTGTGGTAATGGCCTTTTCACTTTGTCATCCTCACAGGTTAATGCCCATCGGAAGCAGGAAATCTGGAAGGACATCGTCCGGGCTGTCCGGTCCGTGGGGGTCTACAAGCGCCGGATCCGCAACTGCCAGAAGAGGTGGCAGGACCTTCGGGGCTGGACCCGGAGGATTGCACGGGTCAGCTGAAGCTGTCGCCTCCTCGCAGGAGGGGCGGAACACGGACCCTGACCCCCCACATGCTCCAGATCCTGGCGGTGGTCTTTCCAGACCTGGATGGGCAGCTGAAGGCCAGCCAGCAGCAAGGAGGGGTGAGTCAAAGACTGCACTGTGAACTCTGTATTACATGCTTTGTGCCCTCCTCTGGCCTGGTTCAACTGCCACAGTGCAGCAGTCATGTTGTCCAGGAGCCATGTCCCTCTATTGTGCACTGCCCACTGCTCATCTGATACCCAGGTGTGGCCCTTACAGTCAGGGAATTGTGTCACTTGGGACTGTGTCCTTGCAGTTTGCTTCACTAAAGGTGGGGGACAGCATCTGTTTCCCTAACTCTGTTGTGGGCATCATGGGTGGGTCCATTGTTCACACAACGCCTGGGTTTGGACCTGTGATCTGCGTGTTGCTTTGATATGCGGTCCACTTGCTGAGCTGAGCCACCACATGTGCCTGGGGTATGTGGCACACGCCCATGCAGCGGGTGGGAACAATGTTTGTGCCCCAGGAGTGTGCAGATTACGTGTGTCACACATACATAGCCAGCTATCCACTGTCCAGGGCACATCCCTCATTCATGTGGAGCAGGACAGTCATGCCTACTCCAGGCCATGCAATGCACTCTGTACTCCCACTCCTGTGTATCAGCTGACACATTGTGCACAGTGATTTGACCCCTCCGGTGTCTGCCTCTGTGTCAGTGTGCTGTGGATTAGTTGCCAGGACTGCTGGGGTGTTTCTTGGTAGGGGCTCAGCATGCCCCTGGAGATGTGACCATAGGAGACGATACTTGTGTGTCACATAGGTGTTTGATCAGCTGCCCGTGCAGACTGGGGTATGCGAATGTGATGTTCAGGCAGCTGTTCCCCATTCACAGCAAACTTTGTTGATGGACTGGCCATTGGCCTTTGTTTATGTTCTACCGGACTTCTACTTTTAATGCCACATATGCTGAATAAAGCAACTTTCTGTTCTCTAGTGCTTTTGCTTCTGATGTACATGATGTTGATGATGCTAACAATGCCCTTGCTGCAGTGATGGTGATATTTGGTCTCATGAAAATGAAGTGTTACTGTGCAGGAACCCATGTGGTCCAGGGGTTATGTGTCCTATCCTGTGGTGTATCCATGTCATCCATAGCAGCATCTGAGGGTGTCATGTGTTCAGTATTTGGCAATGAGATTTCCTACTTAGATTGGCAACTTCACATCTGTGGCTTCCACCCCTGCACATCTGTTGTGCCTGCCATTGTTCTATTCGTCTACTTCCCTGACCGTGTGGCCATCTCCAGTGAACATGCAGGTTTGGGCATCAATGGGGAAGGACTCATCTGTGTTGTCAGTGCAACATTGCTATACAAGTGTGTTGGATCTGTGCTGATGATTCCGTTGGCACTTCCATGACCAGGCTGATGGGACGGGAGCCCTCATTTGTTGCTAATTGTTGATTGTGTGTCCCATTGCTGCCATGGTATGGTATCTGTTCGCCTCACATCTGCAGTCTCCACAGGGTATCTGCATGTGTGTGCCCATTGGTGCAAATATGTGGGTCTGCATTCGGATGGTCACTTCTGTCATTGTGTCATTGATGATTGTTGACGGTGTCAGCCCCCATGGGTGTTGTTTGTCTGCACATGGCCAAAGTTATGTCTTATTTGCACTGCAGGATTTGGCTCCCCCAATTTATGTTGCAATGGGACACATACACTACTTTGCCACTGATGTGTTTGTTGTTCTGTGACCAGGAATCATCCATGCAGTTTAGCAGTTGCACCTCTTACTTTGTCAACACTTGCCTTTTGGTCACTGTGATGATGGGGTTTGGACCCCATTGCCACAATGTTCAAGATGTGCTGCAGCTATGGACCCCACACTTGCCTTTTGGTCACTGTGATGATGGGGGTTTGGACCCCATTGCCACAATGTTCGAAATGTGCTTCAGCTATGGACCCCACACTTACATTTTGGTCACTGTGATGATGGGGGTTTGGACCCCATTGCCACAATGTTCGAAATGTGCTTCAGCTATGGACCCTACACTTACATTTTGGTCACTGTGATGATGGGGGTTTGGACCCCATTGCCACAATGTTCAAAATGTGCTTCAGCTATGGACCCCACACTTACCTTTTGGTCACTGTGATGATGGGGGTTTGGACCCCATTGCCACATTGTTCAAAGTGTGCTTCAGCTATGGACCCCACACTTACATTTTGGTCACTGTGATGATGGGGGTTTGGACCCCATTGCCACAATGTTCGAAATGTGCTTCAGCTATGGACCCCACACTTACCTTTTGGTCACTGTGATGATGGGGGTTTGGACCCCATTGCCACAATGTTCAAGATGTGCTGCAGCTATGGACCCCACACTTACATTTTGGTCACTGTGATGATGGGGGTTTGGACCCCATTGCCACAATGTTCGAAATGTGCTTCAGCTATGGACCCCACACTTACATTTTGGTCACTGTGATGATGGGGGTTTGGACCCCATTGCCACAATGTTCAAAATGTGCTTCAGATATGGACCCCACACTTACCTTTTGGTCACTGTGATGATGGGGGTTTGGACCCCATTGCCACATTGTTCAAAGTGTGCTTCAGCTATGGACCCCACACTTACATTTTGGTCACTGTGATGATGGGGGTTTGGACCCCATTGCCACAATGTTCGAAATGTGCTTCAGCTATGGACCCCACACTTACCTTTTGGTCACTGTGATGATGGGGGTTTGGACCCCATTGCCACAATGTTCAAGATGTGCTGCAGCTATGGACCCCACACTTACCTTTTGGTCACTGTGATGATGGGGGTTTGGACCCCATTGCCACAATGGTCATGGCCTGCTTGCATTGTGGGTGCCACACACATATATGTGTGGCACATGTGCTAGGGGGTCACATTGTATGTTCAAAGTCATGTTCGGTGTTGTAGGCATTTGACACAGTCTACACACGCTTGTCATGGTGTTGGGGGATGTCTTCTTCTTGCATTCCCTAGGTTGTGGTGTGCTGGTTGTGTCATGCATTGTCCATCCTATGAGTGGGGGTGGTAGTAGTGGTAGGCATCCAGCCCCCCTGGCTAAGGGTGGTGGTAGGCATCCAGCCCCCCTGGGTGAGGGTGGTAGTAGTGGTAGGCATCCTGCCCCCTGGGTAAGGGTGGTAGTAGTGGTAGGCATCCTGCCCCCCTGGGTAAGGGTGGTAGTAGTGGTAGGCATCCTGCCCCCCTGGCTAAGGGTGGTAGTAGTGGTAGGCATCCTGCCCCCCTGGGTGAGGGTGGTAGTAGTGGTAAGCATCCTGCCCCCCTGGCTAAGGGTGGTAGTGGTGGTAGGCATCCTGCCCCCCTGGGTGAGGGTGGTAGTAGTGGTGGGCATCCTGCCCCCTGGGTGAGGGTGGTAGTAGTGGTAGGCATCCTGCCCCCCTGGCTAAGGGTGGTAGTAGTGGTAGGCATCCTGCCCCCCTGGGTGAGGGTGGTAGTAGTGGTGGGCATCCTGCCCCCTGGGTGAGGGTGGTAGTAGTGGTAGGCATCCTGCCCCCCTGGGTGAGGGTGGTAGTAGTGGTGGGCATCCTGCCCCCTGGCTAAGGGTGGTAGTAGTGGTAGGCATCCTGCCCCCCTGGGTGAGGGTGGTAGTAGTGGTAGGCATCCTGCCCCCTGGGTGAGGGTGGTAGTAGTGGTGGGCATCCTGCCCCCTGGCTAAGGGTGGTAGTAGTGGTAGGCATCCTGCCCCCTGGGTGAGGTTGGTAGTAGTGGTAGGCATCCTGCCCCCCTGGGTAAGGGTGGTAGTAGTGGTAGGCATCCTGCCCCCCTGGGTGAGGGTGGTAGTAGTGGTAGGCATCCTGCCCCCCTGGCTAAGGGTGGTAGTAGTGGTAGGCATCCTGCCCCCTGGGTAAGGGTGGTAGTAGTGGTAGGCATCCTGCCCCCCTGGCTTAGGGTGGTAGTAGTGGTAGGCATCCTGCCCCCCTGGGTGAGGGTGGTAGTAGTGGTAAGCATCCTGCCCCCTGGCTAAGGGTGGTAGTAGTGGTAGGCATCCTGCCCCCCTGGGTGAGGGTGGTAGTAGTGGTGGGCATCCTGCCCCCTGGGTGAGGGTGGTAGTAGTGGTAGGCATCCTGCCCCCTGGGTGAGGGTGGTAGTAGTGGTAAGCATCCTGCCCCCTGGCTAAGGGTGGTAGTAGTGGTAGGCATCCTGCCCCCCTGGGTGAGGGTGGTAGTAGTGGTAAGCATCCTGCCCCCTGGCTAAGGGTGGTAGTAGTGGTAGGCATCCTGCCCCCCTGGGTGAGGGTGGTAGTGGTGGTAGGCATCATGCCACCCCTGGGTAGGGGTGGTGGTGCGCATTCAGGCCCCTGTGTGCATATGTGGCATTGGTGATGGGCATCCCGCCCCTAAGGTGCTGCTGTTGCTGGTGTAAGTATATTCTGCATCCCTGTGTGTGTGTGTGATGTGTCGTGTACGTGTTGTATGTGTTTTGTGGTTGGTGTCTGGCTTACCTTCTGCGCCGTACGCGTCCGTGCCTGTTCCGGTAGTAAATGTAGAATATTGGTATGAACGGGACGAAGGGATTCATGGTTGGTTTGTGTCGTTCGTCCTTCTCGTCGCTTCGCGTCGTCCTCGTCGCTTCGCCTCGTCCTCGTCGCTTCGCCTCGTCCTCGTCGCTGCCGTTTTCGTCTCGGAGCCGTGGATCGTGTTGTGGCGCGAATCGGAGCTTATGTGCGCCTCTCCCGGATGCTTTGACGTGCCGTGCGTAGCGACGGGTTCGGCGCGTACGGAAAGCGCATCGTACTTGTCCGGCCGGACGGGGCTGCATTTTTCCTTCCGTGCGACTAGATTCGGCGTTTCCGGATTCACCTCGGTCGGAGAACAGGACCTGGTTTGGGTGAGTACGGCTCGGCCGGATTCTTTGCTGTTGTGCGCATCGTACTTGCTCGTTCGGTGTGCTGTACGGATCGGTCGGGAAACAGGCTTTCGCATGGCTTTTTTCCCGACTGAATGGTATTGGGTGCGCCTCCGACCAAGATCGGAATCGGCCCCTAAACATATATAATTTACTATTCCTACCCCAAACTAAGGGGCCCATTATGATATCGGGCGGATCGCCCGCCAGATGCTCCCATTTCACCCCCCACCATATTAGTATGACGGGAGGCACCGCGGCGGACGGTAAGACCGTCCGCCGCTTTTCCACCGGTCGGATTCCCAGCCGGGCGGAAAAGGTCCTCAATATGGTGGCGGTGCCTTGCAGGCACCGCCATCCATATTGGGATGTGCAATTTAAAGGCCTTTCCCTGGCGGCGATGCCGCCATGGAAAGGCATGCTGAAATTGCTTTGGGGGAGGGGGTGGGGGGCTGCACTTGGGGGGTACCTATGGTACCCCCCTTCATTGGCATACACAAGGTGGCAGGCACCGCGCGGTGCCTGTCACGTTGTGCATGCCAATGCATTATTGCATTGCGGCAGGTGCTTCTTACAGCACCGCCCGCCGCAATGTAATATATGCAGGATGCGACCACCATGGTGGTGGTCGCATCCTAATGGGTCTAGCGCGACCGCCGCACCTCTGGCGGTCGGTCCCGTGTACCGCTACGATGGCGGGCTGACTTTCGTAATAGACCCCTATATTAAGTCTGGGAAGGTGCTGGACACTAAACATATATGATTTACTATTCCCCCTCCAAACTACATAAACTCTGGGAAGGTGCTGGACACTTTGGGGCCTATTACGATCACGGGCGGATCGCCACCGCCGGGCCGGCGGTAGTCACCGCCAGCCCGGCGGTGGCGATCCACCCGCCAATCGACCCATGTTCACCCCCGACATATTAGTATGGCGAGGGGCACCGCGGCGGACGGAAAGACCGTCCGCCGCTTTTCCGCCGGTCGGATTGCCGGCCGGGCGGAAAAGGCTCAGGTTATGGTGGCGGAGCCTTGCAGGCACCGCCATCCATATTAGGATGCATGGCTTTCCATGGCGGAGACTCCGCCATGGAAAGGCATGTGGGAAATCACCGTGGGGGCCCATTGCGTGCCCCCGGGGGGTGTGGGTGGCTGCACTGGGGGGTACCCATGGTACCCTCCATCATTGCCATGCACAAGGTGGCAGGCACCGCGCGGTGCCTGTCACGTTGTGCATGGCAATGCACATCATGGGCTTTGAAATTGTGGCAGGTGCTGCTTACAGCACTGCCCGCCGCAATGTCAAAGTCGAGGATGCGCCCGCCAGTGTGGCGGGCGCATCCTAATTTGCCTAGCCGGACCGCGCAACTTCGGCGGTCGGTCCCGTGCTCCGTTGCGGTGGCCATCGTAATAGGCCCCTAAACATATATAATTACCTATTCCCACTCCAAACTATATTAACTCTGGGAAAGTGCTGGACACTAAACATATATAATTTACTATTCCCACTCCAATTAATATTAAATCAGGGAAGGTGCTGGACACTAAACATATTTCATTTACAATTCCCACTCCAAACTATATTAACTCTGGGAAGGTGCTGGACACTAAACATATATAATTTACTATTCCCAATCCAAACTACATTAACTCTGGGAAGGTGCTGGACACTAAACATATATAATTTACTATTCCCACTCCAATTAATATTAACTCTGGGAAGGTGCTGGACACTAAACATATATAATTTACTATTCCCACTCCAAACTATATTAACTCTGGGAAGGTGCTGGACACTAAACATATATAATTTACTATTCGTACTCCAATTAATATTAAATCAGCGAGAGTGCTGGACCCTAAACATATATAATTTACTATTCCCACTCCAAACTATATTAACTCTGGGAAAGTGCTGGACACTAAACATATATAATTTACTATTCCCACTCCAATTAATATTAAATCAGGGAAGGTGCTGGACACTAAACATATATAATTTACTATTCCCACTCCATATTATGGGGTCTATTATGATGGCGGTCGGTTGTCTACCGCCGGGACGACGGTGGCGCCCGCCGTACCGGCGGTGGACATCCGCCCGCCATCGCAACCAGGAAAACCGCCGGTCATATTAGGATGGCGGTGGTGACCGCGGCGGTGGGAAATTCCGACCGCCACTTTACCGCCGGTTGCCATCCGCACTCCTTCCTGGCAGACGGAGCAGGACCGGGATAATGGTGGCGGTACAGAGCAGTCTCTGCCGGCAGGATTATGATGCCGGCGGTAGCCAGCCTTTCCTCAGCGGTCAGACCGCCATTAAAAGGCATGCGGTGATTGTCTTCCGGGGGCCCGTTGCGGGCCCCCAATGTGTTGGGGGGGTGAGTGCACTGGGGGGGTACCCATGGTCCCCCCCTACATTTCCCTGTACCAGGTGGCAGGCACTGTGCAGTGCCTGCCACGCAGTGCAGGGAAATGCAGAACATGCTCCTTTCGGCATCCGCCGCAATGTTAATGCCCGCGATCAGACCGCCGCGGTCAGATTTCGACAGCGGGTCATCGTAATTCGACCGGCGGTGATGTTGCGGTACATGCGGGCGGTCTTTTCCCGCTACCATGGCGGTCGGGGAGGTTTCCCGACCGCCATCGTAATAGGCCCCTATATTAACTCTGGGAAGGTGCTGGACACTAAACATATATAATTTACTATTCCCACTCCAAACTATATTAAGTCTGGGAAGGTGCTGGACACTAAACATATATAATTTACTATTTCTACTCCAAACTATATTAACTCTGGGAAGGTGCTGGACACTAAACATATATAATTTACTATTCCCACTCCAAACTATATTAACTCTGGGAAAGTGCTGGACACTAAACATATGTAATTTACTATTCCCACTCCAATTAATATTAAATCAGGGAAGGTGCTGGAAACTAAACATATATAATTTACTATTCCTACTCCAAACTATATTAACTCTGGGAAGGTGCTGGACACTCAACATATATAATGTACTATTCCCAGTCCAATTAATATTAACTCTGGAAAGATGCTGGACACTAAACATATATAATTTACTATTCCCACTCCAAACCATATTAACTCTGGGAAGGTGCTGGACACTAAACATATATAATTTACTATTCCCACGCCAAACTATATTAACTCTGGGAAGATGTTGGACACTAAACATATATAATTTACTATTCGTACTCCAATTAATATTAAATCAGCGAGAGTGCTGGACACTAAACATATATAATTTACTATTCCCACTCCAATTAAAGTTAAATCAGGGAAGATGCTGGACACTAAGGGGTCAATTCCGATGTCGGCCGGAAGTGCACCTAACAGTATTCATCCGGAAAAAATACGAGCCGAACGCGTGTTTTCCGACCGACTCGAACACTCTACCGAACGAACAAGTACGATGCGTATAACAGCCCAGATTCCGACCGAGCCGTACTTACCCATTCCAGCTCCTGTTCCCCGCCCGAGCCGGATCCGTAAACGCCGAATCGAGTCACACGGAACCAAATACACAGCACCTTCCGGCCGGACTAGTACGATGCGTCTCCCGTACGCGCCGAACTCGTCGCTACGTCCGGCACGTTTGAGCATCCGGGAAAGCTGCACATAAGCTCCGATTCGCGCCACAAGACGATCCACGGCGACGAGACGAACAAGCCAGTGACGAGTACGAGTCGAAGACACGAGAAACCCGAACGAGACGAACCAACCATGAATCCCATCACGCAGGTCCTACCAACACTCTACATCTATTACCGGGACCGGTACGGACGCGTACGGTGCAGACGGTAAGTCAAACACCCACAACACAAACAAACGACACGTACCCGAAATATGTCACACACACATAGGGATGCACAAATGACGTACACAAGCAACAGCAGAACCATAGGGGTGGGATGGCCAACACCAATGCCATACACACCCATAGGGGAATGGATGCCTACCACCAACACCACCCTACAACTACCCCTACTCATGGGTGGCTAGATGCCTGCCACCACCACCACCCCCACTCATGGGGGGCTGGATGGCTGCCACTACTACCATCCCCACTCATGGGGGGCTGGATGCCTGTCACTACTACCTTCCCCACTCATGGGGGGCTGGATGCCTGTCACTACTGCCATCCCCACTCATGGGGGGATGGATGCCTGCCACTACTGCCATCCCCACCCATAGGGGGATGGATGCCTATCACTAACACCCCCACTCATGGGGGCTGGATGGCTGCCACTACTACCATCCCCACTCATGGGGGCTGGATGCCTGTCACTACTGCCATCCCCACTCATGGGGGATGGATGCCTGCCACTACTGCCATCCCCACCCATAGGGGGATGGATGCCTACCACTAACACCACCCCCACTCATGGGGGGCTGGATGGCTGCCACTACTACCATCCCCACTCATGGGGGGCTGCATGCCTGTCACTACTGCCATCCCCACTCATGGGGGGATGGATGCCTGCCACTACTGCCATCCCCACCCATAGGGGGATGGATGCCTACCACTAACACCACCCCCACTCAGGGTGGGCTGGATGCCTACCACTACTACCATCCCCACTCATGGGGGGCTGGATGCCTACCACTACTACCATCCCCACTCATGGGGGGCTGGATGCCTACCACTACTACCATCCCCACTCATGGGGGGCTGGATGGCTGGATGCCTACCACTACTGCCATCCCCACCCATAGGGGGATGGATGCCTACCACCAACACCACCCTACAACTACCCCTACTCATGGGTGGCTAGATGCCTGCCACCACCACCACCCCCACTCATGTGGGGCTGGATGGCTGCCACTACTCCCATCCCCACTCATGGGGGGCTGGATGCCTACCACTACTACCATCCCCACTCATGGGGGGCTGGATGCCTGTCACTACTGCCATCCCCACTCATGGGGGGATGGATGCCTGCCACTACTGCCATCCCCACCCATAGGGGGATGGATGCCTACCACTAACACCACCCCCACTCAGGGTGGGCTGGATGCCTACCACTACTACCATCCCCACTCATGGGGGGCTGGATGCCTACCACTACTACCATCCCCACTCATGGGGGGATGGATGCCTACCACCAACACCACCCTACAACTACCCCTACTCATGGGTGGCTAGATGCCTGCCACCACCACCACCCCCACTCATGTGGGGCTGGATGGCTGCCACTACTCCCATCCCCACTCATGGGGGGCTGGATGCCTACCACTACTACCATCCCCACTCATGGGGGGCTGGATGCCTGTCACTACTGCCATCCCCACTCATGGGGGGATGGATGCCTGCCACTACTGCCATCCACACCCATAGGGGGATGGATGCCTACCGCCAACACCACCCTACAACTACCCCTACTCATGGGTGGTTAGATGCCTGCCACCACCACCACCCCCACTCATGGGGGGCTGGATGGCTGCCACTACTACCATCCCCACTCATGGGGGGCTGGATGCCTGTCACTACTACCATCCCCACTCATGGGGGGCTGGATGACTGTCACTACTACCATCCCCACTCATGGGGGGCTGGATGCCTACCACTACTACCATCCCCACTCATGGGGGGCTGGATGCCTGTCACTACTGCCATCCCCACTCATGGGGGGATGGATGCCTGCCACTACTGCCATCCCCACCCATAGGGGGATGGATGCCTACCACTAACACCACCCCCACTCAGGGTGGGCTGGATGCCTACCACTACTACCATCCCCACTCATGGGGGGCTGGATGCCTACCACTACTACCATCCCCACTCATGGGGGGCTGGATGCCTACCACTACTACCATCCCCACTCATGGGGGGCTGGATGCCTACCACTACTGCCATCCACACCCATAGGGGGATAGATGCCTACCACCAACACCACCCTACAACTACCCCTACTCATGGGTGGTTAGATGCCTGCCACCACCACCACCCCCACTCATGGGGGGCTGGATGGCTGCCACTACTACCATCCCCACTCATGGGGGGCTGGATGCCTGTCACTACTACCATCCCCACTCATGGGGGGCTGAATGGCTGCCACTACTACCATCCCCACTCATGGGGGGCTGGATGCCTACCACTACTACCATCCCCACTCATGGGGGCTGGATGCCTACCACTACTGCCATCCCCACCCATAGGGGGATGGATGCCTACCACTAACACCACCCCCACTCATGGGGGCTGGATGGCTGCCACTACTACCATCCCCACTCATGGGGGCTGGATGCCTGTCACTACTGCCATCCCCACTCATGGGGGATGGATGCCTGCCACTACTGCCATCCCCACCCATAGGGGGATGGATGCCTACCACTAACACCACCCCCACTCATGGGGGGCTTGATGGCTGCCACTACTAACATCCCCACTCATGGGGGGCTGGATGCCTACCACTACTACCATCCCCACTCATGGGGGGCTGGATGCCTACCACTACTACCATCCCCACTCATGGGGGGCTGGATGCCTACCACTACTGCCATCCCCACCCATAGGGGGATAGATGCCTACCACCAACACCACCCTACAACTACCCCTACTCATGGGTGGCTAGATGCCTGCCACCACCACCACCCCCACTCATGGGGGGCTGGATGGCTGCCACTACTACCATCCCCACTCATGTGGGGCGTGATGCCTGTCACTACTACCATCCCCACTCATGGGGGGCTGGATGCCTGTCACTACTACCATCCCCACTCATGGGGGGCTGGATGCCTGTCACTACTACCATCCCCACTCATGGGGGGCTGGATGCCTACCACTACTACCATCCCCACTCATGGGGGGCTGGATGCCTACCACTACTACCATCCCCACTCATGGGGGGCTGGATGCCTACCACTACTGCCATCCCCACCCATAGGGGGATGGATGCCTACCACCAACACCACCCTACAACTACCCCTACTCATGGGTGGCTAGATGCCTGCCACCACCACCACCCCCACTCATGGGGGGCTGGATGCCTACCACTACTACCATCCCCACTCATAGGTGGATGGATGCCTACCACTAACACCACCCCCACACAGGGTGGGCTGGATGCCTGTCACTACTACCATCCCCACTCATGGGGGGCTGGATGCCTGTCACTACAACCACCCCTACTCATAGGATGGGTAATGCATGACACAACTAGCATACTCCCACATAAGGACTGTCTGTAAATTACATCCCACCCCCAACACCATGACAAGCGTGTGTGGTCTGTGTCAAATGCATACAACACTGAACATGACATTGAACATATAATGTGACCCCCTAACACATGTGTCACACATAATTGTGTGTGTGGCCTACACAATGCAAGCAGACCTTGACCACTGTGGCAATGTGGCCCAAAGCCCCATCACCACAGTGCCCAAAAGGTAAGTGTGTGCTCCATAGCTGAAGCACATTTTGAACAGTGTGGCAATGGGGCCCTAAGCCCCATCACCACAGTGCCCAAAAGGTAAGTGTGTGCTCCATAGCTGAAGCACATATTGAACAGTGTGGCAATGGGGCCCTAAGCCCCATCACCACAGTGCCCAGAAGGTAAGTGTGTGCTCCATAGCTGAAGCACATATTGAACAGTGTGGCAATGGGGCCCTAAGCACCATCACCACAGTGCCCAGAAGGTAAGTGTGTGCTCCATAGCTGAAGCACATATTGAACAGTGTGGCAATGGGGCCCAAAGCCCCATCACCACAGTGCCCAAAAGGTAAGTGTGTGCTCCATAGCTGAAGCACATATTGAACAGTGTGGCAATGGGGCCCTAAGCACCATCACCACAGTGCCCAGAAGGTAAGTGTGTGCTCCATAGCTGAAGCACATTTTGAACAGTGTGGCAATGGGGCCCTAAGCCCCATCACCACAGTGCCCAAAAGGTAAGTGTGTGCTCCATAGCTGAAGCACATATTGAACGGTGTGGCAATGGGGCCCTAAGCCCCATCACCACAGTGCCCAAAAGGTAAGTGTGTGCTCCATAGCTGAAGCACATATTGAACGGTGTGGCAATGGGGCCCTAAGCCCCATCACCACAGTGCCCAAAAGGTAAGTGTGTGCTCCATAGCTGAAGCACATATTGAACGGTGTGGCAATGGGGCCCAAAGCCCTATCACCACAGTGCCCAAAAGGTAAGTGTGTGCTCCATAGCTGAAGCACATATTGAACAGTGTGGCAATGGGGCCCTAAGCACCATCACCACAGTGCCCAGAAGGTAAGTGTGTGCTCCATAGCTGAAGCACATATTGAACAGTGTGGCAATGGGTCCCAAAGCCCCATCACCACAGTGCCCAAAAGGTAAGTGTGTGCTCCATAGCTGAAGCACATATTGAACAGTGTGGCAATGGGGCCCTAAGCACCATCACCACAGTGCCCAGAAGGTAAGTGTGTGCTCCAAAGCTGAAGCACATTTTGAACAGTGTGGCAATGGGGCCCTAAGCCCCATCACCACAGTGCCCAAAAGGTAAGTGTGTGCTCCATAGCTGAAGCACATATTGAACAGTGTGGCAATGGGGCCCAAAGCCCCATCACCACAGTGCCCAAAAGGTAAGTGTGTGCTCCATAGCTGAAGCACATTTTGAACAGTGTGGCAATGGGGCCCTAAGCACCATCACCACAGTGCCCAGAAGGTAAGTGTTTGCTCCATAGCTGAAGCACATTTTGAACAGTGTGGAAATGGGGCCTTAAGCCCCATCACCACAGTGCCCAAAAGGGAAGTGTAGTCCTGGTAAAAGCTGCTAAACCAAAAATGCAGGGATTATTCCTGGCCACACAACATCAAACACTACAGTGGCATTGTAGTGCTTGTGTCCCATAGCAACATAGATTGTGTGAGGCAAGCAGTGCAGTGCCAATGACACATCGTTCTAGCCATGTGCACACAAACATCAGCCATGGGGGCCCACATTGTCTACATTCACAAATAACACAATGACAGAAGTGAGCATCATAATGCAGACCCACATATCTTCAGCAATGGACACACAAATGTAGATATCCTGTGGAGACTGTAGATGTCATGTGAACAAATACCATATCATGGCAGCAATGGGACATACTAACCATGATCAATGTGCTGACTGATGACCTAGCAGTCCCAGGGCCAGCAGGGGAAAGCCAACAAACAACATACAGCCAATGGCAAACTAAAGATATGCCAATGCAGTGGTGCAAATGCACAAACACAAACAGGCAGACTCACACTGCATATCATACACAACAGGTGAGGGGGTTGTGTGCCAGTGTCCCCAGGCAAACACACAACACATGAGGAGGCCAGATTCACTAATACACAGATGTCAACACAGTCACATACAAAAGTAACTCAGGGATTGGATTCCCCTATGTGGGCAAACAGGCATTGTGAGATGAGAGGGAGCCCAAATTACACATGTCACACAAGCTTGTAGGAACAGCAACAAACACAGCAAGAGACAGAACCACCACAGCACTCCCCCCAGGGACCCCACATTGTGGTGACACTAGCCTGCATGACAATCACACTGTGATGGCAAAGGTAGATGTCATCCACACTGTGAACCACAGCCATGTGTCCTGAGCAACAAACTACCATAACACCTGTACAAGCACAAAGCACTCAGCATGGCCTGCCAGCCAAGGACAATATGGAGGTAGTGCCCCAGCCGTGCAACAACTCACATTTGCACACACTCAACGCCACACACCTTGAACTCCACCAATGTGCAGCAGTGAAGCTCACATGGACTGCTGACATTGCACATGCACCCATGACAATCCCAGGGGTGGTGGGGGAAATAAGGTGCAGAAACCCATCACACATGGCCAGTCAACAATACTTGTGAATGTCTGACACACTGCACAGTATGCCGTACATGGGCATGACGTGAAATCCACCCCAAACAATGGGATCCTGGCCATAGTCACACACCAATGAAGAAGCCAAGCTGACCCACAAAGGACACACATAGACAACTTCCAACATTGCAGCTCTGACCCTGAGGAGTGGCAGCAGTCACACACACACAACGTGTCACAATCACTGAAAGCATACACAAACAGAAAATCACATTACTCGTGTAACCAACAAGTGCCAAGAGGAATCTTGACTGTGTCCCATCTGCGTTTGCCCACATCCCCAGCCCTGACAACAAAGACAACTAGGGATGACAACCTGATGAACATTAGTTTGCCATGCACCCACATCCCGGAGAAACCAGGTCCAAGATGCTGGATGAACACAGAACAACTCAGCAAGCATCACAAACAGGAACATCCGTAGGGACACAGCCTGTGTAGGAAAAGGAGAAGGGTACACGCACAGACATGCCTACACAACACACAACACGGGCACAGCCTATATCACGGAATCACGCACTGCCATGAGGGCACTCCAATCCTGTGGAAGGTCAGCTGTGCCAAACCTTGTCTGTGTACGACTCAAACATGTCAGCAGAACACTCGGTCAGTGAGTCAACAACTACAACACACTGAAGGCTCTGCTCATATCAGCCTGGGCACGGGAGTGTCACGTCAGTCATCTGCATACACCCAAGACACGTGTCAAGCAACTTGCACTGTGTACACAGATGAGTCCTCCAAATTTGATGTGCTAAACTGCATGTCCATTGGAGACGGGCACACAGTCAGGGTACTAGGAACATTGGACAGTGGTAAGCCCACCAGATGTGCATCATTGTAGGACAAAGATGGTAATCTACAAATGCTAAACGTACATCCCTGTGTCAAATGCTGAACATTACACCCTCAGACTGCAGCAAAGGATGCTATAGATCAAGACTAGATTAGGACACATATCCCATGGACCACATGGAGCCCATCACAGCAAAACTTCATTTACCTGATCTGAACACTATTACAACAGCAAATGCATGATTCTACACATCTACATCATGGACCTCCAAAGATTAACCACAAGTAAACAAAAAGAGGCTTTATTCAGCAAGTGTGCAACTCAAATCAAAAGTCCAAAATAAACTAAGGCCAATGGCCAGTCCAAATATACAGTCCCAACAGGGTGATGTGTGACAACTTGTCAACAATTGCTTGCCTGCACAGGTACGGACAGGGGACATCCCCTTGGAGGGGCATACGAGGGGCAGGCCAGGTACCGCAGGGACAGGATCAGGGGATGCCCGAAGGAGGCAGTGAAGGGGAGGCGGGTGCAGGAGTGTCACCGGCAACTGCAGTGGAGGTGTCGGACTCAGGGGGGACTGGCACCACCGCAGGGCTCAAGTCTGATGGTGTTGGTGCTGCAACCACTGCAGTGGGCTGGTCAGATGGAGTGGACTGGCTCCAGAATGCAGTGCCCGAGTCAGACGGGGTGGTTGTGGACTCCACCGCAGTGCATGACTCCAAGGTAGTGGAAGGGGGGCAGAAGAGCTGGGCAGGACAGAGGGGGGACACGGTCTCCACACCAGTGGCACAAACAGGCAGAGCGTCTGGTTTGGGGGTGAAAGAGCAAGTGGCAGGGGGGAGGGCCTAAGCAGTCTGGGGATGCGGTATCGGTATGTGGGGGAACCTGGGGCAGGGTGTGGCGGTGGAACCTGTGGAGTGGTGGCCTGGGGGATGGAGGTGAGAGACTGGGTGGTTGACTTGCAGGGCGGTGGCGGGGTCTTGCTCTTCCGGGACCGGGGCGACTTGCGGGTGGGGGGCTCACTCTGCCTGCGCCTGGGGGAGGGTGTCCGGGGGCGAGGGGCACTCCCCTCTGTGTGGGTGGACTTCCTCTTCCCCCGGTATGCTGGATCAGCAGGATTGGAGGGGAAGAGGCCGAGGTCACACAGGAAGATCTGCTGTGTAGGTGTGGTATCAGGCGAGGCAAGGGAAGGGGTCTTGGAGGGAGAGGATTTGGAGGACTGCGGAGTTAATGTGGATGCCTGTGTGTGTGTGTGTTCCCCGTCCCCTGTGTCTGTGGTATCAGTCCCCTGAGGATGCTTGTGTGCACGTCTTGCCTTTCTCTTGGGTGTGTCTGTGCTGCTCGTGTCTGTGTGTTTGGGTGACTGTGCAGGTGTGCATGTGCTTTGGACAGGTAGGGGGGCAGGAAGTGTGGATGGGGCAGAGGTGGGAGGGGTGAGGGACTGTTGGAGGAGGGACACTGCTGCCGTCAGGGAGGAGTCCATGGATTTATTGCTCCTCTGTAGGGCAGACATACCCATCGAGATGCCCTCCATGAACGACACCAGCTGTGTCAACAGAGTGGTGTGTGCATGGAGGACACTCAGCATTGCTGCCTGCCCTACATGGAGCTGCCGAAGGAGGTACACAGACTCCTCACTCAGGGCAGCAGGGGACACAGGGGCAGGGGCTGTGGTGCCTGGCACGAAGGAGACACGCTCCAGAGTACGGGAGCCTCCACGGACCTCAGGAATGGGAGCCAATGGGAGGGCGGTGGTGGTGGTGGTGGTGGCGGGGCCAGACAGACTAGCTGGCCTTTGGTGGCTGCTGACACCCGCCTCCACAAGGGAGTCATCCTCCGAGCTGCTGTGGTCCTCAGCTGAGGTGGATGGTGCTGAGGACTCCTCGTTGTGGCTCCCCTCGCCCTCCGTGCCACTGGGTCCCTCTGACCACTCGTCCGATGCTGACCCAGTCTGGCTCCGCTGCTCCTCCTGGTCCGTGGAGCTGTCCCCTCCTGTGACCGTGGATGTATCTGCAAACAATTAGGGAAACAGACAAACATCAGTCACCTGCACTGACCGCACACACCACAGTAAGTACAGCACATTACAGAGCAAGCCCTGGCATCCTTAGTTGAACATTGCCTAAAGTCCTCACACAGATTCGGGGAAGCCAATTGTCAGTCTGATGGTCAACCATGGGACTCACACCCCTCCTGCGCTTGCACCCATCTGTCTGGTGCCTGTCTGATGGTAAGACCCCAGTGTGGACACATGCACCACCTACACAGTTGTTGGACATTGCAGGGAACACGGTGAAGTATGTGAACATGCACACATCACATCTCTTGCCACTGAGTCAGTGCAAGTGTCCGGATAAAGGGATGGCCAGAGTCTAAATAGAAATGCATGTGATGCATACCAGCACCAGACACCATGATGCACCCATGTCCGGATAGTCAATGCCACAATGGGGTGAAGTTGCACATGTCACTCCCCTGCAGGATCAGTCTCAGGAAGTTTAATGCCATGACACTGGAATGCGTGCAAAGTCATACATTACTGTCTCAAGTCACATGGCCATGGCAGCCAGCCAACAACAGTCTGCACTGTGTCACAATCCGAGGGCATGGGGAATGCAAGGTATGTGACTGACAAGTCCACATGTCCATCCCCCAAATACCACATCATCTGTACTACTATTTGTCCACGTCATACCAACTGGACATATGGGGGACATGAAACACAACTCTCTGAACATGAGCACCTCACAGTGTGCTGTGAATGACAATACAGCTGCCTGAAAGTCGCAAACACATGTGTACACAGTCAAGTGATCAGACACCTATAAGTCACAGAAGTATCGTCTATCATGGTCACATCTCAGATGGCATGCTGAGCCCTAACCGATAAACATACCAGTAGTCCTGACAACGAAGACACAGCACAATGAGACAGAGGCAGACACCTGAGGGTACATTTTACACTGATCACAACATGTCAAATGATACACGGGAGTGGGAGTACAGAGTGCATTGCATGCCCTGGAGTAGGCATTACTGTCCAGCTCCACCTGTAAGAGGGATGAGTCCTGGACAGTAGGCAGGTGGCTAAGCATGTGTGACACACTGGATACACATACTCCTGAGGCCCAAACATTGTTCCCACCAGCAGCATGGGTGTGTGCCAAATTCCCCAGGGACATGTGGTGAGTCAGAGCAGCAAGCGGACCACATATCAAAGTTACACCCAGATTACATGTCAGAACTTAGGCATTGTGTAAGCAATTGACCCACCCATGAATCGCACAACATAGTCACGGGAACAAATGCTGTCCCCCACCTTGAGCAAAGCTAAATGCAATGACACAGTCCCCAAATGACACAATTTCCTGACTATAAGGGCCACACATATGCGTATCAGAGGAGAAGTGGGCATGTCACAAATGAGGGACATGGGTCCTGGAACACATGACTGATGTACTGTGGAAGTTTAACCAGGCCAGAGGAGGGCACATAGCATGTCAGACAAAGTGCACAGTGCAGTCATGGACTCACCCCCTCCTTGCTGCTGTCTGTCCTTCAGCTGCCCATCCAGGTCAGGGAAGACCACCACCAGGATCCGGAGCATGTGGGGGGTCAGGGTCCGGTGTCCGCCCCTCCTGCGAGGAGGCGACAGCTTCAGCTGGACCGTTGCGATCCTACGGGTCCAGCCACGAAGGTCCAGCCACCTCTTCTGGCAGTTGCGGATCCTGCGCCTGTAGACCCCCACGGATCTTACTTTCCGGGCATTGGTCAGCCAGATTTCCTGCTTCTGGTGGGCATCAACCTGTGAGGATGACAAAGTGAAAAGGCCATTACTACACATGCAATATATACGTGCATCACACAGTTGGATATACATGTCTCAATCACAGGGGCATATGATGTACACAGGCAGTGCAACAATGGCTATGAACAGTTTGCCAGCAGTCACTACATGGTATCATTGCATGGGAAGTAAACCTAGTTGGAATGCACTGTTACTGCACTGTACCAGTTCAGTGCATGTAACTACACACTTTGGGGTGTGACAACTACTCAGTGGGCATGCTAGCCAGTGGTGTGCACACTGAAAGTCCTGCTAGTCAGACAACATGCACAATTAGTGAGGCAGTGGACAGCACACTCACCTGCTCCCCTGGTTTCCCATACAGCTTGCTGTACTGTGGAAGGAGGCTGTCCAGCAGGGCCTGGTTCTCCTCAAGGCTGAAGGCTGGGGCTCTCTCCACAGTACGTGCCATTGCAGGAGCCAGAGGATGCATAAACAGCAGCAGTGTTGGTGGCAGATGTCGTCCTGGAGCATGTAGTGCAGGCAAGTGAGCTCTCAGGGGAACAGCCAGCATTATATGTGTGCTGCAGAGGCAGATACTGTCCCATGTGTCCAAAGTGATAGGTCCAAGTCGTTTGCATCTTCTGAATCTGACCAATACATGGAATAGCAGCACTAATACACGCCCACAGCATCCTTCAAATCTTCAACTTCATGACACCCATGATTTTGCAACATTGTTGTGGCTGGCCAACTGAATTCACTGCATCAGACACGTTGGAGCTTCGAAAACGCGTCCGTTGCCATGCCAGGCCCCAGCCAATGTGTGCACACCGATCGGTCCATTGCTGTACAACGCGTACCCGGGATACAACGCGTACCCGATCACATACAATGCAATGGGCCGGCCGGGCACACCGATCGGTCCATTGCTCTACAACGCGTACCCGCTCACATACAATGCAATGGGCCGGCCGGGCACACCGATCGGTCCATTGCTCTACAACGCGTACCCGTTCACATACAATGCAATGGGCCGGCCGGGCACACCGATCGGTCCATTGCTGTTCAATGCGTACCCGGGATACAACGCGTACCCACTCACATACAATGCAATGGGCCGGCCGGGCACACCGATCGGTCCATTGCTGTTCAACGCGTACCCGGGATACAACGCGTATCCGCTCACATACAATGCAATGGGCCGGCCGGGCACACCGATCGGTCCATTGCTGGACAACGCGTACCCGGGATACAACGCGTACCCGCTCACATACAATGCAATGGGCCGGCCGGGCACACCGATCGGTCCATTGCTCTACAACGCGTACCCGCTCACATACAATGCAATGGGCCGGCCGGGCATACCGATCGGTCCATTGCTGTTCAACGCGTACCCGGGATACAACGCGTACCCGCTCACATACAATGCAATGGGCCGGCCGGGCACACCGATCTGTCCATTGCTGTTCAACGCGTACCCGGGATACAACGCGTACCCGCTCACATACGATTACAATGGGCCGGCCGGGCACACCGATCGGTCCATTGCTCTACAACGCGTACCCGCTCACATACAATGCAATGGGCTGGCCGGGCACACCGATCGGCCCATTGCTCTACAACGCGTCCCTGGGCAGGTCACACGCATATGTCACCATGCTGGTCACTGGTGAACCTATGCCAGCCACATTTACTTTCCAGGGACTCAGGGGCACACCTACAACACCACACCCAGCCCACACTGTATAAAGGCATGTGTGGCAGCATAACCTTATCTGTGTATGGGGGTGAACATGTGGTTTTTGGGGTGGCACTTGGGGGCAGACACACCCAGGCTGTGCACGTGTTCATGGGGACAGGGTCCTTTGTGTGTTGTGCACCTGACCACTGTGGTGTGCAACTTTTCATTTCTGAGCATGTGTCATGGTCACATTTCCAGGTTGTGTATGTGTATGGCATGTCACATACCCCCAGGCTCACATGTGGGAAGGCATGTACGTCACAAGGTGGCCCATTGCCACAATAGTGATGTCCCTCCACAGTCTGTGTGCATGTTGTGTATCACATGTCTCTGACTCCATGTGCACAATGGGAGACAGTCTCCACATCCACGTGGTTTGTGCATGAACTTTGATGTTGTGTGTGTGTGTGTCACAGACGTCCATGTCTGTCCTGCAGAGGCTACAGGGGCCACTACCTGTGGGTGTCCTGTTTGTTTTTCTGACGTGTACATGATACGCCATGTCATGCCAGTGTCCATGTGGCAAGACAGGGTCCCTGGGAATCTACTTGTCAATGAGCTGTGATGCCTGTGGAGCATCTGTCCAGACATGTCACTGTGGTATGTGTGTGGAACGTGAGAGCAGTAAATGGGTACTGTGACACAGCCTAATGGTTTCCCATAGCATACCCTGGAACCTGTTGTCAACACTTGTTGAACAGAGATGTTAGATGATGTCCATGTAGGTGCCATATATGTCCAAACGGAACGACACACACATCAAGTACTTGTGTTTGTTAATGATGTATCATGTGAAATTGAGTATGGTGAACGGCACATAGGTGGGGTGACTGACAATATTGCTTTCTTCACCTATGCACTGCAGGGCTCCTGCTGTCCATCGACCATTCCCAGACCTGGCAACGATGGTGGAACGTGACAGCATCCGACGGTACCGCTTCACCAGGCAGCTGATTGAGGATTTGGCAGTGCGGTTGGACCCACATTTGCAGCCTGGACGGCCGTATCCTACAGCGCTGACCCCCAAGGTGAAGGTGATGGCAGCCCTACACTTCTTTGCCACCGGTACCTTTCAACACACTGTGGCAACTACTGGTGGGATGTCACAGACTATGTTCAGCCGTGTGCTACGCGATGTTTTGGGGGCAATGTTGAGATACCTGAACCAGTACATCTATTTCCCAACACGTCAATGACTCACTGACGTCAAGAGTGACTTCTATGCCCTGGGGAGGATGCCACATGTAATTGGCTCCATTGATGGGACACATGTGGCTTTGATACCACCACAGGCACATGAGCAGGCATACCGGAACCGTAAACATTACCATTCGATCAATGCTCTGGTGGTATGTCTTGCAGATATGACCATCACACATGTGTGTGCCCGTTTCCCCGGTTCAGCACACGATGCCTACGTGATGAGGAGTAGTCGCATCCCGAGGATAATGTCACAGATGCCGAACCAGCGTGCCTGGCTTGTTGGTGTGTACTGACTTTGTACCATTGTGTGTGTTCTGCTATGTTGTTTTCCGCACACATTTTCAAATCGGCTAATGTGCAATTGTCTGTCTGTAGGTGACTCGGGATATCCCAACATGCTGTGGTTGCTGACACCCCTCAGGAACCCTGTGACACCAGCCCAGATGCGCTACAATGAGGCACATGGTCGGACGAGGAGGGTGATTGAGCGGACCTTTGGTCTCCTAAAGAGCCGCTTCCGCTGCCTGGACAAGACAGGAGGGGCCCTCCCATATGCCCCAGCAAAGGTGTGCAAGATTGTCATCGTCTGCTGCATGCTACACAACCTGGCAGTGCGGAAGGAGTTGCCTCTCATCCTGGATGACGATGACCAACGTCCCCCACCTGTGGAAGATCCTGGCCTGGGTCACGATGCCAGTTAAGATGATGATGATGATGATGGTGATGTCCGCACACAGCTCATCACCAACTTCTTCAGCTGAATGTGAGTCTCCAGAGGGTTGTATTGTCAATGATTTGAGTTTGCATGATATGTGTGTGTGGTGCTCTGGTGCTGTTTGAGTGTGGCCATGTGCTACTTGACTGGATGCGTGCAGCGATGTGTCCTTGCAGGTGGTCTGTACTGCCCAACAGTGTTGACATGCTAACTTGGTTTTGTGTAGTTATCTCGTGACATGTATTAGACATGAGTATTGCCGTTCTGTGCTGTTCTTCAGTGGTTTTGACTGTGTGTCATGTCTGTCCTTCACAGGGTGCTGCCGGAGTTGTCTGATCAACTTGGATCCCCCGAATCCATGATTCAACTTCCAAGGTGGAAGCAGTCATTTCCCTACAGGTGATGTACCACACACCCCTGGACTTTCTATCTTCTGCACTTTTTGACTTTGTGGCTACAGCCAGGTTGGATTAGCTTGTATTTGTAGTGGAAACAACATGTTGCAAATGTGTAATAAACCTGTGCTTCACTTTGGGATGTGCGTTGTCTGTAGTCACACATCTGACTGACATTTGCTTACTGCACCTGTAGTCTAGTTGACAGTGACTGTGAATAGGTGGCGTGTCTGTGCATTCCACTGTATTTCGTTGCAACATCAGTATAGGTGATGAGTCTGATGGCCCTGGTGTGTATGTGTTGTGTGGCCCTAGTGGTGTGTCTCCCTCATATGTGTCACGTCGCCATGACTGACATGACGGTGTTGGACTTGCTGTAGCAGTTAGCATGCACAGTGTCATTTAGCAGATCACCATCTACATGACAAAAACCACGTTTGAATCACAACAGAGGCAGATATGGTGTATTGGTGAGTTTATTTACATACAGGTGTGAGGATGGTACACAGGATGGTGGGTGCTGTACATAGAAATTGGAATCCAAAGTTCCCATGTGAATTGGAAGTCTTGGTATCTGAAATGTCCAGAGTAAAGTCCACAGTCATCTGATAAATTTGGTCAACTAGAGCTCCCCATGTCATGTGGGAGAGTTGGGTTGGCTTCGACAGGGCGTGCAGTTTGCACACAGAGGAAAAGTTCCAGAACAGGTGTTGGCTTACTGGGGGATTTAGATGGCCATCGGCCTCTCAGTTTGGCCTCCTCGGACGGCCCCTCTTCTTGGGGGGGGGGGGACCCTCAGGTGCAGGCTGCGGCGGTGCAGGGGACTCTCTGCCAGAGTCCTCCTCCCTCCCTGTGGCATTTGCAGTTGTTTCAGCAGCAGATGTTGTGGGCACACAGGGAGGTGAGGCCATGTTGGTGCTGATCTGGCGGAGGCATGTCAGTATGTCCCTATGCACCGCTGTCAGTTGTTCCAATGTGTCCCACTTGGACTCCATGCCAGACATGTGTGTCTCGACACGTGACATGTGTGTCTCGACACGGGACATGTGGGAGTCCAAGCGGGCATGATGGGCAGCCTGCTGCTGTTGTATGTCCTTGAGGATCCCCACTACCTGGCTGACCTCTCTGGTGCTAGTCTGGTACGCATCCGCGATGCGTGCCAGTTGTGGGTCATCATGCAGTCCAGACCCCTCTGCAAAGAGCGACCTATGTCTACCACCCCTGGCGACACATGCAGAACCTGCGGTGGCACGCACAGGTGACCGTGGGCCCACTTGGGTGTTGTTCCTGGGCTCGTTGTCACCAGCTCCAGTTTGGGCCTGGGTCCCTGCGCTGTTGTCATCTGTGGTCCTTGGTGTGTCCGTGTTGGCAGGGGTGGCCTGTGTGTTGGCAGTTGTTGGAGGGGTGGGTGCAGGGGTGCAGATGTTGGTCCTGCTGGTGCTGCATGATGACTCGCACCGGAGGGTCCAGCTTGTTCTTCGCCATCCGAGGAGTGCAGAGGCTGATCCACACCAGTGAGCTCAGTGTTCCCCGGAGCCTGGGACAGGGACTCCTCCTCATCTGCTGCTGTGTCCCCATCATCACCTGTTTTGGGGAGAGACACAGATTGTATGTTATGTTTCTACTGGCATCAATTGTTCAAACACCTGACAGTTGTAACTGTACCTCTGGATGTGGGCCAGGACATTGCATTCTCCTAAATTGTGACAGTCAGAGAGTGATATTGGTGTAGCACATTGTCCTGCCAACCTGTGGCATGTCAATGTGAATGTTGAGGTGTGTGCATGACCAGCATTGGTGGTATTTGGTTGCCATCCAGGCCTCCTTCTCCCCCCAGCCCAGTTATCCCACCATGAAGCGTGCTTCCATTGCAGGGAGTGCAAGTTGTCTTTCAGGATGTCATTCAGTGGTGTCCTGCTGTTGGTTGTTGCACAGTTCCCAGCAGTGCCTTGTGCTCCCCCCAGCAGTACCCAGTGTCAGCCATCTTGTGAGTCCTTTTCCACTCCCTGTGATGTGAGCATGGTTCAGAGTGGTGTTGATGGGCCAATTGTGAGGGTGACCAATATCTGTGCCTACAACTCCCATCATGCTATTGCCTCCACCCCCCTTCCCAGCATGCCCATCCTTCCTTCCTTTTGACTCTGCTTCCCTGTGGGGTGGGGTGCCTGTGCTGACTGGATGGCTGAGAGTGTTGTCCTGGCAGTTGTTTGGCTACAAGTCCCAAGAGTGTCCCTGTGTTTCACACAGCATAACCCAGGGTGGTGGTTCTTTGTGGGATCTTCAGTTAGGATGTGAGGCATTGCATTCTCCCAGGTGGGTTATGTGGAGTTTGTGTTGAGGGGGGGGTGTGAGGTGAGCTGCTTGTGACTATGGTCAGTGCTGTGAGTCCTCCTTCCCACCCAGCCAGATATCCCACCATGGAACGTGCTTCCATTGCAGGGAGTGCAAGTTGTCTTTCAGGATGTCAGTCAGTGGTGTCCTGCAGTTGGTTGTTGCACAGTTCCCAGCAGGGCCTTGTGCTCCCCCCAGCAGTACCCAGTGTCAGCCATCTTGTCAGTTGTTTTCCACTCCCTGTGATGTGAGCATGGTTCAGAGTGGTGTTGATGGGCCAATTGTGAGGGTGACCAATATCTGTGCCTACAACTCCCATCATGCTATTGCCTCCACCCCCCTTCCCAGCATGCCCATCCTTCCTTCCTTTTGAGTGGACTTCAGTGTGTGTGAGTGTGACAGCAATGGCAAGATGGCTGACAGTGTGGTCCTGTTGTTTGTTGGTGCCCAGTTCCCAGCAGGGCCTTGTGCTCCCCACAGCAGTAGCCAGTGTCAGCCATCTTGTCAGTTGTTTTCCACTCCCTGTGATGTGAGCATGGTTCAGAGTGGTGTTGATGGGCCAATTAAGGGTGTGACCAATATCTGTGACTACCACTCCCATCATGCTATTGGCTACACTGACTTGACCAGCATACACAGAATTCCTTCCTTTGAGTGAGCTTCCCTGTGAGGTGGTGTTCTAGTGGTGGGTAAATATCTGGGAGTGTTTGTTGGTTCTATTTGTGCCACTGCCTTGCTGTATTTGTTGTTAGGTTTGTAGATGTCATGACACAATTACATATCACTATGAGATGGCAGGTATTGTGTTTGTCTGACTAGCATTCACATCTTGGGATGAATATCTTTTGGTTGCTGTGTATTTGCTAAGTGTGCATGGTTTGCCTATCCCCTTGACTGTGATGTGTGTGTGTTGTCACACCATATTGTGTATATTAGTTGTGTACTCACCAGGCTCTGGGATGTCTGTTAGTCCATATACGCTCACTGGTGGTAGGATGGCCCGCACCTTCTCCTCCCAGGGCCTGAGGTATACTGGTTTTGCAGGACGGCCACTGCTGGTGTGCTGGCTGAGGAGGTAGTCCTTTTTGAGTAGGTCCCGGACCCTCCTGCGCACATCATACCACCTGTTCTGGATGTCTTCCATTGTGCGCAAACATGGTGATTGTGCGTTCACCCTGTCGACAATCCTCGCCCACATCTTGGTTTTCTGCGATATGGGGGTCTGTTGTACCAATGTACCAAACAACTGTGGCTCTACCCTCAGGATCTCGTCTACCAGGACTTCCAATTCACAATCTAGGAACTTATGGTTCTTCTTTGGGGGCATGGTGATGGGTGGTGGTGATGATTGATGTGTGTGTGTGTGCAAGTGGGGGGGTGTGAGTGTAGGTTTAGCTGGGTGTGTGTGAGGGTGCTATTTGTAGGTGTGGTAATGGTGTGTGGCTTGTGTGATGTATGATCTATGAGTGTGTCTGTGGTTGCTGTGTGATGGTGTTCTGTCTGGCAGGTCAGTGGAATTTGCAAAGGATCATGGTAGGGATTTGTAGCCTTTATGTAGGTGGAGTTGGAGGTGTGTCCTTGTTCCATTTTTTTTTTCCTCCCTGTATTTATTGGCTTTGTGGTTGCTTGTTTGGCCCTTTTTTTTCTAATTTTTCCTTGGTGTTTTTGGTGCGTGTAGGAGTCGTTCTTGTGTCCGAGTAGGACGCTGCAGTTGTCTGGTGCGATCTTGTCCGACTCGTTCCCGCTGTGTGTCAGCTAGGTTTCATATGCGGCGTACGAGTCGGTAGCGTAGTATTGGGTTGCTTCGGCTGGGTTTTGTATGCGCGTCGGTCGTACGGCTTGTGCTCCGGGCGAGTCGGTCGTGTTTTGCACGCACAGCATCGTACTACGCGGGTCGGAGTTCGCGGGTACGTTTCGTTCGGGTTCAATCCGAGTGCGTGTCGGTCGGTTCGTTTCGCGTGATTTCCCGGCCGGATGGCTTGTTTCCGTCCGGCTCGGTCGGTCGTTTTGTATTCCGTCCGAGTTGGTCGGATTTCACATGCATTTCATCGTACTACCCGGGTCGTACGGCGCCGGTCTGAGTCGGTCGGACTAAATTCCCGTACCGAGTCGGTCGGTATGTTTTCCGGCCCGAATCGGAATCGGCCCCAAAACATATATAATTTACTATTCCCACTCCAATTATTATTAAATCAGGGAAAGTGCTGGACACTAAACATATATAATTTTCTATTCCCACTCAAATTTATATAACATCATAAAATACTGTGGTCACTAAACATATATAATTTAATATTCATAAATCCAAAATCTAAAATTCTTAAATGTTATTACTCAGTATCAAATTTATAAATCATATTCGTAAATTAAAAGAGATCATACATTTTAAATTAAAATGCTAAACAAAAACAACATTTGAGCATATTTCATATATACAATCTATTTATTAATTGTAAATTATAAAACATATTTTATTAATATATTATAAAAAATATATATATATTTCATATATATAAAATATATATCTTTTTTAATATTATTAACACATTTTGATACATAATTCATTAAATTTAATTAATATCTCTAATTTTTTATAAAAATAATATTTCATTTTTTTTTAATTTTTAAACACATTTTTCCCACAACTATACATTAATACATTTTTAAAAATTTATTTTTGTTCATACATTTTTTAAATTATTTTTTTATAAATGTAAAAACAAATAATTTCACAACCTTACTCACTATAAACTCAACATCCAGCTCCAAAAAACAATTTTATTTTAATTTTACAAATTTTAAATGTTTTCTATATTTTGTATCAAATTATTTAAAACACTCCCCACCCTTATCCCCTATAAACCCAACATCCCGTTCCTAAAAAACAATTTTAAATTAATTTTAAAATGTTTTAAATGTTTTTATATTTTTAATCAAATTTTTAAAAACACTCCCCACCCTTATCTCCTATAAACCCAACATCCCACTCCTAAAAAACAATTTTAAAATAATTTGACACATTTTTAATTTTTTTTACATTTTTTATCAAAATTTTTAAAACACACCCCACCCTTATCCCCTATAAACCCAACATCCTGCTCCTAAAAAACAATTTTAAATTAATTATACAAATTTTAATTTTTTTTAATATAATTTTTAACAAATATTTTAAAAGACTCCCCACCCTTATCCCCTATAAACCCAACATCTCGCTCCTAAAAAACTATTATAAATTAATTATGCAAATTTTAATTTTTTTTAATACTTTTTAACAAATATTTTAAAACACTCCCCACCCTTATCCCCTATAAACCCAACATCCTGCTCCTAAAAATTACATTACTATTCAAAAATGTTATAACATTAATTAACTATTATTATAACATTAACAAACAGATAATAAAAAATATCACTATAACGATATTTTTGCATAACGAAATTGTAAGAAACGACATTTATTACAACGATACTTTTTACAACACACTAAATCGATATTTTATACTTAGATATATTTAACATCGATATTTAATACTTTCGATATTATCAACTCGATATTATGACACATCGATATTAAAATTTCGATATTATGTCCACTTACCAAGCAAGAGAGGTGCAGAAAGAAACAAAAGAAGAGCAGAAAGAAGGAACCGGGGTGCAGAAAGAGGCAGGAGGGGTGCAGAAAGAGGGATGCAGAAAGAAGCACGGGGGTGCAGAAAGAAGCAAGAGATGTGCAGAAAGAGGCAAGAAGGGTGTAAAAAGAGGGAAGAGGGGTGGAGAAAGAGGCAAGGGGTGCAAAAAGAAACAAGAGAGCTGCAGAAAGAAACAAAAGAAGTGCAGAAAGAAGGAACAGAGGCGCAGAAAGAGGCAAGAGGGGTGCAGAAAGAGGCAAAAGGGGTGCAGAAAGAGGCAAAAGGGGTGCAGAAAGAAACAAAAGAAGGGCAGAAAGAAGCAACAGAGGTGCACAAAGAGGCAAGAGGAGTGCAAAAAGAGGGAAGAGGGGTGCAGAAAGAGGCAAAAGGGGTGCAGAAAGAAGTGAGAGGCAAGAGGGGTGCAGAAAGAAACAAAAGAAGTGCAGAAAGAAGCAACAGAGGTGCACAAAGAGGCAAGAGGAGTGGAAAAAGAGGGAAGAGGGGTGCAGAAAGAGGCAAAAGGGGTGCAGAAAGAAGTGAGAGGTGCGTGAAGAGGGGTGTGAAAGAGGCACAATTACAGGCAAATCAAAAATACTTCTTTCCAACTGCATACGACTTCACTAAACACCACTACAATTAAGGTAATTACAAAATACACCTTTCTAACTGCATACAACTTCACTAAACAATACTGCAATTATAGGCAAATTAAAAATACACCTTTCCAACTGCATACAACTTCACTTTACATAACTACAATCACAGGCAAACCAAAAATACACCTTTCCAACTGCATACGACTTCACTTTACACCACTACAATTATAGGCAAATCTAAAATGCACCTTTCTAACTGCGCGTGACTTTACTCAACAGCAGTACAATTTTAGGCACATCAAAAATACACCTTTCTAACTGCATGTGACGACTTCACATCATGACAATTATAGGCAAATCAAAATTACACCTTTTTATCTGCTTGTGACTTCATTCTACACCACTGCAATTATAGGTAAATCAAAAATACAACTTTCTTACTGCAAGCAACTTCACTAAATACCACTACAATTGTAGGCAAATCAAGCTGCCAGTACATTTCTCTAGTATAACCTCTTTATTCTCAGACCAAGATAATAGTTAAACGCTAATTTCTCTAAAACTACTGAACAAAGGCACTTCCTTGAGTAAAGTTTCAGTTTTGTGCCAGGTTTGGTGTAGTTCTGTTCAGACATTTTTTCTTTTTAAAGAGCAAAGAATCCTATACGAGTTAAAAGGGGAACTTCACCCTTTGATGCGCCTTTTTTGGTCCCTGCTTGACGGGTGGGCATGACTTTTTCTATTCCAAACCAGGAGTGAATGAACTCTTTTATTGGAAAGTGTCATGCTGAACGGCGCCAAAGTTACTAAAGAACAGATACCAGGCTCTTTCAGTGTCACCGCTGAGCCCTTTCAGTGGCACCGCTGGGCTGACCGTAGCAACGCGTGCCCTTTCAGTGGCACAGCTGAGCCCTTTCAGTGACCCCGCTGGGATGACCGTAGCCACACAAGCCCTTTCAGTGGTCCCGCTGAGCCCTTTCAGTGGCACCGCCGGGCTGACAGTAGCCATGCACGCCCTTTCAGTGGCACTGCTGAGTCCTTTCAGTGGCACCGCCGGGCTGAAAGTAGCCACGCATGCCCTTTCAGTGGCCCCACCGGGCTGACAGTAGCCACACATGCCCTTTCAGTGGCCCCGCCGGGCTGGCTGTAGCCACGCATGTCCTTTCAGTGGCACAGCTGAACCCTTACAGTGGCACCACCGGGCTGACGGTAGCCAACCATGCCCTTTCAGTGGCCCTGCCGGGCTGACCGTAGCCAGGCATGACCTTTCAGTGGCCATGCAGGCTGTGTCGCTGCCGGTGTCATAAATAAAGCTCCCACGACAGAGCCTGGTCCTTGGGGGTTTCTGAAGCTCTCGCTGCCCCCGGACACGGGGGGGCTTGCAGGAAAGGTGGAAGGTTTGTGGTGTTTTAAATGTTTATAGCACTGGGAGGTGAAATTTAAAATGTATCCTCAAAGCCTCGAGAACTGACTTTGCACTAAGCATGCAAAGTATTTTAAACTTCGCAAAATGTTGTCAGTAACAAGCCTTGCAAACAAATGTTTTCAAGAAGAATTTTGTGGTAGAACCCGTTTGGTGGAAGATTTCTCCCACACAAAGCAGATTTGGCAGAATTTTTTCACGTTACAAACTTCTGCATAATGTTTCCTTTTCACATTTAAAGGAGGCACTTTCACCATAGCTGCGAAGTTTTGAACACTCTGGGTTGCACTTGCTTTGGGCGGCTCAGGTGGGGGGGCACTGCCCACCTTCGAGGCTCAGAGGCGGGGGGGTGCTCTCTGAGACCCAGGGTCAAGTGTCTGGCTTCTCTCTGTCCCTCTTTATTTTCCTCTGCTCAGAAATGCATTTATTGTTTTCAGAACGGACACCTTGTTTCATTCTTCGTGCTCAGGCTCTGGTGACCCATTCTCCTCGTGCTGAGATCCCGGCACTCACCTCACGGCCTTGTGTGATGGTGGGCACGTGTAGCATTATGAACCCTCAGAGCAGCTTCGCTCGCTCAGCCCCCCAGTTCTCCCAGTCTGGGTCCCCACCCTCCACCAGGACTCTCTGAATGGAAACTCACCGGCCATTGTTTGGTGTTAACGGCCCAGATCCCGGACCCTTCTGGCCGTCTTCGGGGTTCCCCGCGGGGCGTGGGATGTGTTCAGGTACAAACTGCTGCAGTTTGCGCCCTCATTAGGGCTCTTTGTGCACATCCGGTGAAAGCACCGTGAGGGAATACAGAGAGGCGAGGGCTGGAGCCCGGGCAGGGGAGGCGGACCCGCCGCAGAAAAGGACGGAATGCCCAGATGTGTAATAACGAGTCCACGCTGTGCAATCTATTGAATACACCTGAAGGAAATACCGTAATGTCTGGAAAAGGAGGTTTAACTCAGAAAAAAATAATGGTAAAATAACTCACAAGCCAGGGATAAAACAACTATTAAAAAATGCAGTAAAACACCAGCATAACGTGTAAAAGAACCACCAGCAGCGCAGCGGGGTGCACGGCAGGTGACACAGCTACCTGCATCACAAGTAAAACAACCGCAAATACCAGAATCGAAACAGCTTCAAGTGTACGGAATAAAAAACACCAGCCAGAATCAGAGGTATAACAACCGTAAATGGTCCCCGGGAGGTGGTGGTCCCCGGGACTGCGGGGGCCCCTGCGGGCCCCCACACAATATGTTTTGATTGCCCCTGGGACCGGGCCCACCCAGCGGGCTGATTAAAACGAAGCGCGGGAGACCGCGCTTCGTTTTTTAAAAAAATTTCGGCAGGATTCGCACACCCATTGCGAATTTAGCCGATTTTTCTTTTTTTTTTTTTTTTATGCTTTTTTTGGGCCTGGGGGTACCTGTGGGACCCCCTGAGCAGGCCTAGGGGGTCAGGGTGTTTCTACCCTGCCCCCTTTCTTTTTTTTTCTTCTTTTTTTTACTGTTTTCTTGTGACTCGGTTTTACCAAGTCACAAGATGGCTGCCAACACTTCCTGGTTTGGAGTGTTGGCAGCAAATCAGAATGAAGCTCGTGCTCGGGAGGGTTCGCGAATCCACCGCGGTCACCAGATATCGATATTTTTTTATTTTTAAATTTCTCAGGAACTACTGAACGGATTTACACCATTTAAAGCAAAGAGTGCACTCTGGCCCAAGAGCTACCTCTCTGCCAAATTTGGTGTAATTCCGTTCAGCAGTTCGGGCTGTAGCCGCGACAAAATTTCCTATGGAAATTAACATGGAGAAAATGCGTTTTGGGACCCCCCTTTTTTTTCGGCCCCTGCTTGAGGAATCACCCCAAAACTTTCAAGACAGGAGCTGACCAGAGCGCCCCATTAGTTTTGAAAATTTCGCGAAGATTCGTCAAACGGCGCCAAAGATATTGGCAAATCAAAAGACGCTTTTCCTATGGAAACTAGGTCCTAATTATAACTACCTACTGGCGACCGCCAGTAGGTAATATATATATATGTATATATATATGTAGCCACATTCGAGACAATCCTGGTCCCAAAGAAAAAGAAGGCACTCGCGGGAATTCCAACATTGATGTTTATTGAGTGCAGAAACGCTCCCCCGTGCCAACAGACGCGTTTCGGCGTTACCGCCTTCCTCTGTGTTGGCAACCCTAAACAAAAACACCAAATTTAAAGTGCTCAGTGTGCATCAACAAAATCATAAATAGCAAAGATGGCCTTACTTCGCCATGAATCTATACTCATTGTGGCGGCCATCTTAAAGCGTCCCATTCGTGCAAAGTAATGGGTATTTTACAAATGTAAAAACAATTTTAAAATTATTCAAGTGTAAGACAAATACAAAAGAGAAGGATATTTCGGAGCGGGGTCTGGGAGATAAAGGAAAGATACATGTCCATTTATGATTTGTCAGATAAATTCATACATTACTCCTTTATCAAATTGATCCATTTCAATTCGTTAATATTACTACTCATGATTTCTCCAGAGGGTGTTTTTAATATACCATCTTCTATATTCATCCCTCTTCCTCCCACTCCTTATCCTTATCTATATGTCGTATATTCAATAAACAACCTGCCTTCATAATAGAGCCCTGAATGGGCAATCACAGATGGAGGTAACAAAAACTGTACAAAAATACAGGGTTGATTACAGTCATATTTCATAGTACCCTAACTATTCTCAATAGATTGTATTTTATTGAGTGGGCATAAGATGTTCTCTCAGTTTCAGCTGTCATTCCAGATGGGACCAAAGTTCTTCTGTAGTGTTTAGACCTATGGGAGTCATAGTATTGAGCTCTATGATATACCTTGACTCCATCCTTCGTAAATTTTTCACTCTATCCCCTCCTCTCTCATGTTTGGGGGCCTGATCTATACAGAAGAACCTTATAAAATCACGGTTACTGTTGTGGGCAATCTCAAAATGGCGTGCCACTGGATAAGTAGAATCTTTCTTCGTTATCGCACGCATATGCTCCAAGATACTTTTTTTTGCTGGGTGGATGGTACTACCCACGTACCTTTTAAGACAGGGGCCCTCCAGACAGTAAACCGTGAATTCAGAGTTGCAGTTCAGCAACATGTTGATCTTTCTCATGTTTTGTTGGCCCTTATGCGGAATGCTGTACCTATTGACTTTCTGACTGTATTTACACGCTTTGCATTTCATGCATGGGAAAAACCCTGTGATGCTCTCCTTGCGTCGAGATATATATATATATATATATATATATATATATATATATATATATATATATATATATATATATGCATAAAGTCATTACAAGCAATGAACAATGAATTTTAGCTCACCTGCTATAACTATGCAGATGACACACAAATACTTGTTAAACTGGAAATCCCCAAGGACGGTGGAAACTCAAAAATCTTCAGTTGGCTCTGAGCCGCCGGTGATCAGTGGATGACACAAAGCTATCTCAAATTAAATGCATCCAAAACTGAAATACTCACCTGTGGCACCTGGAAAAATTATGACTCCCTATCTGCCTGGCCTAACGATTTGGGACCACCTCCTAAAGTATCCAAGAAAGTAAAAACCCTCTGAATTACCATGGTGTCTCAGCTATTAATGAATGCCCAAATGGATAAGTTAGCAAGATCAAGCTTCATTACTATGGAAGCTCTACAACGCATCTTCCCCCAACTAGGATGTCCACACAAGGTCCAAGCTACTATCTCTCTTGTACTGTCTAAACTTGATTACACCAATGGCCTCTACCATGGATCACCTCTATCAACTATGAAAAGACTACAAGGAATTCAAAACTCCGCTACCAGAATATTCCAACATATAAAGCCACAAGCCCACATCTCCCTTGCTTTAAGGGCCCTTCATTGATTGCCGGTTGGCAGAAGATCCGCCTTCAAGCTGCTTTGTACTACCCACAAACTAATACATGGAACAGGACCACTTTTCATCAGGAACAAAATAACAAAATACATACAACAAAGAAACCTTCACTCAAGATTGGCCCCCACTTGAAATAAAAATCTCCCCATACAAGAAAAGAGCCATGGGTGGAACATCTTTCTTTGTTCAAGCAGCCAAACTATGGAATTCATTACCCCCAAACATAAATTGCACAGATAACTATCTTATCTTGAGAAGATTACTCAAGTGTTGGCTCTTCCCTACATGACCACCATATTCAGAATACAAATGTACAGCAATAACATGCACAATACACCAATGGTGCATATATGTATGTTTGTAAACATGTATACTTTGATTATATCTATGGACTCAGATATGTGCATTTCTTTGTGCAGATGCATATATTACTTATAAATAAAAATATATATACTTGCTTATATGTTTGCTGAACAAATGTACAAATATATATATTACTTATGGATAAAATAAATACACTCCTTATATTCATGCTTAAAAACTATATAGGCCATTGCATAAGTAACATTTCAGTATTTGACTACATGCTTATGACAACATATAAACATGATTATACAGAACATTTGTGTAAATGTTAACTATTCAATACACGTTTGCTTAAAATAATCATAAATAAAAAAATCATAAATAAGGAAACGATAAAATAAAAATACTACTATTACATTAATGAAACCAAACACACTAAAATAATATGGGTATGTATCTTACTAGAGGAATGAAAAATAAATACATTTAAAAAATATATATATACACATAAAAACGTTATCTTTATATCTGTATATAAGTAGATCCATACATTATTAAAATATAAGGTGATGAATATGTATATGATTATAGAAATAAATTGTACCTATGAGTGCTTCACTATTGAAATATTGGTGGACAAATATAATTTTAAAATAAATTATAAAAAAGGGGAAAAAATCATTTAATTATACAGCAAAAATGGAAGGACTGAGTTTGTAAATATTTATCCATGCATGTACATATGGAAGTTCAGCCAGTACAATTTTATATCTTCTGATTATTTTGCATAAGCATATCTTGTTAAAATCTCTATGTATGTATACCTTTTATGTGTGGTTATATTGCTACATATTCATATATTTTCCTCCCACTGCAGGAAAAACAAAAGAAAAATTAAAACAAATATTTTACCGCAAAAATGGAAAGTCTGAATTTGTAAATTGGGAGATTGGCTGTGTGCTGATCTATTTCTTCGTTTTCTTCCTTATAAGGTTGTTTTGAGACCGAACCCTGCCTTTGTACCCAAGGTACCATCAGACATTCATGTTCCGCAGGAATTGTTGCTTCCAGACTATTTTCTACAGAAAGGGAAAGACTTCATACATTGGACTTACATAGAGCTATTTCAATGAATGTTGCAAGGACATCTGCAGTTAGGAAAGTGCAAGCAACATTTGGTATTTCTGGACCAGAAATCCAGCCATCCCTGTCAAGTCTTGAGCAGACGGTTAAAACAGAGAATCCTGTTGGCTTATGCGCTAGAGGAGGAGTTACTACCAGGCTCATTGCAAGGCAGGTTAACCAAGGGTATGTCTGCCTCCCAGACTATGCTCACATTAAACTCTGTGAAGGAAAACCACTTGGTCGTCACCACATACCTTCATAAATCACTATCATCTCAAAGTGGGAAGTGTGGTTTGTTTGTTTTTTGAGGAAGAGGTCTTGAATGCTATTAAACATATTTCCAAAGTTTCTGTTTTCCGTTGAATGTATTACTTTAACATAAATGACACTTAAAGGCCCATTACGATACCGGGTGTAAAAAAATCCGCCACCCATGAAAGCGGCAAAAATCCGCCCGCCTACACCGTCTGAATACCGACCCAGCAATCATGATGCCTCGAACCGAAAACCGCCAGCGGCGGAAAAAACACACAAAATACCGCCCGCCCTTGTCCGAGTCGGAGTCAAACCGCCCGCCACGGACGGAAAGACGCACGACAACACAAAACCGCCCGCCCACACGGCCGAGACACCGCACGTGAAATTACGATCGCACCGACATGAGCACGGAAAAACAACAAATACACCGCCCGCCAGCATAAACAACACTGAAGAAAATGGACACGGCAGACGCCATGGCAGCCACGTCCCTGCACAGAAACATCCGCGGACTCAAACAAACACACACAACATGGCCAACAAGTCCACACAGCAACCCACGCACAAATACACAGACACAGTACACATCCCAAAAACACACCACCCCTGGACAAACAAATAAACTACAAAGCCCAGAACACCAGCCACAACACACCTGAAAACAACAGACCATCAGGACACACCCACATAGGTAAGTACAAAAGCAGCCCCTCCACAGACCACAACCCCTTGCAACATTGCAAAGCAGAGAGGAGAGGAGAGGACACAGTGACACAGCAAGGACAGCAGCACACCACAGATACGCACACATCACACCCACCACCACCACCACCACCAAACACCGGCACCACAAACCCCCTGCACATCACACATCACACACCGCACCAGCACCACAAACACCATGGCATTCACTTCCACTGAGCTGACGGTCATGGTCGACGAGATCGTCAAGGTGCACCCACAAATCTATGGCAACCAGGTCCAGCACACACCACTAGCCACCAGAAACAGAATGTGGAACAGAATTGTAGACCAGGTTAATGCAGTCGGGACCGTACCCAGAAACAGAGGAGAGATAAACAAACGGTGGAACGACATCAAAAGCCTGGTCAAGAAGAAGGAGAGCAAAAATCGAGAGCTGGCTGCCACGACTGGCGGAGGGAATCCCGCGCTTTACAAGACCTTCAAAGCGTGGGAGGAGAAGGTGCGAGTCATCATCCATCCGGAGATCCTCACCGGATTACCAGGGGGAGTGGAGGCTGGTAAGTACAAACAAATGTATACCAGCACACCGCTATGTACTCACATGCACTACCACCATGCCATAGCTCCGAGGGACAAACACCCCCATGTCCAGTACACAATACACAACACATCACTCACACATGCAACAGGCACCACCACACACACAGCCCAAACATATCAACTAACAAAACCATGGGGGCATGTGTACACCCAGCCAGCCACGTAACTACCAACAGGTCCCCTAGTACTCCAGAAGCGCCACAACGAGCACCCCCACACCCATGTGGCAGCCGTAGCTGCACCAACCGACAAGTAACAGGTAAGTAGCCGCAACACAAAGGCAGTGGGTGGGAGGGGGACAGCTGAAGTACAACACCCACCAGGCCCCTAGTCCTACAGCACAGCAAGGCGGAGCACCCCCACACCCATGTGGCAGCCGTAGCTGCACTAACCGACAAGTAACAGGTAAATAGCAGCAACACAAAGTGCAGTGGGTGGGAGGGGGACAGCTGAAGTACAACACCCACCAGGCCCCTAGTCCTACAGCACAGCAAGGAGGAGCACAGCCCACACCCCACACCCACGTAGCAGCCACTGCAGTGCACACCGGCAGCCGACAGGTAGACATCCCGCCCCAGGACAAACGGTGTCAGTGGGTGTCCAGCCATCACCACGACCCATAACACCGCCCCCACCCCCACAGACCTGCAACATGGAGCACCCCCCGCCCATAACCATGTGGCATCCAGTCCAGTGCACGCTCAAAAACAACCTGTAGGTGGGAAACTGGACAGGGCGGGGTGACTGGAGGCATGAGGACTGTATTACGACTAACACATGGGACATGTCAAGTAGCAGAGGAACACGCAGCACTGCTCCCTGTCACAACCATGTGAACAATGTGCACACGGACATGAACCACAAAGTCACACCCCACATGACCCATCACAGACACAGCAACACCCAAGGAGCCACGTCTGCATGCACAAGTCACACTGATTACAGAACCACACGGCAGGCACAGTGCAACCCATCACACACAACTGCAACACCATCGAAGTCCTGTCCATGTAGCCCCTACTGCCTGTCAACCACACATCCCACAACTACGCCCATGTAAGACATACCACACTAGACGCAACAGCGTGGAACAACATAAATGCACACGAACACCACTGGACCCATCAAACACACAGACACACAGACACACAATGCACATACAACATACCATCCATCTCATCCGTCAGCCCCAGTCACATGAAAGGTATGTCATCCGAACAGCTGGTCCACATACAGTAGTCACGCAAAGAAACATGCCCATGACAAATCATGTGCCAGAAGTGAATGAAGCGCACGTCACACTGTGAGCAACAACACACATAACATGGGCCACACCCCCGAGCACTGCATTGATGCACATGGCACAGGGCAGCACGCACACCAAGGAATTGGACCATCTGCAATACGTCGTGTGGCACACAACCATCACTCACTCATAACAATGCGTCCAATTACATGGCCAGAAATCACAACAGACAGCAAATATGCAGGGTATGTCAGACATACACACACCTCAGACCATGCACTGTCATGTTGCCACAACACATGTCACGTTCTGCACCCATGGCTCACAGTATGTACCCCAAAAGCATAGTTCATCTCAAATGCGTTTCAGGGGGCTGACCCCCATTATGCCATCTGCGTTTCTAAGCGTTCCATATGAACCCCCAAAGCATAGTTCATCTCAAATACGTTTCAGGGGGCTGACCCCCATTTTGCCATCTGCGTTTCTAAGCATTCCATTTGAACCCCACGAGCATAGTACAAACCAACCTCCACGAAGAGTCTGGAGTCCGCATACACCAGAGCCACAAAACGTAGGAGCACAGCAACACACCCATCGGCATTGCCAATCGTCCCATGCCACATGTCCACAGCACACAGTCCCATTGGCATGCCCACACAACAAATAGCACAGCCACACACACGGCTCCGGGAAACCTGTGCACGACTGTGCACGAACTGTGGATGTCAGACAACCTATACATACTTTGTCAGGTGCAACACAATAACATATCTCATTCCCCCCACAGGTGACGAACTGCTGGATGCTGGAGATGGAGACAGCAGCCAGCACAGCCAGCCTGCAAGCCCCCAACATGGACTCACGGATGTGGAGGATCTGTCCTCCTCTTCGGACACGGACCACCCAGCAGGCCCATCTGGTGTGGCAGGGCCCAACCGCACCCCAGGCACCCTCCTACCCACCAACCCATCATCCACGGCTGATGTCCACTCACAGCCCCCTGCTGCCACTGTCGTTGCGGCCACTACCACTGTTGTGGCGGCCACTCCCACGGTCGTTGCGGCCACTCCCACTGCCGCAACCACCACCATCGCCGCAACAACCACCACCGCCGCGACCACCACCACGTCATCACTGGCCCCAGCCCCAGCGCAAGTGGTGGTCCGGCCGACTGGGTCCACCCTGGGAGCCAGAGCGAGGACCGTGGTGAGCAATGTGGCTAGTGGGCAGGCCGGTGGCAGCAGTACTGGTGGGAGGAGCAGGGTCAGGCCAACGCCAGCCTCCCCTGGGAGCCATGCCCTGCCTCAAATGGCCAGAGTCCTTGGGGCCTATGAAGAGGCCCAAGGACAATGGGCCAGGTCTGCTTCCGACACGCGGGAGGTCCTGGGGGTGTTGAGGTCCATGGACGCCCATATGGGCCAATTCGTGTCCCGTATGGACCAACTCGTGGACCTCATGGGCCAGCTGGTGGTGGCGGTGAGGTCACAGGCAAGGCCAGCAACACCACCTCCGCCACCACCTGCTAGGGCGCAGGGTCGGGCAGCAGTGTCCAGTTCCCCTGCGTCCACAGCCAGTGAGCACACCTCACCCACCACCAGCAGGTCGCCACCACACCCCCTCCCAAACGTGGAAGGGGCCGTCTGAAGTGGAAACAGATGTCCCGGGAGGACTTCGCACGCTCCAGACGCAAGTAAGGCAGCCAGCCATCCTTGACCACCCACTGCATTGACTTGGACTACGATCCCACCCCACACAGCCATCAGAATGGCATGTGTCTGTTGGACTAGGGACATAGAACTAGTGGGTACACCCTGAGCATCACGCAGCCATGGCCGACAGCTCATTGTCACTGCACGCAACACTCATGTCATCACCTTGCACACAATGACATGTCACAGTTGAAAATAAATGCACCTTTTACACAAACTGCTGTCTGTGCACTGTGTTTATTGAATGATGATCAACCGCCACCTTGAGCAGAAAAGCATTGGATGTGTGGCATGGCGATGGGACAGGAGGGGCTGTAGGGACCTAGGGGGGGGGGAGACAGAACAGGAGCACATTCAATGAGTGTGTCACACACCCATCACACAGTACATGTCAACAACTACAAGCAATGTACACACATCGCACAGAGCAATAGGGCACAATGCCACAGCCACCGTCAGTGGCATACAAACCTGGACATGGACCATTGACACACAGCACACAGTGAACAAAAGGCCTCCGTGACACAGCACACAGACACCTGCACAACTACAGCCACATCAGCCGTCGTACATGGACACTCACCGTCAAGTGAAGTAGCGGGCGATGAGCTGCTGACGCACATTCACAGCTTCCTCCTCTCCGCTGTCTTCCTCACTCGAGCTGTCCTGGTCTGCAGGCTGGGGCCCTGGTTGATCTCCGTCATCCACAATTAGGGGATCTGCTTTCGAATAGCCAGATTGTGCAGCATGCAGCAAGCCACCACTATCTGGCACACCTTCTGTGGGGAGTACGCCAGCGCACCCCGGTGCGGTCCAGGCATCTGAACCTGGACTTGAGGAGGCCAAAGGTACGCTCGACCACACGTCTGGTCCTCCCATGTGCCTCATTGTAGCGGTCATCTGCTGGGGTCCGAGGATTTCGTAATGGACTGAGCAGCCAGGGCCCATTCAGGTAAGCCGAGTCACCTGGGCGTGAGGGACACAGAGAACCATTGCAATTCCAACAGGACAGTAGACAGCATCCTTAAGCCAGCACGCTACACAACTCCACATACTCACCGACAATCCAGCCACGGTCCTGTTGCAGATTGGTCATCAGTCGTGGTAATATGCTGTTGCGCATGATGTGCGCGTCATGGGCCGAGCCTGGGAACTTTGCACACACGTGAGAAATGGCCATGTCCGCAAGGCACACCACTTGCACATTCAGGAGTGCGTGTGCTTCCGGTTGCGGAAGAGCTGCTCAGTGGCCTGTGGTGGGACAAGGCCAACATGGGTGCAATCTATGGCACCAACGACGTGTGGGATCCGTCCAAGGGCATAGAATGCACCCTTCACTGCCGCCAACTCACGAGCCCTGGGGAATCGGATGTACCTATTCCTGTACAGCATCATGGCTGCCAGTACATCCCTCAGCACCATGCTGAACATGGGCTGGGACATCCCACCTCCACTGCCCACTGTGTGCTGGAATGACCCAGTGGCGAAAAAATGCAGTGCAGCCATCACCTTAGCCATGGGGGTGAATGCTGTCGGATACACCCTGCGAGGACGGAGGTGGGGTTCCAACATGGCACATAGTCGATGCAGGGTTGGTCGGTCCAGACGAAATTTACGGATGACCTCAGAATCCTCCATGTCCGCCAGCAATTGGTAAGGGCGGTAAATGTTTGGTCTCCGTCTAGGAAGGATGGAAGTGGACACATGTCAAAGCAACACGCCACATGGCATTTACACATACACATAACTGATATGACAGAGCAAGAACATGAGTCACAGAACAGCTGTCATGCAGGGACAGCACAGCCACAATACACTAACACAGGTCTCCCACCAATAGCAATGGGCAGTGACACAAACCATTGCTATGTGCATGCACATGGGGATCCAGGCCTCAATGACCTGTGAGGCGTGCTGATGGGGACTGACTGCATATTCGGCAAGCGGCAAAACCACGGCAACATGACTGGCTGCTGTGCATCACACTGCTTCCGAGGCTGGATGAGTATGGCACACACCAACGACGATGTGGGCACAGGCTGAGCGGCCAAGACAAGTGGGACCTGTGGCACGAGGGGATATGAGACAGTCATTGGTGTCACCACTGCACCCTATGTGCAGCACTGTACGGATCACACCTCCAGAAGCATTGACAGGTGTACACATTGACAGCCCCATGCCAACACGGCTGTGTGCTTGCAAATACACATCACATGTGACACGTAACCTTGCACGTGCCAAGTGGCAGATGTACATAGTGAGAGATGGCATGCGTGTGCATATGCGTATACCATGCACCCATGCCAATGTGCAGATGATGACATGCTAACAGACATGTGGGGGCCGGCCACTGGCCGTCCCTGCCTATGCACACAGCATGTTGTGGCCCCGTCCATTGTGCACCTGCACCCACACGCACATCATGGCCACACCTGCAGATGCAGTGCGCACATCATACTGTGTGGTGCACATGGCATCAGCGGACTGTCACCAACATGGGCCAGGCCATTACGGCCAACTCCGATGACCCTCGCGGTTGCACCCTGCGTGTTCCACTATGGAGGTAGGCGTCCCGGGCCAGCTGGGAGCAGGCCAACGTCTGCAATTGCCAATGCAGGTCTCAGTGCACTTGTTGCTCGTGTGAATGTCAGGCTGGGCCATGCTGCCCCTCTCAGTCCCAGCAGGCCTGGCCTGCACAATGCCAGTAGGTGACAGCACCGACTGCCTAGTGGGTTGCATGTGTCTCCTGTTCAGGACCCTCCAGATGGGCGCTAACTCAGTACTGACTATTGGACACACCATGTCTCGTGATAGGGATGTGTGTGTGGGATGGTGGCACTGAATGTGACCTCCGTTGCGTGGTGGGACATGCACAGGGCGAGTACGTCGATGATTGCGCAGTGTTGGTCTCAGTGGGTGCACCCACACAGATGTGTTGCCCTATGTTCATTTTCTATGTCCGCATGATAATGGACTGTAGATGTGGGCAGACTACACATTGGTCGATGTGCTGTCTATATGAATGTGCCTTCACAACAGGCACAGCTGCCCCTGCACATGTGACCCCTGCTGCACTCGCTGCTGGGTCTGTGGAGCTGATGCACCATCTGTGCGTGGGGCGGACAGCTCTCCTCACTTCCGTCATTGCGCATGTCATCACTCTGCCGCAGGTGACATGGATCATGGAGGGCCCACATGTACGCGTGGGTGGCCTCCACAAGTTTGTCCAATGGTTGTCACCCCCAGTCAGTGCTTCGAATGTGAATGATGTTGTGCTGGTGCTAATTTCGATGTGGCGGGTGGGTGGGGCTAGGTGCGGGCTTACATGCAGGACATGGGAGGGTGATCGGATTAGCGACTAGTTGCAATACACACGGGGCACGTCTTTTCCTGTCCACATCAGGGTCATTCCTTGTACTCACTGACAGTAATACAGTCGTCTTTGTCCCTGTCCTCATGGCCTCCCCTCGCTCCCCCAATATGCATTTGCACCTGTGGGGCTAGCGCATGCAGATGCAGCCCCAAGCTCGCCCCGGAGAGGCCAAGGAGTGTATGTGTGGGTCCAGTTGAACGAGTGGTCTGTCTCACGGTATGATGTGTGGCGGGACGCCGTCCACCTGCGTGGTGCCCCGACTCGAGACCCGGGCAACATAGACAATGCATAACAGTCTCCGCAGTCCGGATACACCACCTGCGACACACAGAGGCTGTAGCTGCCCTAGCGGCCCATGTCGCGTCCATCTGGGGCTGATGGACCCACACATTCAATCTTTTGCCTCACTGGGGCGGGCTCGGAGGTGCTTGCGCACGCGCTGGCTTCTCTGTTGCAACGGCATGTGACGTGTGTGGAGATGTAGGCAATGGGTGGGATGGTGCGAGCCACCTTCCGTGACGTCACTCCTGCTCGTGATGTGTGCATCCCCCAATACTTCCATATGACTTGTGCCATGCTACACATTGAGGATGTTTTGCCTGCGTGATGTGACCCGGAGGAGCGCGCCGAGTCCTCTCCCCCACCATGCTCCACTGCCATCCCGTGCCCTGAATTGCCTGTGCAGGTTGACAATGTTGGGGATACACCTGGTCGACAGGGGCTGTGTGTGCCTTGTCAAGGGCCTGGCGGGCGCACAACAGGATCCAGCTTGTCCACAGAGGGTGGGCTGACGTGTACGCCTGATACCGCATTGTTCGTGTGCCCGGCTGCTGTGCACACACGTGTTCACATCCCCCCCAACAGGTGGCCTTTAACATTGCCCAGGGAAGCGGTAATGTGCAGTTCCGGACCCCTCCTGACACAGCGTGTTTCAACTTTGCATGTGCGCATCTACCCGTCACACCCACCCACCTGAGCAAAGCGTCACTCCCGCTTCACACGACACATGTGTGTCTTCCACAGTTGTGCTACTCATTTGCGTTGACATCCAATGACAGTGGACTACATGGTCATGTCACGACTGCCGTGTACATCACACACTCTCATCATCTCACATTCGTACTTGTGAAAGGAATCAGCAGAGACAGTTTCTTTCTTCAAGCCATGTATTGTGACTTATGTCCTCTGTGATGCAGTATAGTGGACACTACTGGCAGCGGAATGCATGTGGAGGGTATACTGAGCATGATTACACATAGCAAAGGGTGTAGGGGTACATGTGATTAGCTGTTGCATGTGGGATGTGGGCTTCAGAGTTACATCTGCCTGGCCGTTGCTGTGCTAATGTTCATTTGCAAATAGCTGCGGAGCTGCGGACTTTGACACAGACGGTATACATTTAGCCTACCAGACCGCTTGGCATCATGGGCACAGTCCATCTCAGTTCCATGTGACAGGTGTGCTGCTGTTGTTACTCATGCACGCGTGCGTGTGAGATGACATCAGGGCATGGGCTTACGTGCATGCAACGGCGTCCCACTTGTTGCTGCCATGTGGTGGCTACTGGACATGTCACAGTCACTGGGGTCGTGTTGTTGTTGTATGCACTTGTCGTCCATGCAAAGGTCCTGTTACGGGATTTCCGGGGAGGGGAGAAGGGGTGCAGCTCTCACATACTCCAGCCGAGCGATTCCTGTCCACTGAGCGGTGCATATGTCCATGGGCGCAGGATCCATGTCATGGCATAGTTGTACGTGCAGTTCTGTCCATGTGGGTGCGATACACATATCCCATGCCACTGCCTCCCCGATACATGCAGAGTTCCTGGATGTGATGGGGAACAGAGTGCATGTCCCGGACACATCCGATGTCATGGCAGTGTCGTTGATGGTGTGGTATCAGTTGCAGGTCGTTTGGTATGGCTGTTGTAGTGGTTACTGGCCAGTCCGTGCGGAAGCTAAGCATGGGTACAGTGTCGGACATCATGGCTCAATTGGGGGATTGCGTCGGGGTCCTACGAATTGACAGGTTGACAGGTATGCGATGGCTTCCTGCAGGGCTTCCATTTCATTGGTGGTATACATGTTTGCCAGCCAATGTAGCGGATGGTGGCTGTCACGGTGTAGTTCGTAAGTTGTCCCTTGTAGGAGCATGATGGGGCATGCTGGGTGACATTCGATGTAGCTGTGATCCATGATCCGTCGTGTGGAGGCACAGTGGTCCCATTGCAGTGTGGGTCCGATGTTCGCCACATACGCCATGCCCCCATAGGCTGAACAGACCCTGTCGTGTGCGTCCAGAGGGTGGAATAGTGGTAGCAGGTCCGCCCTTGGACATGCCGGGTTGGAGAGGCACAACTCCACAGGATGGTGGAAGGGACACCTCCGACAGTAGAAGACGGGTATGACGCAGCTGAACAATGCGATGTGGTAAGTCAGTCGGTAACTTACGTTCAGCAGGGATAGGGGTTCGCATCCCATTATCTGTATCAGGTTGTGTTTGTACAGCTTGACCTGTCCGGCGTAGTTGGGTAGGTGTGTTGAAGGTGCCATTTTGCTGCGGGGCGATGTGGTGGCGTGCTCCGGCTGTGTGTGCAGTCTGCAGTGTGCAAGCTCCGAGGTTGCTGTGAGGTCTGTGATGGTCGTAGGGGGGCAGGACTTGTGTTCTGTTAGCTTGTGCGGAGGACACGGGCCCTCATCCCACATGCTTCTCTGAATGTTCAAGGTCAGTGGTGTGTGACTCCTTCCAGATAACTTGCATGGGAACGACATGGGGGAGTTTTTTGTTTTTTGTTTCCCGTTCGGTATGTTCTTAGGTGATATGCGCTATCTGCCCTGTGGTCGGTTTCCTCTGCATGCCTGTGTTGGTCTTTTTTTGGGACAATGGCTGTATTCTCCGGCTTGTTTAGTCGGGATGTGGTTTCGGAGTTGGAATGGAAGGTCATTCAGTGCTGTCTGCTCTCCCGTGTGTGGGCGGCAGGCTGTGTTTCCGCTATGCGTTGGGCCTTGTGTGTGGGTGTCATTCTTGGGTCCACCTGTTGTCGGTCCCCGGGCTCTTTGGTGTTCCGTTTTGTATGTCTGGTTCATGGGTGCAGGGTGGTATGGGTGTTTCTGTGTGGTACTGGCGTACCTCTTCCCAACGGGGCCCATGTTCTGCTGGGTGGTGTTGCCGCCGCTGTGTGCTTCGCCATGTTTGTCACACAGGGGTGTGTCGTGATGTTGCGTGACTTCACTGACATGTGGGCGTCGGTTGTGTGACGTTGGGTGTTGACCGTGAATTGGGCGTTGGGGACATGACTGTGGCAGGCCTGTCACGTGTCATGTGCGTTCTGGGTGTGGCTGGTGTGTGTGGTGCTTGGTTGTGTCCCTGTGTTGTTTGTGTGCGACGCATACATGGCGTTATGGTTGGGCGCTGAGTTGTGCGCATGTGTGGCTGCGTCATCGCCGCTGTGCTGCGGTGCCGTGACGGGGTCGTTAGTTCCTGGTCCCAGGTGGTGTTCCCAAGATAGTTGCGAGATGTTGCGATTTGCCCTGTGTGACATTTGTGGGTGCAGTGGTGGATGTGTCTTGTCCACGCAGGGGTGTTGAGGGGTGCCATGTCCTCCTTTTCCGCCCTTGCACTGTGTGCGCTGTTTGCGTGCCCTTGTTGTGTGTGTGCCTACCTGCGTCTCCGCGGTACGTTGCCTCCTAGGTGGTACATCAGGTATAGCATGGGGAGGGCCTGCAGTGCTGGATTCATGCTCGGGGGTCGCCTCTTCGGTGTCTGTGCTCGGCGTTCGGGTTTCCGCCTCACTTTCACGTGCGGTGTCTCTTAGCCGTGGGAGCTGTTTGTTTGCGGCATCGTAATTTGTACGCCGGGCGGTACGTGATTTCGTCTGGCGGTGTGTCTCCATTGGGCTGCGCCGCTACGTGAGCGGGCGCACTTTGATGGCGGACGGCGTCGCTGGCTTGCCGGCGGTGTTTGGCTGCCTTTTCACATCGTAATTTGGCGGGCGTGTGGGCTGCGGCATGCGGGCGGTAAGTGGTTGTTTTTGCATCCACCAGCACGGCGGTAGTGCTTCCGCCCGCCATCCTAATGGGCCCCTTAGTTATGTTTTTCTGGTTGCTGTTACTGCTTTGGTATGTTCTCATCTAGTAAGGAGTGCGACAAGGATAACAGGCGAGGAGGTGATGGCCTGGTTATTTACTGGTAATCTTTAGGTTACTCCTAGATCAGGTCTTTGTTGTCACATACCTAGATTGTCCTCTCGGAATTATGGTGCAATCAGAAAATAGTTTGAATTATGTTTTCAATATATTTTCGGCTTGTTATATAGGAGATGGAATGTGACAGCTTCATCTACATGCAATTAGTACAGGAGGAGGAAGATTGCCTCTCTGTAGTCTGTTTTAGTTTGCTTTGATAGGGAAAACATTTCTGTGGCTATGGATGTTATCACACCCTGTAACTGTGACGTGAAAAACTTGAACTCCAAGTTATGAAGTAAGTAACGGACCATCATTGCCCACTGCAAATGCCTACAGAGGTGGGCAGCTCCGGGTTTCTGCAGTCAGTACTAAGGTGAACATTTGGCAACAACATGCTTCATCTCCAATGTAGAACGCGCACAGCATGGCAACAACAAAGTACAGAGGCAAGTTCGCACTCAACGTCAGGGTGTCAAGATGTGTGATGGTAGGTGGCATGCTAGATTACGGACAAACTGTTTTAGAGTGCCATCATAATTAGGTTGAAGCCTATCAGACAGCACAGCTGTCTGGTTTGCTAAAGACATCTTGGGGAGATTCAGAAAGCAGACCTAGGAATCCATTCTGTACATTGGCTTTGTGGTTTGTACCTCACAGTTTCTGACATTCTATTTGCTGGCTTTATTTGTTTTAGGCTGTCCAGCTTGAGTATGTCCCTCCTATTGCCCAAATCTTGTTTACTGTATTCTTCCACAAACTTGCTTTCTCTAAACAGGCCTTTAAATCCTGTTCTTATCTTGTCACATTTGCTGTGCATTCAAAGACAGAAGTCAAATATCAAGCTGTCTTCCGAGGGAGCTTGGTGTTGACTTTTCTTTCTCTGACTTCAAAGTGAGAGAATTTATGTGACAATCATGCGGAGTACCCATGTAAGAGGAGAGGCTGTAGGATGTTTATTTCTAGCACACAACAAAAAAAGAAACTCTGCTGATGTTTCAGAATATATCAGAATTAGTACAAATGAAGTATTTTTTGTAATTCTGGACTGTGGTGGAAACAAATATTTGAATAGGATCAAAACATCAATACATTATCATTTGTGCGCAGTAAAACTATTTTTTGGTACAAACGTAATGGTCATTTCAATTGAAAATGTGTTGACTGTAATGGCAATGCGCTGCCACATTATGCATACTCCAAACTACGCCACTCCACTCTATGCCATTCCACTCTATGTCACGCCACTCATTTCTATGACACTACACTATTCGACATGCCACTCCACTCTACGCCCCTCAACTCTAAGGACACTATGACATGCCCCACCACTCCAATCGACGCCACTCACTCCACGACACAACACACCACTCCACTCTATGCCCCTCCACTCCACACCATTTATCCCACTCCACTCTACCCCACTCCACTCCAATGTACCCCAACCTACCCCACTCCACTTCGCTACAATCTACCCCAAACTACTCCACTCAATCTACCCCACTCCACCCTATCCCACTCCACTCGTAGCCCTGCCAAGTGCCATGCATCTCACATTACAATACTGTATTTCCAGCAATTTTCCCGCATTACGGCAGTGCATAGGATTATCACGCAAAAGAACCATGTCCTGAATTGTGATAAAACTGTGTAGTTCTGTGTAGTTCCAGTTTCTCGCTTTGCTGAGACGGACGCATAAAAGCTGAGCTTGTTTTTCAAAAGCCACAAGATGGCGCTAGTTTACAACGGGAGGTATAGAAATCTCAATAAATTATTATGTGGAAATAGCCTGCTATTAAAGCAACTCATATGCAAGCCAAACAAACTTCAGATATTTGAAGACCGAAACACAAAGCCACACACCGGCCTAATTAATGTAAAAAAACACTCCCTGCTAAAATCATAGTATGAAACAGATGGCCAACTTGTTCGAAGCTTCTAAATACATGCCAAAAACTGGGTCAGTCTGAACTGGAGTAAAAGAGGGGTCTAACTGGAGAACTGTACAGGGAGAAGATCTCCGCTAGGGCCCCTCTCCCATTCTGTAGTCGGCCTCGAGCCCCATGTGGCAGAGAGCCTGGACACACTCTGTCAATTGATCATGATCTGATCACGCCATTAATTTGATTGGTTGCCAGCCAGGGAGGGGCAGGCTGGCAAAGGCAGGGAATCTCTAATGTATTGTTTCTCTGTCGCCCCGCCCGGCAACAGGTGTCCGACTGAGTCTGTAGGCTGTTCCATGCTTCTACTACTAAGGGGCCGATTACGATGTGGTTCGGAAAGGCTCTGAATGGGACTTTGAATCTGAGAATTTGATTCGGAACCCATGTTTCCGACTGAATCGGATAGATTTCCGAACGACCGGTTACGAGGCAAGGAAACCGTTCGGGCTGTCCGATTCGGTTCCGAACGGGATTCGGACAGCCAGAGTCGTTCTGAGCCGAATCGTACAGCTCTATGGACACGGTTTCCGACCGAGCGATTACGATGACCGATTCTGTCAGCTGTTCCGAATCAGTATGCCCAACACAAAACGGCTGTTGGAATCTGACTTTGGGGGCCCGTAGCAGGCCCCCCTTCATCCGGAGGCCTCCGGTTGGGGCCCGTGGGGGTACCCATGGAACCCCTCTTTTCCACCATGCACAGTGTGGCAGGCACCATGGGGTGCCCTTCACAGGGTGCATGGTTTTCCCCAACCACCCCTTTTTTCAATGGGAGCCTATGTTCTCGTTCGGAACACAGGCTCCCATTGAAGTCAATGCGATTCCGACCGAACGATGTACGGAAGCATCGTAATTGGTCGGTCAGACTCGCAGAACCCGATTCGGTTGGAGACGATTCTGAAACCGGATTCGGTCAGAAGAGTTTCCGAATAACATCGTAATCGGCCCCTAAGTGTGGGTGACATTATATTGTTTGCGAGAATGTGTCATTCATAGTCGTTGAATGTCACTCATAATTACACTGAAATTATGAAAATGTCACACATCAGCAATCTGAAATCTTGGCACTATGCACTCCGACCTACCCCACCCCAATTTATCCCACTCTAATCTATCCCACTTCAATCTACCCTACTCTACCCTAATCTACCCCACTCAACTCCAATCTGTCCCAATCCACCAAACTACAATCCAATCACCCTACTCCACTACAAGCTACCCCCTCCAATCTTCCCCGCTCCACTCTACCCAAATCTACCCGACTCCGACTCCACTCCAATCTACTCAACTCCAATCTACCCCACTCCACTCAATCGAGCCTAATCAACCACACCCCACTGCAATCTACTTCACTCCACCCCAATCTACCACACTCCACTCAAATCTACCCCACTCTTCTCCAATCTACCCAGTCTACCCCACTCCACTCCATCCACTGCAATCTACCCCAATCCACCCCTTCCAATGAACTCCAATCAAATCCACTCCACTCCAATCTACCCGACTCCACTCCAATCTACCCCACTCCACTCTACTCCACTCCAATCGACCCTAGTCTAATTCACCCAATTCCATTCCAATTTACCCCACTCCACTCCAAAGGAGTTGCAATCTATCCAACTCCTCTCCTCTCTAATCTACCCCACTCCAGCACAATCCACCGGTTGTATGACAGAACGACGCATTATTAAACAATGCATGCCTAAACAACGCAGCCTCAACTACAACCGCGTCTTTACCATGCATGCCTTTACAACGAATTTCATTGTAAAGGTATGATTGGTAAAGGCTATGCGTGGTAAAGATCACACCCCACACCGCGTGGCTTGAGCCCTAAAACCCAGCCCTGTAGACCACCCCGCCCTAAAAACTACCCGACCCCCCACCCTGAGCCCTAAAGCCCGGCCCCAGCCCAAAAAACTGCCCCTTTCCCAGCGCCCTAAAACCCAGCCCTAAAAACTACCCCGACACGAGTCCCCTGCCCATAGCCCTAAAACCGGCCCCCAGCCCTAAAGATTACCCCGACTCCCCCGTGAGCCCTAAAACCCAGCTCCAGCCCTACTTACCAAGCCGCATCCCGGTCCTTCCTGTCCTGATCCTTCCTGTTCCTCTCCCCGCCCATTTGCTCTGCAACTAGAGCGCTGACTGCCTTAACCACGCATATGCGTTGTTAAGGCATATGCGTGGTTAAGGAAGCGTTGTCCCGCTTGCGTTGTAATGGCACACGTGGTTTATCCCGCATTGTTAATGCCGTTTCCCCAATCTACACCACTCTAATGTACCACAATCTACCCTACTCCATTCCAATCTACCACACTCCAATCCACCCAATCTACCCCCTCCACTCCAATCTACCCCACTCCACTCAATCTACCACACTCCTCAAATCTACCCCACTCCATTCTAACCCGCTCCACCCCAATGCACCCCACTCCAATCTACCCCAGCCCACACCAATCTACCCATTCCCAATCAACCCTGCCCCAATCTACCCCACTCCAATCAACACCATCTACTCCACTCCACCCCTCCCAACTTCAATCTACCCCACTCCACTTTACCCCACTCCATTCCAATCTACCCCACTCCATTTATAACTCTTCAATCTACCCCACTCCAGTCTACCCCAATCCATTCCAATCGGCCCTACTCTATTCCACCTAATCTACCCCACTCCACCCTAATCAACCCCACTACACTGCACTCCAGTCTACCTCACTCCACTTCACTCCTGTCCAATCTATCTCACTCCACTTTAATCTCAACTCCTCTCCAATCAATCCAACTCTACTCCACCCCCACTCCAATGTACCCCACTCCAATCTGCCCACTCCAATCCACCCAATCTACCCCACTCTACTCTACCCCAATCGACCACACTCCATTCACTCTATCCAATCTACCCCCTCTACCACACGCCACTCAAATCTATCCCACTCCAGTCCAATCTAACCCACTCCACCCCATTCCAATCTATCCCACCCCACTCCACCCCAAACTACCCTACGTTAATCTGCCCCACTCCAAACTACCCAAATCTACCCCACTCATTCCATTCTACCCTACTATGATCCACCCAATCTACCCCACTCCAATCTACCCCAATCCACCCCACTGCAATCTTCATCAATATATCCCACTCCACTCTACCCCAATATATACCACTCCACTCTACCACGATCTACCCTACCCCTATACACCACTCTAATCTATTCCAATCTAGTCTACCCCACTCCACCCCAATCTACCCCAATTCAATCTACCCCACTAATCTATCCAACTCCCCCACCTCAATTTATCTCACTCCAATCTACCTCAATCTACCCCACTCCACACCACTCCACTCTACCCCTGTAGGGAAGAGGAATATTATGTGGTATGGCTAGGTAGCATTACATTTAATATTATTACAATGCCCAATATATGGACCTTGGATTCACACTAATAAATCCTCAGCTCAGTCCTGGCAGAGTGCCAAAGAACAGTCAGGCTTTACAAGAGGAACTTTTGTTAAGCATTTCAGAGAACCAATATGGATGATAAGTAATTGACATGACTCGAAAGAAATCTGACACCAATTTATAAAAATAGAGTGTATGTTTATCTTAATGTATACAGCAAAATGAATGGAATAGCATGCATATAACCAGAGTTATCTATTTTTGAAGCAATATTAAATCAGCGCAGTAAAATACATGGAAAAGATAACATTGCAGTCAATTGAAAAAAACACTATTGACAATTGATCACTTGCAGGTGACGGCACAGTCGAGTTTTAGTAGTTTGTAATGCTCCTGCAGTCTGCAGTGACAGGCCTGCTGTTAGTAGTTTGCTTGGGTCACTCAGGGTGGCATAAAACTGTGCTGCAGCCCTGGGAACCCATGTACCACCTATGCACTGGGTAACCCTGGTACCATATACAAGGGCCTTTGCCAATTTGGGATTACCAAGTTGAACATAACAGTTTTGGGAGAGAGCACAGGTACTGGGGTCTGGGCAATAGACTCCAGTGCACTATTAGAGCCAGAACCAGCAGCATTTGGAGCAAAAAGTGTAGGGGTGGACCATACACAAAGGGGGCACTTTCCTACAACCCCAATCTACTCCACTCTACCTCCACTCCAATCTACCTCACTCCACTCTTAGCCCATTTCACTCTACTCCAATCTACACCACTCTGATCTACCCCAACCCACACCACTTTTAGTGGTGCTGAACAGCAGCCACAATCGTGTACTACATGGCTCAAAACACCTTGCCAAAGCCAATAGTTCTCCAATAGGCGAGACCTATTGGCTTTGCCAGAGCTTTGTTTTTAGGTGTACTCAAGCCAAATACCTGCAACTTGAGTGGTGGGCTCTGGACTGCTTCTTCCACGCTTGCTTCCTTCCACGCTCTCTTGTCTTACCGCTTTCTCGCCTTTGAGTTCGCCTTGTGTGGCTGCTGCTGCTTCACTTCAAAGAGTTTGAAGGAGGCTGGCTGCCGCTCACCAGCGCATGCGCGCTCTTCCCGCCTCTGCGCTCGCCTCCCTCCCTCGCGCTCCCCTGTCTCGCTCACACTCACCGATAGGCGGAGGAAGCCAGCGCGTGCGGCGTTGAGAGAGCAGCAGCAATAGGAGCTGTGCTGGCTGAGCGCGAGCCGCGGCTGACAGCTCGAGAGCGCCAGGCTGCGTTGAGCTTGAGGAGGCATTGAGCGGGAGACGACACTGAGAGGTGACCAGCGCAAGCCGCGGCGACCATTGGGAACTGAAGGAAGCAGCGCAGTGGATACTAGGGGATACTGGAAAAGCTTCCTTCTGCAGAGCACTGCGGAGGCACGGACCAGTGAGGAGACCGTCCATCGGACGAGGCATCGAGTAGACAGTTGGCGCAGGGTACGGAGGGGTACGGTCGACATCCTAGAGTGATTCCTTTACCCACTCGCCATGCCACCTTGCAATCCCCGGACCCTGGGGTCCCGCACCGGCCGGTGACCGAAGGAGCTGCAGGAGCACAGGGATGGCCGCCGAACCCCCCAGCCATCCTCCCAGCATCAGGAGCCGCAGAGCCGCGCAGTACTGCTAGCGGACCAGGTATGCTGGTGCACCGATGGATGACTGGGCGCACTGCTTCAGGGGTATGTGGGAAGAGGGTTATTTGGGTGACAGGTATGTCATGTTCACAGGGGCTTTTGACATGGCGGTATGGGAGTAATAACGTGCCAGTCAGGAAACGTGGTTACTAAGGTGGCTCCGGAATCGCAGATGACAAATGGCCCCATAGTGTGATTGATAAAGTCGGTTCTAATATGCAGGTGTTAATGTGGTTCTGATATGGTGGCACGCTGCTTCTGGAGTGTGGGTGTAAACTGCTCTGAGGCGGGGGCGGTTATCTCTCTGTGGGTGGTAGGCGGGCCTAGGGTGTATGTGTGGTAAATTAACTGAGGTGTTGGTAAGGTCCCTCTGGTGGTGAGAGAGGGAACATGAATGGGGAAGGGGAGTTCACCCCGGGTGGTATGGACAGCAATACGGTATGTCCGGGTTTGGGTAGTAAGCCAGCTCCGGGTGGTACGTAAGGTGGGCTCTGGGGATGTGGTGGCTCAGTATTAAGGTGACCCTGTGGAATTTTAGTGGGAAAGATTCTCTGGAGGCTGTGGCTGGAGAGGTTGCAGGAGGGGGCTCAGGGGACTTACATTGTGGGGGAAACGCATGACGGCTGGGGAGGTGGTCCATCCTCACGCACCCCATAGCATCTCCCATCTTGAGTCTGTACCACGTTCCCACCTGTGACGCGATTTCCCCCATTGCCCTCCCAGGGGAAGGAGGCGCTCGCCCTCCCGCCTCTAACATGTTGACACCTGTGACATAAATCTCGTCGCCGCCATACCTTTCTCGTACACTGCATCCGCATGAACAGCTCTTGACCGTCTGCTGCATGCCATGCAGCGATCCTTTCTCGTTCCATATCACCAGCTCTGCCCTCGTAGCTAGTCAGGCAGCCATATGGACTGGTCTGCATCGCCAGCGGTCCGTACTCCGGTCCGCCTGTGCCTCACATGCTGACATGATCGGTTCCTGCCTCCTCGCGCTGCAGTGCATCTAGCTCAGGGCACACAGCCCCTCGGTGACCATGCTTTCGCTTTGCTTCGCTCTAGTGACTGTGGGGCAGTTACTCATGCTCGAAGGAATGAGTATTAAAAGGTGACTATAACGGGGCAGGCTTTGGGGGCAATATTGTTTTATGGCTGACAGATTGGGTGTATTTGAAACAACAGTTGTTTTGCTGTGGGAGATGTGAGTTTAGACGCGGACTCGAAATGTGCTACTTTTAGTACACCTATACATTTGTTAAGTATGGTCTTTCTTGAAGATTTTAGTTTGGGGTGTGTTCTTTCGTGTGTGAGTTTTGGATGTGATACTTAATTGCAGGGATGAGCCTGCGGTGTGTTTCTAGAGGCGCAGCTGCGACTTTGGGGTGTATTGTTTTAGTTGTAGATGTGAGCTTGGGGTGTGTTGCTTGAGGTGCAGATGTGATCTTCGGGTGTAGTGCTTGAGGTGCAGATGTGCTGCATTATTGAGTGGTGAGTCTGGAATGTGCTGCTGTAGATGCAGCCCGCGTGCTTTGGTTGCACTGCGTCCTCAGGCAGGTGTCAGCTTGGGGTGTTTTTCTTCGATATATCACCATGTCATGTGCCTCTTCAGGGTACTTGTGAGATTGGGCAATGCTTTTTAGGAGAAATTGTAGGTTGTTACGTGCTGAATTGGGGAAGATATGAAATAGGGACATGCTGCTATAACTGCAGATGTGTGCTTGAATGTGCTACTGTAAGCCAGCCCTGCTCGGTATCCACAGCTTTAGACGCAAATGCGAGCTAGGGTTGTGCTGTGTTAAGCAGTTTCCTTGGGCAGATGCGAGCTTGAAATGTTTTGAATTGGGCCGATGTGACCTTTCGGCATTCTTTGGGGCAGGTTTGAGTTTGGATGTTTCTTCAGGGGGTGTATGAGAATAGAATGCGCTGCTCTAGGTACAGATGTTGGCATAGCATTGTGGCTTTAGTGGGGATGTGAAAATGGGATGCGCTGCTTAGGGAAAGATGTGCATTTGGGGTTTGCAATTTCAGACGCACTTGAGTTTGGGATGTGTTGCTTTGGATTTGGTGCTTCAGCACGTGTCAGGAGTTTTGAGTCTTCTTTGTGGCAGTTGTAAGTTTCATATTTTCTATTTTAGGAGTAGATACGATGGGTGTATTTGGATTTGTGGAAGGTATGAAATTGGTGGGCCTTCGATGCAGGTGTGAGCTTGGGGTGCTCTTAAGCAGGTGCGGGTGAGTTTTATGCATGCTACTTCGGACAGATGTGGCCTTTGGGTATGGTTTGATGTTTAGGGCCGTAAGTCTGCGTGCGATGCTTGGACGTTCTGCGTTGTGCCAGTTCTGATCTTCGTATTTACTCTTGATGTGGGACCTAGAAGAAGTATTTTGTGCAGGAAAGTACAATCTTATGGTTTTACTTCTGTGGGTCAGATGATACCTTGGTGGCGTGGGAAAGCCGGCTGCGCTGTCTGCTCCCTCACGCCCAGGCTGGCGTGGACCAAGATCGTCTCGCTCTTGGACCTAACTTTCTAGTTGTCTCTCTGTGCTCCCGCCCCGGCCGGTTGCCCCATCGGGCCCCGCCCCATTCACTGTGAGGCCTTCGGTTGGCGCCCCACATGTGATTGACTCACCGAGCGCGTTAGCATGCTAAGCACAGCATCTGTCTGGTGTTCCTCGCAGCCGGGTGCAAGGAAGGGGATTCATAAGACGGGAACGTCCCCTGCTCAGGCCGGGTGCGAGCGGCCTTCACCGCTCCGTTTGGTGTGTCCGTTTTTGGAGACATTGCACAACCAATTCATTTGTGGAGCGGTGGAGGGTGCCAGAATCACGGTCCTTATAGTACTGCTTCCTGACGAAATTTGTTTTTTGCAGTTTTATGTAGCGTGAACTCGACCCGAAGGTATTGGATCAGGTTAAATTAAACAAGGACACATTATTTTTTTTGTAGTCACGGGGAGTTTAATTGATTTGCCCAGAAGCATAGGCTGTTAAGCCGACACCAGACTCGCGCATGGTTTCAAAGTCGGCAGCTCTGCCCGTTATGCCACATCCTCTAATTGCTTTCCTGTTGCCCTGCCCTCCTGGGTGGCACCGTGTGATTGGCATAACTAATCTGTTGGCATCCGGTCCTGGGGGTAGTGGGGTAGGCTCCTGAAGCGCCGAACGCCCAGCCCTCTTCAGTCGCCCCGAGATGCTGGAATCTCAGTGCCACCTGTTCTCAGTTAACGGACATCGTTTTGTGTTACACAATTGGCCATAGGAAGACATTTCAGTCGGCCACAAGTGTCCTTTCTGTAACACGCTTCCCATACGCTGACTGCGATGAAAGAAGGGTATTAGTCCTGTGCATGTATTATATCACCTCGGAGAGGTTGCCTGGTGCGATGCCTCGGATCTTCCATAGTGGCAGCGGGCCCCGTTCTCCTTCGTTGCTTCACATTGAAAGAAAATCCACAGGACGGTCGCGTGCGCGCCTCATGCGCTCTTCAGTACTGCGACAGTGGGATCGGGGTCGGTGATGTGTGCTGTACCCGTTGTGAATTCCACAGCTAGCTCGGGCTCTAGATTAACGCGAGCATCTCCTCCAGCCCAGAATGAAAGAATGCCCTGTTATCGGACCTGCACACATGGTTCATCTGTCCGCTGTAGCAATAGCGCGCCTGTCTATTTTCTTCAGTATTCTTTGTGTAGGTGCCGGTATGGTGATCGAGGTTGTGTATGATTGTGCACCTAACTATAATCCACAGGCAGCATACACTATATGTTTGTCACGCCAAAGGGGCAGTTCCCTTCTCTTAATTCGAGTTCAACGACTGCAAAAAGACTGTGAACTGAGACTCTTATCACTCGGGGTTTCTTTTGGAATGTGCGCTTCCATCGAGGCACGCGGGTTATTAAAGAGTTAGACAATTTCCGTCACTTTGTCCGAGTAGCTGCCATTCCTTCCCCCACCGTACACACACTGGTCCTCTGTAGAGTAGGAGAACCCAGCCACCCGCCCCTCCCTTGTAAAATAGCCCATCACGAGCATCATTTGTGCGCCAGTGTACAATAGTTGTTGGCAGTCCTTTTTGTCCTCCCCAGTGTTTTTGTAGGTTTTTGGTTGCCGTTTTGTTTACATACAATTTCGGCTGAAGATGCGCTGCAAAGCACTAACAATAAACGCACAATTCAGTTCCATCTGACGCTTCGGCGCGGTTCCACATGAAGCTGATCTGCATGCAGGACACACAATGTCCTGTTTACAAGGTGTAGGCAGGCTAATTAGGGTTTTCCCATGAATCTGAATTGTGGCCTGGCAGGACAGCATGGGGGCTTCGACCGATTTCATAGAGTATGGCATAAGAAGAGGGCTCGAAAAACAGAAGCTGCTATGTTTCGAAAAGATACATCTTTTAATCAACCAACCACACAGAAATGAGCATCAAGAATGAAGTCGTTTTATTTGGCAGTAAATGCATGGGAGCAGCAGCCCCACATAAACTACAAATACCCGGTGCAGCCATCCAAGGGCTATAACGGGGCAATCTTAGCTTAAGATCACCTGTTTGTAGTTTTTCTCTGCACTGGTGTTTGTAAATGTTTCAGCACTTCATTTTAAGTAGTTGAAAATAACTGATGTCTTAATTATTTTTTATTTACGTTGCCCTTTGATTTTGATTTTACCGTTACCCATTCTTTTCTTACCTCAACCATTTCCCCAATTATCATTGCCCCGTAAAGAACTAATAGTTACAAGTAACAGATCGCATCAGTACTCTCATGTAGTTATTTCTGGCTGGAATTTACCAGCAGCGTTAGAGCTGATACATGGGTGACGCACTCTGAAGTGACGGCAAGGTAGGGTGACGTGTCCTTCGGCGCATTATGGAACACGTGTGATAAATACATCTGTTGTTTTCCCTATCTGTTTGCTGGGAAGGTACTCCCTTCTAACCGGCCCCCTGCTTACATTAAGGCAGTATTTTCCCTGACTCCCAGGGCTCCAATTGAAAGGAGGCACCGCGTAGTTCCGAGAAGATAATATCTGGCCAGATTGCCAAGGAAGAGGGCGTCAAAGCGTTGTTTCACCAAAGGGCAAGGGTGTGAGTGGCAGGTCTGACATCTCTGAGGCTTGCGTGACCACCTAACTCTGTTAAGGGGCCAAAGGAGAACAATTTATTTTAAGTATTCACAGAGCACAGCATTTTATTGTTAAACACAGATGATACTGAATTGAAACTAAAATAAACAGTAAAACGTGGCATTCAAAAGCTACTCGAACAGGAAAAAAAGAGGGGGTTGGCACACGTAACATAGAATCTGGCTCATACAGACAATTACAATATTGTTAGGTATTTCTTATGGGATGAGCAGAGCATCCTTTTGTCAGAAATTTGTTTCAAACTAGGATCGATCATTTTGCATGACTGATCGGTTAGAGCAACAGATCTAAAGCCACATTACTTTTTTTATTTCTCATGATCTGATTTTTTTAAAAAGTGTACAGATATAGATGTAAACGTGTTTAAGCCATTTTATGTGGCATGCACATTTAATGCTTGCGAGTTTGTTTTTCACGCCTTTCCTTTATTTCCATTTTGGTATCAATACTTTGGCTCATTTTGCTCCTCATGCTGCTTGCAGGCCGATTCAAATACTGAAATGTAGGGTGCAGGATTCAGAGTAAATGGTAGAGTCTTCAGCCTTACTGCATAAAGACTGGAATGGCTAGGTTAACATTAGTATTGTAGCTCATACACCTGTTAGAATGTTTTTTTGGAGTACTATCGTTTTTTTTCTAGACGTTGCCTGGTGCAGATATTCTCTGAAAGAATGAGTTAATGTGTGCCTGAGTCAGGAGAATTTACTGTTTGTCGGAATCAACTATCTGTTAGCAGCAGTGGGTTTATTAGGTACATGCAGGATGGGCCCTATTCACAAACTGCATTTTGTAGAAGTGCTATTTTTCACATGCTACAAACTGCAGTTCACAAACCTATGACCTCTGTGTTGGAATGGGAATGACCCTTGCTTGGTATACGAGCCTGCTCTCCTGCCCTGAATACCGACTGAAGGCATATCTGGAATCCTGACTTTTACTTTGGCATTGGTAGCTCGCTAATATAGGTGTATGCGAAGAGGCCTAAACTTCTCACTGTGCAATGGCCTGGACCTGACCTAAAGAGGAGTAGAAAGCGCGCCCTCATTGTGGACAGAGGACCGCTGTCCATGTATTGCTATGACACATAATTCAGTAGTGGCAGCATACCATGTTTTGGAAGGATTGATCGTGTTTGGCCTGTGTTAAGAGGGGCGAGACCATCTGCCCTGCTCATGTAAAGTTTTGCTTTTATTGTGTATACCCAGAACCTTGTGTTGACGTCCCCTGTGTTGACTTCGTGCACAGTGTAATGCATGTAGCACATCTATAAGTCGGGCTGAGTGCATGAACAAGCCCGAGTACTGAGTCCAGTGGGGTCCATTTTGGATGCCTCTGGCTGGCACAACCAGGGCACACGTTCTAAACAAGCATTGGCATAGCCAATAGGTCTTGCCTTTGGGACCTTATAAGAGATTACAATGCAAGTGCTAAGGAGCTTGCCCCTGCACCAGGGGTTCTGCGGGGTCTAATGTTACACCACTACACAGTGGATACATGCTTGCCCTAACGATCTTTAGATGACTTTGCAATGTCAAATCGTGCCCATTGTCATCAGCTGGCATTTTATTATAAAGGCAGGATTTCCGTTTTTGTTTTTTAATACGCATATTTACTCCAAAGTAAAAAAATCCATAAGCAACAAGTTTGTGGTAAGACAAAAAACAGTGCACACAGATGCCACAGACAATCTCACTTTAAGGAGCTAAATTATTTCTTTAAGTGAGATAAAAAATTAAAGAAACAATCGTTCAGGGCTCATGTTCCAATGGGATCCTTTAGAAATAATTTTTTAATTGGGCAAATCCAAATCTCACCAGGCTGCTAGTCTATGTGCTAGGTGTAAACATCCTGGACCAGCCCAACAATGAAAAGCATCTCTAGCAATCTAGATTATCTTGAGTAAAATAAACTGCCCAGGATCAGATGTTGGACATATATGCAGTTTATAGTAGCGTGATGTACTGTTCCAAGGTGAAGCACACATTTAATAACGGATTTCCAACTAGTACAGGGTTGCATCCAAGGGTCTTTAAAAGTGGCGATATTTAAAAAACAAGGACAGTAAATGCACCTAAAAGAGACAACTACTAGTTGAATTATCAACTGGTTTTCTGATGCTGCCACCATTGCTGCCTATGCGAGACCTAAAAAGTGAGGCCAGGGACAGCCAGCAACCAGAGTATAGATCACAAACCGAGGGCAGCAACTACTTATTCCTGGAGGAAAGCCATTAACCATCCCATAATACAAACAGCAGTCACTACCCGCCCTCCAGGTATAACCGTAGACACATCCGAGGCACAACACAACACAAATACTGTAGTATTAAGTGCTATCCATAACGAGCCGAGCGCACAGAGGGGGCTGAATGGGGAGAGGCGCTAGCCCCATGCTGCTCACTGCCCAGGAGGGGATGGAAGCATAAAGAAACCAAATCACTTTCCAAACAATACCTACTTATTAAAGGGATGAAGAAACAAAGGCGACCGGAGAGGAAAGGCGGAGGCGGGGTGGTGCTGGAAGTGGCTTGATCAGGATTGAAAACACATGAAACAGGGCGGCATCCTCACGAAACGTACTACAGCGGGGGTATAAAGCAAATGATGGGGGAGGGGGTGATTTGTGGACAGAGTAAGCTAGACGGGAGGGAGGAGGTGGGGGAAAAGGTTTCAAATGCGCACATATGCTTCCTTGCCCTTTTCCGACCGACAAATACAATGCGTTCACACACTAGAGTGTCATTTCAAGTGCCATAAAACAGTTTGAGTAAAACAATGCTTTATATATAGATACCTGGGTACAAAGCAACAAATAAGAAAATAAGTACATTCAAAAGATACTATTTACAACAAGTGTGGGAAACGAGTTTCTGTCGGTGCTGAAAATAATGTTTCGTCCCTGCCATGCACTGTCCTGGGGTGAGAAGAAACGGTTTACCTTCAAAGCGTCCAGTCCCATGAGCCGGGACTTGTGCTCCTGATCCTTAATGATGAAAGGCCAGCCATATTCATTGAAGGCGAGGTTGCCCATATACGACTCGTTTCGCTCATCGTAACTACTGGCTCACATCTACTTTCTTACAGGATAGCCTCAGCTCAACTTTAATAAGAAGTGACAGCCCATTGAAAAGCGTCCGTCATTGCTGAAGCTGTAGTCCCGTGGGTGCTGGGTTGAGGGTGCAGCTTTCTTAAAGTGAAAGCGGCATGGCGTGCTGTGTCTCGTGAGTGCTGGGTGGAGGGGCAACCCTTCTTAAAGTGAAAGCGGCGGGGGCAGCTCTTCTTAAATTTAAAGCGGCATGGCGTGCTGGGTGGGGGGGGCAGCCCTTCTCAAAGTGAAAGCGGCATGGCATGCTGTGTCCCATGAGTGCTGGATGGAGGCAGCCCTTCCTAAAGTAACATGCGCGGCCGCGAAAGTGAAAGCGACCGCGCTGTGTTAATTGGTAACATGATCCACAACAACAAGGGAGGAATGCAGCTGGCACCCTGCGCGCCGCTGCTCGCTCCCGAGACCCAAACGCCATGGGAGTGAACGTTTAGAGAAAAGGCGGGACATGCACCCGTCTTTGGCCAATTGCGTGCTTTCATTATTGAAAGCCATACGCAAAGGCCAATGGAATGTGTGGAAGTTGCCAGACCCACACGGAGAAGTCTCGGGGAAGTTTGGAGAGCTCACAAGAAGCCTTCCATAGAGCAGCGCATGCGCGCTGTGCTAGGCTCGACCTAAAAAAGAAGTGGGGGGACTAACCCAGTTAGGCAGTATGTAAGTGACATCACAGCGTGTGACATCACGACACGTGACATCCCCACACATGACATCACAGCGCATGACATTACATGTGGCATCACAGGAATTGACATCATAGGAATTGACATCATAGGAAGTGCCATCACAAGCCACGGCTTTAGTATGTATGTGTGATGTAAAGCTCTCTGACACTCTGCTTTCTGATGAGTAGCGCTATACAAGAAAAAATAGTGGTACTTAAATTATTTCAACGCCTCCTCAGGGGTAGTAAGCGCTATATAAATTACATTTAGTATTATGTAAATACTGGGAGAGACCAACACATCTGACATTCTTACAGTGCATACATATCTAGTAAACAGAGCCTGAACAAAGTGAAAAGCTGCCTCTCTTAAGTATGTGTGAAGTGCTAACCTTTGTTTCCCCTCTGCTGCATTTGCTTCTAGGTGTGAGGCTCCTGACTGCTCCCAGCCAGGAGACTCGAACAAAAGGAGGCTTGATGACCCCTCAAATTCGGCCTTTGTTAAGGGCCCAGCAGGAGTCTAAAATAAGAAAGCCCTGTCCCAGCCAGCAGGTTGTTGCTTGTTGCAGATGGAAAGCAGACAACGTGCAGGCGCTGCTGAAAGTGTCCTGGTTGGAAATTACACCGGGACGAGTTCAGCACATTATTTAGTGGGGCACAATTCTTGGCAGGGTGGACGGCATTCACCCTGTGAAAATAGTGGGTGGACGCCGTCCACCCGTGTGTACCCCCGACTCAAGATGGAGCGTGAAGAGTGTTCTTCCAGACCATGGAAGAAAATTGCCTGCATTTCTGTGACTGGAGGGAGGAGTTCCAGGCACTAAAGTGAGGAGGGTGGAGACATGGCTACGTTTAGATATTTCATGAGGCAGTGCGTTAGCAAGGGACTGCTGGTTAGTCTTCCTGAGCCCTGCCATTTGTAGTTTGACATTTCAACCACATATAAATATAGAGATATATAATTAAACATATTAGGTATAATTATAGATTAGTTATATATTTTTAAAATGTAATATAGTTAATTAAAATTAAATTTAACTCTTAACTGATTTTAAAAAATATGAACAGTATTTAAATATGTAAATTTTAACCTCGTTTATTACAAATTAAATAAAAATGTTAGTGTAGGTGAGTAATTAAAAAAATGTTTAAAAATTGTAATTTAAAATGTAAGTTCTGTGTGGGATTTTGAGGATGTGTCTGGCTGTTGCACTGTGGATGGTTCATAGACTTCTGGTGAGTTGCTTTGTGATTGAGGAATAGAGGGTGTTCCTGTAGTCAAACTTGCTGGTGGCTAGGGTGTGAGTGGCATGTTTTCTGGTGTTGCTTGGGAGCTATTCAAAGACCTTCATCAGCATCTTAAGGGTGTGGACGTCAGATGTAGTGATGGCACTGACTTGTGCCATCTTGTCAATTATGCTGTTGAGGATGATTCCAAGGTTCTTGGCGTGGGAGCTGTGTGTGGGTCCAAGTTCGGTCTGCCATCAGTTATAGTCTGAGGGCGAGGTGTTCTTGCCGACGACCACTAGTTCTGTCTTGTCGGTGTTGAGCTTGAGATAGTTGGCTTTCATCCAGTTAGCAACTTCAGTCATGCAGGCGGTGAACTTATTTCTTGTGTTGTTGGTGCTCTCAGAGAGGGAGCATTTTGTCAGTGAGAATGTTGATGTCATGGGATGACATTGGCCAGATAGATCGTGTATGTGTTGAAGAGAGTGGTGCTGAGCGGTTAACCCTGAGGCGCTCCACAGATGAGCTTGCAGGCTTCCAAGGACTAATTTGCCTGGATGACAGCTTGTTTTTGGTCTGTTAAGTTAAGAAGGATCAGATCCACTGGAGAGTGGGTCATTGGATGCCAATCTCATGTCGGCACTTGATGAGGATGGGATATGAGACCATGTCAAATGCTGCACAGAGGTTCAGGAGAATGAGTGCAGCCATGTCTCCTGTCAAGGATCATGCAGATGTCATCTGTGACAGCCATGAGCACGGTTTCTGTACTGTGATTGGGCCAGAATGCAGACTGGGTAGCCTTGAGGAGCTGGTGATTGGAGAGGAGTTGGTTGATACATTTCTCCAAGACCTTTGCTGGGTATGGCAAATGGGTCTGCAGTTGGAGACCATGGCAGGGTCATCAGATTGTTTCTTGAGCAGGGGCTTGATAGTGTGTTTCCAGATGTCCGGGGATGTGGCTGAGTCAATGGAGGCATTGAGGATGGGTGCTTGCTGATCATCAGGAGTCCTTTGGTCAATGTGTGGTGGGAGCAAGGGTCAGATGGGCCAGAGTGGATGGTCTTCATGGCAGCAGCAGTTTCGTTGGTGGTGACGGCAGGCCATTTGGCCAGGGTTCGTTCATTGGGTGTGATGGGAAGTTGAGTTGTGATGGTAACTGGGTCTAGTTGAGGGTCGAAGTTACCCATATATAGAGGTGATTTTGTTACAGAAGAATTCATAGAGCTTGTTGCAATAGTCTTGCAAGGGGATGATGTTGCAGGAGGTGCGTTGAAGTCTTTGATGGCAAAGATTTCCTTGCTGCTGTTTGTGCCGGCTACAATGCAGTCTGCAAGAGCTGTGCACTTGGTGTTCCATATCTGCTGGTGGTAGCACCTAAAGGCAGATTTGAAGATATCTTTGAACCAGCTGGTGCAAGTTGCTGCAATTGTCTATTAGTAGGTTTGGAGTCCGGGGGAGTAGGATTGAAGAATCCATTGAAAGTTCCAGAAGAACTGGATACCAAACTTGTAATTTCTACATAGGTGTCACCAGAATCACCTCTGCCTTTTGTCGTCTGACCTCTGCTGTGAGTCTGGCAATCATTGAGAAGGGAGGAAAGCGTACCCTCCAATCTGACTCTAATCCTGTAAAAATGCATCTGATGGCTCTGCTAGAGGGTCTGGGCACCAACTGTAGAATTGCTGTAACTGGTGGTTCAGCTGTGAGGTGAAGAGGTCCATTTGGAATGGGCCCCACTTGAGCATAATCTTCTGAAGCAGAGTTTGGTCCAACTCCCAAGCACTGGGATCCCTCAGATGTCTGAAGTGCTAGTCTGCTGTCTGGTTCAGTCGACCCGGTAGGTACTCCCTTGTCACCGATAGTCTGTGTTGGAGACCGTGATTCCAAAAGTCTCTGGCCAAATCCGCTAATGCCTTAGACAGAGTGCTGCCAAGGCGATTTATGCTCTTGACTGCAAAAGATCCTGCTAGGAGTTCCAAGTAATTGAGGTGCAGTGTTCCTTCGTTTCCTGACCACGGACCTCCAGTGATAATATCCCCACAGCGAGCTCTCCATCCTTGTCGACTTGCGTCTGACTCGATGACTAGATCCGGGGTCATGCTAAAGATGGCCATGCCATTCCATGCATGCATATTGTTGACCCACCATCGGCTCTCCGTCTGAACCTCCTAAGAGAGTTTCACTTTTTGGGCATACGTCAATCCCCACCTGATGTGCATCGCCTTCAGGCGTTGAAGAGCTCTGTAGTGCAATGGTTCTGGGAAGATGACTTGAATGGAGGAGAGTAGATGCCCTACAGTTATGGCTAGGTGTCTTAGCTATAGCTTCTATTTCTCCAGCGGTTTGCATAGCTCCGTGTGGATGAGGAGCATTCCTCCAATGTAACCTCAATGACTGATGAATGGAGTCTATCTCGAATCCCAAGAAAACTAACTTCTGCGTTAGGATGAACTCAGACTACTGAACATTAATAACAAATCAGAGGTCCTGGAGGAGGGCTATCCCCAACTGAAGTTGAACTAGTTAGGTGTTGCGATCCTGGCGCATCAAGAGAATGTCGTCTAGGTAGACTTTGTCTGATCCCCCGGGCTTGCAGCCATTCCATGTCAGGTCGAAGCACCTTAGTGAAGCAGCATGGTGCAGAGAAGAGACCGAATGAAAGACAAGTGAATTCAAAGGCTTGTCCTTTCCATTCCAAATGTAGGAAGCGCATGTGGGGGAAGAAAATCGGAATGGGGAGGTAAGCGTCATTCAGATTCAGTCTTAACATCCAGTTGTGTGGGAGAAGGATATCCCTGAGCAGATGTATGCCTTCCATTTTGAAGTGCCCATACACTAACCACTAGTTGAAGTCTTTCAAAATTGATCACGGGGGCAGTACCCTTTGTCCTTTTTCTCAAGAAGGAAAATGTTGCTGAGGAAACCTCTGGGGTGCAGAGAAGGCGGCACGATCAACCCTTTCACTAGTAGAGTGTGTACCTCCTGGTCCACCACTTACATTCCCTCCTGCCAAAACAACCTTGACCATGGGGTGGGAAATCTGTCTTAGGGTCCCGTAGAACTTTATGTGATAACCCCCAATGGGATTAAGTACCCACGCATCTCCTGTGATTTTGGCCCAATTGTGGATGAATCATTGTAACCTGCCCCCCACCTCTTGTAGGGAACAAGGAGTTTTGCTTACCATTGGTCCCACCTGGATCGCTACTAGCTCCCCGGAAGACTCCTCTTGTGCCACGTCCTCTGCCGTTACCATGAAAGGGGAAGGAACGCCTCCAAATTTCATTTAATCCTGCCACAGCATGTAATGTCTCATTTGGAGTTTGTGGGGGTTGGATTGTAGGCGCAGCTGGATGAGCGCCCCCTACCTTTTCCGCCCACTCGAAAAACCTTTTGGCGAATGCTCTGCGCATGGATTGTTGCGCTTTATCGATGGAGGAGAAAGTGGTCACAAATTTTGTGTGCTCTTTAAGAAAAGGATCTCCAATGAGACCTCCTTCTGCCACTGGTCTGACCTCCATGGTGGCTAATTCACCGAATTTGAGATACATTTTTAAGAATAACGACCGTCTGCATTCTGTAGATAACACACAATTTATGTTGCCTAGAAAGCAAAGTGCCCGTTGAGCCCAGCTAGAGAGATTAGTTGGATCAATCAGGTGGCCAGTCTCGTGGGCCTCTTCGGCCATATCTAGAATTTTTGTGAGGAGACCCTAGACATCGAGCAACTTGTCCTGACAGGACTTCCAGGTCCAATCGAGGCCCTTCTTCGGGTCCCCGATAAATTTTGTAATAAAGGTCGCCAGCCATTTTATCAATCACAGGGGGGTGTACAGGTCACTTTCCCAGTCAACGAGGGCCTAGGGCATTCTGCCCTTAGTCTTCCCCAGACATCTTTATCCATAGGTTTACAAACGCGATTGGTCACATATTGGGCTACTTTAACAGCTGGTGCCCAATCCGCGGAGCAGGTGTGGTACATGTCCTCCGGGTCCAACTTGTCCAGGGGTCCTGCTGATTTCTGCAGGATAGCATCCCCCTTTTTGTCCACCCTGGGGTGTTTAGAGCTGCCTTCCAGCTGCCACGGTCTGGGGCATGGTTAGTCTCCAGAGTCTTCATCCGGGTTATCGGAGTTGCCCCTGGCATCTGCTTCACCTTCTGTGGAGAGTAGGTATCATCAATTGATGTAAACCCAGGGTGGGGCTCTGCCTTTTTAAGATCAAGGGCAGCTAAACGTCTTTTCAAAAAGGCTTTCTGCAATCTCTCAAATGCGTCTGAAGGTGGCGAAACAGCTCTATCCTTGGTGGCAGGTTTGTAAGAGCCTTCGCTGCTAAGAGTGCTCGAGTGTTACCTGGAGGCGAGGGCCCCCCATCTTCCCTGCCTGGGATTAGAATGCGGCTTTGGGCTGTTAGCTCTATTATTTTCCTACTCAGGGGCTCCTAGGCTGAGGAAATTGCTCTCTGTAGAGAGGCATCTATAGAGTCCACCAGTTCCTGATGGATGGAAAGGAGCATATGTTCCTCCTCCATCAGCCCCACATAGTCCTTGTATGCGCCTGCCATAGTATATCAGGTGCTAACAATAGATTGTAGTTGCTCCTCGAATGTAAAAAGCCTCCCTCAAGAAGGAATTCACCAGTGCTCATTGAATGGAGATGGGGCCGTTGTGTGGCAAATCCCATCTCGGGCCTCCTGAAATAGGCTTGGTGGTGAAAAAACGCATATGCTGGAGCTGAGAGAAAGAGAGAGGTTAAACCTGTAATGAATTTCTCCGTGCATTAATTGAGGTGACAGTCTTCCTTTGCTGAACCTAACAGAAGGAAAAGACAACAAGCCGCACGAAGAACAGCCCTCTTCGATTGGCATGATTGCCTTGCGCCTCCTAGAGGCTCCGAATGGTCATGGCGTGCCCTCTATAGGCGCCGACACTACACAGCTGTCCCTGACTAATAAGAGCGTGTCCAACTGCGGGATCCTCCCCTGCAGCCCAGTCATGATCACGCAATGCCCCCTGGGGCTATGGGGAGTTAAAATCGTGCAGCAACCGTACTTGGGGGTAAAGCAGTTCAAAGGACGAGCGCAAAGTTAGCAAAGGATCTTGCAAAGGGAACAGTTAATTATACAGCCACAACATAACACCAATACAGTAATCCCCATAATAAAAATTATTCACTAAGGAAAAACACTTATCTGGCTGCTGAGTAGCAAAGAAAGAGGAAGTGCTTTTCCTTGGTGGATGATTATAAAGGAGTCACTATATGGTTGCTGGTGGACTATGTTTAACACTTAAAATTCATCGGCTATTTAGTATTTTTGTTAAATGTTCTAGTGGTTTTTTTAATGGGCTACTGAGTTAATAAATTGCAAGAGAAATGCATAACTTGAGCCTCCAGTCCTGGCATAGAATTGATCACTCTCCTTTTTAGTATTTCTCCGTGGTAAGAGCACTTGTTGTTGTTGAGGTTTGGGTACTTTATCGGCACATAATGTAAACATTAAACACAAGCACATTTTTTTTATTTTAGAAATTAAATGGAAATGACGGAAGAAAGTCAGAGGCTTGGAAAATTATAAAAATACAAAGGTTTATTTGAAACCTAACCAAAGGCAAAATAAGATTACCACATTGATCATAGCTGTTCTAATTCTTTATGAATGGACACATTTGAAAGACCACTCAGCAGGCTAACTCTTCTGTGGTATAAAACATCCAAAAGTGAAAAAACATTTAAACTCCACTGATTTATGATAGACCATTGAGGATATAACCAACCTCTCACAAGTACACAATGTGCCACTTCTAAGCATTTGAAAATGAAAAAATAACTATCTATTGTATTGTAGGTATAAAGAATTATCCAAAATATTCCAACTTATAAATAGTAGAATTTAGAGATGACATCTCTCCCTGTTTGAACTAGATATCAGCATCAGCCTCTTTACACTTTGACAAATGTTTTTTCTGCCAATTCACGATTCAGAAAGGAGTATGAAAAAGTTTACATAGTGCCTGTCATTGTGGTAACCTTCAGTTAGTGGGTTCATAGAGTAAAGTCAAACACATTTCCCTAGAGACCATTCCCAACAGTCTTTCACCTATTTGACTACAGAATCGTAGGGTACATGTTTGAATTTGTCAATTCAAGGAATATCTCATTGACAGGGTAACAATCATATTAAAGACTCTCTGTGAAGTGCAAAACTAGACTCATTCAAATCTGCAAGTATTAAAAAAGATGTTAGGTGAACATAATGGCAGGGTTGCTGGTCATGAGTTTTCCTGACATCATTATAAAAAATGATTCCCTTTAAATCTAATGATGTGCACTTTCAAATATTTAATATTTGAGTCATTTAAGTCAGTTGTAAAATGAGGGTTATTTCAGAGATGCATACATTTGTAGAGCATTGAGTTATAAAATATCCATCCATGTATCCAATATAAATACTCCTTGCTTAACCGTTTAAAATATCCTCGGTGGCTACTTTTATATAGGTAATTTTCCCTGCCAGTAATGTCTTGAGAGATTTTTTATTATTTGGAGTTCTTTTTTGAATGATCGTAGTACTCTTAGTTTATCGAAATGCCACTTAAAATTAGGCACTCCGGAACTACGTGACAACTGAAGTTGGAGCCATGTATTAGCCTGATGGACTTTCCTTGGCCACTAAATAAAGTTGGTGATAAGATTGTATTCTTTATTACATCTAGTGGCTAGGTTTATTAACTGAAAACTGGAATTGATCTAAAAGTACATTCTGGTTTATGTTTGGCTCTGTTGTGCTTTCCACACATTTTGGAGGTGAAAGTTCAATCCAATGACTGTTAATGGAATTATGGGAATAAAAATTCAATCCAATGACTGTTAATGGAATTATGGGAATACCAGGATTATTATCCAAATCTTTCACTACCAGTTTCAGCAGAATATTGAGTTTGGGATTTTCTCTAACTAAGGCAATATCACCAGCAAAGACCAGTACACGACAGGTGGTAATACATGCACCAATCCCGTAAACTGGAAATATGAAATTTAAGATCTCTTGCCAGATCAGAGGAATCCCTCACTTTCTAAAGATATTTAGATGGCCCAATTGTGTGTGTATATATATATATATATATATATATATATATATATATATATACATATACATACCACTTGCCGCCGATACTCCAGATTGCTCGAAGAAATACACGGACACGGACCACTTCAAATTACTTTGGATGTTTATTCGGATGCCGCCATTAATATATATATATATAGTACAGTTGACCTTAAAAAATAGGCATGGTGCAGCCAAGAGAAAAATAAAATACTGGTAAATAAAGTCTAAAAAGTAAAATAGGATATGAAGCCATCTAGGATATAAACAAATGTCTTCTAAATAATAAATATTGAATATCACCTCAAATGTAATGTCTGAAGCTGAAGTTAAAATTCTGGAAACAGAAAGACCAATTGCGGCCTATGACAATCTTCAAGCCATTTACCCATCCCATGGACCTGCTAATAACTTGAAGTGGAATGAATGGAATTCAGAGGTTCTCCGCAAAAGGTATAAAATGGGTTGGGACCATCTGAGAGAAGAGCAAGCCAACTCAGGAGACACCAAGGCAACTTGATAAAGCGTGTATCCCTGGCGAAAACTCCTGTATTCTGACTTGGACTATGGAGTACCCAGACAACCACACATGGGATGGCTCCTAACTCTTGACCCATTGGACCCAAACAGAAATGTTCTGTTTGTTTCTACCTCCATTTTAAGTTTGTTGAGCAAATCTCAACAATAAAAGTGCAGTGATTTTCACAACTCTAATATGTTGTTTCTCTTCACGGCATAGCACATTCTGCTGTAGTTTACATACGAACACATCTTTGCACATAGACTTTTTATCTCCGTAAGCTTTGTTGATTACTGTTATCAGAAACCCAGATTTCTTACTCTAATAGTCATGACATTGCATTCTTCTTGCTTGAGGAGCAGACACGTTTTTTAAAGCTGCAGTATTGAGCTTCTGATAAAGTCTGATAAATGGGTTCTGCTACTGGTATGCTGTGTTTTTGTTCTGAAGTGTGGTAGCGCTGCTAGCGGTGGCCTTTGTGTATCTTCAGAGAACAGCGAAAGTGGTTGGGTAGTCTACCATCTCAAGGTTATGACAAAAACGATGATGTGACCTCATCAAGCTGTGTAGGTTAGCTGTTCTTAACCTTTTAGCTTCTGTGGACTCACACTGAATCACTACTGGAAGCAGGCGACCCCCACCTAAGCTTTCTGTGATCTGAACTTCAAAACAGTATACAAAAATACAGAAAGAAATGTACATCAAATGCAAAAATTATGAAATCTTTTTTTAATTTCCAAACAAAAAATTATGCAGAAATCGAAATTCAAATTTTAATCAGAAGGTTGGAGCGCTCTGAAATTTAGTTTCATTTCTAAAAGACTGAATATGCTGTACTCCAGCATGTAATGTTGTCTTTTTTGCTACAAAGGCATGCTCTCTTTTTGTCGCATTTTACAGGTGCTTCAACTGGGGCTGCCAATCAGCCACACTAGATTCCTTTTGAGGTACTTGCGCCACACCTACAATTCAAGATAAGGATACCAAATTAATTTTTACTCTCCAATTTCAAATTCCTTAACACAGATCATTTAAAAATTTTCAATTTAGATTTTTATATGTATATCTATTTCCATAATCTAATATACTTTTCCAAACAATCACGGACCCTCTGAGTAGGCGTTGTGGACCCCCAGGGGTTCGCGGACCACATGTTCGGAATCACTGGTATAGCTTATTACTTTAGGAATTTTGAGAGCCGGGTTGGGAAAGTTCTGTAGGGATACTGACAAAAAGATAAATTGTGGTCCATATTGAATTCCTGTACTGGACCCCCCCACGCTCCCAAAAAACAAGATCAACTGGTGCAGTTCAAATTTGAGACAGGTAATCTGAATTTTAAGGAAAAGCATGGGCATAGTTCAAGCTGTCCTGTTAGGAATGCCCATTCTTCATAGTTCCAAGTTTGAGGAAAGAAGGATGGAACTGTTCTGAAGGGAAAGTTGAGTGTTGGAAACTATGGGTCTTTACTTTTCATCTTACCTGTGGTCCATTAAAAATTAGAACTGAGCTAAGAAACCCCCCCCCCCCCCCCAGGTTTCTAAATTATGCCTTCCCAATAAATGTGGGTGAGATGATTTGCTCTCGCCCGTCCACAATGGAACAATCCACCATCCTCCCTTTCAGACATACTTCTTGCCCAGGACAATACACATCCCAGTTACAGAAGGGCTTTTATGGTTTTGTGCTAGCCGAAACTAAGGCTTTCTGTTCCTTTGTCTTTCATTACGCTTCAAATAAAATCTTATCCTCAAATTTCTGCAATGACTTCAGCTTACAGGAGAGGAAACCTTAAGAAGATCCTTTCTCGGGGCACTAATAGGCCCATGGAATACATAAGGATAAAGCTGGCACCTGCTTTGCAGCTTCCAGCTTACCAAGAAACTGTGTCAAGCTCCATGACTGAATGTCCATGGAAGATTCCAGAAGTTTTGATTTACAGAGTAAGTCTTGCCAAGTTAGTTTTAAATATGGATATGAAATTCTTTCTGTTGTGTGAAAAAATAACTTTTTCTAATTGATTTTGAACATTTTCACTACTTGGTGTATTTAGAAATATTCTAAATGAAACCATTTTCTTTAAAGGGAAGCATGACACAAAAACCCTGGAATTGATGAGTACAAGTTTACTGGTAATAATTTAAATTGCCCATAAACTTTCTTAAGAAAGATGGCCTGATTTGGATTAAGATCTCCTAATTTGGATCAGGGATTTTAAGCTAAGTTCATGTCCGTCGTGATCCCCAATTGGTTACCTGAAATCTCTGTATGCTATATTTAGACAAGGACATATTTGCTTTGAGTATTTAAAACCTTATCTGAATTGAGATTATAGTTATTACACTTAAGTGTCTAACATCTCTGTTAAATTTAATATTGCAGATTTTCACTTGATTAAAAGTGGTTTATGCATGCTCATTTTAAACTATGGCTTTGTTTCTTTGATTTCTAAGGTCTCTGAATTCTAAATGTTGATTAAGGCACCTGAGTTCTCTGTATGGTATTTGTGTATTGTTTTTACGCCGGCGTTGGTCTAGACCTTTTAATTTTATTACCCAGTGGCGATTGCCACTGGGTAGTTATAGTTTGGATCGTGTTTCCATAGGAAATGCCTTTTTGTGTTGCTAATCACGTTGGCGCAGTTTGATGAATCTGCATGAATCTTTCCAAAAAGTGCTACTATTTGCTTAAGGAAAGCCTACGGACACTAAAGAATATAAAAAGGCCGAAAGGAAATGGAGGAAAGACTACGGCAAGCTAAACAAATCAAACTATCGAGGCCAAATAAGTTAATACCATACTGAAATTAAAACTGCTCAAATTGTCTACTATGATGCAAAAATCAATCACGCCTCCAACTCCTGTGTGAAATGTTTCAGATTAAGGCATTACTGGAGCCCACCTACAATAGTTCTACTCCTGAACCTTAAGGACCTTGCTGCAATGATCTTGCAAGATTTTTTCACAAAAGAAATTCACTGACATTTGCCTAACTTTTCAAAAGCCTGACAAAGATGCATGCCCCAATCTCAACAGAGACAAGGAGGAAAGTTTTAATAATGGCCTTTTTGAGTTTCCCAACTTGACTCCAGATAGCTGTGCAGCTCTCTTTGGCAAAGTTATATCGGGATCCCTGTTGGACCCTGCTCCACCATGTATTCTTGCCAAAGCAGCAGAACACATCCTTCCTATTCTGCTAGAAATGCTAAATCTCTCCCTAGCTAAGGGAATAGTACCCTCAGCATGGAAACACGCTGTAGTAAAATCCTTATTAAAAAAGTCTAACCTAGACCCTCTCTGTCCAGGAAATAATAGACCAATTTCATTGCACCCTAGTTTGAGCAAAGTTCTAGAAAAACATGGTAACCAGTCTCTCTCAGAATTTTTAGAACTTAACAACATCCTACATCTTCCCCAGACAAGGTACCGACCTAAACACAGTACGGAAACCGCCCTTTGGCAGTAATGGTGGAATCTAAAATGCTGCTAGATCTGCTCGGCGGCCATCATCCTCCTTGATCTAAGCACTGCCTTTGACACTGTAAATCACATTATTTTTATTATAGAATCTGCAGTGCAGGAGTCTCAGGACGGGCTCTGAACTGGCTCAATTCTTTCATTCTTTCCTAAGGGACAGGACCTTCCAGGCTCGTTTGAATTGTGGAGTACCACATGGGCTCGTCACTGGGCCCCACTCTATTCCACATGTATATGCATCCGCTGACAGATATTGTATCACCATTTGGGATCTCAATAATATCTTACGCTAATGATACCCAACTGGTTTTCTCTCTTACTTCTGAACAAGATCCTCAATCTCCCTCCTTGGGCCCCTGTCTGGAGAAGGTTGTTTCCTCGATGAACAGGTCTTGCCTCAATCTGAATGGGGATAAAACTGAGCTCATGATATTAGGGAATAATATCAATTCCCACTTGAGCCTGGGTTTGCCAAATTGCCTGGGCTGCCTCCCGCCCCCAATACGGTTATCAAAAATGAGGGGCTATGGCTAGACAAATCTTTGACCATGGAAGCCCAGGCAACAAAGCTCTCGGCCAGCTGTTACGGCATCCTTCGAATGCTCTGAAAAATCCTGTACCTGCTCCCTCCACTCTCCAGAAGGCTTGTGGTTCAGGCATTAATCCTCTCTCGCTTGGACTATGGAAACTTACTTTACCTGGGATCCCCAATATCCATAACTTGGAAACTTCAAATGGTGCAGAAGTCTGCTGCCTGAACTCTGCTTAATATCCCCAGACACAACTTAGTCTGGCAGGCCTTGGCCTTTCTCTACTGGCTTCCAGTGGTACAGAGGATTACATTCAAATCCCTCTGCACAGGGCAAAGGACACTTTCACATTATGCCCCCCATATTTCTCAAAGTCTGATTTCTCTCTATACCCTGGATAGAACTCTTTGATCCACCAATGCCCGATCGCGGTGGTTCCTTCGATCAGGAAGGCGAGAAGTGGAGGGCGGTCCTTTGGCCACAATGTGGCCCAACTATGGAACACCCTTCCTCATACATTGTGGATAGCCGACAATGACTCATCCTTTTGGAAACTTCTAAAAACCTGGCTATTTGAGAACTAGTCCCTCTAGAACACTCTGGCTTAGTGTATGTCACAATAATAGTGCTGGGGGGCGGGCGGAGCTTGCCTGACTGCAAGATGGCCACTCGGTGATCGAGCTCTGCCATCCACCGATCCTATCCGTAACAATTTGCCAATTTACAGTGCAAGCTGGAGCTGGTGGCCGATGGTGTTACTCCCGCTGCCCTGCTGACCCGCTGGAGCCGTCAGTATCCTGCCTGCGGCCCGCTGTGTTGGAGATCGGGTCGGCGGCCTCCTCCGCCAGCGTGCGGTCTGGGGCGGGCCTGCTGGAGGTGCCGCGTCGTCCTGCCGCTGCCTGCCTCCGTATCCCCTGCGGGCTGTGTGCGCTCGTTGCCTCTGCGGCCTGGCGGGGCGACGCTGCCAGTCAGGGAGCCCCGAGCGGCTAGTGGTGAGTGGAGTGCCCCGGCTATTGCGGCCTGTGGAGCGGAGGCGGGCGGATCGGAGGGGCGCCTGCGTCCGAGGTTGGGCCCTCTCCGGCTGGCGTGATCCCGAGCTCTGCCGGCAGACTCTTCACCTGCGGGGCTGAGATATATTGCCGCGAAGTGCCTCCCGGCCCTTTGTGGCCTTCACGCGCCGGTTGGTGTGCTTGAGTGGCCTGGGCCTCCACTCCCCTCTGCGCCTCCCCCTGGACGTGTGCTCTGCGGTGGTGCGCCAGGCCCTGCTGGCTGGGGACGAGGTGCTGCTAGCTTCATCCAGCTCGAACTGAGGTCACTAGTGCCATAGGTCCTCGGCGCTGTTGTCTTGTGGGAGCCTCTCCAGAAGCCGGCGGGCATGGTCCTCGCGGATGGTTTGATCCTCCGGGCCTACTTTGCAGCGACGGGGGGGACGGCCTAGTGACATAGACTGGTGTGTGCTCTCCCTCTGCGTCGGCGCTGTCTGCTGGTCCTCCCTCCATTGCTCTGCGACCTGGAGTTTCCATCTCCCCTGGTGTTCCGCTGTAGAGCTCTCTGAGGAGCGCTCTCTGCTCTGTGTCCTGCCCTCCTGTGGGTTCCTGATCCGGGTGTCATCATGGGCAAGCCTGACAAGTCCCAACCGAAGTTAACATTCGAGCAGCGTAAATCAAAACGTCATGAGGACGCGGCGGACTCAGTGGTGTCCAAATCGGACCGTCCTTCAGATGACCCCGTGAGTGACATTAAACAAATTATCGCTTCTATGCAGTAGGGGTTGACAGCTATAGACTCCAAGATTGACACGCTGGCCTACAGGATGGACAGAATGGCGGAAAGGGTCGATAAGCACGCCGAACGCCTGGACATGGCGGAGCGCCGCATCGCGGAGACCGAGGAGGCCCAGACCGACGCAGATGCGGCGCGGCAGCAGGTGGAGAGGGCACTAACCACGCTGCAGGACAGGACAGGGCGGAAGACTTGGAGGCCAGATCTCGTCGGTCTAACCTCCGCATCACGGGCCTTCCCGAATCTACAGCCACAGGCCCTATGGAACCCTTTGTAGAGCAACTCCTGCAGAAGCTGCTAGGTGCCGACACTTTCTCCGCCCTATTTGTAGTTGAGAGGGCGCACCAGTCGCTTGGCCCGAGACCTCAGCCTGGGGCTCCCCCGCGACCTATTATCGCTAAACTCCTTAATTATCAAGATAGGGACGCAGCCTTGCGTAAGGCGAGAGCCCAAGGCCCACTGCAGTATGAGAGCTCTTCCATCTCACTCTTCCCTGACTTCACGATCAAGGTGCAGGAGGCCAGGAGGCAGTTCGTCCCTCTGAAGCGAAGGCTGCGAGAACATCACATCGAATACGCAATGCTATATCCCGCGCGGCTAAGGGTCCTCTTCGATGGCAAGCCCAGAATCTTCTCGGACACTCAGTCTCTACAAAAGGCCCTGAAATCCTGGGAGGTGGCTGGCAAACGCAAACGTGACATGGGGGAGGCGGCTGATGGAGGGGCCGCGTCGCCTGGTCTTGAGGACAACGACTGAGACTGCCGCACTGTGCTCACGCCATTCTTTTGCCTGGTCGCTCTGATGTCGCCACCTACGGTGCCAGTACTCCAGTGATATCCTGGTTATCTGGGGGGCAGCCCTTTCCTATGTTAGGCGAAGTTCACCCTGCCAGCCCTGTTATTGACATCATGTTCACTTTGTATTGAGCTGAAACACACGGCTGTTGTTTAGATCTTTGGGGTTCCCCCCCAGTAGTTCTCTTTTACTAAAGAAGTTTTCTTGTATGCTTTCGGTGGGTGGGCATGGGCTGTTTAGTTGCTCGCTTTGTCGGGCAACATCCGCCCCGCAGCATTACCTGCTGATGGTTTTTGATTTTCAGGGTTTGACGCTTGCATCTTTTTTTCTTTTTGTCCTGCATGTATTTGGTTTTTTGGATTTGTTTATGATCATTGGCGCAGTGTCATTTCACGGGAGGGTAATAAGGCGACTATGCAAAGTTGGGGATTGCATGGCGTGGGTGGGGGTGGGATCCAGATGGGATTGTATTGGTATGTTTTGGTTTTTGTTTTTTTCTTTTGCAGGTCATCATCCATTAGTCTAGCTCCTGTCTGTGCGGGGTGGAGTGGTCATTTGAGACCGGGACCCGGGACTGGTGCCCACTCACTATGTATAACATTCAATCCACTCCATGGGGCATAGGGAGGGTGTAAAGTTATTGACGTGGAATGTCAGAGGTCTTAACGACCACAGAAAGGTGCGCAAGATGTTGGCTTTCTTGAAGAGGCGGGAGGTGGATGTGGCTTTGTTGCAGGAAACACATCTGCATCCAAGTAGTGGGCTGCTGGCGGGGGTCGCGTGCTGGGGGATTTTTATGCTGCCTGTTTCACCTCACACTCCAGGGGGGTCCTAACCTGGGTCAACCCCAAATCAAAGCTCCAAATAGAACGATGCGCTGCAGACTCCTCTGGCCGCTATGTGATAACTCGCTGCTACAGTGCTTTAATAGACTTGCTTGTGGTGAACCCCTATGGTCCGAACTATGACGACCCGCAGTTTTACCTGACTTTGTTCCAAACTATTAAACGACATTCCCCGGCGACTGTGGTGTGGGGGGGCGACTTTAATTGCGTGCTCGACCCTCTATTAGATAGATCCAAGGGGCCCCGCAGAACCCCTTCTGCTACGGCTAGAGCGATTGTGGATGTGGCTGCACAGTTGCAGTTGGTCAATGTGTGGAGGGCTCGCTCCTCGGCTAGCGACGGCTTTACGCATTACTCGGCGCCGCATGATGTGCACACTCGTATTGACTATTGGCTCATCTCGCAACCCTTGCTGCTCAGGGTTCAGAACTGCAAAGTTCTGGCCCGCACATTCTCAGATCATTCCCCCATCTTGCTGTCCCTAACCACTCCCCCGCGGGGGCCCCCGCCGTTTCTGTGGCGATTCCCTCCCTACTCCCTGTTAGATGCGGTATTTAAAGCAGACCTGCAGGAGGCGATTGCGGAGTTCTTCTCGGTCAATATCGGCACGGTAGATTCCTTTGCTACAGTCTGGGAATCGTTTAAAGTATATATTCGGGGCATAGCAATCAGTAAACATGCGGGAGTCCTGCGCTCTATCCGCAGCAGACTCAGACTCTTGGAGACCCAGCTTGCTGTATTGGAGGCTGATCTGGTGCATGCGCCCACGCCACAGCTCCGCAAACTCCTGCGGAGCACGCTGGATGAATTTAATGCGGAGGCCGACAACGAGGTTAAACACATGGGCAAATACGCGACGGCTAGACGCTACGGCGAGGCGGATCGTCCAGGCTCAGTCCTGGCGGCCCTGGCCAGACGCCGGTTTGAATCCAGTGGAATCCCAATCTTGTCCGATGCCGATGGTAGTTCATGGTCGGACCCGAAGGACATCACTCAGCAGTTTCGCAGCTATTATCAAGAGCTTTATAGCTCGAGAGTCTCCCCTGGCGAGGAGGATATCTTACGCTATTTGGAGGAACTGGAATTGCCTTGGCTTCAAAACTGGCATAGGGAGTTTTTGATGCGACCCATAGAACTCCCGGATATCAAATTAGCTTTGAACTCAATGCGTGAGGGCAGCGCTCCGGGGCAAGATGGACTCACGGTGGCCTTTTACAAGGCTTTCAGTGATCTGTTGGTTCCCCACTTAGCCACTTTTTTTCAAACGGTAGGGGCCGAGGGGACACTCCCTCAGTCCATGAGGGAGGCCCTGCTGAAGCCGGATAAGGACCCGCAGCGGTGCTCCTCCTATCGCCCCTTATCTCTGCTAAACGTAGACACGAAGATCTATGCGAAAATACTCGCAAATCGTCTTTCCCCGCTCTTGCCCCAGTTGGTTGGGCTGGAGCAAGCGGGGTTCATCCCAGGTCGCACGCTTACACATCATCTCCAGACAGTGTTCGGTGCATTGCAACATACTCGCCCGGACGTCCCCGCAATAGCAGTTTTTCTCGATGCCGAAAAGGCATTCGATTCCATAGAGTGGCCATTTTTATATGCTGTGTTGCGCCGCATTGGTGTGGGTGAAGTCTTCCTACAGCTGGTCCGGGCGCTCTATACCTCACCTTCGGCGCGTATCCGTGTCGGAGACATGGTCTCTGATCCTATCAGTATCTCACGGGGCACTAGGCAGGGATGCCCCCTCTCCCCCCTCTTATATGCGCTGGCGGCTGAACCTCTACTGCAAGCCTTGAGGGAGTACCACAGTCATAGAGGGCTTTGCTTCCCGGCTTATAATTTAACAGTGTCCGCCTATGCGGATGATACTCTTTTATATATCAGGGACCCGGAGACCAATTTGTCCCCGATTATACGTGAGGTACTGCGCTTCGGAGGGCTATCGGGGTTGAAAATAAATTGGGACAAGTCTTTAATTTTCCCGTTAACGCCGGGCACTACCCCGATACAGTTAGAATACCCATTACAGTGGACCACGGACCCGGTTCGTTATCTTGGAATACAGATCCACTCGGACGCTGAACTGGTGATTCGCGCAAACTACGGGAAGGCAATTGCCAAACTTAGTGATGATGTGGAGCACTGGATACGCCTCCCAATATCACTTGTAGGTAGAATTTCGCTGATGAAAATGATCATGTTGCCCCGCTTTCTTTTTTGTTTGTAAACATCCCCATTGTAGTTCCTCGGCACTTCTTTAAAGAGCTGCGGGGCTGCTGATCAAACTGGCTTGGGCGGGCAAGACCCCCGGGTCTCCATGGACACTTTATCGCTACCGTGCTCGGCGGGTGGTTTGGGTGCCCCAGACTTTGAGCTCTACTACCGGGTGGCACAGGCGTCTCATGCGCACTCTTGGGTCCACGGCCCTCCTACCCTCCCACATCTCTGCATAGAGGGTGGAGTCGCGGCTCCTGTGCCACTGCCCCGTCTTTTATCCAAGCCCCCGGACAGACGCTGTGGGATCATTGATTCGGTGAATGCGGTGGTACACGCGTGGCATGCTCTCCTTGGATTGTTCGCCGGCGCGCAGCTATACTCGCCCCGGATGAGTGTTGGGTGGTGTCACTGGGTTCCCTGTGTTTCGGACATCGGTGTGACCCGCTCCTTGCAGGGAATTGGCCTTTCGGAGATGGGCGACCTCTTTCAAAACGGCATTATGGTTACTTGGGATGAAGCAATTGCGGGCAGAGACCACCCGTCCGCTCTGTCACAATTTCAATTCCTCAGATTGAGGCATGCTCTTCGGGCGGTACTCGGTGATGCCCTGGAGGAGCCCATGGACATCCCCCCCTTCACCATCTTACTCTGCTCCCAGTCCCCAGTCAAATAAGTCTCCAAGCTTTACACTTCTGCTCTGCAGACGAAGGTCATTCCCCACTCTAAAGCCAGATTGGCGTGGCAGACTGACCTCGGGAAGCAACTCCCGGATGATATATGGTCTTTCTGCTGCGAGATGTCGCGTAAGGTCTCTTTGAACGGTAGGCACAGACTGACCCACTTTAAGTTCCTGAATAGGGTGCATTACACTCCAGAGCGCCTCTGCAGATATGGGTTGCGAGACTCGGATTGCTGCGAGCGCTGCAGTGTGCCTGCTGCAGGTTTTTATCACTTGGCGTGGGAATGCCCCCCTGTCGCGAACTACTGGGTACAAATTTTTACTGCCTTGTCGGATATAGTGAACATCCCTATTCCGCCTGATCCACTGATGGCATTGTTGGGATTTGTGAAGCCCTTAGACAAAACGCTCCGTAAACTGGTTGCTATGGGATTGTTTCTCGCTAAAAGAAGGCTTGCTATGAGGTGGATGAGGGGTCCTCTCCCAACAGTTACTGAATGGAACAACGATATGATATACTGCAACACTCAGTCGGAGGTGTACAATGAGTTGTTGCCGCCTTCCTCTCGCCCTTTGAGCTTTTGGGGTCTCTTTGCTTATTACCGGGCAGTCACCGGCGCGGGGGTCGCTGCTCCAGATGATTAATGCTGTACTATTGTATTTTATGGTACATTCTGAATGCACTGTTGCTATGATGTAGATGCGCACCTGCGCCTCAGTTTCTGTGTGCTGCAGTGCTTGTCTCTGCTCCCCCTCCCCCCTCAGAGAGGTAACCCCTGCACTTTGCAAGTGCCCCTCCTGCTTCTGTAATGCCAGATCATTCCACTAACTACATGCTTTGTCTAGAACCGTAAGATGGTACTGATGACCTTTTTTTTTTTTGTGACCATGTATGTCTTTATGATTTTATATTGTGTATATGTCGTTATTATTGCAAAATTATAAATAAAGAACTAAAAAAAAATTATAATAATAATAGTGCTGGGATGCCCACAGTTAGCTACACGCTCTATAAATGAATAGAATAGAATAGAACGTTTCAAGGTAATCCGGCAAGTGGGGGGTCAAGAAAGCCGGGGGTCCCAAACACGTTTTTCCCATTCATTATTCCATAGGAATTTAGACAAAGCTAGAACCCAACCCGCTGAACGTATTTACACCAAATTTGTCAGCAAGCTAGCTTTTGGTCCAAAAAAAGTGTTTTTGTGTTTCGGTGTAAATCCGTTCAGTAGTTTTATAGAAATTAAGGTTAAGGTTAAAAAAATTGTATATATCAGGCCGCGGAAAATCCGCGGACCCAACAGATCTCCTGCTGAGATCGGAGAAGATATAGGGGTCAGGGTAGGGATAGCCTGACTCCTAGGTCTGGTGGTGCCTAGGGCCAAATAAGTAAAATAAAAACAAATTGCCACAAATGACCAGAGGATCCACGAATCTGTGATAAAATTAAATAAAAATAAAAAAACGTAGGCCAGGCCCTGCAGGTGGTGGGGGTGAAGAGCGGTATATGTTAAGGAGAGACAGCCCATGACCTCCAAGAGGCCCTGGGGACCCCATCCCATAGGGCCGACATCTTATTGAAGGGTAGGGGGGCCCCTCCCCGAGCCTAAAAAGGCCCTGGGAACCCCATTTTCTGTGGCCGATAATTTAATTAAGGTGAGGGGGGCTTGCAGCTCCTCTTGCCGAGCCAGGAGAGGGCCTGGGGAACCCACCCCCTGGGGCCAGCTCAGTTACAGTGTCCCAGGGTCCCCAACCCTAGGCCACCGTCTATTTCAGGCAGGGAAAATGCAACTGTTCTCCCAATGGGCAGGAGCAAAAGTTGCTCCTGCCCAGTGGGAGGACAAAACACTTCCCTCCCCGTGCTCTCAGGCAGGGAAATGCGTTGAATTGCTCCCACCCCGTGGGAGAAAAAGAAACTGCTTCCACAGGGTTGAAGCAATGCCGGCTCCCACATGGGATCAGCTGTGGCATGTACTGGGGAGTCGCAATATAAAAAAATTGAAGAATATTAATTCTGGCTTCTGCAGGAGTATGGAGCTGGTGGGGTCGTAGTGGCCCTGGGGCTCCCCTTGTAGTCGCCAAAAAGAATAATGGCCCGGGGTGCTGCAGGTGGGGACTGGAGCACCTCATAAATTAAAATAAAAGTTTGCCCCTGTGCCCATAGAGCAGCTTGTAGTGGGCCGCAGGGGCACTGGCTCCCCCCCCCCCCACCCCTTTAGGAAAAAACAGTAGGTGTCCCAGGTAGGACCAAACACCCAGAAAAAACATAAAAAAACAAAAAGTGAATAATAAATGAACGTTCATAGCCATTGATTTATTGTTCACTGCTCCTTCAAGGAGTGACACATAATGCCTTGGGAGAGCTATTTTCATATAATTTGTTCTTGGTGATGTCCCTAGAAGAGGCATTTTTTAATGTGTTTGGGGGGGGGGCTGCAGGGAGTTCTGCATCCCCCCCAGCAACACTAGAAAAACATAAGAAGTCTCCTGGTTCATTAAAGTTGAAGCATTTCCCAGGCTTGAGCTTTTGCTCTACAGCTGGGACTGCAGTGCCCCATAGGGGCCGGTTTTATGGTTGCATTTTATATGGCCTGAAGATGTATCACATAAAATACAAGGTCTTTATGTGGTTATTTTTATGATTGCATTTTTTGGGGGTCCAAAATGTTAAAAGGTAGACTAAGAGACATGTTTGTTTTAATTTCTTTTCTTAAAGAAAAAATAATATATCTCTGAGAATTTATTTTCACATTTTTCACCACCAAAACGTGGCAATAAAAGCAATCTCAAAAACAGTCACATCCATGTAGTTTAATAAAACTTTAAAAAATATTTTTAAGTAATCAATAATAAAATCCATTACATTGTGTGAATTATTGAAACATACATTTGATTGAAATTATTGGTAATTTCTGGAGAAAGATGATAGATCTTCTATATATATATAGAGTTGGGGGAGGTGGGAGTGCAGGTTTGGCTGCTTGCAGGGTGGGGGGGGGGGTGTTCGCAGCGCGTGGTTGGGTGCCTGCAGTGTTTGGCCTCATTGCCTGGCTGCAGGTCAGGCCCCTGCGACCAACCCCTCACCATGAATGGCTAAAGGCCGTGTGCAGGGGGGCGTTGGCTTTACATATGGTAATAAAATATTATTTTATATTGAAAAAACCCAAAGAAATTCACTAAAAAAGCAAAGGTTAAAGTAAAGTTATAGTTAGGTGAAACATTCAGTTACAACGTAAGATTTTATACTCTAAAAATCATAGAAATTCACCATTTATAATTATCTCAAGTAACTTTCACTTGTGCCCTAAAGTAACTATAACTCGCAGCCTCACCGTGCACTGCTAATTACCTTACATCTTACATCACTCATGACATGTTCTTTGACATCATTGATAATATCACTGCAACATTTCCAATGAAATTATTTATGAAAAAACTGTGCATGATGCAAATTATAGTTACTTGAGATAACTATAACTTGTGAATTGCTTTGGTTTTTAGAGTTCAAAACGTTCCATTATTACTGAACATTTTACCTAACTATAACGTCACTTCAACCTTTGTTTTTTTCTGTAAGTTAACATTATATTTACAATATTATTAGAGGGGCTTCTTCATCCATTGGTCTGTCATTTAAATTTTTCTTCTGCCAACTACAGCATGGGGCAGTGGGTCAGCTCACTTCAACTGTTTGCTAGCTCCACTGTGAGTAACAACATTGTGCTCTTTTCTAAGGCGCACATCCACACACAAAGTAGTTCTCTTCAGTGCCTATGGCAATGTGTGTTTTTGATCCCAAAAATATTTTTCGTCTTAGCCGATGTTTTCTTTTTACGAGATCCAACAACAATAACGTTTTAACAAAAACCATGAGAAAACAAAGCAAATACATTGACAAAGCTAATGCTGGAATTATCGGCTTTGCCTTTGTTCTTTTTGACTTTTTCCCTACAATTTCTGTATGCTGTATCAAGATTAGGTAATCTTACATTTGGGGTTTTGAAATGCTAAATTTACATCGAGTACTCTTCATTATGGATATAACGTTTATTATGCAAAACCTATATTATGTGGCTCCTCTTGGTTATCTGAGCTCTCTGCTTGGTAATTTTAGGCTTGGTTATCCAAGTTGTCTGTATTTTAGGAATTATTGATATCCTGGGTTTATATTAAATTTAGACAAACAATTCTTCTCCTTAATTTTCTGAGATATTTGTGCGCTACGTTTAGGCTAGGCATTATTTCCCTTTGTTATTTGTGGCCTCTTGTACTGAGTGGAAAGTAATGGTATTCCCCTTAGGTACTAAAGGTATTTGTTACATTTTGACTTCTAATTTTCCCCTTTATTATCAGAGGTCTCTGCATATTACATTTAGACTAGGAATTCATCACCTTGGCTATCAAGAGACTTTGTTGATTGTAGACTAGGCATGCTTCCTCTTCGGTGCATAAGGTATCTGAATGCTTAATTTTGACTAGAGTTTCTTCTCATTGAGTTACTGTCTTTTGTATCCAAAATTTAGGCTAGAGAGCCTGATTTGGTATTATAAATCTAGGGCAAGGTCTTGTCCCTTTTCTTATTTTAGGGCGTTGCATGCTTAATCTAGATTAGTGATTTTACCATTAGGTTTCTAATGTTTTTGTAGCCTACATTTATTTTTTGTGTGTGATTGATGGCATCTTTCTGTAGAAACTTAGCAAATAAACCACCTGAAACAACTCAATTAAAACACCCCAACAATAAAAAATGTAAACAATTAAAAAATCTAAATAATCTATAATATAAATTGAGAATGTTAGGACAATATAATTCAATCCATCCGAAATTAACAACCAGAATTTATTTTTTGTTCAAAACGTTAATGTTGTCACTGAGAAATTCACCTAACTATAACATTACTTTAACGTTTGTTTTTTTAGTGAGCAAAAGCAGATCTTTTTTTAACACACCTAACTCTAGTTTTTTTCCCTGATTTTCCACAAAGTTATTGCTTCGTCTTTCTTCAAAATTAAGCATGTTTTGTTTTTCTCATCTATATATTTTGTCACATGGTAGTTTTCTTTTTCACAATGTTTGTTTTCCATTTCCTCCTTCAAAAGACAAAATAACCAAGATGTTTTAAAGTTAAACACTGGTCAATAAATGATAACAGTGATTCATCACTATTATTCTTTAAACGTTTCTATTTTTTTACTCACAATCACATTTTTATATCTAGAGTACCACTAACGTGGTATTCCTTGCTCTTGAAAAATTTACAGTCGGAACCAGTAAATTTTTTATTTTTTTCACAGATAAATCAAAGTATTCCATCAAATCTGTGATAGAGCTACCTCCAAACCTTTGCAAGATCAATTCAACACATTTAGCCAGGATTCTTATTATTCATACTTGCTATGCTTAAATTAGGTGGCCTGAAAAACTCATCAAAATCATCCAAAACATACTATACACAGTTCAAACTAACAATCAGATGAATGCACCTATGTTGCATAACATACACTTTAACTGTTAACACCTCGTACAAGGTAAAAGCTGGTTCCACAAAGGTTTACACAGTAACACATTCCTTATACACCCCTTTCCTAACAGTGACCAGTGTTTTTCATTGTAGAAACACCAATCTATCCACTGAAACCTCTAATAAGGGTAAAGTGTATGTATACTAGAGTTCAGGAAAACATTAGACCTGGTATTAACAGATTCCAGATTCTTTGTTTTATAATTTGAGGAACACTGCCTCCTTTACTTACAGCTACATATAGATTGAACACTTAGGGGCCGATTCCGATTCAGGCCGGAAATCTCCCCGACCGAGCCGGACCCGGAGAGATTTCCTACCGAATCGGACTCTAGCAGTCCGACCGAACGAGTACGATGCGTTCGCATGCAATCGGACTCGATTCGGTCGGACTCCCTTTGAAGTCAATGGGAGCCGGTCGTACAACGCGTACGCGGGCTCCCATTGACTCAATGGGTGCGAGGCGAACAAGGGCGCCCCCTACAGCGGGTACGCGTCGAAGCGACTCGCGCCGTACATGCACAGGTAGGGGGACCCATGGGTCCCCCCTGTGTACGACTCGCGCGGCTACGCGTACAGGGGGGGTCCGACACGGACCCCCAAAGTGCGGCTCCGACTGCTCTTTGGAGCCGGACTGCGCGAGTCGGTCGGACTGCTCGAGGCACGCATCGTACTTACCCGGCCGGGGAACGTCTCCATTGCGCGGTGCGAGTCGTGTCCGTGCAAGTCGGTCGGAGCGGTTGGGTCCCGCGAACGAGTCGGTCGGCGATTTCGCGAGCGCTCGCATCGTACTCGCTCGCCCGGATGCACGTTCGAATCGGTCGGGAAAGAGAGCTCCGAATCGGATCCGGTAAAGCCGAATCCGATTCGGTGCCCTACCGGCCGAGATCGGAATCGACCCCTAAATGTTTTAACACAATGTGCTATACGTGCTGATATTTCTCTACATTCTAATGTCTACTTCTTAAAAACTATTTTGAGAAATCTACATCTCTAAAACAGCTTTTCACTCAGTAAATCTTGTGTAGAATAAGTTTATCAACAGTAGTGCACTTGCTGGCACTTCTCAACATAGTAAATAAAGTATATTATTAAATACCTGAACCTGGAGATTTGTCTTAAATGCAGCTGAAAACACCAGTCTCTATCAGTTCCAAATTAAGTCACATTTGCTGAGTGTAGTGTCATGTGAGTTAGAGATGACGGGATCCTTTTGGTTCCTGACAGACTCCATAGAACAGTGATGTAAGTTCTTGTGTGTGGTTGATAGAATTCATGATGTAGAATATTCATCTAATGGTTACATGATGAGAAATAAAGACGTGTAATACTGAGGTCCGTGTGAAGCGTCATCAGTTACATTCTCCAAGGCGGTGGAGGATGCTACACTGAGCACAACTCAAAGAGACCTCCTTCTCCTACAAACCAGGGGAAATCTGAGCTATCTCTGTCTCTGTAGCCAATCACATCACAGCATTTCTTAAACCATGTAATAAGAATGTTGACTATTGGTTGACCTTTGCCCTTTTTTCTACTTCTCCCCATACGATCACGTGAGAGCGTAAAACACCTCATAGCAGGGCCAGTAAGTTTCCATGCGATCTCACGAGGCACTCGCGGGATCATAAATAACCCTGGGCGTAGTTCGCGAAGTAACGCTTCGCGAAGCTACGCAAAGTGCAGTTCGCACTACGCGAGCTACGCGTAGCACTACGCGAACTGCGTAGTGCGTGTTCGCAATGATTGCACAGTGCCGGATGCTTGTCCGCACTGTGCAATCATTGAAAACGGCATCTTGCACAGTGCGAGCTGTCTTTTACTGCCGCTCGAGTAGATTTTTACTCGAGCGGCAGCTTTCTCAACGCGGACTGGTAGTTTCTCATCGCGAGCGGTCGCGAGCATACGCGACCACTCGCAATGAGAAACCTGACCTCCCCGCGTTGAGAATCTCGCCGGGAGGTTTATTTTCCACGCTCGCGATCGGCAACTTGATGTTGCTGATCGCGAACAAGGAAAAGTCTCACCGGGATGTCATTTAGCTTGCTCGCGGTCGCCAACTTGACGTTGAGGACCGCGAGCAAGCAAAAAATGACCGCTGCACTACGCTACGCTACGCGTGTTTGCACTGTGCTACGTGCAATTCGCGTAGTGCGAAGTAGCGCAAACTTCGCAAACTACGCGAGCGTAGCGTAGTTTTCCGCCCAGGCCTAATCATAAAACACCTCATGGCAGGCTCAGTAATTTTCCATACAGGTCTTGCGAGAAGCTCGCGGGATCGAATGAACCTCATGCGGCAAGCGGCACTCCCTGAAGCATGCACCCTACTCTTGCGAGACTCTTGCAGGATCGCAACATAATTGCAGGTAAATGGTAGTATATGGAAGGGCCTAGCCTCTCCACTGGGAACCCTCTGTTGAATAATGGATGGGCATATTCTAGTATGAATAGGGACTACCATCTGTTTTCAGACCTCTCTCTCAAATCACAACTATGCATAGTAGGGTGAGTTTAGGGACTGGCCTCTCCGCTGAGACCCCTCTCTTGTATAACGTGATTACATAGAATGGTAAGGGGAGAGACTTGCCTCTTTGCTAAGACCTCTCCCCAAGATTACAGGTCTACATAGTAGGGTGTAGAGAGGAAGTGCCTTTTACTTAACACCTCTCTCTTGACCGACGGATATGCATAGTAGGTTGTGTGGATGAACTGGCTCTCCTGTGAGATCACTCTCTCAGATGAACTGTGTGCGTTGTAGGGTATGGGGAGGGTCTGGCCTCTTCTTTCAGAGCTCTCTCTCAGATGACAGGTGTGCATAGTAGGGTGTGTGGATGGACTGCCTTCTCCTGTCAGACCTCTCTCTCATATGACGGCTGTGTGTATGGACTGGCCTCTCCTTTGAGACCTCTCTCTCAGAGGACAGGTGTGCGTAGTAGGGTACATAGGGATTGACAGGCCTCTTCTTTGAGATATCTTAGATGACGGGTGTGCGTAGTAGGGTTTATGGGGAGCGACTGGCTTCTTCTTTGTGACTTCTTTTTCAGATGACAAGTGTTCATAGTAGGGTTTGTGAATGGATTGGCCTCTCCTTCAAGACCTCTCTTGCAAATGACAGGTGTCCATACTAGTGAGAGGGGAGTGACTGGCCTCTCCTTTCTGACCTCTGTCTCAGATGACGGATGTACATAGTAGGGTGTATGGATGGACTGGCCACTATTTTGAGACTTCTCTCTCTGAGATGACAGGTGTGTGTAGTAGTGCGTGGGGAGGGAGTGGCCTCTCCTTCCAGACCTCTCTCTCAGATGATGGGTGCATGTAGTGGATTGCAGGTACATTACTACATTTTCTACCCATATTGGTTTGTTCAGATATAAGAGAATAAGTTTTGGCAAGTCATCAAATACAGAACTGTTTCAAGATGTCATTTGCTGCATAATACAGCCTGTCACGCATGCTTTCAATTACAGTGATGATATATTGGTATTTGAGGCCACACAAAAGGAACATGATAAAACTCTCACACATGTGTGCCGTTTACTTGCTAATGCAGGTCTCTCTTTGAATGCAGAGAAGTGTGAGTTCCACAAAACAAAACTCCAATTTTTGGCCATATGGTCTCTGATGGGGGAATGACTCCAGGTCTGGCTAAATTATGGGTGTGTGTAGTAGAGTGTGTGGATAAACTGGCCTCTTCTTTGAGACCTCTTTCTCAGATGACAGGTGTTCTTAGTGGGGAGTGTGGATGGGCTGGCCTCCACTTTGAGACCTCTCTTTCTGGTGATGAGTGTGCGTAGTAGGGTGTGTGGATGGACTGGCCTCTCCTTTGAGACCTGTCTTTCAGGTGATGAGTGTGTGTAGTAGGGTGTGTGGGGAGTGACTGGCCTCTTCTTTCAGACCGCTCTCTCAAATGATGAGTGTGCATAGCAGTGAGTGGGGATGGACTGGTCGGGAAACAACCTTTACAACGCTGTCATTAGACCGCGATACCTTTACAACGCGGTCGTTACAACGACCACGTTGTTAGAACGCGATGCCATTACTGCGCAAGTCATTACATCGACTTGCAGTAGATGACGCTCTAACATAAGGAATAGTATAATTTACTATTCCAACACCTTCCCTACTGTTGCGTAGGCTGGAGTTGGAATAGTAAATTATACTATTCCTAATGTTAGAGCGCCATCTACTGCAAGTCGATGTAATGACTTGCGTTGTAATGGCATCGCGTTCTAACAACGCGGTCGTTGTAACGACCGCGTTGTTAAGGAACGCGATGTGATTGCATGCTTTGTAGCATGCTATATTCAACTGGTCTCTCCTTTGAGACCTCTCTCACAAATGATGGATGTTCGTAGTAGTGAGTGGGGAGTGACTGTTCTCTCCTTTCAGACCTCTCTCAAACATGACAAGTGTGCATAGTAGTGAGGGACTGGCCTCTCCTTTAAGATTTCTCTCTGAAATGACAGGTGTGTATAGTAGGGTGTGTGGATGGACTGGCCTCTTCTCTGAGACTGCTTTCTCAGATAGATGTATGCTGTGTGACAGGCCTCTCCTTTGAGACCTCTCTCTCAAATGATGGGTGTGCATAGTGAGTGGGGAGGGACTGGCCTCTCCTTTCAGACCTCTCTCTCAAATGACTGGTGTGCGTAGTAGAGTGTGTGGATGGACTGGCCTCTCCTTTCATACCTCTCGCTCAGATGATGAGTGTGCATAGGGTGTGTGGTTGGACTGGCCTCTGATTTCAGACCTCGCAGATAACGGGTGTTCCTGTCAGTATGTGAGGAGGGACTGGCCTCTCCTTTCAGACCTCTCTTTCAGATGATGGGTGTGTATAGTAGTGAGTGGGGAGGGACTGCCATCTCTTTTCTGAACTCTCAGATGACGGGTGCGCAAAGTAGGGTGAGTGGGGAGGGATTGGATGCTCTTTTCAGTCCTTGCTGCTGGTTAACAGGTGTGCATAGTAGGTTATATAAAGAGTCTGGCCTCTCCCCTGAGTCATCTTCCTAATATGATGGGTGTCTATAGTAGGGAATGAAGAGAGACTTGCCTCTCCACTGAGAGCCCTCTATTGTATGATAGCTGTGCATTGTAGGGTGTAGGGAGAGACAACTCTCGCTCCGAACTCTTGCCAAGTTCTTAGACGTAAATAGTAGGTTCTGATAAACAGCATCTCCACTTCTTCCCAAAGTGTGGATAGCAAAGTGTACTCAAAAATCACCTACGCCTTCCTATTTTTTATGATCCCGCAAGAGTATCATGAGACCGTAGTATTTAAAAAATAAAAATGTATATTCTATTCATCACAGTGCTTATGTCTTACACACTCCTCAATACAGAATATCCATTTCTCCTAGTAGAGTGTATTGACATCTCACCTACTCCTTTTCACTGTTTGCGATCCCGCAATATCGTAAATTGTTTTTAAAAACAATATAAATTTACTTTCAACACAATACCTTACTGGCCTCCTCTCAAAATCTATGGTGACAGGATGCCTTTCTGCAGCCCCCTTATATAGCTTTTTTTTAACTTCATTTCAACAACCTTCAATTTTTCACAGTAAACAGAAATGGTGGCCATTTAATTTCTAAAACTCTAACAACCAGCCAATCAGAGCGCTCGCAGGACTCGCAGGAACCTCTCACTCCCACAGGAGCGTGGAGGCTCAAGGGAAAAATGAGCCTCTTGACCCATCACAGGTCTCCATTTTTGATTTGCAGGACACTTGCGAGAGTCTCGCAAGCTCAACCATCCAATTACCTATATTTCTTTTACCCTTATTATCTCGAAACCTAATGAACGGAATTACACCAAACCACACAAAGCACAATCTGTGGACCAAGATATAGCTTTCAGCCAAATTTGGTGTAATTCCGGTCAGCAGTTTTTGCTGTAGCCCGTCTTAAAGAAGACTATGGAAAATGCACGTGGATTTTGTGTTTTGGGACACCCCGTTTTTCACAGCCCCCTATTGACGGATCTTGTCATGCACAAACTAGTCAAAAAGTATCACCTTTTTGGAAAGTTTCACTGAGATTCATCAAATCGCACCAAAGTTATTAGCAACCCAGTAAACACTTTTCCTATGGAAAAGTGATCCTAACTATAACGACCTAGTGGCGACCGCCACTCGGTGTTATAAAATGGTTTTAGGTATGTGATTCCTAGGAACTGTTATGCAGTCTTTAAACTACAGCTTTCATATCGCTCTTTTTATACAGTTGCTTGGTTGCTGCTGCTGCTGCTATAAAGATTCCTCTACCTCTGTCCAAAACACTCTAATATTCACTCAAGCAGGCTAGGATGGAATATCGCCATCTTGCCTATTTATTTCCTGTCTAGGTCACTTCCCTTTTATTGAGACTTAAAGTAGGACACCTATATTTCTTTCAATTCCAAAAATCAACATTATCAAATGGAAGGGCAACAGTAATTTAGGCTGCAACCAACAGCATTGAATGAGAGAACCAATTCATGTCCTCGCATGGACTGTGGTTGACATGCTTAACAACATCACTTAACTATTCATTTAAATCTGTTTCTATTTTACTATCACCACTTATCATACCAATACTCCAACTTCTATAGTGACCTTGAAAGAGTCCGTAGTGAGAAAAAGCAAAACAGCATAGCAACAGTATAATATACTCTAACTGAAATTATATTTGTATCAGTGACGCATTTTAACTATTGTCGGTGAATGGTAACATTATGATTGCTAATTCTTATGATAGTTTATTCGTATCATAAGTTGGTATTTTTTTCAATTCATTAATTTAATTTTATATGCGTTCTTTTATGGAATATATATATATATATATATATATATATATCGTAAATGCCACAAGTATGCACGCTCTCAGTAACAAGGAACTCCGTGATAATGTGTCCACAAGTTGTTTATTCACAACGCGTTTCAGGGCAAAAACCCCTTGATCACGTGAAACGTGCACACGTAGAGGGTGACTGATAAAGCATTCAATACAGTCATAGACAAAAACGTAGGACTACTGCGTATCTCATTCCTTAGAAATAAATGGCAGACATATTGGAACGGATAAATGCAACCATGAAAACACAATCATCATGTAACGTATAATATTACCCACGCTGTTCAGGGCTGTGCAGAAATGCAATGATGCAATAAATGTACAAATACTGAATTACTGGCAGCCCGTTACTCTTGATATTATGTGCATTGTCTCCAAGTTAAGCAGTGATAAAAAATATATATATATATATAATAAAATTAATACATGGTAAACACTCCTCAGTTGGGCAAGTGCCATGGTGGGACAAAATGCGAAACAGGGGTGACATGTCCGCCATGCCTGACTACACGATAACGGGCCAGTGCCCAATGAAATACACAGTGTCAAAAAATGAGTCAGGAAATGACAGACTTCTGGCAGTAATCCCCAGCAAAAAACAGCAAAAAACACCAAAAAACAGAGAAACAGATAACGGGCAAGTGCCCAATTGTACCAATTATCATGAGACAAATCAATATTAAACAAACTTCAGGCAGTAGTCCCAAGTCCAGCATGATGTAAATGGATTGCTAAGATGACAAATCGAATGAAACATAGTTAGCCAGTCTCAGGACCGTGACAGTGATGATAAGGGGAAAAGGGTAGGTGGCCCGTGAAAGTGATTACAGGTGAGGGGGCCCCTTCCTTTCCTCCTGAAATAAAGAAAATTAGAACACATGTTAACATTATAAGTGGTCCACAACACTAAATAAATATCAGAACGTTAAAAACTAAACACATAATAAATAATTATGATCAAATGCACGCAAGGAGTAAGAAAGCTGTAACAGTAGAATATCCTAACTCAAATGGCAGCACGCTCAGTTATCTTTAAGATGGATAGCCATTTCTTCGTCAAAATTCAGCCCACCCGGTGTCTTCGTTTGGAACTGCACAATCATTCTAGACTCTCTTTGTCTGAGTTTTAACACCCTGTTGCCTCCCCTGGAGTTACCTACAACTTGTTCCAGGATGAAAAATTTGAGCAAAGACGAGTTAGAATAATGTTTCTCTTGGAAATGGCGTGCTACAGGGTATTTGGCATCCAGATTGGTAATGGCCCTGCTATGTTCAAGGACGCGCTTTTTGGCCATGTGTGTAGTACTGCCAATATACCAGAGTACACATGGACATTCTATAGCATAAATGGCAAAGGTAGTACTGCATTTGAGAAACTGGTCTATGGTCTTATTGATCCCATTATATGTGACCTTCCTGCGATAACTGCTGTTTTTGCACGCTTTACAATGCCCACAAGGAAAGAAACCCTTAAGATCATGATCATGCCTACTGGGGTATATAGTGATATCACTATGGACTAACAAGTCCCTAATATTCCTACCCCTCCTGTATGTGATGTTAGGTCTGATTGGAATGCTCTCCCCAATTGTACAGTCATTTTTGAGGATGTCCCAATTCTTAGCAAGAATGCGTTTGATGTTATCGGAGTCAGAGTTAAAAGTCATGATCATCCTCGGGCAGTTGTCTGCCGTATCGCTGGAACCAATGGGGTTATCAGAAATGGTTACAATTCTGCTGACCCCATCTGCTCTCTCCTTGGCTCTGCGTAATACCCAAGAGGGATAACCTCTGATTTTAAGCCGTTCCAACATGACCATGCTCTCTCTCTGGTACGCATCCTCTGTGTTGCAATTTCTTTTTGCCCTCAGCAGCTCCCCATAGGGAATATTCCATTTGAGTGCCTCTGGATGGCTACTGAGGGCATGCAGAATGCTATTGCCCGCAGTGGATTTTCTAAATAGGGTCGTCTGAATCTGGTTATTAACGATTTCAAGCTTGACATCTAGATATTCTGCCTTAGACTTACTGATGGTACCTGAGAGGATGATGTTATATTCATCGTTGTTGAGTGCCTTGATGAATTCATTGGCCATCAATTCTGATCCTCGCCAAACAATGAATAAATCATCAATGTATCTCATCCACACAGTTACATGTTCAAGATACTCTGCCAGGTGTGGGTTGGTGGTCAAAGTCCCCTCCCAGTGACCCATGAACAGATTAGCAAAACTGGGAGCGAAGCAAGAACCCATTGCAGTGCCGGTCACCTGTCTGTAAAGGGCCCCATTGAACATGAAGATATTGTTGGTGAGACAATAATCTATCATCTCCAATATCATAAGACTATGTTCATGAAATCTTGCCGGTCTGGTCCTCAAAAATTGGCTACAGGCATCCAGGCCCTGTCTGTGATCAATAATGGTATACAACGAGTGTACATCAAGAGTAATCAGAATGAGATCCTGCTCCCACTGTAAATCCTAGATTTTATTCAAAAAATCCTTGGTGTCCCTCACATAGCTCGATAAAGAGACAACAAAATCTCTCAGAAAGTGATCCACATATTTGGAGATATGTTCCCCTACACTACCTTTCGAAGACACAATGGGGCGCCCAGGTGGATTCATGGGGTCTTTGTGTAACTTGGGTAAAAGGTAAAGGACCGGAAGTACTGGATGATCATTTTTTAAGTAACAGTACTCCTCCCATTCAAGGATCCCTTTATCTTTCCATATGGTCAATTTGTCCCATATGTCAGTGATGCTCTTATTGTAGGTTATAGTGTCGGTGGGAAGGTAGAAATCAGTGTTGCCCAGTTGTTTCATGGCTTCGGAGATATATTGTACTCTATCTAAGATGACCACATTCCCACCCTTGTCAGCAGGGCGGATGACAATATTATCATCCTCAGTGAGAGATTTCAGCTACTCCCATTGTAGGAGAAATCTTAGATCTCATGAACAGAACAATCTCAATATAGGTGACATAGATACTTTAATAACCATGGTGCAACTAGATCAGGAAAACACGGATGGTATTTCTGATATCAGTAACACTCAAGCACTGGAGTTTCTCGGTGTTACCACTGATGCATCTGCATGTACTGATTTTAGACCTAGATCCACTTTTGTACCTTATTTACCACACGACAACATAGACACTTTTCAGGATTGTGTCAGTAAAGCCCTCTGTAGATATAGAACCAAGAAAGGATATCCCAGGGGTGATACCAACAATCTTACATACCAGCAGAGACAGGCGCTGAAATCTCTCACTGAGGATGATAATATTGTCATCCGCCCTGCTGACAAGGGTGGGAATGTGGTCATCTTAGATAGAGCATCACTGACATATGGGACAAATTGACCATATGGAAAGATAAAGGGATCCTTGAATGGGAGGAGTACTGTTACTTAAAAAATGATCATCCAGTACTTCCGGTCCTTTACCTTTTACCCAAGTTACACAAAGACCCCATGAATCCACCTGGGCGCCCCATTGTGTCTTCGAAAGGTAGTGTAGGGGAACATATCTCCAAATATGTGGATCACTTTCTGAGAGATTTTGTTGTCTCTTTATCGAGCTATGTGAGGGACACCAAGGATTTTTTAAATAAAATCCAGGATTTACAGTGGGAGCAGGATCTCATTCTGATTACTCTTGATGTACACTCGTTGTATACCATTATTGATCACAGACAGGGCCTGGATGCCTGTAGCCAATTTTTGAGGACCAGACCGGCAAGATTTCATGAACATAGTCTTATGATATTGGAGATGATAGATTATTGTCTCACCAACAATATCTTCATGTTCAATGGGGCCCTTTACAGACAGGTGACCGGCACTGCGATGGGTTCTTGCTTCGCTCCCAGTTTTGCTAATCTGTTCATGGGTCACTGGGAGGGGACTTTGACCACCAACCCACACCTGGCAGAGTATCTTGAACATGTAACTGTGTGGATGAGATACATTGATGATTTATTCATTGTTTGGCGAGGATCAGAATTGATGGCCAATGAATTCATCAAGGCACTCAACAACAATGAATATAACATCATCCTCTCAGGTACCATCAGTAAGTCTAAGGCAGAATATCTAGATGTCAAGCTTGAAATCGTTAATAACCAGATTCAGACGACCCTATTTAGAAAATCCACTGCGGGCAATAGCATTCTGCATGCCCTCAGTAGCCATCCAGAGGCACTCAAATGGAGTATTCCCTATGGGGAGCTGCTGAGGGCAAAAAGAAATTGCAACACAGAGGATGCGTACCAGAGAGAGAGCATGGTCATGTTGGAACGGTTTAAAATCAGAGGTTATCCCTCTTGGGTATTACGCAGAGCCAAGGAGAGAGCAGATGGGGTCAGCAGAATTGTAACCATTTCTGATAACCCCATTGGTTCCAGCGATACGGCAGACAACTGCCCGAGGATGATCATGACCTTTAACTCTGACTCCGATAACATCAAACGCATTCTTGCTAAGAATTGGGACATCCTCAAAAATGACTGTACAATTGGGGAGAGCATTCCAATCAGACCTAACATCACATACAGGAGGGGTAGGAATATTAGGGACTTGTTAGTCCATAGTGATATCACTATATACCCCAGTAGGCATGATCATGATCTTAAGGGTTTCTTTCCTTGTGGGCATTGTAAAGCATGCAAAAACAGCAGTTATCGCAGGAAGGTCACATAGAATGGGATCAATAAGACCATAGACCAGTTTCTCACATGCAGTACTACCTTTGCCATTTATGCTATAGAATGTCCATGTGAACTCTGGTATATTGGCAGTACTACACACATGGCCAAAAAGCGCGTCCTTGAACATAGCAGGGCCATTACCAATCTGGATGCCAAATACACTGTAGCACGCCATTTCCAAGAGAAACATTATTCTAACTCGTCTTTGCTCAAATTTTTCATCCTGGAACAAGTTGTAGGTAACTCCAGGGGAGGCAACAGGGTGTTAAAACTCAGACAAAGAGAGTCTAGAATGATTGTGCAGTTCCAAACGAAGACACCGGGTGGGCTGAATTTTGACGAAGAAATGGCTATCCATCTTAAAGATAACTGAGCGTGCTGCCATTTGAGTTAGGATATTCTACTGTTACAGCTTTCTTACTCCTTGCGTGCATTTGATCATAATTATTTATTATGTGTTTAGTTTTTAACGTTCTGATATTTATTTAGTGTTGTGGACCACTTATAATGTTAACATGTGTTCTAATTTTCTTTATTTCAGGAGGAAAGGAAGGGCCCCCTCACCTGTAATCACTTTCACGGGCCACCTACCCTTTTCCCTTATCATCACCGTCACGGTCCTGAGACTGGGTAACTATGTTTCATTCGATTTGTCATCTTAGCAATCCATTTACATCATGCTGGACTTGGGACTACTGCCTGAAGTTTGTTTAATATTGATTTGTCTCATGATAATTGGTACAATTGGGCACTTGCCCGTTATCTGTTTCTCTGTTTTGTGGTGTTTTTTGCTGTTTTTTGCTTCGGATTACTGCCAGAAGTCTGTCATTTCCTGACTCCTTTTTTGACACTATGTATTTCATTGGGCACTGGCCCGTTATCGTGTAGTCAGGCATGGCGGACATGTCACCCCTGTTTCGCATTTTGTCCCACAATGGCACTTGCCCAACTGAGGAGTGTTTACCATGTATTAATTTTATTATATATATATATATATATTTTTTATCACTGCTTAACTTGGAGACAATGCGCATAATATCAAGAGTAACGGGCTGCCAGTAATTCAGTATTTGTACATTTATTGCATCATTGCATTTCTGCACAGCCCTGAACAGCGTGGGTAATATTATACGTTACATGATGATTGTGTTTTCATGGTTGCATTTATCCGTTCCAATATGTCTGCCATTTATTTCTAAGGAATGAGATACGCAGTAGTCCTACGTTTTTGTCTATGACTGTATTGAATGCTTTATCAGTCACCCTCTACGTGTGCACGTTTCACGTGATCAAGGGGTTTTTGCCCTGAAACGTGTTGTGAATAAACAACTTGTGGACACATTATCACAGAGTTCCTTGTTACTGAGAGCGTGCATACTTGTGGCATTTACGATTGTGACATTACCGGCTTGCTCCGCCGGTGAGCACGCCACTTCTCACGGGTCCACCGCAGTCGGAAGGAGCGTTTTTCCTGTGATGTGTGTGTATATATATATATATATATATATATATGTATATATATATATATATATTGCCCACAATGTGATCCTTTCAGCTCAAAGGCGCTCCACAGCGGGTGCTCAGCGTATGGGCCGGATCCTGGCCCCATATTAATTTCTTACAACAAAGGACGCGGCACTCCAAAGCTAGATTAGCTTAATTTATTTCAGCACAACACCACTCAACCAACGCGTATCAGCCTTCACACGGCTTTATTCACGGTTAGTGAGTCCTTCTTTGATTACGCTTTATATATCCATCTCTGCCATAATGGGGCATTCTGGGATACGTAATGCGTTTGTTTTAAAAAAAAAAACTTTATACATATATACAAAAAGGACATTCGCGCTTATGTCAGGATCTTACATTGCAGTGATTTCATTTGCATTGTATTTAGTGTGCATTGCTTGTAAGCGATCTTTTTCATGCACCAAATTATTACGTGATTGTTATTATAAATCATTTGGGTATAGTACCTCTTACATTGCATTTCAAAGCATTTTGTTATATTTAGTACACTTGTAACTTATGTCACCAATTCAATACTTTTAACAATCGTCAATCATTATGAAAAATCTCAATTTGGGTGTAGTACCCCTAATTAAGTTTGGAGAAAAGCGTAATGTCCAGATGTTACTAACACTGTTCAGAATGAATTTGGCAGTTTCTATTTTATTCCAAATGTACAAAAAGTTCCTCATCGTTATTTATTCCTCTTGGAGTCTTAGTTCTGAGGCTGATAATATATCTTGATTCCATCTGTCGCAGTTTTTTCACTCTGTCCCCACCACGTTCTTCCGGGGGTATCATATGAATGCCATAGTAGTTCATTGCCCTCCAATCTCCTTTCTGGCATTGTAACATATGTTTCGCTGTAGAATAGGTCATATTTCCATTCTTTACTGCGTAAATCTGTTCAAGAATGTGTTTCTTGAGCATACATGTAGTACTTCCAATATATTTCATTCCGCAGTTACATTCTATTATATAGATGACAAACTGTGATGTACAGGAAATGTTTTGCTCAATTGTGATTGGCTTGCCGTTTGGTTCCACAATTGTTCTCATGTTCTTACCAATTTTGCAAGCCTTACATACATTACATTTCTTAAACCCCTTTTGTGGTCTGTTAGCCAGTTTGAATGTGGGTTTTCCTGAAAGTGGCTTTTCACTAGCATGTCCTTTAAAGATTTAGTCTTCCTGTAAGTAACAATTGGTTTTGGACCTAAAAATTTTCCAATGTCTGGGTCTCCTGCGATTAGATGCCAGTATTTTTTGATTTTATTAGTTATTATGCCACCTTCTTTACTGTATGTTGTGATAAACCTTGGTGGTCCCTGATCTCTGGTTTCCTTAATTTTGACTTTTGGGATCAATGTATCTTCCCTTGGTTTCTGATCGGCACGTTGTTTACATTTTCTTAATGTTGTTTCATGGTATCCTCTTGTTTTTAGTCTCTGTATAGTTTCCTGAATTTTCTCTTCTGCATCTTCCTTTATGGAACAATTACGTTTCATGCGTATAAATTCCCCTTAGGGGATATTTTCCAGCAGTGGTTTCGGGTGGAAGCTAGTCCCATGCAGAATACTGTTGGTTGCAGTCTTTTTCCTAAATAGTGTGGATTGAATTTGATCATTGTCAATGTAAATTTTGGTGTCCAAGAATTCGATTTCTTTCCTACTCTTTGCACACGTGAATGATAAACCAATCTTGTTATTGTTCAATTTCAAAAAGTACTCATTAAAATCCTGCTCAGTGCTGTTCCATATTAAAAACAAGTCATCAATGAATCGGACCCATAGCACAATCCGCTCGAGTTCTTCTTGATTGTCAGAATTCCATGCTATTTGTCTCTCCCACCATCCCATGGTTATATTCGCAAAATTCGGCGAAAAGGAAATCCCCATGGCTGTACCACATGATTGTTTAAATAGTTCCTTATTAAAGAGAAAGATGTTGTTTGTGAGACATATCTCGATCATTTTCAGTAACATTTCAGTGTGTTTTAATTCCGTAATGCTTCGCTGTTTTAAGAAGAATGTACATGCCTCCAAGCTTATTTCATGCCGTATTGATGTGTACAAAGACACAACGTCTATCGTCACCAAGAGGTATTGATTACTCCATGTAATTCCTGTTAGGATCCTAAGAAAATCCCCAGTGTCTTTTATATAGGAGCTCATGCTTTGTGCGATTGGGGCCAGAAATGTATCCACATACTGCGAGAGGTTTTCATAGAGGGAGTCACATGAAGAGACTATAGGTCTCCCTGGTGGATTTTGTAGTGTTTTGTGGATTTTTGGCAGGAAATATATCGTTGGTATAACAGGGAAGTCTTTAGTAAGAAATTTCAATTCATCATCACTGATCAGATTATTTGAATGCCATTTTTGCAGGTTTTGATTCAAATCTGTGACCATTTTGTTTATGGGATTATTTTTAATTCTGCAATAGTTAGAGTTATCATTCAATTGCCTCATGGCTTCTTTTACATAATCCTTCGTGTCCATCAGGACAATGTTCCCCCCTTTATCGGCGGGTTTCACCGTGATTTCTTTATTTTCCATTAATTTCTTTATTGCTTCCCTTTCCTTGCTAGTTAGATTCTCTCTTTGGTTTTGATTTCGTTTTTTAGGCAATTTTTCCAGTTCCTCAACGATAGCATCTGAAAACAAGTCAAATCTATTTCCAGGTGACAGAACCGGACAATATCTAGATTTTTTCTTTAGTCCACTTTCAATTCTTTTGTCAGTTTGAATATACAAAGATTCCAGAACTTGTTCTTCTGACATCTGATCATCATTTAAATCATATAATAAGTCAAACATATTCTTTAAGTCGGACATTTGATCTATTGTAATAGTCGGTGTAGCAGACTCATTCATGTTTTCTTGACTTTTTTTCCTCAGGATGTCTGTTTACTTGTTTGTTGTCATGTATCTTTGCCAATTTTAGCTTTCTGATATATTTATATAGGTCAATTCTGACTTGTGTGTGGTTGTAATGACTTTCCGGGCAGAAAGATAAACCCTTATTTAGTAGTGATATTTCATTTTGAGTTAATTGATGCTTCGAGAGGTTCACTATTAAATTGGTGTTCATTATTTCCTGTTGCGCAATGGATACTGCCTTTTTTCGCTTTGCCCTTCTGATTTTCCTTGTGTTTGCGAGGTGTCTCCTGTTTCTCTTCCTCGGCCTCTGTTCATGGCCCTTCCTCGTCCCCCTCCTCTCATTAGGGACTTGTCTAGATTCATCAATCGCATCTCCTCTAAAAAAGTAGCCTTAGATGTTCCTTGCGCACCACTGGGTAGTTCCCCCTCACTCGCGTCTGATTCACTCGTACTCTCAATTATAGGTTTAAATTGTTGCATTGGATAATTCTTTTTTAAGGTGTCGAATCGTCTGGCAAATGTTAGTATTCTGCCTTGTGAATAATCCTGTTCATCTCTTTTAAATTTTCTTTGTTTTCGTTCCTGGATTTCATTTTCATATTTTTCCAGCCTTACGTCCATTTCTTTACGTAATTTAGTGGCTTCCTCTTTGTTTGCCTGACTTTTGATGTTTTCTTCCATTTCCTCCAATTTTTTTGTGATTTCAGTGACATCAATTTTAGCATGTTTGATTAATATGCGCATCATATTAAGAGAACACTGTAAATTATTTTCCACCCATTCCTCTAGCAATTCCTCTTTAGTATCTGGGTGCGTGGGCATTGTGAAAATGCACAGGCCTCTTGGTATACGTTTAACCTCAATGTAATTCTCCAATGCTATCATTTCCCAGCTTTTGTTGACTTCCTTTTTGTATAATCTTTCCATGTTATTAAATCGTTGTCTTAATGACGGGTTAGTGCTGCTTTGTACGTTTCCCACATTCTCCGTCATGTTCTCATTAGCCTCTCCAAATTTAAACATTGTTGCCGCTTTTGATGCACGCTTCGCAGCACGCGCTTCCATTCTTGATAATTTGTGTATTTCTCTTTACACCATCCGTACCTGACTGCGCCTCACTCTTGGTGTTGTGAAGGACGCTTCTGTGTCCTTTTGTTACAAGAATCCAGCTCTCGACAGTTCGCTTAGATGCCAGACGTATTGTATATGTTCCTGGACAAGCTTCCCTAAGCAAACAAAAGCCGCTTCGGATCGCTGCTCAATTTAATGACTGTGTGTCACTCACCTCACCGGGAGACTCCCGTTTCGACGGCGTCCTCCGACTCCGTCACGCGGCGCTCTACCTTGGGTGATTCTCGCATTTCCAGTAAACTTCTGTTTGCAGTCAATCCGGGCGCCTCTGAATCCACAATGATTGCCCTCAATGTGATCCTTTCAGCTCAAAGGCGCTCCACAGCGGGTGCTCAGCGTATGGGCCGGATCCTGGCCCCAAATTAATTTCTTACAACAAAGGACGCAGCACTCCAAAGCTAGATTAGCTTAATTTATTTCAGCACAACACCACTCAACCAACGCGTTTCAGCCTTCACACGGCTTTCTTTACGGTTAGTGAGTCCTTCTTTGATTACGCTTTATATATCCATCTCTGCCATAATGGGGCATTCTGGGATACGTAGTGCGTTTGTTTTAAAAAAAAAACTTTATACATATATACAAAAAGGACATTCGCGCTTATGTCAGGATCTTACATTGCAGTGATTTTATTTGCATTGTATTTAGTGCGCATTGCTTGTAAGCGATCTTTTCATGCACCAAATTATTACGTGATTGTTATTATAAATCATTTGGGTATAGTACCTCTTACATTGCATTTCAAAGCATTTTGTTATATTTAGTACACTTGTAACTTATGTCACCAATTCAATACTTTTAACAATCGTCAATCATTATGGGTACTATACCCAAATTGAGATTTTTCATAATGATATATATACCAGCACTTTTGCTTGCTGGAGTCTGAGAGTTATCATCCTGAATAATCAGCAAACTTATGCCTGGTTTGTGTGGTCCGAGTCATTTCAGCCACAAAATAATGAACGAAAATCCAAATGTTAAAAAAATCCTATAGTTGGAGTATGACATTTAAAAAAAAGTTCCTAGAGTTGGAGTGTCACTTTTAAATGCTGTATTTTCCTCATTTTGATTTGCCTTACCTGAGTGAAAGGGAGTAGTTTCAAATGTTGTGTATAACCTTGGAATGTCGAGGGTATTTTCTTGATCAGCATAGCTACCATTTTACTTGCATGTTAAATTATGGACTAAGGTTTGCAAAATGACAAGTCTATGTTAACTTAGCACTTAAAGTGCTTTAAGCATCCATATTGCATGGATGCTCTGTTCTCATCTTGAGGCTTCAAGTATGTAACAGAACATCAAGAGAGATGTATTGAGCCGATTAAGTAGGACTTATTAAAACAACTTGCAAAGGGAAAGCCCGGGACTAAAGATGTTGTCTACTGCTTACAAGGCACTATCTAGTAATTCTATTTAAACATCAGATATGATCCCCAACTTTTACTTCATCCGATAAATAATACATATACCTGTCCATAACATTAAAATGAATTTGACTTTTACATTGACTTTTAGTCCTAACTGCACTTTTTCCTCTGTATGTGACCACAAAAGTTGCATAACTGGGGTCTCTAGTTGGCAGTGGTTTGCACCATGTCCAAGTAGGGACCCTCACTCTAGACCGGATAAGGGAGTCATACAGCCAAGATAACCTCTGCTCACCCCCTTTGTAGCTTGGCACGAGCAGTCAGGCTTATCTCAGAGGCAATGTGTAAAGCATTTGTACACAGTAATACAGTGAAAACAATACAAAATTAGTCCACACAAGTTTAGAAAATAGCCAATATTTATCTGAATAAAACAAGATCAACACGACAAAAATACAACATACACAAATAAAGATATCACTTTTCAAAGGATAAATAGGTTCAATCCATAGAAATCTATGGATGCTTTTCTTTTAGCACAAAGTACCATGGATGTGTTAAAATTCAAAGATGAAGCAAGGTAGGTAAGGTGTCGGAAAAGCAAAGCTATCCGTCGGTTCCTTACTCTCAGGGGAGGTGATGTGTCAGTTCCTTACTGCCAGGAGAGGTGATGCGTCTGTTCCTTACTGCTATGCAGGGGAAAGGGAGGTGATGTGTCGATCTCCGGACACATGTCCTCAGTTCCTTACTGCTACGAAACGTCGATGAAGAAATCGGCGCCCAGGGACGATGCTTTGAAAATCCAGGTGTGCTGCGTCGATGGAGCAGCGAAGCAGGCTCTGCGTCGATTTCACAGCTACAAAGCAGACACTGCGCTAGAGTTGGAACGGTGCGTCACAGACTTCTGTGATGTGGTGCTCGGAACTCACGCTGCGGCACTTCTGATGTGGTGCGACAGAAAGCTGGGGACTGCGGTGGAAGCCGTGATCAATGCACCGATTGGGAATCACGCTCCAGTGCTGGTAGTGGCGATGCGTCGAAGTTTGTAGCGATGCGTCGATAAAAACAGAACTGGAAGTTGATGCATGGATTTTCTCCTTCAGTTCACCAGACTCCACTTCCCAGGTCCCAGCAGTGGTCAACAGTGGTAAAGTGCCCTAAGTCCTAAAACCAGCAAAAACGAAATGCAGCACACAGTCAAACAGGAGGTTAGAAGCAAAAAGACTGGGGAAATCACGCCAAAAGATGCCAGGTCTAACAATAACGCTGTTTCAATTTTTATAATTCAGTGACATTAAATTTCATGAGTACTCATTTATTCCTAAACTGAATTCAGTTGTTTTTTTAATAATCAAAATAATGACTATGTAATTTTAATCCCAAACTTAACGCAATACTAAATGAAATAAATTATTTATTATAAAATTAATAACTACTGTGAAGCCCTTTTTATTCTAACCATAATCCTCTAATTAACCTAATTTAAATCAAAATTAATTTGTATTATTGCATAGCCTAACTAAAAATTAAATTAAACGAAAATGATACATCCTGTGTTTTTAACATATGCTTATTATGAAATTAATTTTATTCAGTAATTTGAATATTAACCCTAACCCTGTCTGTAAATGTTATTGAAATGTTATAAACTAAATATATATATAGTTTTTTCTACTAGTTGCACTAAACCTTTACTCATTTTAATGAAATAGTTTTTGAAATATAAACACAAACCTTAACACCAAATAAATCATGAGTATCATTTGCAGATAAATTAGTGAATCTCTTTTACCTTTTATACTACATTCTACTTACATAAAATTATTTTAACTGGTACTTTAGATGAAGTAACAGTATTAGTAAGCAAATGCAGACAAGATAAAGATGGATTCTAAGTCACTCCAGTAGGTAAATATCGGATGAAGTAACGGCGGTGAAGTGAACTAAAAATCAGACACAATATGTTAATGGTGAACCTGAATTCTAACACTAGACTGCATAAAGAGAAGTAATGTCTATTACAGATTTAATATATGTTCATTACTACTATTTTGTGGTTTGAGTCTGGAATACCGTACTAGTAAAAGTGAACTTGCTGTCTGAACTGGCAAAGCTTATAAGTGCCTCAGTGGTAGCTTGGATTGGTTTGTTGGTTGTTGGTGCGTGTTGGAATGGAAAGTCCTCTACATTGTAATAGACTGCACTCCTTCCCTGAGTGCCCAAATGTATTGATGTCTGGATCCCTTATGCCGAATTTTGTGGCATAGACAAACACGGATCATGCTTGTGCTCCATGCGTAGGTCTGGCACATGGATTGCAGTCCTGTTGGACCGGGAGGGGCTCCCAAAGCGCTAACCTCATAGTGGTGCAAGGCTTCTGCCTTCACCAGGCATTAAGCAGCTTGAACCCGGTGGTGGCAGCATACCGTGTAGTGATCAGTAGGAGTGAACAGGCCTTTTTTAACCTGTGTCACTGGAGTTAGGCCTACAGGCTCACTGATTTTTAAAGTTCAGCTGCTATGGCCTACGATAGGTTGGTGGGAAGTGCTGCACAGCACAGAAGTGGTACATCTGTGTTGGGTGTATGTGTGCCTGGTAAGGGTGCAATACAGGGATAGTGCAGTACTGAGTACTGCATGCATGGAGTATGCATGTGCTGTATGTGCATGTGCCTATGAGTGGTACAGTACTTGAAGGATGTAGTGATGTGCAGTGCATGCATGTTAAATGCATATAATGGATGTATGTATACCCATGAGTGGTACAATACATGAAGGGTACAGTGAATATATTAAATGCATATGCTGGATGTATGAGTGCCTCCGAGTGGTATAGTACATAAAGGATATAGTGCTGGGCAGTACGTGCATGTTAAATGAATATGCTGGACGTATGTGTGCCTCTGAGTGGTACAGCACATGGAGGGTATAGTACTATGCAGTGCGTTTGCTGTATACATGCACTGGGTTTATGTGTTTCTGTGTATGGCACGATACATGGACCTGGGTTCCATTTTGGGAGTCCCAGGCCTTCATGGTGAAACATGGGGAGGAGGTAGTGATATCCCATCAGACAGATTTGTGTATTGCTGTGTTCCTTTAAGCTGCATGGGACACACACTGTGGAAGGGAGGACCAGGCCTCCCCTGTACACTTCAAAGGGTGCTCTTTGATTCAGTGAGATTTCATAAGAAAGGGGCCTGGGCACATCCCAAGAAGGAGACTGGGGCTGATAAGAGTATCAAAAAGAGTAGGGCTGGGGGCTCTGGTCTAACCTTTTGATGCACATATCACTGTGGCTGACATCCAAGTGTGAACTCTAGTCACTCTCATGGCCTTTGTTGTGGGACTATCTGCTTTCAAGGCACTACTGCTGTGACAGACTGCTTTTCAAGAGGCTACAAAGGAGTTGGTACCTTAAAAGAAGCAGAACCGCAACATAAAACTTCTAAGAATCAGACCCTAAATCACATTTGGTATCTGGAAATGAACTATAAAAGGGGAGGTTGAGACCCCAAAAATGGTCATCTGCCAAGCAGCCAGATGGGCTGCGTGAGGAGAAGAAGCTCTGCAAGACTCCTGCCTGTGACCAGGATTGGGGGCTAAGGCCCATTAGTCTAACTTCTGGGTGAGGGGACATCACTCAAGGAATCCAAGACCACCTGCACTAGAGCCTGGAGCACCAGCGCCTGCCTGCTTACCAAGACTAGTGTGCACTGTGACGAAGCGGAAAGCGTTTGAGGAAGCGAGGCCCAATGGGAGACCCCTTCGAGTGGACTCCCATGCGGAATGGAGTTGTATCCCTGTGAGCCCTGTGCGGTAGTTTAGTGGCAACCCCATATTCCTGGACGGGACTCAGTTGAGAGTATCACTGTGCTAATTGGGCCTAAGCCTGGGGACTGTGAGTTGCGGTGACCCTGTATGCTGGGGGGTTCCACTGGGAGCACCAAGAACTGTGACTTGTTCTGCTCCGCTGGACAAAAGAGAACACCGTGCAAGCCAGGACAGGATCATTGCAGCCACCTGCAATCACAAACTGAACAAACACCCCTCAGGAGGAGCCGCAGGAAACCTCTCATCGCTTCAGGTGCGCCACCACGAGTGAGAGATTCTGCACCCATTGAGTGCAGCCTCCTAGTGCGGGTGAGGCCAACTTACCTGAACTTGGCAGCAGCTGCTGCGAGCTCCCCTGTGGACGGGACATTCTTATGAGCTCTGAACAGTTTTCAGGCCTGTCGGCCCTGGGGGAACTTGCTTTTAGTAGTGCTCCGGCGCTGGAACACTGTGACTCTAATTGAGAGCCAAAGTGAATGGTGAATAACGACTATCGCTAACGCGAGGAGGTATTGGGACAGGGAATTGCCATTGAAATACTAGAGCCTCAACCTCAAGGGGCCTTGTGTAATTGTTTGTATATGTCATATATTTCTTTTATGTGGGATCTTATGCCCCAAATCACATGCCAAACAGTCTGAGATGATCTCCTTATTAAATTGAGTGTGTAAATTCCACCACACTGCAATCTAAAGAAGTGGTGCAGGCTTAATACAACATTCCACAAAACTCATGCCCAATTCCTCATGTAAGAAAAAATAGGGACTACCTGGGCCTACCCCAAGTAGTGGCCTGCAAAAGCAGTTCTCGTCCTGCTGTAGACTAGGGCATTCCTGATATACCCATATTGATGCCCCAAATGGTATAATTGGTGGATACTTAAGTTTATACACCTCCAATAAGGGCAAGATCGGTTTATTATCGACCCTAATCGCCAGCCCAAAATCCATCCCCACGGAGGTGTTAAAACTTGAGCAACGTTTCGATAAACATGGCAATCAACTCCCCCAGAGTCATTTTACAATCACTTTCTCATTCAAATATTAGAAAAAACCTAAAAAAATTTTAACACTTCAGAATTTGAGCAACGTCAAATCTCTCCTTCTAGTTCTGCCTTTGTTCACAAATACAACATTGAACGCACTGTCTTTTTCATAAATCCATAAGTGTTCGAAAAAATTCGAGTGTAGTAGTTTCATGAGGGCATAGTTTTGTCAGAGCCATCAGCTGATGCCCATAAAACTCTACTTCAGATAATGTTTTAATTTAATTGTATTTTGTTGATATTCTTTTTCAAAGTGGCAAGCTACTCAACTTTATTTTCTTTAAACTACAGTGGACACTGACATAGAATGATTGTTATTTAATTGACCTACTATCGTAAACCTTAAATGAAATGTCCATCATCAATATGTGTCTGTGTCAAAAGGATTTAAAACAAATGTCCCAGTTTTAGCAAGATATAAAGATAATGTTAAGACTCAAGAATCAATTAGTTTTCTATCCTAATGCGATTAGGCAGACTGTAGTTGTGATGTCACAGCTTGCCTTTATGAATGGTATGATCGGTAACGTGTATAGCTCATTCTATGGAAAAATGCATACATATAATTAATTGAAACAAAAATATGATACCTAATTTCGCACTTTCTTGCATTCTGAAAATTCCTTATAATCTGCAAAACTAAATACGTTAAATTCCTTGTAGTTGAATTCTGTCTAGATGTGTAGAGCTGACGCTCTCAGCATACGCACAGCACCTTTTATAAGTGAAGATCTTTCCACAAATTAATTGCCTGCTAAGCTTTGGCTTTCTACACAAGAACATCACCTTCACACCTGCAAATAGCGCTACATACATAAGCAAACCACCAAATCCCTACTCAGTTTAGATATCCTGGGGAGGGAACTGCAGAGCTGCAGCGGATGATATAACACTTTCCTGCAGCTATGGTTTTTGTTTTAGGAGACTAATTTTCGAATAACAACAACATTGTTTATGCTGTGGGCTCAGGGAGTTGGGAACTGGATGTACACTGCCTGGTACACACGCCGAATGATTCCTGAGCTCCTACTTTGTTAACATGGATGTCGAACAAATTTTGTCCGTAATTAATGGTTCACTTTGAGAGAAACTTGATAGGGTGTCTTTTCTTGAAATAGTAGGGGCTTGTGTTCTTTAGTTTATTGCATATTTCTTTCCTCTGTAGACATTCATTTTCTAGCTTGAATACAGAAACCACTGATTTTAGTGGCCATTCAGAACTAACGCCATCTGAAAATGCCCTCCACAACACTCCTTTTCATTTTGCCATTCTTTTATTTATCTATTATTGTGACAATAGTTTAAATAGCTGGAGGTAGTTAATAAGTTTAACTTGATTATCTCAGAGTCTGTGAATACTGTAAGTTTATTTGCTTTCATATCTGTAATTTTACTTTTTTCCCTCTTGACACTGTTCCAACTCATAAATTACCAAATGCAACTCCTAGAACTAAGAGATTTAAGAAATTGTCATTATAAAGAACACAAATGCAATAAGTATTAGCAAAGCCAATAGGTTTCGCCTCTATTGGTTTTGTTAATGATTTTTCAACATGTGCAGCATGTTTTGATTTTTTTTTTTTTTTTAAAGAATGTGATGCGGTCAGTGCTGCCCGCATCATAGCTCTTTTAAAAAAACCTTAAACCATGTTGTACAGCAGAGAGCGCCTCTGTGCAATATGTCTTAGAAAAAATTGACAAGACCAGTAGATTTTGCAGAGGCGAAACCTATTGGCTTTGCCAGTGCTTGTTATTGGAACCAATCATTGAGAATTTTATTTCTGTATTTTTTAAGGACATTTCTAAGGTGCATTTGTGTGGCACTGCTAATTTTGTATCAGGAATGGAAAGAAGTAGATGGGTTGTTTTTTTGCCGTTTTATATAGCGCAAACTCGACCCAAAGGTATTGGAGCGCTTCACATGAACACCAGTTAAAATACACAAGGGCACATTCTTTTTTGGCAGGCACGGGCAGATTAATGGCTTTATTAGTTTTGCGGTCCGACCACCGTAGGATCGCGACTTCCCCCGTCAGCAGCCCACTGCGCTGGCGGTCCACAGACTGCCATATTACGAGTTGACCGCGGGGCCGGTGGTATGGAGGCAGGGATCTTGCAGCAGTGGTGAGTTTTTTTGAACAAATATATAGATGCCTGACTGTGCATTTCTACTGCAGATGTGTCGGATGCACACATATGCATGATATCTGTGGAAAAATACCATATACCCATTACCGGAGTTCAGCCCATATGTGGGCACTCCTGGAAATTGGTATATGGTTCGAAAAGGACTCCCCTGAAGATCGCCTCCAACAAGGTTGTAATCTTCGGGTTGAAGATCCTGCTGTGAAGGGGGGACCTGGAGAAAGGGATTCATATCGGAATCTGCCTGGAAGAACAACAAAGGGGCCAGTATGCACCCCAAATCCTTCGCCACTACCACCTTGAAGCAGGAAGTCGGACCACCATGGTCAGCTTGTGGAACAGGCACCTCGTAATACGGACAGCGGTGCAGCTCCCCTGTACCACCCTTTGGCGGCTGCATTTCCCCAACTGCGGACCCGGTGGTGGGCGGTCTGCTGGCCGTCTCGGCAGCCCAGCGGCGGTCTTTGCAAAGCCGATCTGCCCAATTCATAATACGATGGTCGGACCGCCGAGCTCATCACACTCTGACTGTCACCGCCGATACGGCAGTCCACGGGACTGCCAAACTTGTAATAAGGCCCTAAGTGATTTGCGTAGAATCACAGGATGTTGCGCCGACTCCGAGGCTCGAACCTTGTTCCCTAGCATCAAAGTCGGCAGCTCTGGCTGTAATACCACATCCAGTTAATGAAGTGTAAGCCCCATTCTGATATTCTTTGAGAATAAACTTCAGTTTTAGGCAAGATGGAAAAGTCTGTTTTCAAATTCTCCCTGAAGCACAAACTCGAAAACACAGGACTGTTCTGCATGGGGAAAACTACAGGTTTGCTGATAAGCAAAAATCACTCCACAATGCACGCTACCGCTTATCACACGCCCCCTTGCTAAAGCTATTTGTCACTCGTTCCAAGCCTGTTTTGTTACTTGTCATGGCTTGGATTTCATTGCAATTTCTACTCAGAGAGGTAGAAGAAAGCTGGGTGTGAGACCGCTCAATGGCTTAATGCGCTTGCAGCACACATAAGGTGAACATAAGCCCAACATTACAATTTCAAGTTATTTCAACTGAATGTCTCCGGGTGACGGTGAGACTCCTGCTTTTATAGCATGACTTTTTGCCATTTAACCACATGAGCTTTATGACTCCAGGTTTCAAATCTACCTGTACAAAGACACTGTTAGAACTACCAGCTTCTGTTTCTACTCAAAACAGCATTTTTTGCTTGTGTTTAAGGACCAGAATCAGATAAACTGGGGAGGGCGTGTAAAGCAAGAAAATCCTTTGAAACATCTTTGTGTAATATGGTCTCATTTCTTTCTAACTCCAGTAGAAGAGATTATTTTATCAAAACACCAGTGACTATAATTTGGTAAACAGCCTGTGAGAACTGGTTTAAAAAGTGCAGCCTTTCTTTACTAAACAAAAGAAGCTTTGTGTCGCAGAATGAAGACAAATTCACGCTTTGAGATCTGCTAATCCTCGCTGGTTTTTAAAATGTCCATAGAACTGTGTCTATAAAGCATCTTGAAGGTGCTAAAATATTATATTTATAAAAAATGCTGCCGAATTATGGCAATCTTGAACAATGCAAGCGTCCAGCATTTCTTTGGAATGCATAATGGGAATTTTTTTAAATTGTGCATTCCAAAGGAGTGCCAGCCATCTTTTATGCTGATCTTGAAGGGAGAGGATGAGGTGTAAGGGCTAAAGTGGCCGACCTTGATGCTGGGGAACTGGGTTCGAGTCTCGGTGGGAGGCACCACATCCTGTGATTCTTGGCAAATCACTTAATCTCCGTGTATAAAGCTTCAATACCTTGCGGGCGATTTCGTGCTATGTAAAATAGGGCTTGGTAAACAAACACAAGGGAGTGTATTAAACAATGGGCAGTAGAAAGACAGAATATATACTCTTATGGAGTGCGAGTATTAAATGAAATAAGAATGTAAAAAGTATTCCAAAAGAATGTATATTCTGCAAAAAGCAGAGCTACACAAATAACACACAGTCACCAAACCCACTTAATCCCCAAAAATGTAGGACCAGAAAAGGTGGAGGGAAAAGTTCAAAGGCAGTACTTGGTCCAAGCCCCACTGATAAGAAAACACACAAAGGGACAGACGAACACAACTAGAAATATCATGCTGCAACCAACAACAAGCAAGGAAAACAGAGTGACGAGCATACCAACAAATGGAACGAAAGGGCCGGGCTGTAATCCTCTTTTAAGATTTTTTTTAATTACAAAAGATTTCACAAGCACAGCACCTGGGCGAAACCTAAAAAGGAGAATATGGTAGCTCGGTGGTGGTACACAATTCAAACTGTTTGAACCAAATATTTATGTGATTTTTGGTCTGTTGTAGCCAGAGCTCTGGGCAAATAGGTCTCTAAAAAGTCTATTCCCATAGATGCCACTTGGTGTTCTCAATTTATTATTCTGTTTCAAGAGTCAAGGGCTTCTTATATGTTTGTCTTGTGTAGTGTCTCCTTATTGCTCTTGATCAAATGATAAGAGCAGTGATTGCTTCGATCATCAGTGGTATGAATAAGTCTTATGCATATGGCCCTGAAATAGTTCCAGTCATGGCTCTTAAATAAGGGCCTTTAATCTGGGCTGACTTGTTAAACTCTTTTTAATATTGCATCATTAACATCAAAATCCCATCATCATGGAACCATATCTATATTATCCAGATCTCCAAAAAGAGAGATGGGACTTCCCATTTAAATTTTGATCTATTGCCTTATGGGAAGCCATAGTGAAAATATAAACCAAGATCATTTTAGATCATCTTGAGTCCTGCGTGTATGAGATCACTCTGCTGCCAATTGAACAATTATGTTTTCGTGCCTCCTACTACGTAATCATAATATTTTTATATTTGTAGCTTTTATAAGATAAATGTAAGTGTAGTTGGCGTTTGAAATTATATCTTCCATATGGCATATATATATATATATATATATATATATATATATATATATATATATATATATATATATATATATATATATATATATATATATATTGTAATTCTTTCAATTATGCAGAAGGGTTTACAGGGGCAGCTCTCACGTCTTAATCAATACAACGCTGATAACAACTTACAAATAAACATTAATAAGACAAAGATTGTGTTGTTTGGCTGTAGAAGGCCAAACTAAAGGTTTATAATTCCAGCAATACAACTACGTTGGCATTATGTTTGATAAAAAGCTTAATTGGAACCTGCAAATTGAATATCTACGTTGCAAAATGTCAATGGTTACAGGAACAATAAAAAGATGTGCACAAACATGTAGAAAGGGCAATGATCCCTACGCCATAGCAAAAGCTGAACTAATTCCAGTTTTCACTTATGGATTTCTTTTGTGGAAATCCAGTTTTCTAGAAAAACTTGAATGCCTCTTCTTGAGTTCTATCCGGAACTATTCAATCTAAGATGATAACCCCCTAAAGCCAACTGCAATTAGAATTTGGTTCCCCCAGCCCCCTCCTTACCCAGAAGGCAACCGCACTGATCATTTAAACTATTATCTGAATTGTCACTCTTCTGGTTGGCAATTAAAATCCATCATTACGAATGAACTTATTAGTCAAAGTTCTGAATTAGTATTTTCTGAAGAAAACGTAAGTAAACTTTTATCAAGTTTTAATCTCCCAACGTTGAAGGATTTAACAAGAATGAATAGAATACCTCGTAAACTGCTTTTAAAGCATTAAGTAAAAACACATTTCTTTCGAATTGATTGTGAGAAATCACTAATATACAAAAGAGTATTCATATTGCCGGACACTGCACTATGCTGTATCAACCATACCTGGGGTTTAATCAGACTCCCCAGGATTTTGCAGCTTGGGATGGCTAATTTTGTGGCAAAAAAGAAAGATTTGCAATCACAAGCCCAAACATTTGTGCTATTTTCGCTGCAGGTAGAACATGTGCTTGTCACAAAAATATTGGTCTGTCTTTGTTCTGTAACTACTGAAGACTCTGATAAGTCAATTTCTGTGACCTAGCATTGTGTCCAGCAGCAGAGTGCTATGGAACAGGAGGGTGTCTGATGCCAGAGAGTGCATATCTAAGTTTGAAAACTCTGCTCTCTCCGATATCGGACAACCAGTATTCCAGAAGTGCAGAGCGCAGCAGGGGGGAATGGAGTGGTGGGTACACCAGAGACTCGGTAGTGGGAAGGCAGTGGGGATGAAGAATGGGGTCCAATGAGTGACCTGGGGTTTTTGAGGGAGAGGTGTACCATGGAAGAGAGGAGGCACAGGAGAGGGTGAAAGTGTAGATGAGAGGATGTGGCATTACAGCCAGAGCTGCCGGTTTAGGAGCTGGGGAACCAGATTTGAGTCTTGGCATTGGCTCAACATCCTGCGATTCTGAGCAAATCACTTAATCTCACCAGAGCCCAAAAAATAAAATAACCTTGTGTAGGAAAATCTGGAGTTTATGGAAAGTGCTGCAATATATTTTGAGTTTGCGATTATATAAAGCTACAAAAAAATTGTCAAAGGGCAGCAAATCGCACTAAACAAAGGACAGAGGGAGGGCGGGGCCCTAGCCGCACAGGAAGACTCTGTGCATTTTACAGTCAGGCAACAGAGTAACTTAACACCTCTGTCGCCAGCTAACCTGTTGCTCAACCTCCTTTTATTGCTTCCGCACTGAACAAATAAAAGGAACATCAGCCTCAATTTGTTTTTTAGAGTGTCACAGGAGTTTTACACAATTGCAGATTTTGCATTTTCTTTTTTTTGCTAATGGCGATTTCCTGAGGGGTTCTGTTTAGTACCACTATTAAAGTAAAGAAAGCCTACTTGCAGTTCAGGTTTATCTTCTTTTCATCCAATTTGATGGTTTTTGGAATCAGTTGACTCAAGCTAATCCATCATGTTCTCTGTAAGGCCGGCATGGAGTCAATTGAACATATACTCTACCTATGCCCACCACTCCTTGATGTACTTAGGAAATACCCTGGGTTGACCTTTCGTGCTGAAGGAATCAGAACAATCTCTGAAGCAATTTTATTTTGTTTTAGGGGTATATCACCCAAACCCTGTCACACCAAGGGTCACTCGCCTAAATTCCCAGGACTTGGAAAGTAAATATCTTCCAGCACTTACCCTTGAGGTTAATCATTAGTATCAGAAGAGATGACTAACCCTGGGGGAAAGGGAGTTGGGAAGAGAGTGAGAGAGATGGTTCTGGTGTACCTGAAACTCCTGTGAAAAGGATGGCAGGTGGGTGTTAATACTTTTGAGCAGAACACCTCGAGTTCCAGTGGCAAGGCACACTCCATCAGTCAGGAGAGCCACTCTGCAATAAGGCCAACATTATTTCAGGCAACCATATATGAATACTTTACAATAAGCCTGAGGTGCGAGTCATTAATGAAGCATACCAAACAAGAATTACTATAAGAAATTCAAGACCATGTAAAGGGCCCTTGAGCCCAGACCCAGCGCTGAATCATGAGCGCGTATCCTTTAGCCTGTGCTCAGGTGATTCCAAAATTATTATCTGGCTTTAACATTGTGTTACCTCAGACAACTAGTCTTTTTCACTCAGGCAAGTATTTCTGTTCAAACTCAAATTACCGGGGTGTCCTCAAAGAAAAAAGGGGATACCTAAACACCTGGTTATTGCACTTACTGAAGGTTAGTGTAATGTGCCAGCGTTCAACGGTGAAAATATGGTCTTAGTCAAGGTGATGAGGGCATAGCCACGCTGGCTGATCGACCAGGTTCCAGGGTTCAAGATTGTTGGAAGCAGTCTCAAAGGGGTGGAGTTCCATGTGGGGTTCCAGGTGAAGATGCTTCCAGGTGAAGATGCTTCCAGGTGAAGATGTCTAGGCTATTCTTGTCGCACACGGCCGGGCTTGGAATCCAAGGACAGTGCTGATGATAGACCCAGCTTTCTTAAGACAGATCAGAGCCAAACAGGGGACTGAGTTTGAAAGCAGTATGTATAACTTGTCATGCAAGTGTTAATGTGGAGCTTTCACAAACATTACTCAGAGTTTCCTGTCAATTAGAAGGCTGTCTCTGGAAATGGAAAATGGAGGGCTTTAACTAGATGGCAGGGCACCTGAAAAAATATCAGCAAGGAAGTATGTCAGGTAACCTTGAGGTCAGCAGGGATCAGAGGTTTTTAACTAATCTGGCATCATGTTTGTTCAAACAGAAAATCCAAGCATTTGTGCTTAGTCAAAGAGATCTTGAAACTGTGCACTCAAAGTAAAGTGCATAGCATGCCTAAATAAAGTGCACAGCAGAGTACAAGCTATCTGCCCAACTAGAAAGCTGTGAAAAGCGCATAGGAGAGTACATGGCACCTGCCCAATTAGAAAACAGTGACTAAAGTGGGGAACAAACAGCACAGGCAGACCGTGGTATGACAAAACTGTTGGACGAATAACTACATTTTTAGAATCATTTTAAATTTCATTAGCATAAATTAATTTGATTAATCTTAACTCACCGGATTTATATTGTTCAAGTCTTCTGTTTTTATGAACTATGTTTTAATGTGCATTCTTCTGTATTTATTGGATATGGTTTTAAAGAAAACGTAAACAATAAAATGTATTATTCATTTAATCATTCATTCTTATCTTAGATTTTAGTTGTTGTGTTGCTCACCCAAACTTTTGGCAAAAATTAAAGATTTGAATATTGCTGATTGCAACAACAAGCTGTAGTAAGTTTGCATATGGTATCTGACTTTGGCTTATAATTGGTAGTTTCATGATTAAACTCGTACAATTCAGGTGACCATGGCTTAAAACCGGGCTCTGTCCTTGCTCCTTTATTATTTTCCCTCTATGTACCTGACTTTGAGCATTTGTAAATATATTTAAACCGTTTCTTTCTAAATGTAGATTGACACTATATATGCATTTGATCCAGTATTAGTCAACTTCTCTTCAATAGGACTTTAAAGATAACTGGACTCACTCTTGCTACTTACTCAAGTAGTTCAGTGGTTAATGAAAGAAAAATCATGATCATAGATGCTCGAGAGTTAGCCACCCCTTGTCAGTGGTTGATTATTAGCAGTTACAGGCCTTGCAATTTACTCGCCCACTTGCTATGGCGAGTCAGATTTTATCACCGCGAGCTATTTTTTAGTGTCTACTGGCCCGTTCTGACATGGTGCCAATTACTGGATGTTCTGTTCACTCAAAGTGAATGAGTTATAAAGATGCCTTTAAACCTTGTTTTTATCTTGTCACATTTGCTCTGCATTCAGAGACAGAGGTCAAATGCCAGTTATGTCTTATTATAATTTTCAGGCAGGGAAAGAAAAGTAAACACCAACCTCTAGGACAAAATAAATAGCAAAGTTAGAGGATTTTGTAAAGTGAACTGTCTGACAATCCTGCTGTACAAAGAGTGAAATAAAAGGCTGTAGGATGTCAGTTTGTTTTTCCAACACACAGTAATTAAATAGCTTGCAAAAACATTTCAAAATAGTTATGAAAGCACATTTCTTTCAACTCTGTGTAATGAAAAATAGTTTTTTGATAGGATGAAAACATATCACTACACTACTTGGTGATGTGCAAATGATAAATATTGTTGCTGAAACTAAATATATAGCTTTATCAGTACAACTGCACGTTAGTGGGAACGTTTGTGGCCATTTCAATGGAAAATCTGCTGTTAGTAAATGTCAGTGCTTTAGTAATAGGTTTATTACAAGTGAGTTTTTAAACATGAGCTTAGAAACATTCCTGCCTCAACCCTCCCCTCCCCCCGTTGACAATGAGGTTAGTGACCTAGGAAGCAATTCAGGGGTCATGTGTACCCTATATTTGGGCTAGATTCTTATTATGCATGGAGAAATGTTTGGTCATTATAGCAAACAAAGGAGTTTTTTGTTCAACAGAAATGCTGAACTCACATATTTGAAGGTGCCTTCATGCAATAATGAAGAAAAAGGTGGCTCAGTAAAATAAAATATTTGACTAGTATCACACAATTTGAGACCAGTTTACAGGTCAAGTATATTACAGTACAGTAGAGTAGATTATTCAAGGCACTAAACTTGCAGGTCTGGTAATATTTTTATGATTTTTTCGAGGCCCGAGTTTGGAAATTGTTAATACACATACTTGAGAGTAGTAGTTCCAAATACTTTATTATTGTTATCCCATAATAAAACCTATTCTGCTCAAGCTAGTTCTGTTGGATTGAGATTGCTGCAATTTTTAAAGCTCTAGGCAAGAAAAATGTGACTTTACTAAAGATTTGTATTTCTAAAATTCCTGCCTTTGTATGCCATTGATGCTCAACCTCTCTCATTGATAAAATGGACACGGTAGAATCTAGACTTTGGAAGGCTTATTTCAGAATAAGACTGTTTGCTCAGGGTTGAGTCCCTAAGATTGGAGCTTAGGTTAACCTCAATGAACTATTGCACATATTCTCAGGTGGTTTGCTACTTTTCTTTTTTTTAACCTTGCTATGGCACCCTTGTTTGTGCTAAAAAGCATTCTTTGACATCAACTTTTAAGCAATGTGGAATTGAAATATCCTTTCTATAGATTACTCTCTCATTCTGTGTAGGCCTTGGGGATAACATAAATATTTTAAGTCAGCCTTCCGCAGCTGTCCCATGGGAAGAGCCGACCTCCTAGGTAGGGAAAACCCACATGGGGGTTCTTTACTACCTGGGCAGGGAACACACATGGTTACCTGACATGCTTTTCACCTACCACTTACTTCACCCATCAGGGCTTACCCTAGGAGTGTTTTAGTGTTAGTGGAAGGCCCACTCTGGGTTGGCTACTGATTTAGAAAGGCCAACCTGAGCCTAGGCACCACTGCGCACCCATCGGCCTGCAATGACAGGCTTCATACATGTTTAAAAGGCTATTCTGGCAGGTGGCACATTCAGTGCTGCGTCCCACCATCAGCCAGCGCAGTGCCTGGCCTGGGTATGTGGTGTACCTTTTTACAGGGCACTCACAGGTACAACACATAAACCAATCAAGCATGCCCCACGTTCTAGCATGGGTAGGAAGGGCGCACACGCTTTGACATTGCATTATAATGGCAAAGCACCCAGAGTCCTAAGGCCACGAAAAGAGAATCAGCAAAAACCAGGAGGAGAAAAATCAAAAGATTTTAGGGAAATCCCCTAAGAAGTACCATGTCCAACACCCTGGACCATCATTCCTCTCTCTTCTAATGCTGGGCCCCTTTGATGGCTGGAATGTCCCCATACGTTGTCCTTCAGTGTCCTTATGAACATGTCAGTTGTGACCGGACAGACCCTGCTGAGGTCTAAACATCACTATAGTCTGTCTCGAGATATTCCCTTGTAAAAGTGCAGATAGCCGTTTCTGAAGAAGCTCTCCATTTAATCATCTGGATCTGCTCATAATAGACATTTCTGTTCCATCATGTGAATGTCTAGCGGGTGATTGTGAAGGTCTGTAGCAGAATATGATTCATGTCAGAAACTCTCAGATTTCTGTTGTTAATTACAGATCGTGTAATGGGCTTTCATTGGTGCAACAGTGCAAGTAGAGCATGCAACATTTTCTTGACTGCAGTCAGAAATAAATATTAGAGGAAGTCATTCTCTTTGCAATGTTTTAGGTGGCTGGTGAGAGGATGATTGAAAAGTACATGATTTATGATTTTTTAAACAAACCCAACCTTCCACACAGTAGATTGGAAGGACATCTACAGGCCATTGTACATTTTCTAACAAAAAAGGGTGAGAAGTTGTGCATTTTTCAACACAATTTTCCAAAGAATTCGTCTACTGGGGAATCCATGAAATATGGCAACGATTCAGTGACTGCCACAATATACAGGAGCATAATTTCTTTACAGTAGCAAATTAATGTACATGCCAGATTGTGTGCTCAATAAAAACACGGGATGCACAACAGGCAAATAATTGTGCCACATTACTGAAGTACAGCCTGATACAGTGCAACAGTTTCCCACAAGGAGGTTTTCAGACCTAAATGCTGTACTAGCAAAATAATAACTCGAGTTTTAAAGCTATGGCAGAAGATATAGAGCGTGTGCCAGAAAAGTAAAAAAAAAAAATACTAAAAGCGATATTATATACAAGGATGCTCCCACCATATGCCAAGTAATGCCAAGAAAGGGGTTGACACCGCCTGCTGCTGACATCAGAGAAAGTCATCTTTAGACACAGAAAATTCAGAAATATTGACCCTCCTTGACCTCCTGCGGTGTGTGATACCATGAACCAAAAAAAACTGTTGGAGCGTAATTAAAGAAATGGGTAGTATTCCCTGGCAAGCTTCTCCAATGGTGTCATTATTTCTTCCCAGACTGGACAGCAAATCATAATTGGCTCCATATCCTCATCAAGCTTGAGACCCATCTCCTGTGTAAAAGTGGGTGTCTCACATATAGAAACCAATTTAGTGAAATATCTCAGAGAATAGTGGGACTAGGGGCCGTATGTAACAAAAACGCGTTTTGCGATTCTCAAATTGCGATTTTTAGGGAATCGCAATTAGAGAATCGCAAAATGCAATGTATGTAGGATTTGCTAAATATTTTGCGAATCCTACATATTCCTTATTCGCGAATCGCAAATTGAGATTCGCAAATAAGGAATACCTTCCCATTCATTCCTATGGGCTAGAAGGCCCATAGGAATGAATGGGAAGACATTCTCAATTTGCGATTCCCAATTAGAGAATCGCAAATTGAGAATGCAATTTCAAGGTTGCAAGGGTGTCAATAGGACAACCTGTTGCACCCCTGAAATAGGCATGTGTGCACATGTGTCGCACATACATGCCCTAAGGGCATGTATGTGCGCCACATGGCCCTTTGAAAAATGCAAAAAAGTGCATTTTTCAAAGAAATCATAAATTACCACCAACCTGAAGTTGGTGGTAATTTGCGATTCCTAAGCCAAAATCGCACAACTTGGGTGCTTCCTACATTGCATTTAAGGAATCGCAATTTGGGATTCCTTAAATGCATTCGCAAAATAGGGAATCGCAAATTTTGCGATTCCTTATTTTGCTGAGTGGGTTTTGTGTGCTACATTGCACACTGCCTAAATTGCGATCGCAAACGCTGAAATTCTGCGAATTTCAGCGTTTGCGATCGCAATTTGGCTTCATACATATGGCCCTAGGTCTGTTATTTGACCATCATATCTGATAAATATAAAACCATCAATTTTCAGCTCCAGCTGTTAATAAGGATCCTTCAGTTGAACCACATAAGTGATCTTTTGCGACCCTTGGCGTCTTATTGATTTTTGCACTGAAATATGTCGTCCTGCACTAAATCACTCCAAGTATCACTACTTGTTCCTTCCAGCGCCTACATCCTGCACTCTACATCAGAAAAATAATGCTCCAAAGTTCCTCCAAAATGATATATTTCAATTGATCTTTAGCCCCAAAAAATGTGCTTCAATAAACAGAACAGTTTGTTTGCCTTTAGTAAAGCTTGTGCCAGTGTATGATTATGATGCTACTGCATTTGTGCTCCTGCATACTGCCCGGTTCGATATGGCTACCTGAACCTGCGCTACGTGCAAGATCCCCTTTTGTTGTCACTGCGGCTGTGCTCTGATCAATGTCTTCAACCGCTGAAACAGAGAAGCTTGCACTGTCATAAAAAGCAGCACATGCGATCCATTGCCCTGTTGTACCCGCTTGTGCACCTTTTCAGAATCTATCCGATTCAAATTATCCAGTTCCGCTTGCGCTTGTGCTAACCCAACGCTGTCTTTCAAAACACAGAGAAAATAAACGTCACTAATTATTCTTTAAAATTTAATTTGAGACCTTTCTGCTGCACTGGTTGAACTTCATAAACCCGTGTTCTCAGTTTGTCACTTGAGTTACATTAATCCTAATTCCGAATTTTTTTATTCTAGAGCTAAAGTTTTCAAAACTGGATGCAGAAACACATCCTCCATGTCCACTCACGCAACATGTCTCCCACCCTTTGCACTCAGACATTCTAGATATATTTACCCTTCTTCACATTTTCATAGAGGAAAAAGCACCAAACTGCAGAAGAACAGCTTTCAAAGAGGAAGAATGTTGAGGAGTGAACTGTTAAACAACTGGGAGAACATTCGATTTCTTTGGTAGCTAAGATGAGCATGTCTTGTTCTTGAAAATTCTGTGAAGAATTCAAAAAATCAAGAGTAAATGCTTAATGCAGTCTGTCCATGCAATTAACATTTTACAGGTTAGTGGAGGGCTTTTTCTAAAGAATTATTGTGAGTCAATGAGATCCTGTTTAGAAGGTGCAATTAGGTTTTGGGCAGATTCCCAGTTTCAATATCAAACTATTTTATTTCTTATAACACATGATTTATGGGCTTTGTTGTATTTCAAGTGAGTAATTCTTTGTCTGTCTGTTTACAGGAATAAAGCCAAGCGATAAGGACCAACACCTTACCTCGGCACCTCTAAATAGTTGTCTAAATGGCAGAGACATCTGCATCAGACTTTCAGGTATTCCAGTAGCTTCAATGCGCCTCTGGGCACTTAAGAGCTTGTAAAGCCTTTAAGAATCGCACACCTAGGTTGATCGAGGCTAAGATCACATCCCGAATGCAGGTAGTTGTGAACCAGTTAAGTCTAGCCAGATGAAGGAATCAGGTTAGTCTGATTTGCTTGCTATGTGTGTTAAGGACTATGGCTATACAGAAGGTACCATTACCCTTAAAAAACTGATGCTTTTCTGTACTTTAATTTACAAAATGCAAGTGGCCTAGTTACTTCTCCAGAGTTCATCTCTGACCTGTCTTTAGAAGAAGTCACCTGATTTACTAAGTGGTACTAAAAGCAGCAAAAAATTAGAACTGACTCCTGTGGAAGCAATATCTTATTGTGACAGTTTTTCTACAGTTGCAGAGCGTTTTCTCCTCTTCAATGAGGGTCTTCCTGGGCTTGTTCTGGCTGCTTGGGAAAAACCCTTTTCAGGCCCAGCAGCCCAAAGACAATGAGCCACAGACACAGGCCTGCTCCATCACCACACTCTTCTCCAGAAAGCCTCCTCTTCAAAATTGAATCTGAATGAATTTCCACCAGGCGCCCCACAGAGTCTAAATATTGGAATCTGTGGGATGTAAAGTCATTGCTTCTAGCAGACATGCCCTTTGCGTCACGACACCACATGCCCCCTGGGTTGCTAGGCCAAACAACCTTTGGAAAGTAGCAAATCTGACTATCAGTTTTCTAGACAACATCAAAAAGTCCTTCTCAGACATTGATGTTTTGGATGCGTCCAAAAGATATTGAAATATGGCCTCCAATCGAGTGCTCAATCCATGGGCACAGGTGTGCCAGCATGCTAGGATGCGTTCCACATGCTTTTCTAACAATGTCCAAGACATACTCACGGATAAGTTAAGTGAATAACCCATCTGTGTCTGAAACCCTTCCGAAACAGTGGTGTGATGATTGCTGAATCAACCAGCTGTTCCACATGGGCTATGCTTTCTATTCCTTCCCCTCCCCAAACACCCTCCTTACTCTAGGATGTGCTTTCTTGCATAAGCCTCAATTTTGAAGGCTGAAGTAATTGTCCTGCTGAACCGGAGGCCAAGGAGGAAATACCAATGGAGGAAAGGGGCTATTGATTTAACTCCTTGTACTTCTTGGTTCCCTAGAAGGACAGAGGTTGGAGCCCTATATAGGGCCATCACCCCCTAAATCCTTCTATTTGGCAGGACAAGAATATGATGCTGTTCCTGAGCCAGGTCTTGCTGGCTCTCAGTGTGGTTAATTGGCTGGTATCCCTCATTTCTGGAACTTTCATGTACATCTTCTAATTCCCCTGTACACCCCAGGTGTTACCTGAAGTTCACAATAGGGACCTAGTATTATTTTTTCACCGTACTACAGCACCACATGTGTTCTGAGAAGTGTGAGCAGTTGTGGCAGCTTCACTGCAGAGGTCAGGAGTCCATGCAGTCCTGTACTTAAGAAGTGGATTCTGAGAAAGTGTTGAGTCCTATTCTTGATTGCTTGAAAAATCTATAGAACAATCTTCCAGCTACCCTCTTATACGTCACCGGCACAAATCAGGTTGGAATTTGGCATCTGCAGACAGTCATTGGGGCGCATGGCGACTTTCTTAATAAGCTGCCATAAGCTCAGGGCGGCTAAGGAAGGCTGTCTGACTCACTATTTATGGACCCAGTTGAACACAAGTCGATGGCCGGCGGGGCACCACTACCTGTCCTGCGGCCTTAGCTCTCTTGGTCTGAGCATCCTCTGGGACCTAAATGTAAGCCAACACGAATTCAAGAGGCTAGCAAAACTTAGTGCGAAACGACTCTCTTCAGCAGAAGATAGGACCAGCCTCTCGGCACAGAGCCACGGATGGATGACCCTACGAACCTACTTACAGCTGAAACCTCAGAGCTATTTAATGACCACTTTTAAGGCACGTATTAAGCTCCAGTTCCTGATGCTGAGAATGGGGGTGTTTTCTATGACCTGCCATCTCCCAAAATGGAAAAGAGAGGGGGTTGAGGAAACGTATCGGCTCTGTGGCCATTATAGGGAAGACATAATTCATGTCCTATGCTTGTGCCCTAATCTTTTAGAAGATAGAAGAACCTTATTGCGAAGTGGTTGGATTGAAAAGGACGTTAGATCCTGCAGAGGAGCACTGCTGGCCTGCTTCGACCCTTCGAACACTGCACTGAACTGCGCCTTGGTCAGGTTTATGGATCGCTTCTTAAAAAAGTTAGAGGATGTGAGAAGCCGACAGGCTAGTCGGCCCAGAACTTGAACTACTCTGCCTATTTGTGACTGTTGTTTTCTTTTTTAATTGACATAACTTACTGTATGTCACTGTTAGTGCATCGCAACAATGTTTTATATGGCATAATGACTTACGTTTTTTTAATAGAATTGCAAGGTCTCTTTTATCAACCATTTGTCTTATATATTGTAATGAATTTCTGCTACTGTAGACCATTGCAAGGGTTTTAACAAATCATGCAATAAAGTAATTCTTAAAAATGATTGCTTGAAAAAGTGTGACTGCTTCCAGTTGCCACTATGCAATCCTCCATAGAATAATAAGTTTGATGTGCCTCCTTAAGAGACTTCCAGTGAGGAGTAAAACTCCTTGGCAAGCTTTTAGCTCTTGATTGAAGAGAAGAGTTTAAAAAATCAGCAAGGTTCCAAACATCCCCTGTCATCAGGAAGAAGAAAAGAATGAAGCTAGAAATCCAGGTGAAATCCAGATGATAAAATTGCTAAAAGCAAAAATAAAGTACAGAAATATTTGCAAGAGGTCAAGAAACCTGAAGAAAAATAAGTGAACAAATTTGCATCTTCCTGTTGTGACTGTATAAACAGAAAGATACATCACAGGAAAAAAATGAACTCCATTTTAGACTGGGAGTGTTGAAGAATAATCTGTGCTCAATTTGCCTTATTGTGAAGGTCTGGTTGTTAGGTTTGTTCACACCTGCCATTTTTTTCAGAAAGGTGTGGCGTTAGTTGGTAATTAAAGAAGCCCAAGCTTGACATCCTTAGCTTTTTGTTGCCTTCTTAGTCTCTGTTGCTGACTTTTGTACCTAGCACTCCGGGCGACTTGTGGAACACTTCTCCAGATGACTCTAACGTGTGAAGATGCCAGAGCTGTAAGGGTAGCACAGGCGCTCCGCCTACACTGAGCATGATGATCCAGGATCAAACTGGTCTGCAGTGTGAGGACCACTCCTATGCTTCTTGAACTCTTGCATGCTTCCTTAAGATCTTATTATGATTCTTGGCACAGGTGTCACAGCTTGGGCCCCTCCTGAAGCTCTGGGCTTATCAGGGTGTTGTTGAAAGAACTGGTTTACTAGTAGAGGAACATGAACTGAAAAAGCGTCTTCCAAGAACATTCACTCACTGTGTTTCTGGACATTCGTTTATCAAAAATGATTACACATTCATTTATGCTATAGAAAGACTGAAACGCTTGACAGACTTAATGGTGAATCCTTAATTATTTTAATTACGGTTCCAGATTGATTCTGTTGAGACAAAGCTTCAGCTTTTATTAATTCAAAATCATAATGAGAAACAAACAAGGTCCTTCTGAGTTGTGTAGGAGTCAGTGCTGTAGCGGGCTTCAAAATTTGCAGATTTCTGTGATCTGGCTAAACTTGTTCAGTGTGTTTGGCTCTTAACAAGTAATGCAAAACATCATTGATAAAGTATCGAAACACCTTAGTAGTGTTGTAGAGTCGACAGGCATGGCCTGATATTTAACCCAAACTTACAAAAAGCATATTTCAACTCGTCATCCTCTTGGATTCTGACTATACGGTAAGCTCCTCTAAGGTCTAACTTAATGAACATTTTTGCTTTTCTAATAAGATTTAGCAATATACGTATGTAAGGCAGTGGTTATTGTTTTTTTACTGTCATTTTATTGCAAGCTGAAAGTGAGGGTCTGATTAAACCCAGTTGGCCATATTTTCCATCTACGTTCTGCCTCAGATGCTCTTATTCTGAGTGCATACGCTGCTACAAGATATAGGTGCACCAGGTTCTAAGTGAGGTTTTACAATGAAAACTCAGCTAAGAAGGTAATACGCTGCTTTTTTCTTGTCTAACACATCACTGAAACATTCTTAACAAGGTGGTAAAACCAGGTTGTGTAACATGAGGCATTGCATTTCCTGTTAATGCCTTAGAAGGACAACGCATAAATGAGTCAAGCAAGTGATGTTAAACAACTGGACTGACAAAAATCAGAATTCAGTTGTGTTGTTCGTGCTGCCTAGTCAATGTTGGGATTGTTCAAAGTGAACCACGGAACATCTACATTTACTTTAAGATAAGTAGTATCTATTAAACCAACACCAATATTTGCATGATGGTTTCCATGGGAATCTTGTGCATATGGAACCTAACAGGACCTTTGGACAAAATAAAACCATCTGCTTTAACTTATCCTGGAACTTTTATCTTAATCACTGAAGTTGGTTAACATTAAGCAGATTTAATGTCCATGTAATTGTTCTGAAGTTCCTGGATCTAAAAGTCCCACAGCAATCCTTTTTTGTCCATCTGATAGTCATTTACATTGGAAAAACGTGGTTCTACAGAAAATTGCATATTCACTTCCCATTTTGGAACTGATTGAATTTCCACACTCTACAAGCAGTATTATTTAATTGTTGAGGAATATAGTTTTCAGACACCTGTGGTCGCCCTGTGTGATTTTATTGATGCTTGATGTTTTGAGATTTTAGGTTTATTTTTATTCTACATAACAAAATTGATTGATCGCATACAGTAAATGCATAACTTTTATATACATCTTCTTTCTCTTTCTTCTATTTTGTTCTAACTTTGTGTGTATCACCAGTTCTTTTTTCCCTGCTTTGATTTCCTCTGAATTATGTTCAGATAGATGATGATCTAAATCCCCTCCAAGTCTGTAAACTCTGCACCTAGCAGGCTGTAAGCTTTGTACATCTAGCAGGAGGATCTGTTCTTCATCTCACTTCATAGCCCTTAATAAAATGTCATTTTCTCTCCAGAACAACCAATCTTAATTACTAAATGATTGTCATAATAGAACTCTAGCTCTTGATGGCCCTGCTTGAATTTTAATAATTCATTATAAGAGATGTGACTATTTGACAAACAACTTCCACATTTGCTTACAGAAGGCAGCGAAGTTATTTAACAGTGGACCGTTTCTCTCAACTAGTGGAACACTCCGATTAGGAGCATTTCCACTTAAGCAAGACAATACAAAAGCTACCTTAGTGTAGTCTTTTTGAAATATCATAGGCTTGCATACAAAATGCAATTGATACTAATTAAGGAATAGTGTTTACTTCTTTGGTTTGCCTGTAAATCTTTAAAGAGGCGCAAAAGGTATACTGGGATTTACTATTGGATAAGCGATCAAATAGAGCTTACTATCATGTAACTGAAGTGGAAAGGCCCAATGATCTGAGTTGTTAGAATCTGAGTGTAACAGTACTTAAAAAGGTTCTTTCTTTTCAGTCTTTTGCCTGATGCCTATTTTTTGTTTGCCTGCAATTTATTGAAAAGTTGTATCCTTGACCTTTCCAAACTGACTTGATCTTGTAACTTAGTTACTGTGAAGTACTGGAGTTCCTTCGATTTGTGCAAAAACGTGTGCCAGGCATTGTGTCAGAAAGCACTAACTTTATAGTCTGAATTCAACCAGAGCGATTAATATTTCAATACTTCCCCATATCCACAGTCAGCCATCCACCGAAGCAATATGTTTATTAACCGTAGATATAGATCTCGGGAAAGGGTAATGGAATAAAAGAGAAAGCACATTGGGTCTTGCCACACTGACTTGTCCCTCTGCTGGGCATTAACATCTTGGTGCCGCAGAGAATAGCTAAAGATGTGATTAATATCTTTAGTGTCTTATCACTATTTTAAATCATCGATCACTTTATATATAAATTGTATACCTTCTGAGTTTTTCTGAAAACTGTAACATAAATAACTATGTAATCTATTTTACTCAGCCCTTGACACTAACTGTCTCTGTTGGAACTCTCTTGCTGATACACATACAATATTGTCTTTTCTTTAAAAAAGTAATATGCCAAACATTCAACAAAATTATATAGATTTCCTTGATAACAGTTAATCGATTCCCTTAACACCTGTCACTACCTTGAATACAGATTGTGCATTGTGAATAATTCAGTCTTTTAAAGTGAAGGGAATGCTTTTTGCTTCCTCACGTAAATATGATCCAGGAAATGTGCAACAGAAATATTGTTAAATTCCTCCAAGGTAATTCAGAATCAGTATTGCAAATTATTAAAGTTTGCTTCCAAACATGGCCTAAATCCTTAGACTACGTGTGAGCTCAGCTTGCATTTCCATAAGTGTTTCTTAAGGAAAACAATCTATCTCCAATGTTCCTCGGCTCTGGTACTGGGTACCGGGTACAGCAACAAAATATCTAGAATGCCTAATAAGGACACTGAGTTGTGATGAAATGTATTCCGAGAAAGTTCAAAATGGCCACTAACCTTTTTAAACAATGTGAAAGTTCAGCTGACCTCCAGAGACTCAACACATTTTGCCAGGTGGTGCTGATGCTCTTGGACCACTGCCAGTCTTTCCTTTGTCTGTAATAGGCTCTAAGAGCATGTGAATTGTAGTATAGTGCTCTCATGCGCACCGAACACTGCAAGGTAAGCCACAGATCACAACAGGTGTTCATGGCTGGGGCTGCTCTGCACTGAATAACTTCCTTCCTTCAATTTCGAGAGTGCCACTTAGATCCTGTCCAACATCACTACCACCACTGTCAACTATGTCAACAGACAGGATAATGTAAAACAGTGGATCCTGTATTGGAGGCGATTTGCATGCAGACCCGCCAAAGGAGTCTTCCTAGTGGTTGCCCACCTGGCAGACTCCCTCAGGGTGAGGACGGATGCTCTGAGCCTCCTCTCCTTGATAGACCACATGTGGGAGCTACACCTTGAAGTGATGGTCATGATCTTAGGCAGACTGGAGTGTCCACATGTGAATCTCTTCACCACAGGAGACATCCTCAGTTTTGAGTTTGAGGTTCAGTTGGTTACACAGCTGCTATACTTGTTTCCACTTATGCTTCTGATGAAGGTCTAGTGGAGTATGCAGGAAGCTCAAGCACAGCTGATTCTGATCGCCCTAGACTGGTAGGGGAGAATCTGGTATTCTGATCTTTTGTCGCTCAGTATTCAGCCTCCTTTCTATTTCAGTCTTGCCTTTCTAATATTCTGTGATTTGCTCTGTTACTTGCCCAGCAAGGTGTATCAGTGGCTCGTGCTAAATGTTATCTGACTGTCCGACACAATGTCATGTGTCTCACCGACCTGCATTCTCTAAGTCATCACCAGTGGGGTACTTTCTGAAAGGTTTGGTTTTTCTTTCCTTGTTTATTGTTCCCCAGTGGGCTGTAAATCTAGTGTTGAGTTTTCTAATCCCATTCTCATTCAAGCTGATCCACAGTTGCCCCTTTTTGACATCTCACATTCAACACTGTCTTTTTAGTGGCAAGGACTTCAGCCCTTTGTGTTGGTGAACTTCCGGCCCTTTCACGGTTGTCTACCTGGATAGAATGGTTCTTCGTACCTGCCCATCTTTAAATCCAAAAATGAGTCTGCATTTCATATAGGCCAGTCTACCACTCTCCTATTTTAATTTACACCTAGTCATCTCATTAATGAGAAGTGTCTACATAGACTGGCTCTTACACACGTTGTGTACTAATATATCAATTGCATTCAACAGGATAAAGAGGATGATCAACTCTGTGGGCTTCACCTGAGCCAAGAAAGGCAAGATGGTGACTAAACACACTATTTTGCATTTTGTCATCCTCTATATCAAGACCTACTACTCCTTGCCCAAGAAAGACACTCCGGAGAGTATTCATGCTCAGTCCGTTAGGGCCAGGATAACTTCAACAGTTCTCATAAATGCATTCAGGTGGCTGACATCTGCTGGGCAGTCACATGGTCCTTCTTGCATACTTTTGTTATACATTACTGCCTTACAGTCCAATTACACAGCAGGAGATACTGTGCAGAGGTGATGCTGCATGATTTCACTGAGTAACTAACACTACTTAATCACACCTCCTGGAGGATATTGCTTTGGGATTTCTTCATAAAATTAGGAATCTGCAGGACAGTGTATCTATTAGAAGAGTTATTTATCTTCAGTAACAATATTTTAGGTGGATACGAAATCTTGCTGCAGATACATCACCATCCTCCTTCCTCCCTTGATATGTTAGGGCTGTGATTAATAAGATTACAAGGTATGAAAACATGTTATAAGCTGTATTTTTCACTGCAGTTGATGCTCTCAGTTCCTCTCCATGTACCTTAATGGGGCATGGAAATAGTTCCAGGAACTGACCCCAGCGCACCAGTTGGTGTCTAATATGCTTTGATGTCTTCACATCCGTTGAGCGGAGCCGCATGAAGTTCTGTAGCTTCCCCTAACATGCTGGAGAGCGGTTGCTGGGGTAAACGTTTCCAGATCCAGACTGTCACTTACAGGATACTCATAAGTTCATGAATCGCCAAGAAAATTATGCATCCACCATTCACACCGTCACTGAAGGCAAGTCGCTTTTTCTTTAGAAATGTTGGTATAGTGTTGATGATTGAGTTCTTGGAGAAAATGCTTTGTGCTACAAACGATTAGAGATCTCCCTTCAAAATGGACTGAGCTTGGGAGGTTGACTGTGGTGGCAATCAATGGGAGCAAAGGAAGGGAAGCTTGGTGTAAGGAACCCACGCACTGTGGCAGTCCTCTAGGGTACCTTTGGTTTTTGGATGTGGGGAGTTGAATCATTTATGGCAGCGTAGGAAGTTAGACCCATAGGACAAGGATGTTGCATTGACTTGTGGAGCTCTCGCTTCTATGGTTGAAAGCAAGGTGGGTGTGGATTGGTGGGCAATATGCTCGCACTGATGGTGTAGGGCAGTGAATGTGTTGGTGTACAGTTGCTGTAGAATGTGTGGAAGAAAGAGAAGGCAGGATGACTTGTAAGCCATGTTTGTCATTTGGGTTGGGGTCAGTGAGGGTGCTTGATATTGGGTTTTCATTAGGGGAGGGAGAGGACAACTGGAAGAGAGATTGTATGACATAAGAGAGCAAAAGAATGGAAATGCGTGTCTGTGGGAGCTACGGGCTCACTTGCATGAGGTTTTTGTTTCAGGAAGGAACATGATGCTGTGTATGGGATTGTTGGGTGGGGGGGTGAGTGGAGGAACAAAAACTACTTTGATGAGTGTGTCTCGGGAGGGGCAAGATACTTGCTATGAGTTTTTCATCTTGTGGAGGGGCAGAACACATAGTATAGGGATTATTTGTGGTATTATGAAGCGCTATGTAACAGTGCTTCTGAGGGTTAGGGAAAGTTGTGATGACTGGTTTTATGGGCTTTTCTTTTGGGGAGTGCCTGGACACATTTTAACAGGATTGTTCGGAGTGAGGGGGTGAAAGACAATAGTTGTGTGTGTCTAGAGTGTGGGGAAGGGGCAGGATTCCTATATTGGGTTCTCTTTGTGGAGATAGACCACAGTGAATGGTCATTGTTTGTGGTGAGAGGAGGGGCAAGATGATGAGTATTAGGACACTGGAAATATGTCAAAACAAGGTTGTGTGTTGAGGGCAGTTAGCCAAGTCTGGGAAATGTGAGGTAGACTGAGTGGTGGCGACTGGCTATTTAAGCTGTAGCTGCTACTGCTGGGGCAGACATTTGCAGGCTCTGTACGGTGTGTCCTTCCTCCAATCACATATTCTTCTTATGCTAAACAGGTGTCAAGGAGTAAGACGAGTCAGAGCTGTCTCTGCTATTGTGTGCCACATATTTTCCCCTTTTTATTCCGGAACATTTTATTGGGTTTCACTTAAGCGGTTTTACACAACATAGGAAGGCATTCTAGACAAGCATCTCTCTATCCTTTGATAATCTTACTGCTTGTATAAATTTATATTCCTTAGTTGTGTAGTCAGTCAGTAAATTCTATCATCAGAGGCCATAAATATCGAAGGGTCAATGTAATTGAGCACTGTTGTAACACCAGGGAGTCACAACAATGCTGTGGCATAAGGTAGGTACTCATATTGACCTTCCAGTCATTGCCATTTAGTTGTTTCCAAAACCAGCATGTACCGCCCATGCTCCCACCCGTCTTTTTAAATTTCTCTGGACATCCTTTAATATTATATGCTACTTTCTCCACTGCCATGCACAAGTCCAAATGCTGTGACCACAGTCCATATCATTAGGGGATGTGGACTACACGATTTTCCTGCTATGTCTCTTTTATCTACCATCAGATACTGGTTAATAAATATTTTCTGATACCTTGTAGCATCATGGTCCTTCCAGATAGCAAGTGACCCTGCATTCACCCCTGAGTTCATGAGAATCCCAGCACACCTCCAAGCCTCTCACAACCCTCCTCCTATATGTCTCAGTGAGGAGGCAGCTCCAAATTGTGTGCAGGAGTTATCTGGTGTGCACACAACCCCATGGGTACAGGTCATTCTCCATCCACCCAAAGCTCTTTAACTGGACCCTGGTTTAATATTTTCTGTAACAGGCCTTTAGCTATACCAAGATGAATCCTGATCTAATAGAAAATTCCTGTGGAAATCCCGGAGCTTCTTCTGTCCCTGTATCTTTTTCCATCTTGTTTTAATGTCTTGCAGGACTTTCTGTGCTGTATGTACGTGATACCACTTTGGTGTGCAATCTGGTATCCAGTAGTCTGGGCTACAGTTTTGATTCCTCGGGTTTTCCTAACTCCCTTCTAGTACTAGCCATCAAGACATGTTTTAGCTGTAAGTATTTAACTACCTGTGAGTTATGTTGGCCATATTCTTTATGCAGTTGTTCAAAAGACAGGATGGCCTATCCAGGCTTGTACCTCTAAGGTCTGGCTTGCCCTTTGAGCATTCCCCATCTACAGTGATGTCCTTAGTATCAATCTTCCTTTCCATTTGGTTTTGCTGGTCTACCGCAACCAGGTATTCACCGTAACTGCCATTGCGAAGGGTAGCACATTGGTCACCCATCGACCATATATAGGGTGTGGATAGCTTCGCTTGTCCATCACCAGTCAAATTAGATGAAATATAGGGTTGTCTTTCGATAGAAGCACCTGGTCATTGATCAGCACCAGCTGTGCCATGTCATAGCATTTTGTGATGTTAGGAACGGTAATCCCACCTTCATGGAATGATTTCTTGAGTGTGGCCAGTGATAATCTTGGGAAACCTCCCTCTTAAGCAGTGTTCTCAACAGGCCATGCAACTCTTGAAAATATTTTGCAGGTACAAGGATCATTATAGTTAATATACAGGAACTTTGGCAGTACCACCATCTTAAACTGGTCTCCTCGCCCCATCTGGGATAGTGTCTGTCCCTTCCTGTATTGGATCATACCATCCAGTTTCCTCAGCATCAGGTTTAGATTATTGGTGTAGAACCTCTCACTATCTGTTGATATCCATTCCCGCAGATATATGAAGGGTGCGGTTTCAGTCTTCAGTGGTATGGGTAGTGTTGTTGGTAGTGTCTGATATTGTAGGAAAGATTAGAGATTTGTCATAGTTTATGCAGGAGCTGTAGTATGTCCCATATGTTTAAATATGAAACCCAGTGTATGTAGGGAGCCTACATCTTGAGCCAGATATGATAAGACATCTCATTTAGTGATATTCTCTCATTGAATCTCATACTCCATTTCCATCTTCTCGCTGTTCAGCCAGCCAGCAGGTTATTTATTAACCAGGGTCTGATAGTAGCTAAAAGAGACATAGCAGGAAAATGAGACACCCCAACGATATTGACTATGGGCATGACATAGCAGTGTAGAAAGTAGCATATAATGGTAAAGGATCTGCAGATAAGTTTTATAAACTGGTGGGAGCATGGGAATCACACTGATTTTGGGAAGAAATAAATGCCAATGACTAAAAGAGCAATATGGCTACATGGCTGATGCCACAGCACAGTTGTGACTCCCTGGTATTACAACATAGCTCAATTACAATAACCTTTGGAAATGTATGGCCTCTGAGGATCAACTATACTGACTAACTACACAGCTAAGGGATTTAGACACGCTGTAAGGTTATCAACGAATAGAGAGATGCCCATCTGTAGTGTCTTCATGGGCAATGTATGTCTACATATGTTGTGTATTGCTTAAATAAACCAGATAGAATGTTCTGGAATAAAAAGGAAATTTGTGGCACACAATAGCAGAGACAGTTCTGACTCCTCTCACTCCTTTACACTTGTCTAGCACCTGTAGAATACATGCATGGGAAGAAGGATGGGCCGACAGAGATAGCAAGTGTCTGCCCCAGCAGTAACAGCTACTGATGAAGTAGCCCATCGCTACCTCTCAGACAACCTCACACTCCGCAGACATAGCTAACTGCCATTGACACACAAACTTGTTTTGACATTTTCCACATGTTCTAATTCCAAGCACACACATACTTATCATATTGTCCCTCCTCTCACCCCAAACAATGCCCATTTACTAAAGTCTGTAAATCTACAAAAAGAAAACAACATACTAGGAATCCTGCCCCTTCCCCAGACACTCACAGCTATTGTCTTTCAAAAAACATTCCAAACAATCCCCCTTAAATATGCCTCTAAAAGAAAACCCCATAAAACCAGTCACCTCATCCATCCCCAACTTCAACCCCAATCCCATGTAACCTCAACCAAACTCCTCCTCCTCGTTCACATTTGTAGTGCAAGTCTTAAACTAACCACCTCTCCAGTGCACAATGTGCCTGTCATCTCAACATAACAGTTGAAATAACACCTAACCCACTGTGACCCAGTAATACCTTCACATTAATAGTCCAAAACTAAGTGTGTACGGTTCTGGATGACAGCTGATTCTCCATAACAAGGCTCTAGTACTCCCTTGTTACCCAGTGAACAACAGTCATTTGGTTAGACCACTCTGAAGACAACAGCCTCTCTCCCACTGATCTCACACCCTGTACCTATTAGAATGGCAATCAGGATTGCACAGGAAATGCATATCCCTGTATCTATCTTGCATGTTACACGCACCCTTACTTCTTTACCAGTCAGGTTCATTAGCCAAGCATAATCTCTCCTTAAGTCTTAGTTTCAGCCTCGAGTTCTTTGTTCTGTTGTCCACCAGGTGTGTTTATCTTTCAGGGTGGGTCGCTGCTCCCCTTTAGCTGATTCTTCCTGCATACTTCTTTGTCCCTTGATCTTTTGCAGGGCCATCATAGTCTGTGCTATTCACTGCACTGCGCCTGGTGTGCCACCCATGTTCCATACTGCTGTCTTGTCTCTGCATCACCGGCCCCATCCCTCAGTTCAGTCCCACTTTTCTTTCGACCTCCTAATGTGTCATGATTTGCTCTCTTCCATTAAGTACAGCTTAGGTGGGAACAGTATCATATATTGCATTTCTTTCTCTCTCTCAGGGCTCATTTCACTGCTTTGAATCTGCATCTTTGTCTTTAAATCGCCAGGATGAAATCCGGGAATATCATCACTGTGGAGTATTAATACTTCGCTTGTCCTTGTTGCCTGGCAGCTTTCATGATCACTTCTCTGTTCTGTTGGTTGCAGATGCGGGCTAGAATGGCTTTCAGCTGTCCCCCAGACCTTAAAGGGACTGCATGCGCCCTCTCTATGGACAAGAAGCTGGACAGTCCTTTTGGTTGAAGAACCAGTCTTCGACAAATAGTTCTCTGCTCAGGCGTTATGCCCATTCTGGCACCTTCATATGTGCCTGCATACTTTGTTGTTCCTCTGTAGTCTTTCCATTGCTGCACATACGTTTTTTTATTTTAGACTTCCTCTCTTTAGGGTGATGTTCATTGTTCCACCATATTGCTGACTTATATTTATATCACCCAGCAGCAGGTTAACCTAGTTACATTCAGAATCTGTTTTAGATTCCAGGTTGCTTTGTGTGTCTCGGACTGTCACTACTAGTATTTCCTTCAGTTCGGGTTTAGGATTGTTGGTTGCTTGTTCCCTAATGCTGAATGGGTATTATCCCTGCTTTCCTGTAGAGAAATGCATAACCGTCCAGTTCAGTTTGTTTGGGTAACCCTTAAGCAATATACGAGAATGACCTTGCGCAGAATCCAGAATGTTGACTATTTTGCTGAAGTGTATAGTCTTCCGGTTCTACCACAAACTGCACAACAATAGAAAACATTGACTACCGCTTAGAAAATTGCAGAAGCTGTAGTAAGAACAGTTTTTTTTTAAAAACAACTTTGTTGTTCCTGAAAGCTGGAATAAAAGTGATCATGGCACAGCAAACTTTTTGTTGATGCTATTTTTTTAAAAACACGTTTTTTTTTGTTGCAAAGAACATTTCCTCCCCCAAAAAAATACTTGCTGCGTTTTGGCTATTTTTTCGTTTTCCTCCATGAAGCCCACAACACTGGGAACCCTTTAAAATGCCCAGTGTGGAGGAAAAAGACACAAAGTTGACCTGGATACCTTGTGAAGGAAAATGCTATGAAGGCTTAAGCTGGAACTGGCTCAAAAAGTAAAAAATAAAAGGGCTCAAAAGGGGGATGTCCGGGGAAGGAAGCCTCAGCACTTCGTGGGTTAAGGAGGTTAGTCCCTTACATCATGGCACTAACATATATATTGTTACCCCAGGTGCTTCATATACTCTCAGATACAATTCAATTGTATCATCTAAATTGGTAGCATGGCATGTTGCCTGATTTTACTTCATTTACCATTATGTTCAGTGTTACGTTTTGCAATTATTATTTGTTCGGTTCTGTCTCACCTGCTAAAATTGTCCATAGGGTAGATTATCTCAGACTCCTGGGATGGAAACAACCATAATGGCTATTTTTGTCCATTGATTTTGTGAACAAGGTTATTATCAGTGGTCCTTCCTCAGCTTTGACCCATATGTCCAGGAAGTTGATCCTGCTATTTTTTGTTAGACATATTGAACTTAGTGACTGGTGACCTTTCATTCAACTATAGAAAAACATATTTGTCATTCCTTTGTTTCTGTCTAGATGCAAACTACATTGTCAATATGTGCGCCGACATACTACATAGGGGAGGGATAAGAATTCCGAACAAAACCGGAGATCATTAGCTGAACTTATTAAAAAATCAAATAATGAAGTGCTCAGAGTTGTCTATTCTAGCCTCCTGTGGACTCTGAAACGTGAGACATTCGAAATAAAGAAAAACGTATATACGTCTCCACATTCTAGAAAATTATACGCACTTGTGTCCATATTTTGCTAAAACTTTTTTTTATCATAAGAATTTTTAATGCAGATTTCCCACAGCTTGGTTGGAACCATCATTTTTTTGAAGACACAAAGGAAAATATTATGCAGACTTTCTTTATTATCTTCATACACAGTGAACTGTTACAATTTCAAATTTCTTTTTTTTCAGGATATGCAGACTTGCCAAACCTGGTGTGTAACACAATGGAAAATTAAGTAAATTCATGCAAAAGTTGTGACATATATTTATTAAGATGATACAATTAATTTAAACATTTGTATCTGAGATTATATGAAGCAGCTGATGGTACAATATAGAGGCTAGTGTTAAGAAATGCAATGATAGTGAGTCTTGTAGTTCTCTGCTCAGGCGTTCTACCCATTGGGCGCCTTCATATGTGCCTGCATCACTTTGCTGTTCCTCTGTAGTCTTTCCATTGCTGCACATAAGTTTTTATTTTAGACTTCCTCTCTTTAGGGTGATGTTCATTGTTCCACCATATTGCTGACTTATATTTATATCACCCAGCAGCAGATTAACCTAGTTACATTCAGAATCTGTTTTAGATTCCAGGTTGCTTTGTGTGTCTCGGACTGTCACTACTAGTATTTCCTTCAGTTCGGGTTTAGGATTGTTGGTTGCATGTTCCCAAAAGCTGAACGGGTATTAGCCCTGCTTTCCTGTAGAGAAATGCATAACCGTCCAGTTCAGTTTGTTTGGGAAACCCTTAAGCAACATACAAGAATGACCTTGCGCAGAATCCAAAATGTTGACTATTTTGCTGAAGTGTATAGTTTTCTGGTTCTACCACAAACTGCATAACAATAGAAAACATTGACTACCGCTTCGAAAATTGCAGAAGCTGTAGTAAGAACAGTTTTTTAAAAACAACTTTGTTGTTCCTGAAAGCTGGAATAAAAGTGATCATGGCACAGCAAACTTTTTGTTGATGCTATTTTTTTTAAAAACACGTTTTTTTTTTTTTTTTGCAAAGAACATTCCCCCCCCCCCCCAAAAAAAGAATACTTGCTGCGTTTTGGCTATTTTCTCGTTTTCCTCCATGAAGCCTACAACACTGGGAACCCTTTAAAATGCCCCCCAGTGTGAAAGAAAAAGACACAAAATTGACCTGGATACCTTGTGCGGGAAAAGGCTACGAAGGCTTAAGCTGGAACTGGCTCAAAAAGTAAAAAATAAAAGGGCTCAAAAGGGGGATGTCCGGGGAAGGAAGCCTCAGCACTTCGTGGGTTAAGGAGGTTAGTCCCTTACATCATGGCACTAGCATATATATTATTACCCGAGGTGCTTCATATACTCTCAGATACAGTTCAATTGTATCATCTAAATTGGTAGCATGGCATGTAGCCTGATTTTACTTCATTTACCATTATCTTCAGTGTTACGTTTTGCAATTATTATTTGTTCGGTTCTGTCTCACCTGCTAAAATTGTCCATAGGGTAGATTATCTCAGACTCCTGGGATGGAAACAACCATAATGGCTATTTTTGTCCATTGATTTTGTGAACAAGGTTATCAGTGGTCCTTCCTCAGCTTTGACCCATATGTCCAGGAAGTTGATCCTGCTATTTTTTGTTAGACATATTGAACTTAGTGACTGGTGACCTTTCATTCAACTATAGAAAAACATATTTGTCATTCCTTTGTTCCTGTCTAGATGCAAACTACATTGTCAATATGTGCGCCGACATACTACATAGGGGAGGGATAAGAATTCCGAACAAAACCGGAGATCATTAGCTGAACTTATTAAAAAATCAAATAATGAAGTGCTCAGAGTTGTCTATTCTAGCCTCCTGTGGACTCTGAAACGTGAGACATTCGAAATAAAGAAAAAACGTATATACGTCTCCACATTCTAGAAAATTATACGCACTTGTGTCCATATTTTGCTAAAACTTTTTTTTTATCATAAGAATTTTTAATGCAGATTTCCCACAGCTTGGTTGGAACCATCATTTTTTTGAAGACACAAAGGAAAATATTATGCAGACTTTCTTTATTATCCTCATACACAGTGAACTGTTACAATTTCAAATTTCTTTTTTTTTCAGGATATGCAGACTTGCCAAACCTGGTGTGTAACACAATGGAAAATTAAGTAAATTCATGCAAAAGTTGTGACATATATTTATTAAGATGATACAATTAATTTAAACATTTGTATCTGAGATTATATGAAGCAGCTGATGGTACAATATAGAGGCTAGTGTTAAGAAATGCAATGATAGTGAGTCTTGTAGTTCTCTGCTCAGGCGTTCTACCCATTGGGCGCCTTCATATGTGCCTGCATCACTTTGCTGTTCCTCTGTAGTCTTTCCATTGCTGCACATAAGTTTTTTATTTTAGACTTCCTCTCTTTAGGGTGATGTTCATTGTTCCACCATATTGCTGACTTATATTTATATCACCCAGCAGCAGATTAACCTAGTTACATTCAGAATCTGTTTTAGATTCCAGGTTGCTTTGTGTGTCTCGGACTGTCACTACTAGTATTTCCTTCAGTTCGGGTTTAGGATTGTTGGTTGCATGTTCCCAAAAGCTGAACGGGTATTAGCCCTGCTTTCCTGTAGAGAAATGCATAACCGTCCAGTTCAGTTTGTTTGGGAAACCCTTAAGCAACATACAAGAATGACCTTGCGCAGAATCCAAAATGTTGACTATTTTGCTGAAGTGTATAGTTTTCTGGTTCTACCACAAACTGCATAACAATAGAAAACATTGACTACCGCTTCGAAAATTGCAGAAGCTGTAGTAAGAACAGTTTTTTTAAAAACAACTTTGTTGTTCCTGAAAGCTGGAATAAAAGTGATCATGGCACAGCAAACTTTTTGTTGATGCTATTTTTTTTAAAAACACGTTTTTTTTTTTTTTGCAAAGAACATTCCCCCCCCCCCCCAAAAAAAGAATACTTGCTGCGTTTTGGCTATTTTCTCGTTTTCCTCCATGAAGCCTACAACACTGGGAACCCTTTAAAATGCCCCCCAGTGTGAAAGAAAAAGACACAAAATTGACCTGGATACCTTCTGCGGGAAAATGCTACGAAGGCTTAAGCTGGAACTGGCTCAAAAAGTAAAAAATAAAAGAGCTCAAAAGGGGGATGTCCGGGGAAGGAAGCCTCAGCACTTCGTGGGTTAAGGAGGTTAGTCCCTTACATCATGGCACTAGCATATATATTATTACCCCAGGTGCTTCATATACTCTCAGATACAGTTCAATTGTATCATCTAAATTGGTAGCATGGCATGTAGCCTGATTTTACTTCATTTACCATTATCTTCAGTGTTACGTTTTGCAATTATTATTTGTTCGGTTCTGTCTCACCTGCTAAAATTGTCCATAGGGTAGATTATCTCAGACTCCTGGGATGGAAACAACCATAATGGCTATTTTTGTCCATTGATTTTGTGAACAAGGTTATTATCAGTGGTCCTTCCTCAGCTTTGACCCATATGTCCAGGAAGTTGATCCTGCTATTTTTTGTTAGACATATTGAACTTAGTGACTGGTGACCTTTCATTCAACTATAGAAAAACATAATTGTCATTCCTTTGTTCCTGTCTAGATGCAAACTACATTGTCAATATGTGCGCCGACATACTACATAGGGGAGGGATAAGAATTCCGAACAAAACCGGAGATCATTAGCTGAACTTATTAAAAAATCAAATAATAAAGTGCTCAGAGTTGTCTATTCTAGCCTCCTGTGGACTCTGATACGTGGGACATTCGAAATAAAGAAAAAAGTATATACGTCTCCACATTCTAGAAAATTATACGCACTTGTGTCCATATTTTGCTAAAACTTTTTTTATCATAAGAATTTTTAATGCCGATTTCCCACAGCTTGGTTGGAACCATAATTTTTTTGAAGACACAAAGGAAAATGTTATGCAGACTTTCTTTATTATCCTCATACAAAGTGAACTGTTATAATTTCAAATTTCTTTTGTTTTCATGATATGCAGACTTGCCAAACCTGGTGTGTAACACAATGGAAAATTAAGTAAATTCATGGAAAAGTTGTGACATATATTTATTAAGATGATACAATTGATTTAAACATTTGTATCTGAGATTATATGAAGCAGCTGATGGTACAATATAGAGGCTAGTGTTAAGAAATGCAATGATATTGAGTCTTGTAGAAATAGCTGCTGTAAACTGCAGTGATGACTTCCTGGAGAGATGTGATTGAGGTCTACTTGTTCAGGTTATTTTAAAGTTGATTTTGGCAAAACACTGGTGATGTCACATCCTGTAGAGATGGGTGTCGGGAATTGTAGTGATTCCACTGCATGTAAAAATGGGTGCTGGAAAACGTACACAAAACTCAATAAGGTTGTATGTGTCCACTTTGAGGTCTACTCTCCTAACTTACCTCTGCATCAGTGCCAGTGCACCAGTCTGCCACTACATCAAGAAGGTAAGTACCTTACACAAATACTGACCCTAATTTTAACCTTATGCTAACCATAAGCCAAAGATAACACTGGTCATCGTCAGCCACGGCTGCTGCAGGCAAGAGCGGTGGGGCGGTGGGGCCAGGTGAGGGGGGATTTCGAGAGACGACCACGAGGGAAAATTGATTATTTATTTAATTTTCCCTCGTGGTCGTCTCTCGAAATCCCCCCCTCACCTGGCCCCACCGCCCCACCGCTCTTACCTGCAGCGGCCGCGGCCGGCCATCTTCCTAACCAAAGATGTAAGGCTAGTGTTTACCCCTAGCCCTAGAAACCCCCCACCTCATATCCTATGTTTAAGACTAACCCTAAGTCATATTATTATTATCCGAACTCTGAATCTAATTGTTTACTTTATCCTAACCTTTTTCTAGGCCTACACCTAAGTCTATTCCTGACCTTATCCCAGCCCAAGGCTAATCCTACCCGTAACCCTTAGACTAAATACTGCCCTAAACCCTCACCTTAACCCTACTCCTATCCTTTACCCTAAACCTAAGCTACCTCAAACTCCTAATCATAAATCTGCTGCTTTCCCCATCCCTTACCATAACCCTAATCTTTGCATTAGACCTTGTACTTACCTTATCGAATTTAGTGTTATTCTCAGTTTTTTCCAGGTAGTGGCATGTTGGTGCTGTGGAATTGAGGTAGTTGCGCGCATCTATAATAACGCCCCATATCTGTGCTGATCAAAGTTTTTATTGCCATTAATGATCCTACACAGATATATAGAGCATACAAAATTTTAGATGGGCGACATTTATTAACAGGAAGGTTTTTCACTAAACAGTTCTGAGTAGCATCAGATAACAAGTGCAAAGTTGTAGTTGTCTGTGTTGTTACTCATAACCCAGAGTTTACAAACTCACCCCTTATTTTCTTTTTACCGATCTATTATTTTGTTTAGTATGAACCCCAAAATGATCTTTCCCTACTTTCATATGCAACGCATGGGCAGAGGAGTAATAGGGGAGCCATACATAACAATGACTTTTCTCAATGTCCTAAATATGTACCTACCCCACAACCCTCTGTGCCTTCTCACTCCCTCCCCCATGGCTCTGCTGGGGCCATTGCTGCACTGACAGCCACTCAGAGTCTTGTCAGAACACCCTGGAGTTGCTTTGTGATGGTGCTGACACCAGCACCATCTGCATTCTCCTGGCTCCCTCTGGTCTTAGGGAGGGTGGAAGAACAAAAAGGATGCTTTGCTTAACCACCCATGGCCTGCTATCACCACAGATGAGACTGCCACTACTAGAAAGTTGATCCACTTTGGGCCCCATTCCACCTCTGCCCCCACACCTTTACCAGCGGACTCACCCCCCACTCCGACCATCCGTAAAGCACGCACACACATCCTTAATGCCTCCATCTCCTCAGCTACCTTCCTGGATGCCTGGAAACTTGACAGTCATTCCCGTACATGGACCCAATCACTGTCACCAAATACAGACCGATCTCCCTCTTAACATACCTGGCCAAAATCCTAGAGAAATTAATCAACAAACGCCTCACAGACCACTGCAGCAAACACTATTTCCTCGACGCCACTCAGACCCAACCACAGCACAGAAACCACGCTCATCGCTATTATAGATGACATACACATGATCCTGGCCAGAAGAGACACAACTGTCCTCATACTCCTAGACCTCTCTGCAGCTTTTGACATGGTCTCCCAACCGATCCTCATCCAATGCCTGCATCAGATTGGCATCCAAGACTCGCTCGACACTTGATCTGCTCCTTCTTGAAAAGCAGAACGCAAGCTATCAGCTTGCTACAAGGTTCGTCCCTCAGCCTACCGTCTTTAGTGCTTACATGATCCCTCTAGCCAGGGTCATCCTCATCCACACCCATGATCTTTAAATCCTCTTATGCCAACAACACGCAGCTCTTACTCTTCCTCTCATACAATGCACCCAAATACACAGAATCAGTTCACCTCCTGCATGACCGAAGTCACCAACTGTATGGAGTCCAACTCTCAAAGCTTAATCACCAACAAGACAGAAGTAGTGATTTTCCACTTGAACACCTCACCATGGGAATCCGGATGATCTTGGACCCACCCCACCACCAGTACCCATGCCAGATACCTTAGAATTATCTTCATTGACAACAGACTCGACATGACTGCACAACTCAACACCATCACGGCATCCTGCTTCCACACCCTGAAAATGCTGAGGAAAATCTTCAAATGGCTCCCAAGCAATACCCAAAAGACCATCTCACATGCTCTAGTCACCAGCAAGCTGGACTACGGGAACGCTCTCTACACAGAAATCAGCAAGCAACTCAGCAGTATCTTCAAACCATCCAGAAATCGTCAAGCCAGACAAACCCTCAACCTTCCTGCAGAACCCACATCAAACAACATCTCAGGCACTGCACATCTGACCCGCCTACCAAAACAGTCGCATCACCCTCCCAGACACCGCTGATGGAGCGGTGGTATTTAAATCTCAATCTCTTGGTATAATTGGCAAACAGAGTCCCCCCACTGGTCATATGGACCTTTGATAGTCGACTTGAAGCGTTGAGGGAGAGGTGGCATTCGGAGTCCAATTTCATTTAAATGAACCAAATACAGTTCCACAATAACGACAGAGGATGGTATGCAACCATAAAGGTTTATTCTTGAGTTAGTAAATCATGACAAATCAATATATTGGCAAGGAATAATAAGATGTATTATTACTGGGAAAATATTAAGACGTACAGAGCCGCTGAATTTAAGTATTATAAAGTACATAATTCAAATAGAGAGTTTACAAAGGATTCAAGCTATCCAAACCAAGGGGGTCATAACGATGGCGGACGGACTTCAGTCCGTCCGCCATCATTGAGGGGAGTGGGACCAGCCGCCTGTAAGGCGGCGGTACCGCACATGAGATTACGATGCGACCGCCAACGTGGCGGTCGTATCGTGTATCTCTTACATTGCGGCTGGTGCTGCTGGCTGCGTGTGCTGGCTGCAGCACCCGCCGCAATGTTTGAAATGCACTGTTTGCATTTCCCTGCACTACGTGGCAGGCACCATGCAGTGGCTCCCACCTGGTGCAGGGAAATGTAGGGGGGCAGTGCACAGCCAGACTCCCCCAGCACAAGGGGGGCCTGCAACAGGCCTCCAATGTACATCCCCGCCAGCCTTTCCATGGCGGTTTCATCGCCATGGAAAGGCTGGCGGGGATGCAGCATCATGATATGGCGGACGGTGCCCAGGCACCGCCACCATTCTGTTGACGCGAGCGGTCCGACAGCAGCAATCGTTAAGATTACGTCCTGATCTGGCAGGCGGTAATTGGCCTCACGATGGCGGTGAACCCGCCATCGGCAGCCTGCCGGTGGCGGGTTCACTGCCATCGTAATCAGGCCCCAAGTGTTCCATGAAGATACTGTCTCAACTAAATTAAGTAATGAAAGTGCAAAGGGGATTTCTAAGGGTAAAAATGAAGAATGTATCAGCATCATGTGAACCTCAGTCGAAGTTTAGATAGAAGCAAAAGTGTGTTTAGCATGAAGCTTTACACTCTGGGAAATCAGAAGGGTAGAGAGGTCTGCCCTCTTCCAAGCCAGGAGAGGATGTCTAGTCTAAATGCTATGGAACACTAAAAGCACAATCGAAAGTCCCAGAACATCATCTCTTTCTCCCACAGTCCAGAGCCAATTCCATGGCGGATTTTACTGAGAGCTGGCAACCCCCTAAATTCCCATCCCAACACAATTAGGCACACATCTGCCTATCCTTGAGAGTTGCATCTTCCTGGTACACCGGGTACAGAGGACTCCTTTAATCATCCTTTCTCCGTCCTTGCTGTCAACTTCTCATCTTCATGCCTTACTATCAGTCTAGTACAGAATGAGGATCCTTTCTCTAGCTAACAAGGGACTTGATAACACACCTGCAAAGGAATGAATAACAGCATACTGAAAGTTCAATATGTGCAATACTCAGCTAAGGCCTAATGTCAAGCTACGTTAGCTTGAGAATCAAAATGGAGACACATTATAGTATTATTAACCACAGGGAAGAAAGTTATCATCCATATAACATGTAGATACATGAGTTATATAATCACTTTTTTATACTACGTGTGGGTGCGTAAAAGTGTACCACGTGTTAATGAGTTAAGACACACGTCGAATACACGGGATGTATCATAACATATGAATGCTGTATGTGTAGAAGGTGGAGTCAAATTCACCCTACTCCACCTCTGCTCAGCCAGACGCCTACTCGCATGCATACACAGAAGCGGATCTGGAGGCCAGGCCATCTGCTACCTCGCTCCTAAAGTATGGAACTACCTACGACGACTACACATTGGAGCCTCCTCCTTTCTTCTAGAGTTCTGCAAGAACCTGGAGACCTGGATCTTTGAATTGTCTCTCCTGCCCTAGGTGAGGCTAGACTCACCTGCTCAGCGCCAGGCGTTGAGCAGGTGAGGGTGCACTTTACAGATCCACATAATGTAACTGTTATTGGAGTGAGTAGCGGGATTCTGATGCGTTTATTCATGGTAAAGGATTAAAATGGAAGCCATATGCAACATTTGCAGTTTAATCAAAGTAAAAAGTTGTTTAACTTCATGGGCTGAATTTCATGCTTTCAACTTCCTTGATATTTAGATGAGATAATATGTTAATTAATAACAGTATTAATTTAGAAAAAAAAAACTATTTCCTAATCGCTGAGGGGTGCACCTGTGAAGGACTGGCAAGCACTGCTATACAAATAAATTGCCTGCATTTTCTTCCCCAGTCCCCAAAATATCTTTCTGAACACAGTGTCCTTTAAATGACTGAAGTGCTTGTTGAGCAGCATGTAATGCAATTATAGTCTTATAAAAGCAGGCTTTGTCTCAGCATTCGTACCGAACTGACACTCAGTCAATATGTGCTGCGTTTTGCTGTCTTTTTAGAACGAGGGATTCTATATCATCACCTCCTGTTTCCTTCTTCCGTGCCTTAATTCTCATATTCAACACAATGAATGCCTTTTTCAGTGGTTCTTCTGAGTGCTGTATGTGATTGATTGCGGCGAGGCAGAAACCAGCGTAACATACTCTTTTATTTAGAGACCAATTTCTTTTCTCTCCTTTGTTGCTTGTTTACCTGCTCAGATATACTCTAATGTGGGAAATTATGCGAAAAGCTATAGATTTCAACAGAATTCAGTAAGGACTGGATGGAGGAGAATTTGTGAAAAATGAATTGCTGTCTTAAGGGAGGCAAATACCTCGTGCACACCACGTGCAGCCAAAATGTTGACTCGGTGCTGATAGAATTCATTTTTGGTGTTGGCTAGTCAACCCAAGTACGCATAGCAAAACGTGATGTAATAAACACCTGGCGATCAAGAATATTTATCGGGAACTCATCCTCGTGGAAGTTTTGCAAATAGGAGGTTTTAAAATTTGCAGTGCGACTGTTAAGAAAGCCTAAAAGACCAAGATTGATAAACATTAGCCATTGGATTCGTGCATGCAGCAGCAAGAAATGTACATTTCAGCCGTTATGCGGTATGTTGGTGGTTTTTCTTATTGTACGACTGAATAGAAACACACATTTAACATTTCGTTTGACAAGCATAATGCTGGAATAGTTATTTCAGTAGGGGACTAGAAATCCACATTAACATTTCATATCGACGTAAAAGGAACAGGACGTTTTACTCCAGTTTGTATACTACTTAAAAATAAAAGATTCTTACAATGGTAAAACGCATTAATTTGTACAGCAGGGTGGTGTTTGTTATGTTTCAATATGTTTTTGTTGGGCCTGCAGCTGGAGAACCATTGACCAGCAGGAATTCCTGAACATGGACATCAGAATGTACATTTTGTGGTAGTAGTTTACGTTTGCAGTTTTGGTAGTACTGTTGTATTGCAATTTAGTTGTGGTATTGTAATGTAGCAGCTGTAATGTAGCTCTAGGGTTATAGTTTTGGTGTGCTAGCTTACTGTTGGGGGTGCTACAGCTTTGGTGTTATTGTGATGTAGTTGTGTTATGGTCTTGTGGTTTTCTACTTTTCGTCCTAGTTTTTTAGTTATAGTGTTGCGTTGTTACAGTTTTGTCACACTGTTGCCACGTTGCAGTTGCAATCTCATGGTTTTGTAGTTTTTCAGCTATGGTGCTGTAACTGCTATTGTATTGCTATAGTAGTCAGTGTGCTATTTTAGTGCTATTGTTATAGTTGTAATGTTTCAGTTTTGTGTTTATTGAAGCGCTAGTGATATAGTTTTGTCCTCGTAGTATTGCTCTGCTTTAATGCAGTTTTAATTATTGTTACAATTTTATTGTCAATCAATCAATAAAACTTTATTTTGGCTCTAAACCATAAAAGCACAAAAGATAAAAACATAACATAAAAACTTTTGAAAACATATAATACGAAATGTGCAATATAAAATCATTATGACATCCAATACCTCATTACTTCTAAGCCGGCTCCTGCAACAAGGTAGTTTTATGCAATAAGTGAAGAAGTACCAGGTGTCTCCCTGGCTGAGAATGTTCATCGACATAGTTGCATAACCAGCTAACCCTTTAATTGCACATCAAGCTGTAATAAATGAATACACAACAAAATAGATTGGCCAGTGATCAAAGATTAAAATATATAAATACTATAGTAAATAATCATATATCATTTATATAAAAATTGCACATCCTATTCTCTATCAATATCAGTTTCCGTTTTGCAAATTGCCACCATACAAAATTCCATATAAAATGCTCGTCATGTACCTTACTCTCCACACACCCATCAGAAAACGAGAAACAGCAAAGACTATCTATCTACTTGCATCAAATCTCAAGATCCTGAGTGCTTCTTTGTACTCCCTGGTTCCCAAATTCTGACAAAGCGGAATAATCCACCACCTCCTTTAAGTCACATAAGTTGGACAGAAAAAGATAATGTACTCAGTAGTTCCTTTGGAGTCACCACAGGCTGGGCCCTGCAGCTCGTTGACCCTTGGCATAAGCTCCCACTAGGCAGTATAGGCCTGGAGAGGCAAGGTTCCATACCAGAATTGAAAGTACAGTCGCCTTGCTGGAGGGGGTTCCATTTCTTCCAGGAAGTCATCCTGTTTTAATGAGTCCTTAACTGTAATAAAGGTGTTAATAGAAGATCCGTGCCTTAACTAACTGTGTAAGAGATTATCTCTGTATTGCCAATATACAGCAATAGCCCCAGCCTGGTCCGGGGTACTCCAAAGAACATGAAGGCCTATCTGTGTCAGTGTACCCTTCACATACTTTAGCAATGGAATTCTGCAGGAGCCTGCTTTAGACAAGATTTCCTCTAGCCCTAGGCGATAGGCAGATAACTCTGGGGTAGCCCAGATCCTCCTCCAGTAAAGTAAGGGGCGCAGTGCCAATCTGTTGGAGAGATCTATAATCCCAAAGTCCAGCCTAAGTGGAAGCAGAGGTGTAGTTACAGGTACACCCACCAACTGATGTATAAAGCGATTTTCCACCATTGCCAATGGGTTCGCACCCAGATGCCCCCACAACTCTTCACCATAAGCAGCTGTCCCCAAAGCCTTAGATTATAAATCTGTATCGCTGGCAGGATGGGACAATACTGTGAGCTGTGCAACAATTTTAAAATACCTCCCACTACTTGCTCCGTTTTTAATCATTGCTGCATTATGTGAGCTTGCCACCCCATATGTTCAGTCAGAGTGAAGACTAGATACACAAATGTGTCCACATGTTCAAATGGGGCCCCTGCTAAAGTGAGATGGGTCCTGGTCAAGAGCCCAGGATTCAGGACCATGTACATAGTTTTGCTCACATTAATCTCCAATCACCTCATTTGGCTGAAACATTCAAACTGCTTCAACAGCTTCTGGAGTCCCATCGGGGTTTTGGAGAGTAATAAAATATCATCAGTAAACATGAGGGCAGGAAGCCTCATATTTGCTAATCTGGGTGCGTTGTTGTCACACTGATCTAGGAATTTAACAAGGCCTTTGATGTAGAGTGTAAGCGGCTTGGGGGCCAACATGCACCCCTGTATGACTCCTCTGGTTACAGCTAAGGGATCAGTTAGCTCACCTGCGTTTCTGTGCCTAACCTGCACATAGTTGTTAATTTGCAGCCTAATTATGATGTCTAGCAAATTACTTGGCACTCCTATCTCAGATACAACCTGCCAAAGCGTTGACCTTGTGTTTGGTCTTCACATTCTTACGTGGAATGTGCTGGTATCCATGGGGAGAGAATGTTTAGATCTAGTGAGGCAGTTGGAAGACGAGCATTGAAGTTGAGGGCTGTACATTCGTCCTGCTGTTTGTATTATCTTAAATAAAGAATACTTACTTACAAGATGGCATCCTTTTGCCTTGGTACTAAATCAAAGGCAGAGCGCAGGTCTTCAAACACGACATAAAGTCGCCCCCCCTTCCAGTGTGACTGCCTTCCAGTACTTCATTTCTAAATGGAACACTTGATCAATTGTATTAGTAGACTCTCTAAAGCCTTCCTGGAAAGGTGTCAAGATCTCATTATCGGCCAACCATTCCTGTAGTCTATCCAGAATCACCTTACTGAAAAGCTTTTGTGTACTATCTATGAGACTTATTTGTCGATAGTTCATAGGCGAGTCATGTGAGCCCTTTTTAAAAATATGGATTATTTCCACCCCCAACCAATTGTATGGAATAGGTGTCCCCTTAAGAATTGCTGTAAACAGCACTGCAAAATAATCCCTCCAAAGATTTTTCTCACTCAAGAATAGGTCACCAGGGATGTTATCTAACCCTGGGGCTTTATTGGGGACTATTCCCGTGATTTCCAAATTTATTTCCTCCACTTAAATATCCTTGGATGCCTTTTCTTTTGCATAGGTGGTGGACCCTGGGGAGGCAATCTTAGCACTCATGCCCACCTCACCTTGATCAATGTGCGGCTGACAAATTTCCCCAGAACCCAACAATCTCCCCATATTATCTTGCTGATCTCCCTTCTGCATATATAAACTGGAGAAGTGTGCCGCCCAGTCTCTTGTTGCAATATTATTTTCTATGATGCTGAACCCTTTCCTGCTACCGCTTGCTACCAAATTCCAAAAGGAAAGATGATCTTTCAAGTTGGCATTATCTAGGAGGACCTGCCATACACCCTGCCCCGTTCTTTTTTGGCCCTTGATAGCGCTAACTTGTAACTCCGTCAGGCGGGCTGAATAAATGGTCTATTACTCTGCCTGATCGCAAGGATCAGAGCGGACTTGGATCCCTGCACGCTTTATTAAACCAGGATTTAAGGCACTTCTTCTCCACTAAGCGTCCATTTTCTACCAAGAAAAAGCTCCTGAGATTCATGTACATCTGAATGTGGGTCTCAATTATCGCCATAAGTGACTCAGGTGCATTCCCTGCACAAACCAGTGGTATCATGCCCTCCTTGCCAGCGGCAACCATACTATAGATCTCACTACTAGTCTCCTGAGAATGTTTTAATATACTCCATTTGACACTACGGCTGTTAGTAGTGACTCTCAGGGGCATATGTACAAGCCCCTATCGCCATCACAAAGTTAATTTCAGTGACGTTGTGGTGGCGATAGGGGCCTCGCCTTATTTACAAGGCAGTGTTAAGCCACTTAACTTGGCTTAACGCTGCCTTGTAAATAAGGCCCCCTTTCACGCTATGCTTAGCATGAAAGGGGTGAGCAGTGGGTGTTGCGGTGGGCGTTCCACCGCAACACCCATTGTTTTTGATGCTGCCCCCTATTTACAAGGGCAGCGTAAATAGGAGGCAGCGCCAAAATTAAGACCAGGAAAAGCCTGGTCTTAAGCTGGCGAAACGAGGAGAAATGCTTTATTTCTCCTCATTTTTGCTTTTTCCATGTGTGCTGCCTTGTGCAGCACACATGGAAAAAGCAAAACGCCTTAGATTGTTTATGTGTAGGAAGGTGACCCTTCCTGCACATAAACAATGCTTTAAAGAAATGGCATTTTGTCACTTCCATGTGTGCTGCATTAAGCAGCACACATAGAAGTGACAAAATGGCATTTCAGGATTGTTTATGTGCAGGAAGGGACACCACCCTACGCGTAAACAATCCTCCCCTGCACGCAAACACCCTTGCACTATGGTGCAAGGGTGCCTTTCGTTGGCGCTACACTGCTAAGTGTAGCACCAGCGCAGGTGGAAATGCAAGGCTGCACCATATCCTTGTAAATGTGGTGCAGCCTTGCGTTTCTGAAGTGGCGGAGTGAGGCTTTAAGCCATGTCGGCTAGCACCTCACTCCCTTGTACATGTGCCCCGAAGTCCATATCCACCGAAGATGGCCAAAGCTTAACGTCCAACATTATATAATCAATTAAGCTGGTATGGTTCACTCCATTAAACGTGTGGGTGCCTATTTTATCGGAGACTGAGCTGCCATTACAAGTGAAAAGCCCCTGATTTAATGTAAGAGCGTTGATTTTGACTGCTGGGGGAGACCATTTAATGGAGGGAATTTCCAACTCCGGTATACACCAGACAGCATCCTCGTCTCCTGTCAAGGCAAGGCTATCTATACTCAATGGTTCAAATTGCCAATTTAAACACCCCCACAATTTTCCTTCCTGTAGGCAGAAGTGAAGCTAAATGCTCATTGAGACGATCTACAACAATAGATTCCATCTTGTTCCTGGTGGGTTAGCAGTATGCATTATATATGTAATATGTCACATCCAAGTTAGCAGTTAGGTTAAGGCATAAGATGTCAGGGGAGTCCACTGTAATCTTCCTCTAAAGACTTGAGATGGTGGTTCTCACCCACAGCGTAAGACCCCCCTGAAGACTTGCCTGCCCGTAAAGATATGGCTGCCTTGTAAAAGTTCACATATCCTGTGCAGTCAAGGCGCTGCAGAGACCATGGGCCAGATGTACGACCATGACAATTTGCAACTCGCAAATTGCGCTCGATTGCGAGTCGCAATTTGCGAGTCGCAAATTGCCATGTACAACAGTGTCTGAGACACTGTTTGCGATTCCCAATGGGGTCGCAAATTGCATGCCTCATCAATATTCATGAGGCACTTGCAATTTGGGACCCCATTGGGAATGGCTGGCCCTCCCAGGGATGGTGGCCTGCTGGGCTCAGCAGACCTCCATGCCTGGGACTGCTTTTAAATTACGCAGTTTTTTTTTTAAAGCAGCCTGTTTTCCTTAAAGGACAACGGGATGCATTTAAAAAAAGAAAAATGAAACGTTTTCGTTTCATTTTTTAAGGGCGGATAGTGGTCCCTGGGACCACTGCCTGCCCTTAAAAAATATTTTTAGAGCCACTCACAAAGGGGAAGGGGTCCCCTGGGGACCCCTTCCCGTTTGCGAATGGGTTACCACCCTCTTGAAGAGGGCGGTAAATTGCGAGTGTTTTGCGACCGCAATTGCAGTCGCAAAACATTCTTACATAGGGTAGCGAGTTGCTATTAGGAAGGGACACCCTTGGAACGCCCCTTCCTAATAGCGAGTCGCAAATCCTATTTAGCGAGTCGCAAAAAAATTGCGACTCGCTAAATAGGGTTTGTACATGGCCCTATTGTATTTTGCATGCGCAAACAGGTCGCAAACCCGTTTGCGCATGCAAAATAGGCTCGTACATCTGGCCCCATGTCTTTTGGAAAAGACGAACATCATATTGGTCAATGAAATCACGCCACTCTGGGATCGCTAATTTAGATGCCAGACCAGCCACATTCCAGGAAATAAACCTTATTAGCGGAGTAACCTCATTGGGAACAGCCCTGGCTAAAACAACAGGTGATGAGGATAAGGGACCAGGAGGGGGAAACCCAATGGGTTCTAAAATTCTTAATGGAGATAAATAAACAACTTGGGTACTTTGGTCACTTTGAGGCAACCCTGTAAAAGTGGAACCATCATTTCCTTTAGAGGCGTCAGGGCATACTCTTGCTTCTGTGACATCTAGTAAACTTAAATGCAGTTTTAATTGTTGTGTTACAATTTTATTGTAGTTTTTAGTGGTGTAGTTGTAGTTGCAGTGCTGTAGTAGCAGTTGTGTTGTGGCTACATTGTCATCATTGTACTTGTGTTGTAGCATCTGTGTTCTAATGCTGTGTGTGTGCAAGTGCTATTTATGAAGCACAGACTTTGGTTGTGATGAACAGTTCACACTGAAACATGGCGAAATGATGAAATAAAATGTGTACCTTAATTTTCACAGGAGAGGCAGGGTGAGTGTGGTCTGAAAAGGGACCAGTGTGTCAGTCAGTTGCTTAGAATTCCCTATTGGTGATGTATGAGTGAGATATTCTTTAGAGACATGGGTCTTTGGCTTTTTCTGAATTGTAGGAAGGACCCTGACATGTAAAGGTACTTTACTCAATATTGGTTCGTGCTTAATCGGAGAATGCTTGCTGCCAGTCTCTTTTCTTTTTTCTGCTTTTTCATTCAAAGTTTATTGATGTCCTTATTTCATGTATTGCTCTGTTGTGCTTCCCAAAATTTGACATGCAGATTTTTTTAGGATGTTAATATATTTTACTACCATGTTTTTAGTATGATTCTTCCTTCTCCATATAGGACTCTCAGTGGTTGCTGTGTAATTGTTTCTCTAGTGCCAAGAAGCCTTGTGCATGTTGCGCTGAATAAATACAGATAGTAAAACATAACATGAACAGTGCATTAACCACAATTCTGATAGTGACTGTCTCAGTGCTACAGTGTGGTCTACAGACAGGCCGTTAATGGTGTAAAATGCAGTTGGGGTTATTCTGCTCTTGATGTTGGATGGCAGAAACTTTTTCTAAGGGTTTTTTGTTAATTTTTGCTATTCATAGGATATGCGTGATAGACTGACAATTGGCTATTTAAGGGAGTGTGATGATGTGTCATGTTTTGAGGGTGTCTGGAAACGTAGTTTAAGTGAGGCAGGGGGTTCATTATACCACGTTTTCCTGAAGTTCTTATGCTTCACTTGGTGATTTACCTTCAGCATTCTCTTACAACATTTCCAGATGGGAGATCATTTTTTCCCCTCACTTTTACTCGGCATCTTGAAATATGAACGCAGTGTGGTACTCTTTTTAAGTTCCTGTTGCCATTAGGATCTGTTTGGCACCTTCCATTGGAACAAAGGGACTAAAGAAGGGCTTTTTTCCTACTTTATAGTCTTTTTACTACCATTTCCGAGTCACCCTGAGATTCTATCAGTGTCTTTCCCTCCTTTTTTTCTCAACATTGTGAGGGATTCTTAACATTAATATGGTCTTTAATGTTAAGTAAACCATGGTTTGAGAGAGCCGTTAACCACAGTTTGAAGATGGCCTTGCACAAAGTTCTTCATTTCAGATTGCTTTACTTATATTTTATCTATTTTGGGCATTTTTAGCGAGCAAACATCCACCCGATGGTATCTTGGTGCTCAATCCTTATCCGAAAGTATGGTCGTAAACATCCTAAAAAGAAAAGCATCAGACAGCACTAACAAAGCTACTTTGAAAAGAAAATGTCAGGTTTTTAGCAGTTTTCTGAATTTCCATAAGGAATCTTGGGAACGTAAGCAGAGTGGTAATGAATTCCAGCGACTGACGATTGTTAACTCTGTGATAGACAGTTATAGCATGAGTCATAAAGGGCTTTGTGAACCAATCAGGGATTTAAATACAACGGTTTGACTGGGATGTTTTAAGCAGTAGACACATCTTTAAATCAATGATGACGAATGGCCATGTTTTTGATGCAACCAGTGAGTATTTTATAAATAATTTTAGTCGAAGGTCTTGGCTAATATTAGGCCTAATCACTTGTCTCTCCAGCCAAACATTTTGCTTTGAATGTCTGCAGCTTGTTTGCATACTTCTCAGATGCAAAAGAAATGACCATCTGACCAATCAGATGTGTGTTGTGTTTTTAAAAAAATAAAAATTTAAGTACTTGGGTAGTCGGATTCTCATTTACAGACAAGGTAAGCACATAACTATCAAAACATGTAAAATTTAACCCTTTGAAACCGACCGACATGTTTTTCAAAGACCTATACCTCAAAAACTATTGAAGGGTTCTTTGAACAGCTGAACGTTTTTCTTTTCTTTTTGTGAGTAAAGTTGTAGCTTTGTACCAAGTTTGCTGTAGTTTTGTTCATCACCTTTCCTTCTAGCATGCAGCAAATATTCCAATGGGACTTGAAATGGGAAATGCTACTCCAGACAGTAGATAGGTTCTCTCAATAGTGATCAATACCTTTTCTTGACAGCTGTCTCAGACCACCAATATTGAAGCCTCTTCAGTTCCCGTGGCATCCCAAGACCTTCTGCATCTCCAGCATGAAGAGAGGTTAATGATGGGTGAATCAAGTTCCACTCCTAGTAATTCTTGAGATACTGTGCTCATGACTTCCTTGCAAGAAAAGAATGCGCAGGGCGCAACCCTCTCACAGGCCTTCATGAGCTAAACAAATTCTACTTCCCTGGAAAAGTTTAAAATGCTGGCAGCAGTAGCGTTCAACAGCTGGATGTGCTTCGTGAAATTTCAGGACACCATGCCAGTCCTGTAGGAACATAGGAAGTGTCTCTGGTTCACAACGGGGAACACAACCCTAAGAACGTAAGGAGTATTAGCCAAATTCTGTGCAGATTTGTCAAATGGCGCCAAAGTTATTATAAACACAAAGTGCATTTCCAATGGAAACACTGACTAATAGCTATAGAGCCCTTATAACCAATTCTGAAACACATTGATGTATTTATATATCACTAATAAAACGTATGCTAAAGAGCATTGGGGTTACGTAGGAAATTTTGCATCTTTTCAAAATGAAACCCACAAAAATCCTAAAAATAAATAAATAGAAGGAACGTTTTGATTGCAATCTAAAAATCACAGATATTCACCTGTGATAAGCTACATAACAAGAACTCCCCTGATGCTTTGTTAATTACATCACACATGATCTCACTCATGAACTCATCATGACGTTACATACGATGTGACCAAAAATTTAATTATCACCAAAGGTGTAAACCTTGCAGTCAGAAACATGATTGTACAATGACAGTATAAGTGAAAACATTGCAGTAATTCTGACTATCAGTTGGTGTCCCTATACAATACAAGAGGCCAGGAATTGTAAGTGAACTGATGTCAATAAGATTCAATAGAATAAAAAAAGTTACAGGAATACTGTTGTTACTAATACCCAGAATAGTTTGAGATGATGAAGCAAGCCGGCAGTAGCAATGACCATGTTTCAACAAGCGCTCTGGATTTTTCTGTAACAAAATCACCTCTAATACAGCAACTTTGACCCTCAACCAGACCCCCATCACCTTCGAAGCTCACCTTCCCATCACAGCTGAAAAACAACCCTGACATTTTGATCCACCGTCACCACCATCAAAATCTCTTTTACCATGAAGACCATCAACTCGGAGGCCCTTCTGATCATTGCCCCCCATCATAACTTTACCAAAGGACTGCTACTGATCACTGAAGCATTAACACCCTTCCTTAATGCCTCCATTGACCCACATTCCCCTACTCCTGCAAACATGCCACCGTCATGACCCTGCTCAGGAAACGTTCCGCTGACCCAGTCACGCTTTCCAACTACAGACCCATCTCCCTCCTACCATACCCAGCAAAGGTCTTAGAGAAACTAATCAACTGACTCCTCACCGACCACTTCAGCAACCAACAGCTCCTCGACGTCACACAGTCTGGATTTAAGCCCAACCACAGTACAGAAACAGCACTCATTGCCACCACAGACAACATCCACATGATCCTTGACAGAGGAGACATGGCAGCCCTCATTCTCATGGCCCTACCAGCAGCATTTGATACAGTCTCACACCCCAAACTCATTAGGCACCTGCACAAGATTGGCATCCAGTGACCTGCTCACCGCTGGATTTGCTCCTTAATGGATAGAACACAAGCTGTCAGCCTGGCACCCTAGTTCTCGGAAGCCCTCAAACTCATCTGCGGAGTACCTCCAGGTTCATCATTCAGCCCCACCCTCTTCTATGCATAAAGGATCCCTCTGGCCTATGTCATCCATGCACACAACCTCAACATCCTCTCATCTCCAACAACATGCAACTCGTACTCTCCCTCTCAGGCAAGACTCCTAACACAAGAAACAAGTTCACTGCCTGCATGGCTGAAGTCGCTAACTGGATGAAAGACAACTGTCTCAAGCTCAACACCAACAAGATAGAAGTAGTGATCTTTGGCAGGAACACCACACCATAGGACTCCAACAAGTGCTGACTGAACTCTGACCCACATCCAGCACTCATGCCAGGAACCTCAGAAAATCATTGACAGCAAGCTTGACCTGACTGCACAAGTCAATGCTGTCACTGCATCCTGCTTCCACACCATGACGATGCGAAGGGAGATCTTTAAATGGCTCCCAAGCAACAGTAGAAAAACTGTCACTGATGGCCTGATCACCAGCCATTTGGATATGGGAACACACACTAGGCCAGAATCACCAAGCAACTCACTATAAGACTACAAACCACCCAGAACTCAGCAGCCAGAATTATCCTCATCTTGCCAAAACAAAACTCACATTACATCACACCACACCAAAGGGAGCTCCACTAGCTCCCGATACACACACACCCTCATTTCAGATTTCTGACAAACACATGCAAGGCACTACACAACTTAGAACGCTCCTACCTGAACATTCACATCTCCTTCCACCAATAACCCAGACACCTCCATTCCTCAGGACTCCTACTCGCACACATCCCACTCATGCACAGAACCAGATCAGGAGGATGGGCGTGCTTACATCACTCCTAAAGAGTGGAATGGCCTTCCACTACACATCAGAATCTCCTCCTCCATTCTTGAATTCCACAAGAAGCTGAAGACCTGGCTTTTCAATTAACCAATCTACCCTAGACAGGGCTAGGCACACACCTGCTCAGCTCCAGGATTCCCTATTGGGTGATAGCGCACATACAAATACACATACAGTAACCTAACAAAACCATTGTCAGATTTTCCAGCATCAATTTTATATTAAGAGGCAAGGTTGCTAGACTTCCCTCCCCTATTTAATGGCGGCCGTGCGCCCTTCCGCGCCCGTCTGCGCCCATCCGCGACCCGACCGCGACCAGCACGAGGGACCCTGGATCTCCGACCTTCCACCGCTACGACCTAGCTGCCCTCCTCGCACTCAACCCCGGAAGGAACAACAACTGCCAGCTGTCGATGCGGAACACCACCCACGGCCAGTTCTCCTGCCGACACTGCCGACATTCCTTCACCATCCACAGCACCCCCACGACCTCAGCACCCATGCCGGACGTCCGCACCACCGAAGCCCTGAAGTGCATCCTCCTCAACATACGCTCCCTGTACAGACACGCCGTAGAGATCTGGGACCTCCTCGACACCCTCTCGCCAGACGTCGCCTTCTTCACGGAAACTTGGACAAACGCCGCCTCTGCCCCTGACATCACCACCACCATTCCCGACGGCTACAAGATCCAGAGGAAGGACCGCCCCCACTGCCCAGGAGGAGGACTCGCCATCGCACACAAGAGCTCCTTCCGACTCTCCACCACGAACGACTCCCTCTCCAACACCGAACACTTCCAGATCCTGACCAGCCCCAGAACCACGCATCGCGGCACCCTCGCTTTCAGACCCCCTGGGCCTCGCGCTCCTTTCACCACCGCCATTGCTGACCTCATCGCACCCCACCACCTCCACGTACTACATACTCATCGGAGACCTGAACTTCCACCTCGACAACCGACCTCCTGGACAACCTCGCCCACCTCGGACTGAAGCAACTCGTCACCACCCCCACCCACAAGGCTGGACACATCCTCGACCCCATCTTCGCAGGAGGGACCAACATCCACTTCAGCCACACCTCGCATCCCCTCTGGACAGACCACCACTGCGTACACTTCGCTTTCAGCACCACCACCGCACACAAGCCCGCCCCGTGCCCGCCACAAAGGAACTGGAGCAAGGTCACAGAGGAGCACCTCAACTCCACCCTCATCCTCGACCCCCCCTCCGCCACGACCGACGCCAACTCTGCAGCCACGGAACTACACTGCTGGATCACCAGCTCCGCAGACAAACACACACATCTCCGCCACCCCGACAGACAACGCCCCCTGAAAGTCGCCTGGTTCACCACTGACCTTCAAGAAGCCAGACACTCCTGCAGATTTCTCGAGAAACGATGGAGAAACAGTAAAACAACTGAAGACCAGACCACCTACAAGCACGCCATGACAGAATACCACCAACTCATAAGAGCCACCAAGAGGACCTTCATCCGGAACAAAATCCTCACCAACGCCAGCAACTCAAAGGAACTCTTTAACATCATCCAGCAGTTCACCAAACCCTCCAGCAAAGCCACGGACATCACACCGTCCCAGGACCTCTGCAACAAGCTCGGCTCCTACTTCCACCTGAAAATCAAGGCTCTCTACGACAACTTCAGCGAACAGACTCCAGAAACCACCCTCCCCTCCAGCAACGACAGCCAGCTCACCATCACCACCTGGACACCGATCACCACCGAAGACACCACCACGACCATGATGAGCACCCACCCAGGAGCCCCCATGGACCCCTGCCCGCCTCACATCTTCCACAGAGCTGCCGCCGCTATTGCACCCAAACTACATCGCACCATCAACGCCACCTTTGAATCCGGCATCTTCCCCAATGACTGGAAGCAGGCAGAGGTCAAGCCCCTCCTCAAGAAACCCTCAGCTGACCCGACGGACCTGAAAAATTACCGGCCCATCTCTCTCCTTCCCTTCGCAGCCAAAGTCACCGAGAAATTCGTTAACGTCCAGCTGACCACCTTCATTGAAGAGAACGCCATCCTCGACTCCTCCCAGTCTGGATTCCGCAGCAACCACAGCACCAAGACCACCCTCCTCGCTGCCACCGACGACATCCGCATGCTACTCGACCAGGGCCACACTACGGCCCTCATCCTGCTAGACCTCTCCGCAGCCTTCTACACCGTCTCCCACCGCACTCTTGCAGCCTGACTCAACGACGCCAGCATACGGGGAACCGCCCTCGACTAGATCCGCTCCTTTTTCGCCGGCAGAACCCAAAGGACCAGACTCCCACCCTTCCTCTCCGAACCCACAGAGATCAACTGCGGAGTACCCCAAGGATCATCGCTCAGCCCCACGCTCTTCAACATCTACATGGCCCCCCTCGCCGCCATCATCAGACAGCATGGGCTCAGCATAGTAACCTATGCCGACGACACCCAGCTCATCCTCTCCCTTACGAAGAACCCCGAAGACACCAGACTCAGCTTCCAGGAAGGAATGAAAGACTTCGCAGCCTGAATGAGCAACAGCTGCCTAAAGCTCAACTCGGAGAAGACAGAGGTCCTCGTCCATGGACCCTCCCCCACCGCTTGGGACAACACCTGGTTGCCCTGCACCCTCGGAAACCCACCCACCCCGACGGACCATGCCCGGAACCTCAGCATCATTCTAGACTCCTCCCTCACCACGACTCACCAGGTCAATGCCATCGCCTCCACCTGTTTCAACTCCCTCTGCATCCTCCGCAAGACCTTCAAGTGGATCCCCCCGAATCCAGAAAGACAGTCACCCACGCACTCATAACTAGCAGACTGGACTACAGAAACGCCCTCTATGCTGGAATCAACAAGTCCCTGCTACACAAACTCCAGACCATCCAGAACACCGTAGCCAGACTCTTCCTTGGCACCCGACGACATAAGCACATGACCCAACACCTACAAGACCTCCACTGGCTCTCCGTCGAGAAGAGAGTAACCTTCAAGCTACTCACCCATGCCTACAAATCCCTCCACAACATCGGACCCAAATACCTCAACGAAAGAATCTCTTTCCATGTACCCAAAAGGAACCTCCGCTCCGCCGACCTTGCCCTAGCAGAGACTCCGCGCATCCTCAGAACCAGAGCAGGTGGAAGAGCCTTCTCCTACTTCGCAGCCAAGGCCTGGAACGAGCTCCCAGTCAACATCAGACGCTCCCCTACCCTGCACACCTTCAGGAAGCGCCTCAAGACCTGGCTTTTCAGCTGACCCAGAGCTGCACCCCCCACCCAGCGCCTTAAGTTGAGATCCTCACGGGTGAGTAGTGCACTTTAAAAGCCCCTGATTGATTGATTGATTGATAGCAGTTCCGACTGGTATTTTAGACACAGAATCAAGGCAACATTGCCTCTGACCATTATGAGAGAATACCTCTAATTTTAATAAGTAATGAAATGTTTGCACGTGAGATAGATAGCATTATATGTGTGAAAAAATCTGACATTATTCTCCAAAAGCATCTTAATTACATGTTGCACTTGCCCAAGATTTACCTGATTTTTAAAAGTGGAAAAAATCTACTACAAACATATATGGGGAAATTGTGCTAGGCACCTAGTATGTGCCATTTTGCTTCTAATAGTTTAAACTTCAAACTACATAGATGAACTGCCAACGTGTTAATTGTCCTTTCAGTGGAATAGAACCATTTGTTCTCTAAGCAGAGAAGATAAATAGTAATGATCAGTGGCTTGGCAGTATTTTACCTTCATGTAATTTCAGAAATAATTGGAGTTCAGTGTTTTTGTGTATAATGTTATTGGTTGCATTGTGTTGTGCCATCAGTAAAGTCAGTGATTTCCTACGCATTTTCTTCTTGCTCCCTGGATATGGACCAGGGGCCCAAATGTTCTACTGCTTCTTGACTCTGTAGGTTTTTTTCCTGGAGTAACACCAAGCACCTACTGTGGATTCTCTGCATGATATAGTAAGACTCTGTCCTATCCCTTCTGAACACTTGTCGATGAGCCATGCCGTGCTTGTGAGTTTGAGAAAGGATCACCACCCTGTGAATGAGTGCTGAGCTGCGATGCTGGCAGAAGTGCTGGTGTCAGGTCTTTCCTAGTGCTAGGATGTACACAAGTCCTCTATGAACCAGAAGAGGCACAAAAAGAAGTGAAAACTCCAGGGCACACTAGCGCTAAGTCCCAGCAAACAGGCCTGAAATCAAAGAGAGAATGTATCTTAAACTCGAAAAGATAAGCTTGCATAGGGAGATTAATAATATGGGTTACCAATAGTTCAGTTTGACCAATAGATTTTTTAGGCAGATTCTGACAGCGAGCTTAAAGATAACATTGATTCTTGCCTATGCTCCTTATATTGCTGCTATAAATCGGTGGATATTGTAGACACAGTACGAGCTGTATTCGATCACTGTTGATGGGGTGGGATTTTCCACACTAGGTTAGTTAGAGCCCTGGAGAGTGGTTTTGTAGCTGAACCCCCATTACTGTGTGTAGTATTTCATTTTGTTGGGATATTTCAGTACTTCTCTTTTTAGTAAAAGAGTACTGGCTGGCCAGTGTGTTATTGTGTCTCTTTGTTTAATTTCTGAGTCTCTGCCCACACCCTACCTCCCTGTGAAGACTTGACTGATCGCCTTCACTACCTTGAAGGGGAAGTGCATAGTCATAGTAGCACAAAGCCCCAGTAGACCAGAGGCAAACAATCCCAGTCATCATAGTGTGATTTAGTCACCCTTGCCTGTCCTTAGACCACTGAACAGGGTCTGACTTGCAGCCATTGGGGTCTCAGGACTTCACCCAAGTAGAAATGCCCATTTCCTTAGGACACATTCCCCAGTGAATTCTACTCTGGCTGTCCCTTCCTCAAGGGTTGTGAACTACATGGCATACAGGGTTGATTGGTCTGATATTTTGGACTATTTGCATCTGAATAAATTATCATAACCCTATCAGCCCCCATAGCTGCATATTCCGTACCTTAGAATATTCTTCATGCATCGGACTGGAACCGGAAAATTGTAAGCAGAATCTCTGCGTGTAGTAGGTGGCGCCGTCCGGGTCAGCGTCGTAGATGTCATGTGCACCGGATGTGACATGCATGAAGCCTATATAGGCGCCACCCCAGCACGGTGACATTGGTTGTTTTCTTTCCGTGCCAACAGTGAGGATCCGGAAGAACAACCTGAGTCACTTTTTGACTGCTTTTTTCGACTTTTTGTTGACCCTTTTTTTGCTTTCACTAAGAAACCTGTGGGTTTTAAACCCCGTGGAGCCTGCCACAGGCAGGGTTTGTGACAGACCCTCACTTCATTTGTTTATGGTGCCTGGAGCCAGACCACGACTCCAAGGCCTGCTATGCGATTAATCCCAAAGCAAGACCTTCAAGTGGATCCCCCCGAATCCAGAAAGACAGTCACCCACGCACTCATAACTAGCAGACTGGACTACAGAAACGCCCTCTATGCTGGAATCAACAAGTCCCTGCTACACAAACTCCAGACCATCCAGAACACCGCAGCCAGACTCTTCCTTGGCACCCGACGACATAAGCACATGACCCAACACCTACAAGACCTCCACTGGCTCTCCGTCGAGAAGAGAGTAACCTTCAAGCTACTCACCCATGCCTACAAATCCCTCCACAACATCGGACCCAAATACCTCAACGAAAGAATCTCTTTCCATGTACCCAAAAGGAACCTCCGCTCCGCCGACCTTGCCCTAGCAGAGACTCCGCGCATCCTCAGAACCAGAGCAGGTGGAAGAGCCTTCTCCTACTTCGCAGCCAAGGCCTGGAACGAGCTTCCAGTCAACATCAGACGCTCCCCTACCCTGCACACCTTCAGGAAGCGCCTCAAGACCTGGCTTTTCAGCTGACCCAGAGCTGCACCCCCCACCCAGCGCCTTAAGTTGAGACCCTCACGGGTGAGTAGTGCCTGCTCTAGGAGTTTTTCTTGCAGATCATCATCAGATCAAGATCATCAAGTCACGCAGGAAGAATAACAAGTCTAAGCCTTCTTCTACTTCACTGCCCTGGCCCAAATCATTTGACGAGACATTGGAAGACCTCCACAGGTATAGGCCCCTCTCTGACATTCCCCTCACGGACCCTGAGCCTTTGTCCGCTGAGCACCTCCTGAATTTTCCGGGGTGACCCCTGCCCAACTGAATGAATTTTATGAGGCTATGCACCTAATATTTGGGCGAGCCGACCCCTCTGGAGCGTTTTCAGGCAGCATGGGTTCAGAAGGTGCCCCGACTAGGTTTCCACCTGCGGGTTCCCCATACTTATTCCAGCCTCCTAATACAAAGCCGGACCAGTGTAGCTTGACACCAATGCTGACCGTACCAAAATCTTCCGGGTCGGCGACAGTGCTTCCTGTTTTCCCTGTGAGGAATATGCTTGGGTTGGACCTGAGAATCTTTATGGTTATCCTGACCCCTTGAGGAACACTTTGCAGAGGATAACTGGGATGAGGAACTGGCTGATGCCAATGACCTTATAAATATCAGTTTTGTCAAACAGGTATGCAGTTCCTTCAGACAGAGGAAGACAGACAGAATATAAATGACTGGTCGGTCCAATCTCCACAGGAACAGACGGGGTCTGCTCCTTTTGGAACTGGTGCCCTCACACACCCAATTGGGTGTCATGCTTCATCATAGGGCTTCCTCCTCGTCTGGCCAGCTCTGCAAGACCCAACGGGCACCCGAAAGGGGCTCTTTGACAGAGATCTTTTGTTCCAAAGCCGTGATGTGAAGTGGGGGTAAAGGGCCGTGAGGTGTAGATGAATGTGTTAATGTGCAAGGTTTATGGGGTAGTGTAGTAAAATAGACTAAGTAGTAAAAAATGTAAGTCCGTTTTTATATAGCGCAGCTACTCACCCTTACGGGTCTCAAGGCGCTGGGGGCCGGAGTGGAAATTAAGTGAGCTATTGCCCAGAGTCACATGGTGCTGAGCTGAGCTGCCTCCGGAGCCGGGGATCGAACCGTGAACCCTGTGCTCCGAAGTCAGCTGCCCTGGCCGCTGCACCACACCTCTCCACTCAAGTAAACTTTAATAAATGAGTCTGCTTGCCTAGTTTAAAAATGAAAATGGGGAACCTTTGAGACAATGTTCTCTGGTTGCTCTAAGAAAAGGTCAACATGTTTCTTGCCTGATATGTCACACAAAGTGATCAAACAGCAATTCGTCAGGACCAAACAATTGATTATTGTCTTCCACACAGTGGTTGGAATCCTAATTGGTAGTGACGTTAAATCAACCACAAGTGGAACCTTTCATAGGAATACCGACATGTAATGCAAATTAAAAATAGACATAAAAGTTATCAGTATACAATAGTCAAATTCTCGCACATGTCCCTCATGTGATCGATTCCTCAACATAAGGTGTGCTTATTGGCACAGTGAAGACAAATGGTGGCAAGCAAGTGACACATCTATGGACATAAGCAGACAGATAAATTTCATACACTGTGGTGGGGGGACAAGAAAACTCGCCCAAGTAGGGTGGCTCTCAGGCCTCCTCAACAATGGCAGAGGGAACACTGATTTAGCGTCCTAAAGGAAAGAAGGAAATATAATATATGACAGCAACCATCCAAACGTTGGAGGATGATGGTGTAATCTGGGATTAAATATAAAAAGGAGTCATGTACTCACAGCATCTGTATGACGTTACCACTCATCGACCTAGCCTCTCTCTGCCACCATGGAAGAATGACAACAGGGAAAGGGCGATATTTATGTATTCAAGCAGGCTCACCATGCAGGTGTTAACAATTCTGTCTTGAGCATAGTCAGGGTATTGGTAAAAACAGGGGTGCCATATTGGAAGTATGTATCCAAGTAGATAACAATGATCAAGTCCCTAGTTAATTTAACAAGGCAAATCCCGTGGGGCCCAGCCCTAAAAGTTAAATCAAAATATAGCCGCCGTGGACTCGCATCCCAATCAGTGCGGTCGCGGCCATGTCCCAATATTGAAGATAACAAAAGACATTTGTTATGGGGGTCGAGGTACAGACATGCCCGACCAGCACCGTCATATCGTTTTTTAATGTGGCCGAAGGGTCTGTGGGGGGGAGCTGCTTAAAGCAGAACACGGCCCAGACACAGACGTCGCCTGCATCTGTCACTTGACTCCTGATCGTGGTGTACTGCCGAGTGGATAGACACTGTGCACAGGATGATTGCCCACCATCCCACTCCTGGGGATCCAGGTTTCCTCACACAGTACCCCACCCCCAAGAGCCTGGTGATGCAGGTCTCAATGTCCAAAGTTAATTCTGGAGCGTTCCCTCCCATGCCATGGGATAGGGAACCCACAAGGTTTGGATACCTTCGGTAGGAGGATTTTCTCTTCCACCAGCCTTGCACTATAGTCAGTGAACACTGCAGGCCTCTTGGGCTCGGTTGTGTATGTGTTGCTCATGGTCTCAGAGGAGGCCCGAGCCATTCTGACCCAAGCTATTATAGGTGGCCGGGATGCAGAAAAGTTCACCATAAGCTGCAGACTGAACACGACAGACCCACTGGGAAGAGCGATTGCTTTGTTGAGGATGCTTAGTTGACACTCTTGGCAGAGATCATCTGGCTTTTCGGGGGATGTCCAGGAATCTCTTATGGGTATGCCCTTCAATGTCACTCATCTGTTCGGCCCCAAGGCCGATTAAGCGCTCAAGTGCTTCAAAGATGGTAGGACCAAAGATGGTAGGCCCGGTCACTGGGACTCGCTATGACCCACGCCAGCAACTCTCTGCCTTTTGCTCCTTCCATATCTACTTTAGGAGCTACCATTCATGTCCATTTCCACCATACACTGCGTCTAGCAGAGGCCCCAGTCTTTTTGTGGCCGAGAACGTTGCTCCCACAAACCACAAGGGACCCAAGGCCCGAGAGCTGGTCAGTCCCTCCCTCACCCCCCAAGGTAGCCGCAGCCTCCATATCCCTTTAGTGTGCCCTTGCAAAATCACAGGTAATTGGTTATCGGTAGAGTCAGCCACCATCTGCCCCATTCCATTGCCAGAAACCCCGCCGCCCATGTCATCGTCCTCAGATAGGCTGACGGAGGACCATCTCTCCTTGCTGTGTGAGGAAGTGGAGGCTCTTCTGACCAAAGGAGCCATTGAGAGGGTGCTGACATCAGAAGTAGGTTGCGGTTGCTATTCCCGCGTCTTCCTGGTGCCAAAGAAGGATGGAGACCATGGCCCAATACTAGATCTACGCCCTCTAAACTACTTCCTGAAAAAGGAGAAGTTCAAAATGCTCACATTGGCTCAAGTCTTGTCTGCCCCGGATCATGGAGGCTGGATGGGAGTGCTGGACTTTCAGGACACATATTTTCATACACCCGTTGTGCCTACCCACTGATATTACCTGCTGTTCATGGTAGACCACAAGCACTCTCAGTTCCCTGTGCTCCCTTTTAGCCTTACCAGCGCCCCTCAGGTGGTCACAAAAGTGATGGTGGTGGTTGCAGCCCATCTGCAGAGGTTAGAGGTTCCAGTCTTTCCCTACCTCGATGGCTGGCTGTTGAAGATGGGCTCATCCCAGGAAGTCATACTCCACCTCCAAACTATGGCAAACCTCTTGCATTCACTTAGGTTCACTATAAATGTGCCCAAGTCATCCTAGTGGTTCAGGATTGGGCAGGGAGAGTATGGTATCCAAAGCTCCTGACCATCGGTCCTCTGATCAGGTTTTCCCTTCGGTACAATCTCCTGTTGCAGCAATAGGGCCGTTTGGCATCCTAAACTCCTGAGCATCGATCCTCTGATCAGACTGCCCCTTCGGGACGATCTCCTGTCTCAGCAATATGGCCAGGTCCTACACGTAAATCTGTGCACACTCCGCCTTCATGTGTGGAGATTGAGTGGTGGCAATTGAGTGTTCGATGTCCGTCCCGAAACATGTGTGAGGTGATCTTGGCAGGCAGGCAGGCAGGCAGGCAGCAGTCGACAAAGACTGTATACACCTGCCAGTGGCCAGGAGTGTCAGCGAGTTACAGGATATAGCTGTCCAACCACCATATACCAGCTTCTTCCTAGATAAACTAGTTCTCTGCACATGTGCCTTTTTCTTACCAAAGAGCATGACGCCTTTCCATGTTGGCCAAAGTATCACACTGCCCACCTTCTTTGCTCTACCACACCCCTCAAAGGAGGAAGAGAGACTCCACTGACTGGACCCAGAGACCGTTGCCCTTCTATCTTAATCATACCAAAGAGCATTGGGTAGATGATCAGCTCTTTGTAGGGTTCACCTGTGTGAAGAAAGGGAAAGCAGTGCAGAAGGGGACCATCTCCACATGGATTATACTCTGTATTAAGATCTACTACGCACTGGCCAAGAAGCAACCTCCTGAGGGCTCATTCTACCAGATTCAAAACTGCAACCACAGCGTTAGCTCTGAGTCCCTGTTCTGGATATCTGTCAGGCTGCTACTTGGGCATCCTTTCACATGTTTACCAAACACCACTGCCTTGACAGTCAGGTCCATCATGATGGACACTTTGCCTGATCAGGCCTACTGGACTTTTTGGTATAAGCCTGTTCGCAGACACACCTCCAGGGAGGTATTGCTTTGGTATCTATTCTAAGGTAAAGAATCTGCGGCTAGAAGTCTTTATCAGATGAACAAGTTACTTATCTTCTGTAACACTTTAGCTGCCTTAAGAGCCTTAACTCTACACACAACTCTTCCCAAACCAATTAGCATATAAAGTAGAGTATGAAACCACCATCTCCAATAACACAGTAATAAGTAATAACACAGTAATACGTGTGCATAGCAGAGTGTATTCTGACATCATCTACTCTTTCCTACTTTTCACAATCCCGTGAGTGTCTCGTGAGATCATAAGATTTTTCTTTTTAAAGAATGAACCTTCTACTCATCTCAGTACTTATCTGTTATACACCTCCTCTCAAAAGAGAGGACCACAATATGCATTCCTACTAATAGAGTGCATTGAGAACTCAACTACTTCTTTTTGCTACTTACAAACCTACAAGCGCCCCACGAGATTGTAAAAATGAGTTAAAAACAATATACATTTCTTTTCGTTACAGTAATTATATCTTAGATACCTCCTGTTTGGTCTGACCTAAGCAATATTCCAATGCAGAAGGAGTCACCTATCTAGAAGCGAAGGACTACAAGATTGTTTAAGTTTCCGCTTGGAAAACGCCATTGTTCCTCTTCACTGGGATTGCTGTAAAATACTGTGAGGTCCTCTGCGTGCTGACTCTAAGATGGCGGCAGCGGGGAAAAGATCCTTGTTGTTGAAGGTCTAGACTTTTAGTGCTGAGGGAGAGGTGTTGCAGTTAACGCGCTCCAGCTCAACGTACACAGCGCCTTCAACTGAAGTATTCCTGAGGAGTAGAAGTGTTCCTGGTTCGTGCCTGCATTTCAAAGAGAAATTCCTCAAGGGAGTAGCGTCTTTCCTACGCTACGTCTCTTGTAACCTCCGAGTGACGAATTCAAGCGTTCTTATTCGGCGCAATCCAATTTGTTCAAATAACGTTTCAAGAAGCGTCTCTCTGGTGCTAGCGCTGACACCATTTGTGTATTTTTAAAGACGATGACTCAGTGAGTAGTGTCCCTCTGGGACTTTTCATTTCTTTTTTCAAGTCAGCAGTGAAGAATTTGAACTTAAGTAAGTTACTAGAATTTATTGAGCTCGAAGCTTCAGTGAGTTCGCTTGTGATATATTAACAGTAAATGTGAGATACAAAAGAAAAAGATGAACTTTTCAATGAATCCAGCGGTTCTCTGCTTAAGATTAATAAAAGACTCGCTCCCTAAAAAAGTTGAAAAGAAAGGGGCAAGATTTGCAAGCTGAATCTTATTCCTATATGAACTATAAAAACAAAATCTTATGTGTATATATATATATATATATATATATATATATAAATATATATATATATATATATATATATATATATATATATATATATATATATATATATATTCACTGAAAAAACCATAGGTTTCAGACACATTATAGTTAGAAATTAGCATTTAAAAAACCTTTGAAATTCACTGAAAAAACCATAGGTTTTAGGGACAGTTATAGTTAGTTGGACATTGCACTCGTACAAAACCCGTGAAATTCCCCTGTTATAGTTAGTTCAGCTAACTATAACTCGCGCCCCGCAATGCACTGCTGATGACGTCACATATTACATCACTCATGACATGGTCAGTGACATCACTGATGACATCACTGATGACATCTCAAATGACATCACTGATGACATCATCCAGTGACTGTGTTTCTGTAAAGTTTAAATATGTTTAATATATATAGGGAAAGGCGTATTGAAGAATGAGTGGGTGTATAAGTGTCTGAATGGATGATTTAGTACGTGAGTGACTGACTCTACAAGTGAGTGATTAAACGTATCTTACTGAATGCATGGGTTAGTGACTAAACTGTGTGAATGTCTGTATCCGTCTGTTTGTTGGTGTGTAAGTGGATGCATGGATTTGCGAATAGCTACATGAGTGTCTATATGGGTTATTGATTGGTTCTCTGAGTATCTGTATGGCTGCCTGAGTGTTTGTGTGGGTGGGGTGTGTGTGACTCTATACATAGATGTGTGAGTGGGTGATTCACTGGGTGCATGATTTCAAGAGTGCATCTGTGATGGACTGCTTGGGTGGGTGAGTGTGTGTATGGGTGTGTTAGTGAGTGAATGTATATCTCAGTGGTACATGTGCGAGTAACTACATATGTAAAAGGAAGTATATATGTGTGTTAGAGTATTTAAAAGGCTATACGTGAGAGTGTGTGATTGTGAGAGTGGCTGTATGGATGAGTGTGTACTTGTATCAGTGATTGTATAAGAGCGTAAGAATGTGCTAGTATTTGTATGAGTAAGTGAGCTGGTGTGTGTATAACTGTATAGGTGAGTAAATGGGTGTGTGATTAATTTTTTGCATGACTGACTAGGTGTGTGAGTACCTCTATGGATGAGTGGCGGTGTGTGAGTGTTTATATAGGTGTATGAGTGCATATGATAGTCCTGTACTGAGTGACTGTAAGTATGAGTGACTGTACAGGTGAGTGAGTGGATGTGTGTGTAGACCTAAGAATCAGTGAGTGGGTATGTAGTTTTGGTGTTGGAGTGTCTATGGTTTTGAGAATGGAAGTCTGTAATTTAGAGTGGGTGTATCAAAAGTTATATTAGGGTGTGAGAAGATGCATGAAATTATCACATGGATGATGTCATCAGTGATGTCATTTGAGATGTCATCAGTGATGTCATCAGTGATGTCATCAGTGATGTCACTGACCATGTCATGAGTGATGTAATATGTGACGTCATCAGCAGTGCATTGCGGGGCGCGAGTTATAGTTAGCTGAACTAACTATAACAGGGGAATTTCACGGGTTTTGTACGAGTGCAATGTCCAACTAACTATAACTGTCCCTAAAACCTATGGTTTTTTCAGTGAATTTCAAAGGTTTTTTAAATGCTAATTTCTAACTATAATGTGTCTGAAACCTATGGTTTTTTCAGTGAATTTCAAAGGTTTTTAAATGCTAATTTCTAACTATAACGTGCCTGAAACCTATGGTTTTTTCAGTGAATTTCAAAGGTTTTTTAAATGCTAATTTCTAACTATAACGTGCCTGAAACCTATGGTTTTTTCAGTGAATTTCAAAGGTTTTTTAAATGCTAATTTCTAACTATAACGTGCCTGAAACCAATGATTTTTTAAGTGAATTTCAAACGTTTTTTAAATGCTAGTTTCTAACTATGCCAACAGAGGTAGGACATGTGAAGAAAGAAGAAAAAACGCACAGAAAGAACCAACAGAGGAGCAGAAAGAGGCCTTGTTGCAAAATCATCCTGTGCCCACAACTTTTTCAGACGGGTACTGGTGGTAACTTACTCTGACTAACCAGAGCCAGTGCGCGTTTGCACAGTGGTGAAGGGAGGGGGGTTTGAGGTGACATGTGTGCAAACGCGCCCCGTGGCGCGTTTTAAGTTGCGGGATTAAGTCCCCTTGAATACTGAGGGTCCCTGGGGCCCAACTAGCCCCCCAGGTACCTACAGTTAGGACCACAGAGCTGAGTTGCAGAGAGGCGTTCCGAGGCCACGCACCTTTTTCACCTCTCTGCAATGCAACTCTGTTGTGCTTACTGAAGGTACCTGGTGGGCTAGTTGGCCCCCAGGATTCAAAGGGAATTAACTCCCCAACTTAAAACGCACCACAGGGCGTGTTTGCGCACATGTCACCTGAGGCCCCGCCCCTCCCTTCACCACTGTGCAAACGCGCCCCGTGGCGCGTTTTAAGTTGGGGGATTAGGTCACCTTGAATCCTGAGAGTCCCTGGGGCCCAACTAGCCCACCAGGTACTTCCAGTAAGCACCACAGGCCTGCGTTGCAACGCCTGTAACAAATTGTGCAGTTGTGTTTAGGTAGTGAAGAGGGTCGTGCTGGGGGTAGTGTTTTAGGGTTTAGGGTAGTGCAGTGGTGTTTGTGTAGTGTAGGGGGTCATGCTGGGGGTAGATTTAGGGTTTAGGGTAGTGCAGTGGTGTTTGGGTAGTGTAGGGAGTCGTGCTGGGGGGAGTGTTTTAGGGTTTAGGGTAGTACAGTGGTGTTTGGGTAGTGTAGGGGTCGTGCTGGGGGTTAGTGTTTTAGGGTTTTAGGGTTTAGGGTAGTGCAGTGGTGTTTGGGTAGTGTAGGGGATACTGCTGGGGGTAGTGTTTTAGGGTTTAGGGTAGTGCAATGGTGTTTGGGTAGTGTAGGGGTACTGCTGGGGGTAGTGTTTTAGGGTTTAGGGTAGTGCAGTGGTGTTTGGGTAGCGTAGGGGTACTGCTGGGGATAGTGTTTTATGGTTTAGGGTAGTGCAGTGGTGTTTGGGTAGTGTAGGGGTTCGTGCTGGGGTAGTTTTTTAGGGTTTAGGGTAGTGCAGTGGTGTTTGTGTAGTGTAGGAGGTCGTGTTTTAGGGTTTAGGGTAGTGCAGTGGTCTTTGGGTAGTGTAGGGAGTCATGCGGGGGTATTGTTTTAGAGTTTAGGGTAGTGCAGTGGTCTTTGGGTAGTGTAGGGGGTTGTGCGGGGGTAGTGTTTTAGGGATTAGGGTAGTGCATTGGTATTTGGGTAGTGTAGGGGGTCATGCGGGGGTAGTGTTTTAGGGTTTAGTGCAGTGGTGTTTAGGTAGTGTAGGGGGTCGTGCTGGGGGAGTGTTTTAGGGTTTAGGGCAGTGCAGTGGTGTTCGGGTAGTGTAGGGGGTCGTGCTGGGGGAGTGTTTTAGGGTTTAGGGCAGTGCAGTCGTGTTCGGGTAGTGTATGGGGTCGTGCTGGGGGTAGATTTAGGGTTTAGGGTAGTGCAGTGGTGTTTGGGTAGTGTAGGGAGTCGTGCTGGGGGAGTGTTTTAGGGTTTAGGGTAGTACAGTGGTGTTTGGGTAGTGTAGGGGGTCGTGCTGGGGGTTAGTGTTTTAGGGTTTTAGGGTTTAGGGTAGTGCAGTGGTGTTTGGGTAGTGTAGGGGATACTGCTGGGGGTAGTGTTTTAGGGTTTAGGGTAGTGCAATGGTGTTTGGGTAGTGTAGGGGGTACTGCTGGGGGTAGTGTTTTAGGGTTTAGGGTAGTGCAGTGGTGTTTGGGTAGCGTAGGGGTACCGCTGGGGGTAGTGTTTTATGGTTTAGGGTAGTGCAGTGGTGTTTGGGTAGTGTAGGGGTTTGTGCTGGGGTAGTTTTTAGGGTTTAGGGTAGTGCAGTGGTGTTTGTGTAGTGTAGGAGGTCGTGTTTTAGGGTTTAGGGTAGTGCAGTGGTCTTTGGGTAGTGTAGGGAGTCGTGCGGGGGTATTGTTTTAGAGTTTAGGGTAGTGCAGTGGTCTTTGGGTAGTGTAGGGGGTTGTGTGGGGGTAGTGTTTTAGGGATTAGGGTAGTGCATTGGTATTTGGGTAGTGTAGGGGGTCATGCGGGGGTAGTGTTTTAGGGTTTAGGGCAGTGCAGTGGTGTTTAGGTAGTGTAGGGGGTCGTGCTGGGGGAGTGTTTTAGGGTTTAGGGCAGAGAAAGTGGTGTTCGGGTAGTGTAGGGGGTCGTGCTGGGGGAGTGTTTTAGGGTTTAGGGCAGTGCAGTGGTGTTCGGGTAGTGTAGGGGGTCGTGCTGGGGGAGTATTTTAGGGTTTAGGGTAGTGCAGTGGTGTTCGGGTAGTGTAGGGGGTCATGCTGGGGGTAGTGTTCTAGGGTTTAGGGCAGTGCAGTGGTGTTCGTGCAGTGTAGGGGGTCGTGCAGGGGGTGGTGTTTCAGGGTTTAGGGCAGTGCAGTGGTGTTCGGGCAGTGTAGGGGGTCGTGCAGGGGTGGTGTTTCAGGGTTTAGGGCAGTGGTGTTCGGGAAGTGTAGGGGGTCATGCTGGGGGTGGTGTTTCAGGGTTTGGGGCAGTGCAGTGGTGTTCGAGCAGTAAAGGGGGTCGTGCTGGGGGTGGTGTTTCAGGGTTTAGGGCAGTGCAGTGGTGTTCCGGCAGTGTAGGGGGTTGTGCAGGGGTGGTGTTTCAGGGTTTAGTGCAGTGGTATTCGGGCAGTGTAGGGGGCGTGCTGGGGTGGTGTTTCAGGATTTAGGGCAATGCAGTGGTGTTCGGGCAGTGTAGGGTGTCATGCTGAGGGGTGGTGTTTCAGGGTTAAGGGCAGTGCAGTAGTGTTTGGGCAGTGTAGGGGGTCGTGCTGGGGGAGTGTTTTAGGGTTTAGGGCAGTGCAGTCGTGTTCGGGTAGTGTAGGGGGTCGTGCTGGGGGAGTATTTTAGGGTTTAGGGTAGTGCAGTGGTGTTCGGGTAGTGTAGGGGGTCATGCTGGGGGTAGTGTTCTAGGGTTTAGGGCAGTGCAGTGGTGTTCGGGCAGTATAGGGGGTCGTGCTGGGGGTGGTGTTTTAGGGTTTAGGGCAGTGCAGTGGTGTTCGGGCAGTGTAGGGGGTCGTCTTGGGGGTGGTGTTTCAGGGTTTAGGGCAGTGCAGTGGTGTTCGGGCAATGTAGGGGGTCGTGCAGGGGTGGTGTTTCAGGGTTTAGGGCAGTGCAGTGGTGTTCGGGCAGTGTAGGGGGTCGTGCAGGGGTGGTGTTTCAGGGTTTAGGGCAGTGGTGTTCAGGCAGTGTAGGGGGTCATGCTGGGGGTGGTGTTTGAGGGTTTAGGGCAGTGCAGTGGTGTTCTAGCAGTAAAGGGGGTCATGCTGGGGGTGGTGTTTCAGGGTTTAGGGCAGTGCAGTGGTGTTCGGGCAGTGTAGGGGCGGTGCAGGGGTGGTGTTTCAGGGTTTAGGGCAGTGCAGTGGTGTTCGGGCAGTGTAGGGGGTGGTGCAGGGGTGGTGTTTCAGGGTTTAGGGCAGTGCAGTGGTGTTCGGGCAGTGTAGGGGTTCGTGCAGGGGGTGGTGTTTCAGGGTTTAGGGCAGTGCAGTGGTGTTCGGGCAGTGTAGGGGGCGGTGCAGGGGGTGGTGTTTCAGGGTTTAGGGCAGTACAGTGGTGTTCGGGCATTGTAGGGGGTGGTGCTGGGGCTGGTGTTTCAGGGTTTAGGGCAGTGCAGTGGTGTTCGGGCAGTGTAGGGGGTCGTGCTGGGGCTGGTGTTTCAGGGTTTAGGGCAGTGCAGTGGTGTTCGGGCAGTGTAGGGGTCGTGCTGGGGCTGGTGTTTCAGGGTTTAGGGCAGTGCAGTGGTGTTCGGGCAGTGTAGGGGGTCATGCTGGGGCTGGTGTTTCAGGGTTTAGGGCAGTGCAGTGGTGTTCGGGCAGTGTAGGGGGTCTTGCTGGGGCTGGTGTTTCAGAGTCTAGGGCAATGCCGTGGTGTTCGGGCAGTGTAGGGGGTCTTGCTGGGGCTGGTGTTTCAGGGTTTAGGGCAGTGCAGTGGTGTTCGGGCAGTGTAGGGGGTCGTGCTGGGGGTGGTGTTTTAGGGTTTAGGGCAGTGCAGTGGTGTTCGGGCAGTGTAGGGGGTCGTGCTGGGGCTAGTGTTTCAGGGTTTAGGGCAGAGCAATGGTGCTCAGGCAGTGTAGGGGGTTGTGCTGGGGGTGATGTTTCAGGGTTTATGGCAGTGCAGTGGTGTTAGGGCAGTGTAGGGGTCGTGCTGGGGGTGGTGTTTCAGGGTTTAGGGCAGTGCAGTGGTGTTCCGGCAGTGTAGGGGGTCGTGCAGGGGGTGGTGTTTCAGGGTTTAGCGCAGTGGTGTTCGTGCAGTGTAGGGGGTCGTGCTGGGGTGGTGTTTCAGGGTTTAGGGCAGTGCAGTGGTGTTCGGGCAGTGTAGGGTGTCGTGCTGAGGGGTGGTGTTTCAGGGTTTAGGGCAGTGCAGTAGTGTTTGGGCAGTGTAGGGGTCGTGCAGGGGGTGGTGTTTCAGGGTTTAGGGCAGTGCAGTGGTGTTTGGCCAGTGTAGGTAGTCTTGCTGGGGGTGGTGTTTCAGGGTTTAGGGCAGTGCAGTAGTTTTCGGGCAGTGTAGGCGGTCGTGCTGGGGCTGGTGTTTCAGGGTTTAGGGCAGTGCAGTGGTGTTCGGGCAGTGTACGGGGTTGTGCTGGGGCTGGTGTTTCACAGTTTAGGGCAGTGCAGTGGTGTGCGGGCAGTGTACGGGGTTGTGCTGGGGGTGGTGTTTCAGGGTTTAGGGCAGTGCAGTGGTGTTCGGGCAGTGTAGGGGGTCGTGCTGGGGCTGGTGTTTCAGGGTTTTGGGCAGAGCAGTGGTGTTCGGGCAGTGTAGGGGGTCGTGCTGGGGGTGGTGTTTCAGGGTTTAGAGCAGTGCAGTGGTGTTCGGGCAGTGTAGGGGGTCTTGCTGGGGGTGGTGTTTCAGGGTTTAGGGCAGTGCAGTGGTGTTCGGGCAGTGTAGGGGGTCTTGCTGGGGGTGGTGTTTCAGGGTTTAGGGCAGTGGTGTTCGGGCAGTGTAGGGGGTCTTGCTGGGGGTGATGTTTCAGGGTTTAGGGCAGTGCAGTGGTGTTCGGGCAGTGTAGGGGGTCTTGCTGGGGGTAGTGTTTCAGGGTTTAGGGCGGTGCAGTGGTGTTCGTGCAGTGTAGGGGGTCGTGCTGGGGGTGGTGTTTCACGGTTTAGGACAGTGCAGTAGTGTTCGGGCAGTGTAGGATGTCGTGCAGGGGGTGGTGTTTCAGGGTTTAGGGCAGTGCAGTGGTGTTCTGGTAGTGTAGGGGGTCATGCTGGGGGTGGGGTTTTAGGGTTTAGGGCAGTACAGTGGTGTTCGGGCAGTGTAGGGGGTCGTGCAGGGGGTGGTGTTTCAGGGTAGTGCAGTGGTGTTCGGGCAGTGTAGGGGGTCGTGCTGGGGCTGGTGTTTCAGGGTTTAGGGAAGTGCAGTGGTGTTCGGGCAGTGTAGGGGGTCTTGCTGGGGGTGATGTTTCAGGGTTTAGGGCAGTGGTGTTCGGGCAGTGTAGGGGGTCTTGCTGGGGGTGATGTTTCAGGGTTTAGGGCAGTGCAGTGGTTTTCGGGCAGTGTAGGGGGTCTTGCTGGGGGTAGTGTTTCAGGGTTTAGGGCAGTGCAGTGGTGTTCGTGCAGTATAGGGGGTCGTGCTGGGGATGGTGTTTCTGGGTTTAGGGCAGTGCAGTAGTGTTCGAGCAGTGTAGGGGGTCTGTGCAGGGGGTGGTGTTTCAAGGTTTAGGGCAGTGCAGTGGTGTTCGGGCAGTGTAGGGGGTCACGCTGGGGGTGGTGTTTCCGGGTTTAGGGCAGTGCAGTGGTGTTCGGGCAGTGTAGGAGGTCATGCACGGGGTGGTGTTTCAGGCTTTAGGGCAGTGCAGTGGTGTTCAGGCAGTGTAGGGTGTTGTGCTGGGGCTGGTGTTTCAGGGTTCAGGGCAGTGCAGTGGTGTTCTGGCAGTGTAGGGGGTCGTGCTGAGGCTGGTGTTTCACGGTTTAGGGCAGTGCAGTGGTGTTCGGGCAGTGTAGGGGGTCGTGCTGGGGCTGGTGTTTCAGGGTTTAGGGCAGTGCAGTGGTGTTCGGGCAGTGTAGGCGGTCGTGCTGGGGCTGGTGTTTCAGGGTTTAGGGCAGTGCAGTGGTGTTCGGGCAGTGTAGGGGGTCGTGCTGGGGCTGGTGTTTCAGGGTTTAGGGCAGTGCAGTGGTGCTCGGGCAGTGTAGGGGGTCGTGCTGGGGGTGATGTTTCAGGGTTTAGGGTAGTGCAGTGGAGTTCGGGCAGTGTAGGGGGTCGTGCAGGGGCTGGTGTTTCAAGGTTTAGGGCAGTGCAGTGGTGTTCGGGCAGTGTAGGGGGTCGTGCTGGGGCTGGTGTTTCAGGGTTTTGGGCAGAGCAGTGGTGTTCGGGCAGTGTAGGGGGTCATGCTGGGGGTAATGTTTCAGGGTTTAGGGCAGTGCAGTGGTGTTCGGGCAGTGTAGGGGGTCGTGCTGGGGGGTGTTTCAGGGTTTAGGTCAGTGGTGTTCGGGCAGTGTAGGGGGTCTTGCTGGGGGTGATGTTTCAGGGTTTAGGGCAGTGCAGTGGTGTTCGGGCAGTGCATGGGGTCTTGCTGAGGATAGTGTTTCAGGGTTTAGGGCAGGGCAGTGGTGTTCGGGCAGTGTAGGGGGTCATGCTGGGGGTGGTGTTTCAGGGTTTAGGGCAGTGCAGTGGTGTTCGGGCAGTGTAGGGGGTCGTGAAGGGGTGGTGTTTCAGGGTTTAGGGCAGAGTAGGGGGTCGTGCTAGGGGTGGTGTTTCAGGGTATAGGGCAGTGCAGTGGTGTTCGGGCAGTGTAGGGGGTCATGCAGGGGCTGGTGTTTCAGGGTTTAGGGCAGTGCAGTGGTGTTCGGGCAGTGTAGGGGGTCGTGCTGGGGGTAGTGTTTTAGGGTTTAGGGTAGTGCAGTGGTGCTTGTGTAGTGTAAGGGGTCGTGCTGGGGTTAGTGTTTTAGGGTTTAGGGTAGTGCAGTGGTGTTTGTGTAGTGTAGGGGGTCATGTTTTAGGGTAGTGCAGTGGTGTTTGGGTAGTGTAGGGGGTCGTGCTGGTGGTAGTGTTTTAGGATTTAGGTTAGTGCAGTGGTGTTTGGGTAGTGTAGGAGGTCGTGCTGGGGGTAGTGTTTTAGGGTTTAGGATAGTGCAGTGGTGCTTGTGTAGTGTAGGGGGTCGTGCTGGGGGTAGTGTTTTAGGGTTTAAGGTAGTGCAGTGGTGTTTTTGTAGTGTAGGGGGTCATGTTTTAAGATGCAATGCTCCAATACCTGACCAGTCTGCACTACATAAAACTGCAAAAAAACTAAAAATAAAAAGTGTTTTGCACACTTTTGTCATTGGGCTATATGTGGGCTACATCTGGGTAATATTTGTGCTACATTTGGGCTCTTTTTTCACTGGTGGCCATCTTGGAAGACTTCTTTGTTATGAAGTTTCCTAATTTCTTCATTTACTGCAGTCTCCTCAGTAGGAAATGCTTTCAGTTTTTTACTTTGATTCCATCAAGAAGGCATTCAGATGTGTCTCACATCTGCCATAAATTCAGAATGTTAGCACTCTAGTTGCTCATTAGATCACTGGAGTAAAGCTACTGCTCACCAGGGAGTTAACTGGTAGTCTGCTGCTGGTATTGAAAGTGATTGTTTCAGTCTGCATGTCAGAATTTTCTAATGAAATAGAAGAGGATATGAGATCTCACTTAAAACATGCCCTAATTTTTCTTTCTGCAGCACTAACCATAATTTCTATGACAAAATGAACCCCCTCATTTTGTTCCTTTTTAAATTAAATGTTTTAAGTGTTACCAGTTTATTCCAATCAAGATGGCTTCAGGTGTGCCATACTTTTGTCATAAGTAAGGCTGTTAGCACTCTAGTTGTTCTTTAGAACACTCTGGGAAGCTGCAGTAGAACACAAAGGCATGAACTGGCAGGCTGCTCCTGTTGAAATATAACAGGAAGATATTTGAGATCACACTTGAAACATGTCCTAATTTTTCTTTCTACAGCACTAACCATAATTTCTATGACAAAATGAACCCCATCATTTTGTTCCTTTTTAAATTAAATTGTTTAAGTGTTACCAGTTTATTCCAATCAAGATGGCTTCAGGTGTGCCATACTTTTGTCATAAGTAAGGCTGTTAGCACTCTAGTTGTTCTTTAGAACACTCTGGGAAGCTGCAGTAGAACACAAAGGCATCAACTGGCAGGCTGCTCCTGTTGAAATATAACAGGAAGATATTTGAGATCACACTTGAAACATGTCCTAATTTTTCTTTCTACAGCACTAACCATAATTTCTATGACAAGATGAACCCCATCATTTTGTTCCTTTTTAAATTAAATGTTTTAAGTGTTACCAGTTTATTCCAATCAAGATGGCTTCAGGTGTGCCATACTTTTGTCATAAGTAAGGCTGTTAGCACTCTAGTTGTTCTTTAGAACACTCTGGGAAGCTGCAGTAGAACACAAAGGAATCAACTGACAGTCTCTGCCCTTGTTGGATGTACATGTTTTACTGAGAATGTCAGACTTCATTCTCACATGACTGAGAAAGATAATGTGAATTTACAGAAAATATGCTCTCATTTTAGCTTCTGGAGCACCTTCCAAACCTCCATGGGACAAGCATGAGAAAATAGTGTTCTCTCAAACATGATTCATGATATCCCAGCAGAAGGTTTTTCACAGGGTAAAATCACCTTAGAACACACCACAATTCCTGAAATTAGTATGGTACCATCAACAAATGAATTCTAATGTAACTAAAGTCTGTTATCACCCTTTATAGTTCTCCTTTTGGTGACCCTCAAAATCTTCTATTCACTACAATGCATTTCAATGAGGTACTATCATTTATATTGGTCCCAAGATGGCTGCCAGCAATTCCAGGATGAAGTGCTGACAGCCAATCAGATCTCACGATGACATGTGTGGTTAGGCTCCGCCCAGATATATATGTGACTTTACTTTTGATTTTCTCAGGAACTACTGAACGGATTTACACCATTTAAGCAAAAGGCACGACACTGAACCAAGGGCTACCTCTTTGCCAAATTTGGTGTAATTCCGTTCAGCAGTTCGGGCTGTAGCTGCGACTAAAGGTTCCTATGGAAAAATGAATGGGGAAAACGCGTTTTGGGACCCCCTTTTTCTCGGCCCCCGCTTGACGTATCACCCCGAGACTTTCAGGATAGGAGTGGACCGGAGCGCCCCAACAAGTTGGAAACTTTCGCGAAGATTCGTCAACCGGCGCCAACGTTATTTCAAATAGAATGTCACGGATTTCCTATGGATAATAGGTTTTAACTATAACTATCTACTGGCGACCGCCAGTAGATAATTTATGTATATATATTTATGTATATATATATATATATAACAGCAACTCCTCTCGTGTTGCAGTTTTGACGGCGAAAGACAGGAGCCCGGACCACAATTTCGTGCGATGCAGTGAGTAGTTTATTGCAGCTCAGAAAACCTCAGCCATGACGCGTTTCGGGCCCGTAGGCCCTTGATCACATGATGCGTTTTCAAAGTAATTGGCCAGCTTTTAAACCATTTTTTGCATTTTACTTAAAGTGACAGGTGCGGGATATACCGGTAAGTACAAATGTATATATTTGTACTTACTGGTAAATTCAGTTGAAGAATGAATTTTCTACAAGAGAAGAAAAGAAAAACATATAAAAGTTATAAGAAGAATATTGCTCATCTCTATACTCTTGCTTGTGCATTTAATTATCATCAGCATTTATTCATAAGACATAAAAGAGAGCAGCAAGTCCACTGGTTAATAAAGGTAACTAGAGAGAAATTAATGTGACACCAGAGAGACTAGAGTAAGTTAAAGTTGTAGAGTAGAGTGGTATTACTTAATAGTGGAACTTTGCTTTCTGTTAAAAGGTGCTGTAGAAAGAAATTTACTCGGCTCCAGATAGAAGAGATAGATATTGATGAAAGTAGCGCAAGAATGTGGCACCATTCAGTGGCAGTCTCTATTTTATCCCAATCCCCTTTCCCCTTTTTATTGTGGGTAACAAATCTCATTGAATGTTGCTTGCAGTAGAGTTTGGGATTTGAGGAATTGTCTTCTTCTCCCGTGGAAACCTGGCACAGGTACTTGTTCTTGACACCTCTTCTCTAAATCTAGGAGGACAGAATGCCTTTCTGCTGCCCCCTTATATAGTTTTTCTATTTTATTTCCATAGCACCTCCAATTCTTCAAAGTAAACAGTAATGGAAGCCATTTCATTTCTAAAATTCAAATAGCCAGCCAATCAGAGCACTCGCTCTTGCGGTAGCCTCTCGCACCTGCGAGAGCGTGAAGGCTCATGGCAAAAACGGGCTTCTTGACGAATCATCGGGCTCCATTTTTGATTTGGCGCTCTTGCGGGACTCTCGCGAGACTCCTGCGAGGCCAACTGCCAAAATATACAATTATTTTTGATCCTTAATATCTCAAAAACTACTGAACACATTTACACCAAATCACAAAAAGCACAATCTGCGGACCAAGATCTAGCTTCCTGCTGAATTTAGTGTAATTCCGTTCAGCAGTTTTTACTATAACCTGTCTTAAAGAAGTCTATGGAAAATGCATGGGGATTTTATATCTTTTATGTTTTTTCTCGGCCCTCGCTTGACGGGCCACCCCGAAACTTTCCAGGCAGGAACTGAGGTGGATTACCTTTTTTGTAGGGGGGAAAAACGAGGCCAAAGTTATTATCAAACCAAAAAATACTCCTTCAATGGAAAACCAGACCTAACTATAACTACCTAGTGGCTAACACCACTAGGTAATATTTATATGTGTGTATGTATGGGTGTTCCCACATCTTAAAAAGGATATCTATCTATCTATCGTCAACTTTAAGTTAGCGAGCGAGAAAATCCAACGGTAGACCACCTCCCAGCGGGATTTCTCAACGCGGGCAGTCGGGAATTGTCGTGACCGCTCGCGTTGAGAAACCATTTGTTCGTATTGTGGAAGCTTCCGCTTGAGTAGAAAATCTACTTGAGCGCCAGAAAGAAGCAGCGCCCTCTTGCACTGTGCATTGTGCTGTTCTCGTTGATTTTCCAGCATGGGACAAACACCTGGTGCTAAAAATCAGCGCAAACGGTGCGACCTAACGCGTTCTGCTGCTTGCAGAACTCCACGTAGCGCTGCAGAGTTTTTTGGTCACTTCGCGGAGTTCCGCGAACTCCGCCAGGCCTACTGAGGACAGCACTCTAGAGTTGCGCCTACATTAGCCCCACATGTCATTTCCGAAGCAGAACAGCGTCCGTGTAGAGCCACCTTCTGGTGTACTTAGGTACTGCTAAAAAAGTTTCCGGATCCAGTGCCATGTCTGGGGTATATTCAAAAGATGAGGACTCTGCAGATAGATGGACCAGAAGTCGGTGGTGGTCTGAAGCAATAATAGAGAAGTTATTCTTCACAACTAAGAATATCCATGTATCTTTGATGTTCTGATTCAGGTGACTGACTGGAGGAGAGCAAGCCTTCTCCTTCATTGGGCCTTATGAGATGAGGCCGAAATGGAAGGCTGGTCAACAGGAATAACACTGGTACTTCTTGACTTCTGCTCAGGTTGGGAACAGGCTTGTACGTCTGCCTGGACAGTCTCCTCTTTGATTGCTTGCCTTTTGAGGACACTGGCACACATTAATAGGTCATCCCCGAGTAGCGGGGAGACCTCTAGCCCCAATAGGGAGCATCACTAATCACCACGGTCCTGAAGAAGTGCCGCCCGACGTTTGGGCATAGATTGCACGAAACATATTGACCACCTGCTACTAACGCTATCCTGGTACCTAAGGACCAACAGATAGCACCACTGTTTTTACTTAGTCCTGGGGCCCATTTCTGAATAACTAGTTTGCCTATGGGCTCCTGTGCCTATTTTAAGTCACTTTTTTACACCAGATGGCACCACTCATACTGCCCACTTGCACTCATCATTTACGGCGTCCTCAGATCAAAAGAATAATGCTAAAGCAGCCACCAGGCCCGTCAGGCATTGCAGCGCCGGCCCGACGAGGAGCGCCCAATGATGAAGCATGACACCCCAACAGGTGTGTGAGGGCATTACGATCTGATTTACAGATCTCCCAGTGACACGTACTCCGGCCAAAAAGCACAAATACGTGCGTCTGTCTGGCAGAGGAACTACCCCTCACACTTGATAATCCTGGTTAAAGTTATATGTCCATAACCATGCATCATAATGCTGGGTGTCATCATCCATTTTTGAGATTGAGTAAGTTATTCCCTCACAAGTGAAGAGTAGTGACATTTGGGCCTATGTCTTCAGGTATTAGGATTTGAGCCCTAACGAACAAGTTAGTTGCCTTCGGTAATGCTCTGTTGAGGCCTCTTCTGCTCAAATCACATCCCAAGAACTTTGGCATCTCCAGCAAGTAGGTTTACTCTTGTAGGTGAGATGAAGCCAATTCCACTCTGAGAAATCCTTGCAATACTGTGCCCATGACTACCTTGTAAGGGAAGAAAAGTGGAGGTCTCTGCCCTTAACTCCATGATCTAAACAAATTCCACTCCTTCTAGAAGTTACAAATGCTGGCTTTGGTTGAGGCGCTGGAAGCGGGACCAGCCGGATGTGCTTTGTGAATTTTCAGGACGCCATGCCCATCCTGAAAGAGCATAGAAAATACCTGTGATTCACGATGAGGGAAACAGACGCAACCACTACATAAGCACAAGGAGGGGATGGTGGTTAAGTGTCTGCAGTAAGCCTAACACTAGAGTGCCCTGTACAAGACTGAGTGCTCAGTGAACGACTCCCTCATTTCTGGTTCCTTCCAAAAGGTTTCACTTCACTGCCTCACAGATTTCACGCTACTACAAATGTGTACTCAGAAATAACTCATAACAGTTATTAGATCTCTTCAATTATGTTTTGCCTTACTACATGTATTTAACCCCTTGCATAATGGGTTTGATTAAATACCTTTCTTTAAAACAAATACACATGAACATATGACATGGCATTAACCGTGTATACAGATGTGCAGAGTGTAATGTTGTTTATTGCCCTTATTTTGGGAATAGGAGAGGCATCTTGACCCACTTCAGGCTTCTCCTCTTGTGAGTTATGGCCCTATCCCACCCCCAAACTCAAGAGTGGTAATTGAATATAACATATATGTATGTATATGTGTGCGTATATGCATGTTGCCCCAGTGGTATGCCTCTTACACAGTCGACCAAGCAAAGTTGATGCTGTCTCACTCAATGTTGAGACAGCCAATCAGTCCAGTGGCCATAGCACCAGCAAAGAGGAGACTGCAGTAGTGTTGCAGTGCTGGTGGTCTGGTACTTTGGGCTCTTGGTCAAGCTCAGTCATAACCCACTACCCAAACAATCTAGGTGCCCACTCTGGACTGCAGCGGTTATGGAGATGTGCTTGTGGAGCCTCTTAGCACTTGTAAGTTTCCTCATGTGTTTCAACTGCAATGTCAGCCTCCTTCCTCTGTCACCTGAATTATTCTCTGTGCTAGACACTTAGCTTCAGAACTTGCTCCTTTGAGTTCCCCCACATCTTACTTGCCTAGCCTCCTTCATAGTCCCTAGCCTTCAGAGCAGAGGTTTCCCTGTGCAATGGCACCTTCAGCACCCCTCTCAAGCAGTTAGTCAGCACTGTCCTTAAAGTTTGGTACAGACAGTTCCTCCTGGAAGACTCAATGAATTTCCCACGGTTACTGGTCCTGAACCTGGAAGGGGATGTTGTCATTAACTATCTCAACCCAGGGGCTCTAAGGATTCTCCAGGTCTTCACTGGTGTTGGATCCCAGGTTTCTGGTCAGGAAATCTTAGCACACTGAATGGAAGTTTCTGCCCTATGTTTGTGTTCACATTGCAGACCAACTTTGTGTATGCCAAAAGTTCAGTTATGTGACTGCTTCCGGGCAGTTCCACAATTTTGCTATTTCCACAGAGGCTAGTCCAGCCAGTCCAGAGTGTGAACAGGAATTTAGGATGTATCTGCGAGTCTCCTGTCAGGAGAAACCAAAAGGAAGAGTACAAAAGATATTTGTGGCGTTCCACTCATCTGTGTTAACTTGTAGAGCACAATCCTCCCAGAGAACAGGGGAAGGGAAAGGGCAGGAGAACCTCCCTAGATTCAGAGAGAATAACTAGCTCCTCTTCTAAGCACTCTCCAGACTGGCCCACTTCAAATATCATAGGAATGTCAGAAAGAATCCCCTAATTTATATTAGAGGTCTAGACTCTTTCTCTCTGCCCCCCTCCCCCCACTCCGCCCTCAACCCCCTCCCCCATAATAAGTCCCACTTGGATTCTGTAATGTAACCAAAACTCTACTGTGACTTTAGACACCTGCACCAAACACAATCCACGCACTTCTGCCACCCACATAGACAAGATCTCACTTGCGTCATCAATGTTCCACTTGGATGGTTGAAGGAACCAGCTGTAGGGGACTACCAGACAAATCTAAAAACACAGATGCTGGTATGCCGATATCCTTATGAGGCAGCTGGTTAAAAAAAAATTAAAAGCCTTTCTTGTAACTATAATCCCTTTGCTGCCACAAGTATCTGCCCTCTACAGTTTGTTGAGATGACTGTAGTCTTGTTTCAAAAAGGAAGGGTACATGCACAGGGTGTGCCCCTCAGACAACAATTCCCCACTTTGGGCCTAATTTCCTATCATGGATGTGTCTCAACACACTTCAAGTTCGTCATGTGTGCTGAGGTGGTGGTCAGAAACACTGCAGCCTGCTGTGTGCAAATTGAGGCGGGATGAATTCTCTTCTAAGCCTTGAAGGAGAACTTTCTCCATCCCAAGAGTCCCCAAGCACTACTTTTCAGCTCTGACATCTGGGTAATAACCCCAAGGTACCTTCTTAGAATTCGACTTTAAAATGTTTTAACATTCTGGGCAGCTCTGAAGCTATCAATGTTACTTAAACTCCATAAGATGACACTGTCATTGTTTCCTTGTAGAGGTTTTCCTCTGAACCAAGTATCAGAACAATAAGAGAAAACAGTACATGAATTGAAGAACAAAGATACTGTCAAAAACAGCAATTCTTAACCTGTGGTCGAGGGACCCTGGGTGTCTATGACACCTGCACAGGAAGTCTGCGACCGCTTAGAAAATTAAATAATATTAACAGATTAATAAAGTCTATATAAAGAAGCAAAATATCAAATTGAAAACTTCAAAAAGTTCTGTTTATGTGAATGAATTTGAAATTGGACCCTAAAAATTAAGTTGGTAACTTCAGATTGATTCGTGGAAGCAGTGCAAGTACATCAAACAGAAAATGATATGGATGATAAGTGGCCTCAACTGAATTTAGAAAACCTCCAACCTTCCAATTAAAATTTTGATTTTGTTTGTGAACTAAATATTACATTATTGTGCATTTGTTTGATGAAGGCTTGTTGCTGTATTGTTGTGTATTGTTTTTCGGTTCATATTATCGAAATTACTTAGGATAAAGTCCCCATACTCCAATAATAATACAGTGGGGGTCCCCAGATTCCAGAAATGATTAAATGGGGGTCTGCAGAAGTCAAAAGGCTGAGAACCACTGACTGTATTGACAGTAACATTTGAATGCTTAGCTCTAAAAAACATTGTCAAGACTGCCATAACTGTGTTCCAATTCAGAAAACGCTGAAGATACACTTGGTTAAAGAACACTACAACATGATGCATTAATAGTTCTTTTTCGCTTTTAGAAATCAGGTAGCCCTCCAAACACATGTTCACTGTGCTTTTGCCTTGGAAAGCTATACAAATGTGCTAAATAAGTAGCACTTCTCTTCGTTCCTTCCCATTTCTTGCTTTCTACAACTTAATATTCATGACTGGCATTTCGCCTGTATAGGGGTTAAAAGGCTTGTGCTAGACTCCTGTGAATCAGTTTTCGTTCAACCTCCTTGTGAGTCAAGCCTTGAATGTTCAGCCAGACTAGCCTTGAAAGTTAAGGAGGCTTTGAGGGCACCAATTTTGATTACAGACCCCGTTGGCATCCGGATCAATAGGAAATCCATGAAGTTTCACTTCTGGTACTGCTAAGTAGCCATCCAACGTCGAAGAAGTCACAAAAAGAAGTAACAAACACGGATCATCCTTGGTTACTGCCACAGTCAGTATCTATTACCTATTTTAACCTGCCCTAACTAGCCTCTACATAATAAATTAAGTGGTGGCCTTTAGGGTTTGCAGATCAGAGTGGAATATGTAGCAGGGGAAGCTTAGGGGAAATCGAAAAATAAGACTTCTACATACTGCTTTGGACTTTGTCCTCAACATTTTTCTTTATGCTCTTTCCCCATCTATTTAACCTAGGCATGCAAATTGTTTCATTTAAATGCTGTTTTAAAGATTTAAGATACTATTGTGTACTTGTTCATTAATTTAAAAACTGTGTATCCCTGTTTATATGCATACCTTATACCCTGAGTTGATTTACAGCCAGATACGTTCAAAGAAATACACATTCTTTGCTACTTAACAGCGCTGTCACAGTATATTAACACAAATAAGCAATTCATCACAATTTTTTATATTTTTGTTCCTCCCACTCATCTTAGTTAATATATGGGTGTAGCCGGTCATTTCTTAATTACTCATCCTACAGTTAACACTACCTTCTGTTCTGAGATTAGTGGAAAGATGGCTTAGTGAGTTGAGTATGGCCTGAGTATGGCCTGAAGGTCAAGAGTTTCATTCTTGGTTGGGCCTGCCTAGACTTTACCTCTTCCAAGTTCGATAAATTGGGTACCAAAACATTGGTTAAAAGTGACACTTAATATTAATATCATTTACAAATCATAAAGGCTAAAGAGAAAATTAAAAGGCTAGACGATTGATCCTCAAGATCTACAGTGACTAGTAGCAATAATGTCTTGACAATAATAGTTTGCTTGTTCGCGCGTGCACTCCCAAGATGTGTTTCTGAGATTATCAGAGTGACCTCAAATCTGATTTGACCTGTTTTAGCAGCAATTAAGAATTGGCAGGTTCATCTACTCTACTAATTCTCTGCCTTTTTTGACATATTACTGTTAGCCAAAGACATACTAAATTAATTTAATCTTTATTTTTTGTACTTTGGCTTAGCTGCACACCCGCAACCGTTCACGATATCTCGTACTTTTTTGTTGTTGCAGTTTTATATAGCGCAAACTCGACCCGAAGGTATTGGAGCCCTTTATATGAGCACCAATTACATTACATTCTGACATTCTTGATATACTATTAACCTTGCACTCCTGTCTCACTCTGCCTTTATTCCTTTTGGACTTTGAGTGCCTCTGTCACATGATTCCTACTACTTTTCTTCAAGGTGAACATACTTGAGCCTCACTTGTATCTAAAACTGGATTTATATTGTTAGATTATCTTTTCATGGCCACTGATCTGTTTTTATCCTTCTATATAAATGACTTGCCCAGCTATGTCTAATAACATGAATGACCCTTATATTAATGTGTGTAGTAATAATATTACATCAACTTGTAAGCTGTTTATCTTTCCCCCAAAATACCAACTTTACTTGGGTTTATACCATGTTTTCGCGGTCAAAATATAGATGCACACGTAGGTTGTAATGACAATATTACTCCGAAATATTGTCAAGACGGAGTTATTATAAATCTACACTTACCTTGACAATATTTCGGTGGTCAGTGTTATGATGTATGTGTAAGTATATATTCTGATGGATACTTCTAACCGCAGATTCCTCACCCTTAGAATATTCCAAGGGATGAAACTGTGCCTGGCGAATTTTTTCATCAATGCGCCTGTGAGCTGATAGCCCGTCCATGTGGCTCTGATAACTCTCACTGCACTGGAAGTGACAGAGGCGAGTCGCATTTAAGTGGCACTTTTGTGCGTGGATGTTTGTTCCATTCCAATCTTTGTACACCATTCGACGGGGGACCCAGAGCTCTGCTGCCATTATGGTCAGTTTTCCAATAACTCCAAAATGTATCTGCGGCAGTGTGCCAGGGACGACGTGCCACCTAAAGACAGGATTCAAACTTTACTGCAGCTACAGATATCGGCCACGGTTCCGCACAACGTGACATTGGTGCTTGGGTTCCAGTCATGACTTGAAGTCATGGAATAATATGGCACTTAAAGGCAATCCAGGGGCGAGTGGTGAAACTCCGTCGCCGAACATTAGAAAAAGTTGCAGTCAAAACTAATTTTGCTCCAAGTTTTGGGGAGCTTGCAATGTCATTCAAGAAGTTGGTCATGCATGAAGGTGCTTTACTGTTCTTTCGGCGCATTTCAGGTCAAGAAACACAAACGAGTTTCTTTTGTTAATTTGAAGTGGCGCCATGAATGCAAGAAGGCCAAATGGGACTTGACTCCATCTTCCACTTAAAATCATGGGAGAAGGTGTGAATGAGTTAGACAAAAGCATACCACACAAGAGTCTCCTGACTCCCAGTGCACCCTGAATTTCTTTGGCCATCTTCAGCCCTCAGCAAATGCCACCCTTCAAAAAGACCATGATGCAGCTCTTTTAGACGTTTCTGGCTTTCTCTGGCACACTTTCGAGACCATTAGAGCTTCAAGAGGTCCTTCCTTTGTGTCAAATGACTCCATGGGACCGGTTCTCAGGCTCATATCGATGATTGTTCAGACTTCCACCAGGCCCCTAGGTTCACACTTGTCCCTTCTGTGCCATCCCCGAACCAGACTCCAGTGCCAGCCTCCAACACTGAGCCATCTTTTAACCTCTCCAAGCCTATGTCTGGCTGTGAGATTACAAAGGCACAACCAGTCAATATGCAGATGGGCTCAAACCCTCAGCCTCTACTTCGACACCAGTTTCTGTCAGGCTAGAAGCCTTACTCAAATCCGACTGATGCAGTTTAGGATATGTAAAATGGTCCTCACAACACTGGATTTTTAGAATGGCAGCGAGCTAGATGCTTCTCCAGAGACTAAGCTGGACTCGCCATCTGGGCCACTAACTGAAGAATTGACCACCTGGTCTAAGCAATTCTTGGGCCCCCATTCATTCGCCCTGTAGCAAGGGGACTTAGACCATTCTCCAGCGATCTTTATTTTCTGACAAGGCAATTGCATCCTTCTCCTGAAAGTCTGGTGATACAGGCATCAACAATTAAAGTCTCTCCTAATGCCTTACTAACCAACCATGGGTTTAGAGAGTCTAAACGTATTGATGCTTTCAGAAAAGGAATGTTTTTGACAGGTTTAGCCTTTTTATCCTTGAACTCTGTGTGCCCTCTGCACAGGTACACCTATGCTTTATTGGACATTGCTAGTGAGATATTGCTGCCCATGCTGGAGGACCCCAGAGCTTTGTTGGATCAAACGATACATGATTGCCAGGCAGTGGCGGCTGGTGACATTTGAAAGTGGTGAGGCGTAAAAGTTTGGGTTCGTGTACAGGACAACAGCAATTACCTCCAGAACTGTGCTTTACATACATACAAAGTTCTCCCTTTGTATGTATGTTCAAGGTCACTGTATATAAATAACTGTGTATGCGCACGTATGTGTGTATATATTTTGAGTTACGGATGGTTCATGTCAAATCTATGTGTTAATTCATACAATATTGTTGTGACATTAGGCTAAGGTCTCTTAATGTTGCCAAAGTTGTGGAATTGAATACAAATAATATGCAGCAACAATGCTGAAAAAAGTCCATGTGTTGCAGTAAAAGAGGACGTGCACATCTGTTGGGGTGGGGTTCCACGTGTACATAGTTTGCCTTCATAGTGGGGGTGGGTTATAGCAGTCTGAACTTCAGAAGCTTATTAGAATAACTTTAAGGGTACTTCATGTTTTAGGCCCCACACCAACTGTGCTGAATCTAGTGGAAACAAGTAACACAATTATTCAGTCTTTTCAGAATGTGCCACGTTGCTTACAATTTCAATCAGTGACATGTTCGGTTCTGACTTTGAATCTGCTTTGCTTGGAAGGAAGATGTCAGCGATAAACAACCAGGCTCCTTTTATTCATGCGACCAACCTTTCCTTCAGAAAGGAAAACTGTTAATAAAAGTGTTTTGGTGCATTAGCAATGTTACTGCTGAGTAGGAGGAACGCATACATACTTGGACTACAAATAAGTATTTGGCGATTTTTAAGTTGGTTCTGATGGTTTCAAAGTTCCATATTGCAAAGCAAGCATTTAAGAAGGGCAGATGGCAGACGGAAGTATGCGCATAGATGCTGACGATGTTGAAGATTCTCTGATAAACTCTTTGGGGAAAGAGAGGCGAGAGAGACGGGGGTAGTGAGAGTCAAACAGACAGGAAGAGGGGTCGGTCTCTGCCGTGTGAGGAGAGGGCAGCCAGCGCCCCAGAGGTGTTAGTGGTGGGTGTGCGACCTGAAAGGCATGAAATGTAGAAAGTACAGCGCAACCTACAAAAACTATACGAAAACACCAAGCGCATTAAAACACTATGCCCCCAGCGCACTTTAGAAATATATAAAAAAAAAAGTAAATGAATAAAATACAAACAGGACAATACCTGAAGGAGCTATCCAAGTTACTGTATCGTAGCCGATCAACAAGCAGGGAGAACACGTGTCTTCTGAAAATCATTCTTTGATTCGTGAGGTAAACCCAGGCCGCCCATGCACTCCCGTGAAAGGCTCCGAGCGACCACACCCCATACACGCAGAATGGCAGATAAACTGCAAATTCCTCCTCAGGCCCACATGCAAATGCCTTCTCAGGCTCACATGCAGTGCAGGGCCTATTTACATGTCGACACGAAGTGTGTGTGTGTGCAATAAATGTCGGGCACTTACTCCCCGAAACAGCACCCGACCCGAAGCTAGAAGGTTAAAAGCACTCCCTATCGATCACTGCGATGTCCACTATGGTGCAGTCTTTGCTAGTTAAGTATTTTTTATGTTTATTTAAAACTGTACGAGCATGCATAAATGATTAATTGGCATCTGTCAAAGAGACTCTTAAAACAAAACGTTTCACTTGATACTGCAATGTTTATCTTACCAGCGTTTCCTTAAATTCCCTCGTGCTGTGCACTCGTTTACCTTGGCTGCAGGCGCTGCCGTTCTTTTTCCAACTGGTGCCTGTAGTGTCACTTTAGGTTGGGACTGGAGCAGCTTCATGGTGTACGTTGCGCGCCATAAAGAGCCAACACGTACACGTGCTGATAATCCCGGAAATAGGAAGAGCTGAACTCAATCATAACCTACGCCCCCAGCTTACATTATCCAATGAAAAAGCCTAACAACTGTGCGAAGGCGAAAGGAGTGCTGCAATCGTTGCCACCCACTGCACTCTGTTGCTGTCGGCCAGCCCCACCACTTCCCCTTCCCCTTAGTGTGAATGAGGCTCTGCTGACCGCGCCCTTTGAAGCCTATTCACTGCTGCTTGGTGCAGCCACTCCCATCAGGCTGATGTCACTCTCCTCGCTTGTGCCTCGAGGGCGAGGAATTATCCTCGCCCCGTTCAGCACATGCGTATTAGGAGGACTCTCATCCGAGGGTCCGACCTCACAAAAAAAATACGATATTAAAATGTTTCTTAGGGTAGAAGTGGAGCACCAAGCAGTGAGCATTTAAAGTTTCTCCATGGTGTTAATTTTCTCCCTTTTGTCTCCGAGTCCGCTCCGAAGCTGGGAGGGCAACGCCCCCTTCGCCCGTTAATACCAGCCGCCACTGCTCGTCTTGTTGATAACAATCCTGTTTTCAGGAGAGGTCCAAGCTTTTTGATGGGCATTGCTCTTGATGGCTCCACGCTATTTGGAGAGAAGGCAGATTTGGCACTCAAACTATTTTACGGACAGTGAAGCCACAGCACCATCCTTGGGCTCTCGTCTCCCGCCAAACAGTTCCAGTTACCGTACAGAATATTTAGGGGATATTCTAGGGAGCTAGTTTACAGACAGTGGCAGCTCTCCAAACCTGTGCAGGAACTACAGACCCGGGTTAGAGCTCATGGCAATGGCCTAGGCCATTTGAGGTAGCAGGGAGTCCTTTCCTGTAACCCTTCAGTGGCTGCCAAGCTGGTTACACTTGCCCTCACAGACCAAGTGTCTGCTAGTAGGAGGCAGGATACAACATTTCCTCCTTGACTGGAGATCATCACGTCAGTCAGATGCAGGCCCAGACTGGCACTATCAAACACTGGGCATTTTCCAGGTGGGCTGACAGGTTGAGTGTCGGTTTCACTACTGTGGGGGCCGGTTTTATCGCTGTGAATGGGCAGGCCGAGTTTCCTGTCCGCAGCGCTTAAGCGCATTAAAAATAAACAGTGCATCACAAATAATGCTTCCATTCCATTTATTTTTGCCTTTGGTTGATTCCCATATTCTGCACGGTTGCTACAATCAGCAATAACCTTCAGGGGTTTAGGGGGAAGGGTGCAGGGGTGAAGGGTCTGCTTTTGCTTAGCTCCAGTACATATATGATGGAGACAATTCAGGGTTTAAAACAGTGTATTTCTTTGTGATCTTTTTAACGAATTTGTTTGGTGTATTGGGTTGTACCAGTGCATTGGGTGGCAGCTGTTGGAAATGGCAGAGTCTAGTCATGCGATTCAAAACATTCATTCTCCCACCAACACTGCCCTAACGACGGTGCCTTTGGTGAACCAAGGGAATAGATGATTCGCCTGCATATGCCCCAGGGTGTTGCTGTGGATGCAGTATCATTATGCTTTCTTTCCTTTGTGCAGGTAACACCCTGGGCTGATGTGTTTCGGGGTGCTCTTTTATGGTGTTGGAGGTGGGGGAGGCACTTTGGGTGGGTAATTGTTTAGGATCAGGCAGTGGGGTCTGGTGGGGGCTGGGATTGATGCAGGGTTTTTTGTGCAATTCAGCCACTGCTTGGCTGTCTCGTTCTCTCTCCATTTTTAGATCAGGTTTTGATGCTTTGTGCTTAATTCTTTGAGGTGCTAAATCAGTGAACTTTATTGAATGTATCCAGGCTATGTATGTTCCATAAGGATTGGCAGTAGTAGTGTTTGGGGAGGGTGATGTTTTAATGCAGACTCTAAAATGAAAACCGGAGCACCCACCCTCGGTCAGCTCATTGACACTTTTTGTTCAACGTAGCTGAAAGCCTTCATTCATTGTCATTCGTTCTTGAATTAATTCATCCACCCACTCCTCACTATCCTACCATGCATTTACTGAGTATTGCAGCCCAGTATCCAATCTCTATCCATCCATTCAATGATTAGACAAGGTTTCATACAGAAAAATGTGCTGTAAAACACACAATAATTGCAATTTCTTTCAAACATTCCTTGGAGGAGAATGGCCCACTCACCCTCCCAAATCATTCCTGCAGTGATTAGGCTTGCTTGCTGCATGCAATATGGGGGCTGGTCTGCCGAAAGTTGCCAGGGCAGCTTTTGGTTCCCAGTCCGGCCCTGGTCAGATGGATGTTGCAGATCAAAGGAGCGATGCCCTGCTTTTCAATTGCTCCCTGCCTGTCTTCCTCCCACATCAGAATGATTCTCAGTGGACCATTTTGCGATTTTGCTGCAAGAAGACAAATTCTGATATCCAAGGGTGCTGCATTCAGGTAGAGGAGAGGAGTGCTATTTGCGCTATGTCCTGGTACTGAAAAAGGACAGAGGCCCCCGTCCTTAACTGGACCTCTGCCCCCTGAATGCCTTTTGAGGGCAAAAAAATCAAAATCCTCACTCTGATTCTTTCTGCTTTGAATCCACGGGATTTGATAGTGTCCCTCGAGTTGCAAGACGTGACAGGATTGGATTTTGTCCATGGAGCTGCAAGACATGTATCTTGTTATACCCTTCCTACAGTCCCACAGATAGCACCTGGAGTTCATTGTGGGGTCGGAGTACTTCCAATTTGCCATGCCCCCACCCCCCCTTCCTCGGCCTTACCTCTGTCCCTTGGGTATTCCTGAAGGCGATGGTTACCATTGATCTTCGGAGGTTAGGGGATACATGAGTTACCACACCTTGATGACTGGCTGCTCAAAGCGTTCTCGCTGCAGTGAGTTGGGCACTACCTCCAAACATTGTCTGAACTCCTAACATCTTTAGGGTTTCCATCAACCGGTTGAAGTCCCGCCTGAAACCCAGGCAGAGAATTAATTTAATTAAGGCTGTCTTAGATACGATGATGTTTCAGGACTTTCCACTGCTGCAGCCAGAGCTAACCCAAGTGTCCTCTCCAGTCAGAGGTGGCAGAAGAACTCTTCAGTCAGTGGGGAGTGCCCTGGTTAGATCTGTTCACCCCGCCTACAAGCCACAGTGTCTCAGTTACTGTGCTTCAGGGTTTGTGCTAAAAAAATCACTAGGATCTGCATTCAGACTTTGATGGGGCACAGGTCTCCTGTACATGTATCCGCCACAACCTCGCATGCCTTGAGTTCTGTGGAATATTGGAAAGGGCTGGGACCGAGTCATCTTAATTGTCCTGAACTGGACCAGGAAGTTATGGTACCCAGAGTTCCTCAGCATGAGCATTTTATCTCCCACCTGGTTGACACTTTGGGAGGACCTCCTGACTCTGCAACAGGAGAGCGTCCTGCGGCTGAGTTTTCGCAACCTACACTTCCATGCTTGGAGATTGACTTGTGTCAGTTAACTGCATTCAACCTGCAGCTGCAGTAGTCAGTCAGTATTGCATCCCAATGACCTTTGACAAAGTCTGATTATGTTGGGCACTGGGAGAAGTCTGTAGCCTTGTGTGGATGTATTATCAATTGTTCTATTGTTGGCCTAGCAAGGCATTGCAGTGGGCACAGTTAAGGGTTATCTTTTCGCCGTTTTTTGTTTACCTGATCAACCCTCTCCGATAAAGTCACCCGTTGTGATCTGTTTTATCAAAGGTCTGACTTAGTATGTTCCTCCCCAAAGCATTTGTCATGCCAAAGCGGTTTTTAAACTTGGTGTTGAAATTTTTTATGTGCATAATTTTGAGCTGATGCCTTTGTCTCATTGTGACTACTGATGCTCAAAACAGTTTTTCTGCTTACAATTGCCTCTGTGCACTGCATGAGTGAACCTGCAGGCGCTCTTGGTGCAACCGCTTTGCATCACTTTCTTATTAGACAGATTACCTTCTTACACATTTGTGACACCTTTTCAAGTCTGTCAGCATATCATTCTGCCAAAGTTTCTTGCTCCACCTCAGTCTTCAAAAGAGGAGATGCTCCATCAGCTTGACCATAAAATAGTATTGAGAGTCTACATTAAGTACAAAAAATACCATTGTGTGTATAATCAGTTCTGTGTGGAACTCTCTGGAACAATGAAAGGCAGAGCAATGCAGAAAAGGACCCTGTGAAGATGGATAGTCCTCTGCATCAAAATCGGCTATGTGCTGGCAAAGAAGCAACTTCCCTAAAGCCTGCAGGCTCTTTATACCAAGGTCAAGGCTGCTACGATGACATTGGCAAGGGGCGTTGTCATTTTTGGATATTTGCCAGGTTGTGGCATGAGCATCGGTGCACACATTCCCTAAACACTACTGCCTTAATTGTCTGGTTCGGTGGGAAGGACATTTTGCCAGCGTGGACCCGCAAGACTTTCTAATCTGAGGCTACTGCCTTGACCTCTCACGTTTGGGAGACACTGCTACGATTACTATTCTAAAGGTGAGGAATCTGTGGTTAGAAGTATCTGTCAGAAAACCAAGTTCCTCATCTTTGTTAATGCACTTTATGGTGGATACTGTATCCTCTTGCATCGCCATTCAGTAGAGTGGACTCCTGAACATCAAAATAAGGCTCCCAGTTAGATTTTGGCACACTGTCATCTACTGTTTGTTCGAAGATGTTCCACGGCATGGAAGGTTAAAGAGTAAGAAATTGATGTACGTGTGCATGGTGGTGCTTATATGCGGCTCCTCTTCGTCACTTGTGGGTCGGTACAAAGTCACTGTGTAGCTCCAAAGCATGGTGCTTTGTGGCTCCTTTATGATTCCATACCTATGGTGTAGCGATTGCGTAGTTTCCAGCTGCAGAGAACTCGGCGCACATAAGTATATTTGGCAGTGCAGAGTTGTAAAACTCTGCAAGTAGTTTGGGAATACCTAAAAATAGTAAACTTACACAATAATGTAAGTTTACTTGTGTAAGTTTACCTTTGTGAATCATGCCCATAGTGTCCACTTTTGGGGCCCTTTGCACACCCCTCCACCTATCTCCACTCACCGTATGAATCAGCGACGCCGACACTGGTCTACTCCCTGCCCACCATCATAATTAAGGCTCCCTGTTTTCCGTTTTTACTGATTTTTACACATAAATACAGACAGAAAACATTTATTTTCTTGTCTGTATTTATTTTTAAATGTGGATAAAAACGGAAATTGGGTTGCTTTTGGAGTAATTCTAAATACTGTCTGCCATGACTGCCAGGCCAATAGCTGCGTGGATTGATAGGTAAGGGGTTAAAAAAGGAAAAGAATTTTAGTAAGGAGGATTTAACAGCAGTAGATATGCACAAGGTTGATACTGAAATTGACATATTTTCATATAAGTGCATTGATTTATCTTCTGCTGATGTTCACAGCATTGAAATCTGACAGGCATTCAAGCATGAGTGCATATTTATCGGTTAAATAAATGTGGAAATATACTAATTTCAGCTTAATTTCTCCACAAAACACAAAATAAATATGGATAAATACAGATAAAATTAGCAAAAAATAAATATGGATAAATACAGACGGAATTGTCAAAAAAATAAATACCATAAAACCGGGAGCCCTAATCATAATATAACCTCTGTCTAGTTTTGAGGCTGCTGCCCTCCTGCTCATCTGTTCCCTTTTCAGCTCTCGAAGCAGTACTCTCTTAGCCTATGCTTTCTCGTGCGTGTGATATCCTGGGTCCTTTTTTTTCTGTCGCAAAGCCTGTGCCTGCACTGTGTGTGAGGAAATATTGCATTTCTGCTGGTTTTGCTAGACTGTACTGTTGTGTAACGCTGGTAATGTTATACCTGTTCTTTCTGTACATACAGCTGCTGCTCATAGTGTACCCGCTTTGTGCGAAGGAAGCATGAGCTGTTACTCATTATGAAATCATTTCACTCATTTCTTAAAGTGTTGAACAAAATACTCCTACTTAAACTCATATGGCCAAGACATTTGGCTTTGACAATACCTGTTTCCCATTTTGCTCGACCTTTGCTCTGCTGCAAATATGCAATCATTTGCACCCTGCCGATCTGCAATATAAATTACGAATGAATTGAAGGCCACGTGGCTGAAAACGAACCCTTTTCATAGTCCAGGCGTTGCTTTCTGAAATACGTAGAGATCACCGTGATCTTTTTTTTCTCTACGGTGGAGCATACAGCCATGGCAGCAGGTCTTAGGTTTCTAGCTTTAAAAGTTATGCATATAATGTTGGCAAAAACAGTAAGGAAGTTTGCTTTTATAGACGCTTCTACGCTGTGCTCCGAAGCCTGTGAGTTTTATCATGGAGCAGAAGGTGCTCCGGCGTGCGATAATGGACACCCTGTAAGGCTAATTCTTTTATCTTTATTGGTTTGTATGTCTTGCTTCCGCCTCAGTTGAAGAGAATTGACCCTGCAGTAACATGGCAATGAATTATATCTCCTTCAGTGGTGACAGATAGCCTAATGGTTTTGTAGCTATAAATAAGTAAGTTGGGACTGCTTGTACGTGTGTTGCAGCTCAGTCATGATGAGATGAGATGTGCTGAAGAATCCCCCACTCTTTCCGCCTCTCCTAATGTATCCCACCTATAGAGACTTTCCCTTTCACCGAATAAATACGCATTGGCGTTACATCGGTCTGTTGCCACTTTTGATCTCGACTTTAATCCTAAACTTTTAGTTCAGTGCACTAAGTAGCTAGGTGAGTGGTTTGGAGTGACTGTAGCAAGATCATATATCCAGATTCCCATGGTTCCAAAGATCCTTCCACTAATCATTTTTGTTTCTATGTTTCTATCACCGCCCCAGCCTTAAACACTACACAGACCCTCCGCCCTGAGCCATAAAAAACGCCCCCTAGGCCTGCGATGCACCCCACTCCAGGCCAAAAAAGTACCCAGACCTCTGCCCTCTGCCCTGAGCCCTAAAATGGCCCCCAGGCCAAAAAACTTTCCCGACCCCTGCCCCCCACCCTGAGCCCTAAAACGGCCCCAGCCAAAAAAACGACCCTTACCCCAGCCCCCCACCATGAGACCTAAAACGGTCCCCAACCCTGAAAACTGCCCCTTTCCCCCCACCCTGAGCCCTAAAGCTACCCCCCTGAAAACTATCCCCCCCATAATGACCCTCGTAAGCCCTACTTGCCAAGCCACATCCCGGTCCTTCTTCTCCCGATCCTTCCTGTTCCTCTCCTCACCCATTTGGCCTCTGGAACTAGACCTCTGACTGCCTTAACCACACATATGCGTGGTTGAGGCATATGCGTTGTGAAGGCAAGAGGTGTTCCGCTTGCATGGTAACGGCAGACGTGGCTTAGCCCGCGTGGTTAATACCATTTCCCGCCTATTGCAGTTGCTGCTCAGAATTCCTATCTGTGATAATACCAATAAATGTTTTAGTTTCAAGGACAGAAAGATATTTATCAGGCATATACAATTTTTTTTCTATCCCAGTGAAGCCTGCCTGTCTTTAACAAAATTAATTGGAGGAGGGTGAGCTGCTGACATGCTAATAACTGGTTTACTTATGCTTCAGTTGATATAAACTGGCAATGGAGTTTGTGAAAAGAGGATAAAGCAAGTAGAAATAGTTGTATTAAAATTGGAAACCTGGGGCCTGTAGACTTTGACCATGATACTCATCCCATTTTACTACCCCAGCGTCTCCTTCTAGAGTCTTTCTTGTCTCTCCTGGTGCAGTGCAAAGAGTGCCCACCGTTTATACATCACAAATGTAACAGACACTTGAGGAAGACACTGTATGAAATTGCACTTAACACGATTCGTGTATGATTTAACAAATTAATGTAAGTGATGCACTTGACATATATTAGAGTGCCTTCACTGTAGGATTAAAGAACTTGCTTTTACAAAATGTTTTGATCAAATAAGTGTGATTAATAGAGAATCATCTTCTTTTAGTAGAAAACGTATTCACCATAGAGATAAAAAGTAACTTTCTAAATGTGTGTGCTACTTCACATGAATAACATGTAACAAACTGATTCCGTGATTAAGCGCTTGCTTACACATGTAGAATGAAATCTTGCTAAAAACGATAACTGACTTATGTAATGTGTATTAATATTTCACATATTTGATTTAAATGTAGTTCTCAATCATAGTTATCACTGAATATTATGAGGATTTATTGACTATTACATGTAGTATGAAACTTAATGCATTAGAATGTATATTCATTTGGGGTGAGAAGTGCACACGCATATTAAATGTGCACCATTGAAGTTAATGCTAAACTTTACATGAGTAGGCCTGTAGTTAACCATGCTGCATACAACTGATTTCATTTTTCTGCTAACGCAACATTATTTGAAGGTATTTACATGCATTATTAGTTTAGAATAGATACATTATTGTACTAGAGATATTGGTAGCAGGAACCTGAGAAAAGGACACGGAGAAACAGAGCGCTAACTAAATGAACCATTGTCCCAAAAGTTGCAACCTACGTGTGTAAGGGAGAAAGATGTCGTTCTTCTATTCAGCGTGGAACTAACTGGAATTGTTGCAGTCTGTAATGTGATTATTCATGGATTATAGTAGACCCCTGATGGTGTGACCGAGGGGGTGTCACCCAATTAGGGTGACCAGAATTGTAAAGCCAAAAACCGGGACATTTCACTAAAATAGAAGAAGGACTACAGTTTTACTTCACGCGAGCTCCCAGAATGACAGCGCTCCGCAGCAGATAATTACAGAATAGGCAGTTAGAACATACATAAAATGCAATTTTTGAACCCAGAAGCTTGCCTGTTAATTAAATTGCTTCCTTGAAACAACTGCTAACAATCCCTGCTTTGTAAAACATAAAAAAGCACCTCCCGCCGTTTTCTGTCGACCCTCTCTAAAAACCGGGACAGGAGCTACATTTCCTGAATTCTGCCGGGACAGCTGGTGAAAAACCGGGACCGTCCGGGCAAATCCGGGACGCCTGGTCACCCTACACCCAATGGACTTTACTCATTATAATATACCGTTCCCCTTGGACTTTATTCAGATTCTTCTGCAGATCTCTTCCCTGATTGGACCCCTTTGTAGATTCTTGCAGACACCTTTACTTGATTTCCTCTTTTTCCTGAGACATTCTAGCTTTATGGACTTTGAGAGGTTTAATGCCCCAATTCTTTTCCTGATTTTTGCTTAAGTGTGGCTTAGGCTGACACTTATCCTTAACCCATGGAATTCTCTTGACCTAGCTTCTGAGATGCTAACGCTTTCCTGTTTTTAGTTTTTTTTATCTTGACCTGACTTCCTTAATGGAGTTTCTCTGATTGCTAGAACGATTTCCCCCCAAATCATCCTCTGGACTCTGAATTCTAGATGACTAATGTATAGGAGAGAGAATCTTAGATTATTCTCAGAGCATCAGATTTTTATGTTGTTGTTCTGCAAAGCAGTTACAGAACTGCTTGTCTGTCATACCTCTTGTCTGTCATCACCTTAATTTATGTCGGCATCTGGGAATACCTGTTGTCATTCTGTATCTTCATAGTATGGTACGAAGAGTTGTTTATTTGAGTTTGAGTTTTGATTTGTAATAAATCTTTTTGAACTTGGCCACCGATTCCTGGTCCTCATTGTGTAGCCAAATGGGTTGCACTGTTAACTGAAATTTGATTGACTGTTAATGCTGACTCCCATCACCTCTCAGACGGACTAAACGATCGATCCGAGGACCAATGGTAAGCAAGTTGGCCCAGAAAACGCTGGATCAACTCCCTCCTTTGTTTCATTGGTCTCAGTTGTGACAGCTGTTAAAGTCAATTAGTAATCTACAGGAGAGGTTACTTTTTCAGTCATATTAAAAACCTGTAGTTTTCCCAACAATCCTTTCATTATTCATTCACTAAATGAAGTCTTCAGTGATACCCACTATTTACGTAATCTCTAGTGAAGTAGTATTTCAAACATCACTGGGTATTAAAATACATCTTTTGAAGAGCTATTGTTGTTATCAAGGCTCAAAAAGTCCTGTACTTAACAGTGTAAAAACTGTGGTCTTCCTATAGAAAACACTAGTGGTTCTAATGCTAATCAAGCCAAAGTGCAGAATTCCTATAAGCCTCCACAACATGGTGGTCTTTCCAATGTGAAGGGGAATTTAATCCTCCAAAGAGAAGAAACATTCTACGGATGTCAACTTCAGATCCAAAAGCGAACTATGCTTTTGTCAGCGTTGTACTGAAAGGGGAGATACATTAGGGGAAAGTGGAAATGAGCCAGGAGATTAAAGCAGTTAAAACTTCAGTTAGAGACATAGTGGTTCAATATTATGAAATGAATTCAATACTGTGAGATTTGTAAACCTAGATTGTAGTGATGCATTTTTGCAATTTACCAACAGATAAGGTCCAATTTTATAAATCCAAAACAGTCTGTAAAGCGCATACTTAGTCAGCTTCCCAACCTGACCCTGAAATTAGGCATACTGTAACCCATGAACATTACTTGAGGATGGTGCGTGTAGGGTATTGATAGGTCTTGCAAGATTGCATAATTATTTGTGTTAGTGAGTTCCAGAGCATCTTTACCCATAAATGAACACACAGAAGAAATCCACAACATACATTTGAGGCTTTATTAAAAATTAATGCCCTAATCTAGTGCATATTATATGAATAGATGTTACTATAACATAAACATAACAGGTGTCATAAACAGGCGATTAAACAATATATTAAAAAGGAATTGCAATATTGTAGATTATTATTAAATCAAAGCTTTGAATGATGGCATAATGGAACCCCTTCCTGGCTACCCCCTAGCTAATCCTTCTTAGCACCTAAGTGCCAATTACATTTGTTAAGTGGGCTCTGACACGCATACATTGGCTGCATAATAACGTTATTTTCTAACAGCAATGGTGCTATGAGAAGGTTGTTGTCTATCTCTGTATGAGTTTCGGAGCTGAGAAAAACTGAGATAAAGCCTGGTTCCGAGAGTCTGTGGTCTTCATCTAGGATGTTTGTAGTGCACTGCTTGAATGGAGCTCCTAGGAAAAGCTGAAGGTGCCTCTATCAGACCTGAATACCCTCTTCTGGTTATTATGAAAAGGCTAGAGCTCATGAATAATGAAGCGGAATTCAAGAATTAGCATATAGATTCTGTTGCACAGTCACTAGAATCTGCTATTTTTTATAGTTCACACTGATGCACATATGTGAGTAACTGTCTACAACAAACCATATTTTATAAGGTAAACGTGTGCAATTCATACTAAATAAGGCACACGTTTATAAATGAGAAATGTGCATCCCATAAGAATACATGAATTTCAGTGGGGTGCACATAAGCAGAAAATGCAAGGCATCCATCAGTAGAAATTGCATCACAAATTGTTTGATGCTTAGACTGTCAAAACAAATTGAAAGACTGAATGATTAAGTAAAGAGTGCTGAACACCAGTCCTGTTGGGACAATTTAACATTCTTAATAGCAGAGGACTTAAATGACACACTCTTCTCTAAATAAGGACCATTTTAGCTAATTTCCTTCTTTTGCAAGCAATTAAGAATGTGCCACAACCCTTAAGTGAAACAAGCATTGGCATATGTTATGTTATGTTATGTTATAATACACTTATAACGCGCACAGATACTCAAGAGTGTCCCGGCGCGGGAAGTGACCGTAGCAGTGTGAAGCAGGGATTTAAATGGGCAGATTAAAAAGAAGGGTTTTTAGTTGTTTTTTGAAGAGCCTAGGATCCTGAGTGTTCCGCAATTCCACAGGAAGCCAATAAGTCTCGCCTTTGGGACCTTGTAAGTAAAAAAAAACCTGAAGTATAAGACTTCACGTTTACATTTACTTCATATTTAAGATGCAGTAAATGTAAACGTGAAGTCTTACACTCCAGTTTTTTTTTTACTTACAAGGTCCCAAAGCGAGACCTATTGACTACTAAACTGAGACAAAATCCTAACTGTATGACTTTCGGTATTCACAAAAGGCATTTAGTAGTAGTAAAGTTAAGAATCCTAACTTTACTATTACTAAACTGAGACAAAATCCTAACTTTACGACTTCCGGTATTCACAAAAGGCATTTAGTAGTAGTGAAGTTAACTTTACTACTACTAAATGCCTTTTGTGAATACCAAAAGTAGTAAGTTTAGGATTTTGTCTCAGATTAGTTCTGTGAATCGGCCCCCCCTGTGTTTGTGTCCTACAGCTGTGTTCTGGAGTATCTCAAATTCTCATCTGGGTTTGCAAATTTTATTCCCGTAAAATCTCACGCGCTGCAACAAACTGGTCCATCTCAGGGCAAACTACAACCAGCATGCTTACAACCACAGCAACTCTAGAGTTACTTTACGCAATAAGTCAAAATAGATAGAGAGAAACAGACAGACAGTCAGATTTTGTGGGTGTGAACAGATATTGTGGGTGTAAATTCTAGATTATATACCACTGAACAGACAGGGTGAAATAATGGCACCAGGCTGGTTATTGACTTAAGGCAGCCCAACCACAGAGCTAGTTCTAGCATTGTGTGCGCACATAGCAAAGTCACAGATTGCCTCCCCACTAAACCCCCCATTCAATTAACACCCCTCCCCCTTTAACAGAGCACATTAGAAGGTGGTATCTGCAATCTGGTACCCCCTATTTTTTCCTTTGGTGACAGCCTATGGACATGAGGAAATACATCACATTGGCAACCACATTAAAAGAACTACTTTTGCCATGGACACTGATGGGCAGGCAGACCTTGATGACTTCAAGACTCAGATTGGCTCCTTTGAAGAGAACTCAAGTTAAACAACAATGACACACAGAAACACTTCATTGGTGAATGTGGGAAAAGTAAGAAAGTGTCCCAGCAGAAGAAATTTGAAGAAATACTGTCCCATCCTATTTTTATAATGAAAAGAAACAAAAGCTCTCTTCATTGGCTTTGCACATCTTCCACCTCCAAAGTCACATTGAAACAAGGCTTTATTCCGATTTCTTTGCCCTGGGTCGTAGGTCCCAAAAAGTGGTCACAATGCGTACGCACATGTAGTGGCCATTTTGACAAACTAGGTTAATTCAAAAAGCCTAAGAAACAAAAAAGCCTCATTGAAATGTATTAATCAACGAAAAACGACAGTGCTGTAACCGCATAGAGGTGAAAGACTCTTCCTTTACAAAGGCAACAAAGGTGTCTAGTAAGTGCAGATCACACTTTGTAAAGGACAGGCCTTTTGTAATTGCAATTGGTAAAGAGGGGTGGAGCAGAAGGTTGCAGGCGACCATTGTGGAGCAGCAAGCCTTTTGTCTATGTTAAGCACACTTTACTGAAATCTGTTCACAGCTATTTGTAAATATTTTGAGGGTTCTACAGGATGGTGACAGCCCTGCTGTGACGCGGCAGACTATTCAGAGGCAGTGTCTGTTTAGCAGGCTGGTCTCTTCTTGGTATCAGTATTTAGGCTTTTATCCAGTGAAAAGTTGAAAAAGTTGAAAGCAACCAAGATAGTCATCACTGCAGTAAACAACGTCTTTCCAATCTAAAACATTTGTTTTCGTTCGAAATGCATCTAAACTACTTGGATGTATGATCTCTTAAAATGAAATGTAAAATCCTTCACCAGCATCAGCCAAACAAACTTTAGTATATTCCTTGGTTCGTCCGCCAACAGTGAAGCAAGCAAAAAATATTTTCAGTATTTCCATTTGTGAACATGCACTTTCAACAAGGTTTAAATGTTGCTGTAAGAAAACGTTTTTCAAAGCTCACATCGGGTGAGCGCATTTTAGTCATGTTTTGAAAATGCTGTATTGCAAAAAGCGTACACCCAACTTGAACGTTCAACAAGCTTTAAAATTTGCTACAATGGAGTCACAGCAAAAATAAACAATTTGGGAAAGGAAGCTCACTGCGAGTGAGCACTTTGTAGCCAGAAAGCAATTCAAACCAAACAAGCATTGGCCGCGCGGCCGTGAAAGTCGCGCAGCCGCGAAAGTGAAAGCGATCGCGCTCCAGATGGCGCCTCGGGCGCTGAAAGCTGGCGGCTGCGCGTGTGCACGCTTGCGTGCACGCAAGCGCTAGGCCAGCAAAAGCGTGTGGGGTAGCACTTTGAAAACCCCACTTACAAAATGTCTCGCAGAGTAGCGCATGCGCTGGCTCAGGCGAGACCTAAAAAGGGACATTCGGAAAGTAGTGTTAAAACCATGTGTGGGATGCAAAACTGCAGAAGTGATGGCAACCGGAAAAGGGGATTTCTAAAGTTCACATGGGCCACCATATTCTTATAGGAATTAGTTCACTTGGGTGCACATTGCACTGTTCTGGTGTGGCCTATGCTGATGAGGCTGCAAAGGCTACTCTGTTCCCTACCCAAACTTTCTTTCTGATCTCTGGAGATGTAAATGATTTTCTGTATCTGAAATGTTTGTTATTGGAAACCAAATTGAATTAGAGAGAGGATAGGGGGTTGTTGTTTACGTTTTCATGAGCGTTCATAGAATTCACAGAACCCAAAAATGTAACACAAGAATAAGGGATGTCACGAGCACAGGGAGACGTTTTAAACTTAAATTGTAAAAGAAAGTGGTGCTGTCAACTTAATTAAAGGTGTAAAATAGAGGGGGTGCCTTGGTGCACACATTTATAATCAAATTCTTAATTCATTTAATTTAGCATGCTGTAATAAATGTATTTTCTTAAAATTCGTTGTCTTCTACAGATTTATAAAGATGAATCTAAGAGTGATAAAACCAAATAAAATAATTTTCAGGAAACTCACTTGTGAATGACTTTTCTTGAAACAGATTGAATAGTAAATGCTGTATCAAAGGTGAGGTGGCAACTAAAGGAGTTTCTCTTTTAACAACCAAATATATAAATTGAAAATGTGAAGTAGAATGATGGCTGGATAATGGCTGAAATGTATCTTTAGAAGAGGCACTTAACAGAAGTACGCTGTTATGCGCCTACTGATGGCAAGTAGTTCCCGTTATGTATCGATTGAATTATGCTATTATCTAGCACATTTTATATTGCTGATGGTGTTACCTTCACTGGGTTCACTATAAATAAATTGTGGGGTGCATTGACAGAGCTTTGGGTAAGAGTAGTTTGATAAATGAGTTTACTTCTTGGTGCCTGAGCATTTAGTCTCCAATTTCTCCCCATAGATAGAAACCGGATGAGGGAATAACATATTATTTCTTACTGTGTCCCAGCTCGGTTTGTCAGACCCTTTCTGTTTTTCAGGTGACAAATAATCAGAAGTCTGAATATTTATACTCTGAAGGCTAACTCATTGTCATGTACTGGGGTGGAACTTGTGTCCTGGAATACAGCAATAAGTGTCCCAGTACACAAGAAAAGTCCACAGTCTGACCTCAAATACGTCTGCCCCAAATCTTTTCAATGTTTTCTCCATATTATTTGAAAATGTTTGGTAACCTTTATTTTTTTTTTTGGAAGACTGCATTTTGTATTGATCTTTGGTGGATCTTTTTCCAATGAGATGCAACTAAGCAGGCAGAATATCTGGTTCTATTCCTTCTCTACGCAAATGCTGCAGTGCTCCTTCCCCACCCTGAAAGTAACCTAGCGAAGATAATTTGCAGTTGGTTCAAGCCCTTCAAGACAGATTTCCTTTGTAGGTGATAAAGCGGCCTAAAAATTTAGAGGTCACCAAATTGAAACATTTTAACCTGTCTGCACTTTAAGGAATACAGCCCTAGACAACCCTTGGTATAACCACTACTTGAATGAATGTATTTTGTTTCTAATCAAAGTCCTGCTGCCCCGAGCAGCAACAAGTTTGAAAACGCATATGAGGGGTAAAAAAATTTCAGTTGTTTCTGACTCATGGCGTCATCCACCATTTGAATTATATGATCTTGAGAATACTATAGTTTCCCATTTTTATGGTGCTGGTTACTCTCTTTAACACAGGAAACAGTGCAGTGACAGTTAATTCCAGACAATATTGAATTCAGTACAATAGAATTTCCGACAGACCTGATTCCCACACATGAATGAATGTGCTATGCATTTGTTCTTTTCCAACCCTTCTGTGGATAAATTTTTGTGTTTATTAAAGAAAATGTAAATTAGTGTAAAACAATGCTACCTCATGGGGGTGTTACTAGCAAAACTCTGCTTTCTCAGATGTCTCATTTAATCTCCATTAGATAGCCCATATTCGGATGTAAAACAAGTACATGTACATAGGTTAGTACCTGGTGCACACAGTCTTCTATGTTAAGTAGAAATTGTCATACTGAGACGATTCTGTTTAATAACTCAAGAATGCTTACAATACTTAGTGTGTAGTACATAGAATCTTTATATATATATATATATATATATATATATATATATATATATATATATATATATATATATATACCATTTGTGTCCTTGCTCGCTTATTCGATGAGAGTGCAGCTTCGCCCTTTTGGACGAACTTTGAGGATAATATATATATAGTGCCTAAATATCCGAATCTAGTTGTAATCCTAAATTAAATCAGAATAGAGAAAATCCTAAGCCATGTAGTGCCAACCCTTCTAGATGAGTGTTATGTTCTGGACCTGGGAAGGCTGATGGTAAACTAGCCTTTGACCTGCAATGGATTGTCGTAACATGTATATATTCTACAAGGGAGTTATTTTCTTATGTGTTCATGCAAAACTTATTCAAATCCAGAGTATCAATCAGTGTGTTCCGTCTCTCATTGAATGCCAGTTTCTTGCCCTGGCTTACAAGTCCTCCATACTCCACTAACTCCGAGTGTCCAGATCCAAATTGTGATATGCCTGCTCACCCATATAATTGTCTGCCTGTCTGTATCAGCGTTTCCTGTTCTGGTGTAAGTATCTTACCTTGGCACAGTGCATGTTCCTGCCTCATTGTTAGCACTTCTGTTTCCCAACCATGTTCTGTTCATTCCTCATCTCTTGCTCATCTCCTCCTGTAATACTGAGTGATTAGTTGCATTATGTGTTCTGCTGAAGGTGTCAGTGGGGGTTCATTATAGTTGTGGGGGTTGGCGCTATGTGCCTTGATTCCTTGTTAACAGAAAATACATATGCCATTGAAGATTTTCTAAGTAGTGCAACTCAATGACTGGGACTTTCCGTCTGAGCAGTGGAGTCCCCTAGGCCTTTGCCCGCCCACTGGTAATCTACTTAAGTGTTTTTGGTCCTGAAGTCCCTAGCTGTCAGCAGAAAGAGCTCTTACGGCACAGCTTCATTTTCTGTAGTGACTGATGAGGGCTTTTATAGAAGGCTTCATCAGTGCACCGACATTAATTTCAAAGCTAACTTTGAACTCCTGATACTAGAATCAATTAAGTGTTGGATATGCGAAGTCTTAAAATATTGTAAGATTCAGACATTGATTCTAATTTTGTGATAGACACTACTTCAGAACTTGTCCTTGCAATACCCTCTTCCTCAATTTGGGCTAGTGAACAAACTTCTTCCACATGCTGGAGGCGTCTTAATCCTCATTATGTTTGATTATGTTCATTGATGGCTGATTTCCTCTTTGACAGTCTACCAAGACAGTGACACACTCTCCGGCTCCCTCCTCTTTTTTTTCCTATTGGGTGAAATACAGTTATAGGTTCCTGTGCCAGATGTTGCCCATACCTAAATTGCATCGGATTCACTGCAAGGCACGTATACACTGATTGAACTACTGAAAGCTCTTGTCATTTTATTGTAATGAACAAAACACTGGATCATCGGAGAAGAAATGTGTGTGAATCATGGCCCTCTGCCGACAAAAGAAAATTATTTGATACAAACAAGACCTATTTGTTTGCATTCTACCAGATGAAAAAAAGAGAAGCAAAGTCATCTATAGAAGAATTAAAGTCATCCTCTAATGGATGTATGACGGAACTATGCATGCTTTTACAAACGCATATGCCTTTATTGCGCAATTTTTACCATGCTCATGCTTTTATCATGCATGCCTGCCCTTTACAACGAAAATTTCGCAAGTAAGTATAAAGCCTATATATATATCTCTATATCCACCCAATACCCCTACCATTCCTAAGGCCTAAAAACACCCTTGCTACCCAAATACCCTTACCCACTCTAAACCCTAAAAATACCCTTGACATCCAAATACCTGTACCCACCTTAAATCCTAACAATACCCTTGCCACCAAACACCCCTACCTCCCTAAAACACCCTTGCAACCCAAATCCCCCCATCCACCCTAAAGACACCCTTGCCACCCAAATACCCCTACCCACCCTAAACCATAAAACACCTTTGCCACCCAAATACCCTCACCCACGCTAAACCCTAAAAATATTCTTGCTACCCAAATACCCTCACCCACCCTAAACCATATAAAGATTCCCTTACCACCTGAATGCCCTCACCCACCCTAAACTCTAAAAATACCCATGCCACCAAAATTCCCTTACCGCCAACCCTAAAATTACCCTTGCCATCCAACTACCCTTACCCACCCTAAACTCTAAAAACACCCTAAATACCCTTACCCACCCTAAACCTTGAAAACACCCCTAATACCCAAATACCCATACCCACCCTAAACCCAAAAAATACCTTTGCCACTCAAATGCCCTAACCCGCCCTGAACCCTAAAAATGCCATTGCCACCCAAATACATTTACCCATTCTAAACTCTAAAATATATCCTTGCCACCCAAATACCCTTACACACCCTAAACCCTAAAATTACCCTTGCCACCCAAATACTCTCACCCACCCTAAACACTAAAAATACCCAGCCACCCAATACCCTCACCCACCCATATACACTAAAAACGCCCTTACTTGAAAAATATATATACCCTTTCCTGCAAAATACTTACATTTTCGGTGTAAAGGCATGCATGGTAAAAGTATATGCATGGTAAAGATTTGTGTGGTAAAGGCATATGTGTGGTAATAGAGGAGGAAACAGCATTTACAATGCGTCCATTACCAACAATATCTTTACCACGCATCCAACATTATTTTTGGGCAGGTCTATTGGTCAGTATTCGATAACAGTACTACATATAAAAATATCCTCTGTCTAATGTGCTGCACCAGCACTGTACCAATTCCTGCCATAATGTTGTGCTCAGGCATCCACATGCAAATCATTTTCTCTGGCTACATCCAAGACACCACAGCTGCTAGTCCTGATGCCAGCAGCAGTGGCATTGAATCGCAAATCTCTATGGTGAGGATTTTTCCATTTTTTGTGTGAGCCTTGTTGAGGGCGAGCCTGGGCTTAGATAAAGGGGTATAAGCAAAAGTATGCTAAAAGCAATCCGATCCTACTGTGAGTAATGGATAAATTGACAGGGCCCCATACCATCTTAGATTTATTAATCATATTTCATTTTTTACACCCTCTAGGTTTTGTTTGTTCAGTATTTAGGGTAAATGCTGATTGTTGTGAAATCACTTCTCTGACAATGTTATCCATCAGTTGTGTAATACAAATGACACTGCAGAGTTGCTTGTAAACCCCTTATCTGCTGAGGATTTTCCACCCCAGGGCAAAGCTCTTTATTTGCTATTTGGGATACTTCGCTCTTACGCTGTTCATAACATCTTTTCCCCATATAAGGCACACATGCCAAATTTATGTCCTTTTTTTCCAACATTTTTGGGAGTCTAAAGGTTTCTAGGTTTTGTAGATTCCCCTAGAGGGAGCTGAGAATATAGCCCAAACATAGTAAAATTTTGGGTTTTTGTGACAAAATGGGGAAAAAAGTGCTGTGGAAGAAAGTGTCTGCTCTTTTTGTTTCCAAAAATGGTGTTAGGAAAAGATTTGGTGTGCTAAGGTCTTCTCAGCTTTCAGAAACTAGCGGCGCTGTATAAAAATATTTTTTGCCAGAGTTTTGGCAATTGTCTAAGAGGTAGCCAATTTTTCCTAATTTTTGTAGTTTCAATTTCAACCTACTTACAGTTTGCGATGGAAACAGATGTGAAACCCATGTGTAATCATGAAAGCTATACATTTCTGAAAAGTAGGCAAATGTCTGCATTTAGCAAAGGGCCTGTTGTGTAGAGCCCTCAAGGTTTTCCCAAAGAAACTAAAACTGTTGAAATAAGGAAATATTGAAAATTAGTACAAAAAAGCCATTTGTGGCAAAGGTCCTCTGTAGCTTCTTGTCACTATATCTGATAAACAAAAGCAATATCCTGTTGCGTCAGATAGACCCTTTTGGTCGCAGGGTTATATACGGTTTGTAGGTTCTCCAAGAATACAAGATACCGAGAGCCAACAACTGAGCTGCACCTTACAATGATTTTTAATTTTGTACCAAGTATACATCAATTGATATGGTAAAATATAAAGAGTGAAAAGGGATGTGAAGGAAATCCATGTATATCTGCAATATACATAAGATACTGGGTTTAGGAGCAGTGGATATTTGTGCACCTCTGTATTTGTGGGTACCCATACTTTCATGATAATTCAGTGCGCATTTTGCAAAATGTTTGATTTCTTGCACAGCGGCTTAAATGTGGAAACAGGAAATGCAGAGAAATCGAATTGGCAATAGCAAATAGTCTACAATTCTGTGTTCCCACACCTCTCTTGATGAAAACGGTACCCCACTTGTGTCTCTGTGACACAAAACGTCCCATAACATGATCAGAAGACATCTCAATTCACCCGGCATCAACACTTTAGATTTTACCATGTAGGTAGCTGCGGATTGGGGCCCTAGCTCAGCCGCCACCCAGGGAAATCTACCATACCCAGACATTTCCTACCACCCAGCATTCCCACACATCTCCCAATAAAAGTGCTACCCCACTTGTGCGGGTGGTCCTAGCACCCACGATAAGAAAGGACACAAAACGCAACATGGACAGATAAAACCTTTACAATCAAAACCGACTCTTTTTTTGCAATTTGGGTGGCTGTGGATTTTGGGCGCTGGCTTAGTCAGCACCCAGGGAAACCTACCAAACACACCTTTCTGAAAATTAGACACACAGGGTGGTGTGATTTGTGTGACTCTCTTGCGGTTTTCTCACCCAGAAACCCTTGCAAACCTCAAACTTAGGCTAAAAACTCACATTTTCCTTACATTTCAGAGAGGAAAAGTTCCAGAATCTGCAGGGATCCATAAATTTCCCACAAGTTTCTTGGCATGCTGTCTCATGAAATGTAGTTCACCCTGGCACCTAAGAGGCAAGTCTACTCCTGCATATAATAGTTCACTCAAGATACTACTATTCCTGAAAGATCCAAATGGGGAAAAGAAGAAGCAAAGAGCAAATTAAATTTGAAACGAGTAAGAATGCAAGCAAATTTAGAGATAACCTGAGAATGCATACAGTAGCAGGAGCATTTGAAGCAAGTGTACAATAGAGTGAACAATAAATGAGATGGGAAAATGAAACATGAGGGATGATAGGGAGGTGAGACGGGTAGAAAGAAAAGAGGAGAGGAAAGTGAGAGAAAAGCAGAGAAAGGGGATACAGATTGGATCAAAATGTTGGGACAATGAAAGAAGGGAGGATCAACCCACACAGCTTTTTGGAGTCTGAACCACCAAGAAGAAGAAGCAAAGAAGAAGGAACATTGACTGAGCTATGAAAGTGTTGGGAGTCAATAGAAAACTAATTCTCATCCCCGTTGTGGAGACCATCCAAAAATCATACTTCAATCCAGTGGGATTGTGTTTAACATACCACAGTCTCCATTAGTGCGTAGGTGTTAGACTTGGCATCTTTTGGCGTGTTTCCCTGACTTTTTGCTTTCTGATCTCCCGGTTTTGACTCTGTTTTTGCTGGTGTAATGATTCTGCGCACTTTCCTCACTGCGGTCCAGTGGGAAAGTGCAAGTGCTCCTGTATAAAATGTGTTATGGATTGGTGTTTCCATGATTGGCCTATTTGGTTTATGTGTCAGTCCCTTGTAAAGTGCACTGCGAGTGCCAGGGCCTATAGACCAAATGCTGTTGGTGGGCTGCAGCACTGGATTGTGCCACCCACGCAAACAGCCCGTAAAGTGTAACTCGGGCCTGCCACCGCAGAGCCTGTGCGCAGCCTGGGGCTGCCATGACGACTTGGCAAGTGCACACACTTGCAAGTCCCTAAACCTTCCCTGTGCTACATGTTAGTCACCCCTAAGGTAGGCCCAAGGTACCCCTGTGGGCAGGGTGCGTTGTACGCGAAAGGTAGGACATGCCCTGGTGTGTGCGGCATGTCCTGATAGTGAATTACATCCTAGTTCGTTTTTCACTATTGCAAGGCTACCGGTTCCCCCTAGGCCAGAACGGGCAGTTCTGATTATTACAGTTTATAATCCTAACTGACCCCGGGAACATGGTAGAAATTCGAGTTTAGTATGCCTGGACTCAGAATGATAAAATGCATCTTTTAGTGAAGTTGGTTTTAACATTCTGTGTTTGAAAATACCACTTTTAGAAAGTAGGTATTTTCTTGTCTAACCATCCAAGCCTGCCTCTGCGAGGTTGTGTATTCCTTGTCTGGAATGTGAGTGACAGGGGCTGGGGGATGCCAGGAGACAGGGTGAGTCAGCACAAGGCTGAATAGCAAGATCTACATGTAGATGGGTGGGAGGGGTCGCACCTGGGCCCTGAATAGGACAGTGCCTTCCCTCCACAATGCTGGCTCCACCTCCTGTGGTGCGTCTGATGTCCCTGGCCTACTCACTGAAAGAAGGGACGGAGACTTGTCAACAAAGTGCTCCAGAACTGGTTTGGACTAGGCAAAGGCCTCTCTGCCTTCAGAGAACAAAGGAATTTGGGATATAAATATTGGGGCCCTGTCCCCATGAATTTAGATCTCGCTGGAATCAAGGAACCTGCCAAGACGAAGAGCTGGAAGAGCTGCCAGGAGGAGTACTGCCCCTTTGCTGTGTTGTTGCTTTGTTGGGTTGGCCTGCAGTCGCTGTTTCTGTCTTGGGCAGTGAAAGGACTGGACTGAACTTTCTACAAACTTGTGCTGAGTATCTCCAAGGGCCTGAAACCGAGCTGGCCTCCTGTTAAGAAGTCTCAGGGACTACAAAGACTTCACAAGCCTCTGGGTACCGCTTCTGGAACGCTGTTTCAGTTGCCACAGAGGAAGGGAACTGCAACCGACTCCGTCAACCAAATCCATCCCTGGCCGGTGACCTGTTTGCACCGCCGACCGCATCGCCCCGCTTCGCATCACAACCCTGGTCTCACCGTGGGCGACGTCCGACGCCGCCAACATCGAGCCGCTGCTTGCACCGTGACCTGTGGGCACCGCAGTTCGCATCGCATCGCTTCATTGAACCAACCGGACCCGACCGACGAGGTCGCTGCAACTGGCTCAAGAGTCGTGACCGCACCGCATTTGGGGCACCGCTCGCACGTCTGCGACGCACCGCTCCGACTCGCACCGCTGTCCGACGCCAGCTCCCGCACTCCGGCTAGGTCGCCTGCATCGCAACCTGTCAGCACCGCATCGAGCATCGTCTCACCCTGCATCGCACGCCTTGGACTCACCGACTCCGTCTGCACGACGCTCATCGAGCCGCTGCCTGCACCGCATCGAGGGACACCGCACCTTGCACCGCTCCGTCTTTCACCGCAACCGCGACGAACGCCGACCGGCTCGTACACTCCGTACCAGCCACAACGAGAAAGGCACTGTGACCGAGTCTGTTCACGACTCTGCTGGCCCGTATCGACGCGGTCGGCTGGAACTGTTAGACTCTGTGGTTTTCAGCATCACGGTAGGCTCGGACGGAGCTACTGACTCGTACGAACTTTGCTTTTGTGCTATTCCTGCAAAGAAGAAGTTACCGTATCAAGCATTCATTTTTAAAGTATAGTATTGTGGATTTTTGCCGTAATTGGTCTTGTCTTGAGTATATAAAATATTGGTTATTTTTCTAAACTGGTATGGTGTCCGTTTGTAGTGCTTACACTGTATTACTGTTGGTTATGTGCAAATGCTTTACACACTGCCTCTGAATTAAGCCTGACTGCTCGTGCCAAGCTAACACGAGGGTGAGCAGGGGTTACTTCACGAGTGTAACACCCTTACCCTGACTAGGAAGAAGGGTCCCTACTTGGACAAAGGCGCAAGCCCTTGCCAACTAGAGATCCCATTTCTAACAGTAGTCTAGCAGTTGCAATCTTTGCTTATGATAAATTTCAATACACATAATATTTCTGCAGTGAATAATTAGTTCCAAGGGTTTGTGTGTGTGTAGCCAGCTTACTCTTAAGTGGTGCTTCTGCACCTTCTGGCTTTCGTGGTGGAACTGCCATTGGTGTAGGGACAGTGCATTTAAGGAAAGGTGTGTTGTGTCGGGTACCTGTCAACCACTTTTAAAAATGTTTGACATTTTATTTAAGTCTTTCTTGACATTCTTCTTAGGTAAAACGACTGAATAAATTACAATGAAATTGACATAAAAATTGGCTTGCTATCTTGCTTATTGTCTGCAAGACGCCATGTCCCCAGACTTTAGTTTAACAACATATGCCATTGCAAAATTTGGTCGTGATTTGCTTCATTTCAACTTGCTGGACTAACACACATAACATTATTGATATATATACTAGATAACGCCATGGTTGGAATCACTGTCTAACCAAAATGGAGAAAGGAAGCAACCCTATATATTATGTTATGATATTGTACATATTTATATGGTGCTCATTAAGCTGTTGATTTTTTTTAATGTGTAGGTTTTGAAGCATTGCATCACACACAAGTGTCATGAGTTCTGGTAATAGTAAGCAATATGAGGATAGTTGATGGCTTTTCTGTTGATAGATATAATAAATATGTGTTGGGGTCACTGGAGGTCAAGCTTGGGTTATTTGGCTTGCAGATTGTCCGGCGGTTTGTACGTTTGACAATTAACTACAAATATGGATATTGCTATGGATTTCTTTGATCCATCTGGCTTAATAGACTGTTGATTCAGTGTTATGAGTTCTCTTTAGACATATTCTGTTACATGTTAATGAGTGTTGGTGGTATTGTGGAAGGCTGTTGTAGGTCTACTTATATATGCTACACGTCTGTGCAGTGTTGAGTGTGTGATGTACTATCGAATAAGTTGTGTTGTGAGTTTGTTTGTGCTATTTAGTGGAAAGATTGTTGGGAGCATATTGCACCCAACTGTAGGGAATGTTTGTGCAGTGTTTGTTCGTTTCTGTCTTATCTATTCTCTATAAGGTGGTGAAAGTATTCAGGACTATTTGGGCTCTATGATATCCTGTTAGTACACATCTAACTTGAATGGGGTCCCTGTGTTGTGTTCTGAACATAGTTTGGCTAACCTCTGTGGGCTTGTTACCATACTGATAAAAGGAACAATGGAAAAATGGTGCATCATGCTCAAAACAAAGTGATTTAATTCAAAGAAAGACAGAATATTGCAAATATTATGCTGAATATTTATAAGTGGGTTTCACACATCATGAACAGATTCAGAACACGAACAGCGACTCTTGCAGGTTATAGATCCCGGTCTCTCTTGAACGGCTCCTCTAAGAGCCTCAATCAATGCCGCAGCTAGACTTATTACTGGCTCCAAAAGAAGCTCCCACATATCCACGGACCTAAGTTCCCTTAATTGGCTACCTTTTGAAGCCAGAATTCAACTAAAAATAGCATGTATGACACACAAAGCCATTCATCACAACGCACCCAGCTATCTGGCACAGAAACTGGCGCCCTCATGTGGGAATAGATCTTCCAGAAGTGCTAAAAACCTCCTACTGAAACCGCAAAGATTCAACAAGAAGAAAACATACAACCGAACCTTTTCAGGGATGGCGCCCAGAATTTGGAATGCTTTGCCCCCAAAAACTAGACTTAATCCCTCTACTGCATCCTTCAAAAAAGAAGTGAAATCTCTTCTCATGGCTAAGTTCACTTGAGCATGGGCTACCGTTATTACTCAACTCAACACGTGATCTACATGGAACTATATATTATTTATTTTCTCTCTATGTATCCCAGATATTTTGTCCATATTATGCTTTATCTATATGGAACGTTATGTTATGCACCATATACCTATGTATCTACGATATGGTGATTGCACTATCATTGACTGACAGGAAACTATATGTTATTTACCATGTACCTATGTATCTAAGATATTTACCTTGTAAAGCGCTCTGATACCCGCAAGGGTCTTGTTCGCGCTATATAAAACGTTCAAATAAATAAAATAAATAAATAAAATAAACTATGTGAATCATTTTCACTTAATTTTTTATGATAAGATTAATAAAATATATGAGGACTTTGACTATCAGATAGAACCTCTACACAGCAAAGCATAGTTCCTTCTCTCACGTAATGATTAACTGTGTCAGCTGGGAAGATTTGACCAAATTTCTCCTGAGGAGGTTCGGAATTTGACTTCCTCAGTCAAGTCTGGGTCTCCGGATGATCCGTGTCCAGCCCATCTGTTCTTGTACTTTCCGTCTTTGTGTCATATTCTAACGACCTTTTCAATCTTTCACTAAAAATGGCCAAGGTGCCCAGAGCCTGGAAACATGCTTATGTTATAGCTATTTAAGAAAGAAACAGAGCTGACTGTGCCAACCTCTACAACTATTGTCCAGTTTCGCTGTTGCCGTTCTACTTTAAAATTATGAAGAAAATTATCATCAAGCAGTTGTATCAATATCTGGAGACCAACTCCTTGCAGCCAGGCTTTACCGCAGCCCACATCACAGAAACCACTGTTTTGGCACTCACTGGCGCTATCAGGACCAGCTGGATGAAGGAAATTCTGCTGCACTTATATTACTAGACATTTCTAGACATTTCTGCAGTGTTTGATACAGTTTTGCATGCTGTTTTGATTGAAAGGCTTTTTGACTTGTGGTTTCCATGCACAGACCCTGGCCTGGGTGAAGAGCTTCCTGGGGGTAGATCGCAAGTTGTTTTCTTCCCCCATTTTAAATCTATGTCTGTCTGCAAAACATGTAGATTGCCATAGGGGTTCTCTCTGAGTCTCACACTCTTTAATATCTATGTGGCAAAGGATGTTGGGTCTCTCAGTCTGAAGATTTTGTCATATGCTGATGACACCCATGTGGTGATATTAATTGTGCAAAACCTGAAAGTAACAAGAGCCAGGCTCTGTGACTGCCTGTGTGGTGTGGCCTCTCGGATGGAGCAGAACTGCCTTCAATTCAATAGGAGGAGGGAAACTTAAATCATAGTATTTGGCAGAGCTGCTCAGATCTGGTCTGATGACAAGTGGCACACGGAATTGGGCACTCCACCTTGCCCAAAATAAGTTGTAAGGAATCTTGGCCTTTTGCTGAATGACAAGCTTAAAATGACTAGTCAAGTTATTGCTATTTGCGGTACTTGTTTTGGAATTTTGCGCTTGATTAGAAAGCTCTTCTGCTGGCTTTCTTGAATTGTAGAAAGACCATTATTCATGCTCTCCTAACCAGCTGCCTTGACTAGGGCAATGCTCTTCTGGTTATGGTAAATAAGTTCCTTATGTCGTGCCTGTAGATGGTCCAGAGCACAGCTGCCCGTTTAGTGTGCCTTCTTCCATCTAGCCCCTCAGCAGGTCTGGTTCTGAGATCCCTTCATTGGGTACATGTCAGGAAGCGCTGTATTTTTAAGCTTCTATGCCACACCCGTAGCCTTGTACGGTGAGAGTCCAGTCTACGTTTGGACAAGAATTTGGTTTTACCAGCCAGCCAGGAAACGTAGGTCATCTTACACTACACTAACCACCACTGTCTCATACGGTCTACTCGAAATGGAGGACACTTTTTTTTCTTACCTTGCTCCTTACCATTGGAATAAGTTGCCCTTTCATATTCGTTCCTGTCACAGTTTTACTGTTTCTAAAAAGTTATTAATAACCTGGCTATTTAAATTATCCGTCTCCGTTCCTAATTTGTTTGCTCCTTGCCTCTCTCTGTATTAGATGTATAGCATCGGAATACTCCTGTTGGACTGAGCTGTCTGTGCTATATTAAATTCTGGTAAGGTAACATACCAATGCATGCTATAGTAACACTTTTTGTCAAAGTAGGCCATGAAGCCTTCTAAATTGCAAGCACCATAGGGAACTAAACATAAAGAAAATGCTACCGTAATTCTTAAGAGCAAGAGGTCCGACAAAGTAGGAAAATAATTATGAAGACTGCAACGGGTTCTTGTAAATAAAATGCTGTTAAAGGTTCATATGAAGCATCCATGCTCATAGGAAAAAAGGGGAAAACCTTGTACTGTCTTGTGCAAGAACTTATGTTAACGCTGCTAAAGCCATCGTTGCAGTGGTAGGAAAAAAGCGCAAAAGACTTAAATTCAATGCCATTATCTAATAAAAAGATAAAAAAACAAGTTGACAATGTCAACATCATAAAAGAACAGTTAATTGAAAGAATCCATAAAAGTCAGCATTATAGCCCATGAGCAGGTGAGAGTACAAACATTGCAAACAAATCACATTTCCTGCATGATGTTAGATGCAAGTCTGAAGGGAACAATATTCCCTCAAGATTTATTGTTTTGATACTATTTGTTAAATATCCCTGCTAAAGAGGTGTACAGCATTTTGAATTAATTTCTGACGTCAAATGGAATTCAACAATCCAAATTCATAGGAATCAGCATTGATTTGGTGTGTGCCATGTCTAGGAGACTAACTGCATGAATAAAGGAAAATATTGCCTCAGATATATGGCATAATTGTTGCACACAGCAAGAGTTATTAACCACTAAGAAAAGCCAGAAGAATAGAAAAAGATCTTAAATGAATTGGTTAAAATTGTAAATGTTATCAAAGCTAGATCTCTAAACTCAAGGCTTGTTGAGCAGTGTCAGTCTATGAATGATAATATTTAACAGTTTAAAAAAAATTTGGGGGGTATTTACAAACAGTGTTAATAGTGGCTCGCTGCGCGAGCACAGGTACAGGACACTTCACCATAAATAGCCTAACAACTGAGCAGCAAAGCAATAGTGCAGAAAAACATGGCATAATAACGCTGGGCTACATAACAAGACCTGAGCCTCTCTTCCCATGTATCTCAAGGCTGTGAAAGCGTGTATATCCAAAAATTGGCCTGTGCACGGTTCCAATTGTATGTCCCTGAGCCCGGCCCATTCTTTCCAAATGTTATAGTGTTTCTGGTAGCATCCCTTCCACAAGTAAATTGGGCCCTCCTATCCCATACAGTAATCCATACCCTTAGCCCATGTCTCTTTGGGGTGGGCGGGGGCTCGGGCAATATCCCATTTAGCAAAAATCAAACCCAGCCAGAGCAGCGCCCTTTGATATCGATTACCCCCTAAGTCATCTGTGATGTGTAAAAGGATAAGTTTGGGGTCATGGGGGATGTTCCAGTCCAACACACCCTCCAACCGTCCCAGGACCCTGTTCTAGAAGGGAGAGAGTGTGGGGCAATGCTAGAATGTATAGGGTATATCTCCTTGTGGAACATCACACCTCAAACATTTCTCCGTAGCTATCAGGCCCATGCGATGCAGCCATGCTCTGGTGAGGTAAATGTGATGGAGCAACTTAAGCTGTATCTGTCTACATTGGGATGCTATTACCACCTCCCTAAGAACCTCCACTGCTTCCCATATTCAACAGTTTTTGCTACATGCAGAAATATGATGGCTGTCTTGTGGTAAAGTTTTGACTCAACTTTTCGAATTGAGAGATAAAATCAGAGTATTCTTCATTGATTTAGAATCTCCATTTGCACTTACTGAGCACTTAAATGACTATAGTTAGTCATGCTGGTTTATATGGCAGATATTTTCACTCAAATGCTCACAACTTGAATATTTGACTTTGGCATCTGGATATTTAATGTCAAAGAAAAGATCGAGGCAATGATAAAAAAAAAAAAATCTTTCCAAAACCTGATAACCTTCCTGGAATCAGCTGATGACAAATTTTCTAATTTTGTCTGGGAATTTATTTATTCCAAGATATGCAATGCAGTTTTTGTGAGTACTTTCTACTTCCAGATGAAAGTAAAAATTGGATGAAAGATCCTTTTAATTACATATTGACATTTTGATATGTCGGACAGCAGAAGGTGAAGAAAGTCGTTTAATTGAAATCTCTACAGACAGCGCACTAAAACTTCAATAGAAGGAAAATTATCTAGCAAACATTTGGCAGCGTGTAAAAAACAAAATATATTATCCTGAATTATTGTACAATCACTGAAGGTTTTTCTTCCATTCCCCACTACATATTTATGTGATTAGGCTATCTCAGATCATTTGTACTTAAAATGTGCGAGGAAATGGGGTGTATCATATGGTGTGGTTGTGTGACCTTACCATGAAATACACTCCCAACCCCTTTAGGACCAGTCGGTTTAGTTTGTTAAACTTTAGCTCAACCCTGGGTAGCTGTAGCTCTGACCAGTCATGCTTACACAGAGGAACAAGTGTAAATCATTCAAACAATATCAAACCAACTAAAGAAAAATTTATGAATTTATGGACACCAAAACAACAAAGATCCATCGGAGGATTCCAGAGTTATAGATTTTACAAGAATCGATACGTCAACACTTTTCAATTAATTGCGAACAAACATTGGCAAATATAATGAATAATACACTTAGAAACTTTTTTTTTAAAACTTGGTCAGAGTGGAATGCAGTTACTTAGAGTTACTTTTGACGACCAACTCTCACAAGGAGCCAGTCAAAGGGATCCTCACAAGGTCCAGCAGAACAGTTACCTCCTCAAGAAAACCAGTTTGCAGTCCAGTTACAGCGTGAGTGGCTTGCCATTGACTTCTGTGGTTTGGTCTTGATGCTATGGATACAGGATGCTGAAGCTGCTGTGCAGTTGATGGGGATCTACTTGGGGCTACTCCTGTGTCCACAGTCCTGGTGAGGTGATTCTTTCCGCAGGGGTCGAAGTCTCTCAAAGTCCTCTCAGGGTCAGCAGAACTCCAGTTGGGCTACCAGTCGCCCGGCTGAGCGGTTGCAGCGGGTTCCTTCTTTTGCCAATTACTCTTCTTCTGGATGACCAAGCGGCACTCCAACGACTCTCTGAGGTCTAGCAGACTCAGGTGCAACTTTTGAGCATCTGGTCTCTTTGGCTGTATGGCGACGATGAGCGGCGATCTGGGCTATCAACTCGCCCCAGCAGGCTTCTTCAGCCTTTGTGGCCCTGTGCTGCGAACAGGATGTCAGCCAACTGATTCTTAGAGTCTTTGCTTCAAGATGGGCTTAGTAGACAAAACTCTCCAAGAGCAGGACACAGCAGGCACAGTCCTTTCCTTCGCTAGCCCAAGGAGCAGCAGGTGCAGTCCAACTTTAATGCAGCCTCTTCTAAGGTCAGCAGGGCAGTCCTCCTTTGGTCCTGTTCTTCCAGTCAATCGAGATCTGAGTTCTGGCTGGCGAGAAAGTGCCCTTCGGGGAGGTTGCAGTCATTAGACAATGGGCTTCTAGGTTCCCTCCCGCCTGATGACAACTTCCTGTGAAGTACGGCATCCAGCTTTCCCAGGAGGCGTCATTCTGCCCAATATCAAGATGGCATCACCCCTGACTAATTCTCAAGAGCTCAATAGCACCCCCTAAAGGTGTGGCTACCTGTGGGCTTCACGGCCACAGGAAAACCGGTTTGACCAGTGTTTCCCCCTCTCTGTCCCTGATGCAAACCTGTCTACCCAAACAAAAGAGCAGCCTCTCGCGAGTGTGGTTTCCATTTGCCCTTCAAAGGCAGCTTTACCTCTGAAACTCGCCTATTGGGCTAACACCCAGTGTGGCTTCCTTCCAGGAAAAGGTAACACTCAGCCAACAGCCAGCCTCTATTGTTGCCTCTCATGGGAGCCGTTTACATGTCTCTCCAGCCAGGCAGAAGGCTGTCTCGTGGCTATCCTCAGTAAATGGCCACTGGAAAACTTGGGCAACAGGGTAGTAACTTTCTAAAAGTTGCATGTAGCAACAAGTTACATTAATTTCGACTTGAACATCAAGTCAGGCTTAATGTAATGAGTTGTTTGATACCTTGAAGTACCAACTTTGGTAGTCTCATTCACAAATTAGCATGGCGGAGAGGTCAGCGTGTACCTCTGTTCTTGCTAAAGGGGCTACCGATCTCTATCACAGGAAAAATGACAATTTTGGGGGTTTGCTGCCAGAACATGCTAAACATGTTATACATTTTAATCAATGGCATAACAAAGGCCCCCGCAGTGCGGGGGCTCCCGAGCTCCAGGAGGCCCCCTCAGGGCAGTACCCTGGCCTACGTGCTCCCGAATAAGTCCGGTAGGGGGTCCCTCCTTGCACTTTGCAGGCCGCCCACCTCAAGTTCCGTTACGCCACTATTTTTAATATGTTGCAACCTGCCTTAGTACTCATTAAGCCTGCTGTAGGAGGGAGTTTGGGGTTTGCCATTGCTTAACAATGGCAAGGTCGAGTTAGCAGTTTTAAGCTGCCTTTCCCATCTGCATTGGCAGACTGGAAGGCATGTTTTACCTTGTCCCACTCAGGGTGGCACAACAAGTGTTATAATGCCTGAGGGATACTAACTTACAGGCTTTGGGTACTCTTGGTACCATATATTAGGGGCTTAGAAGTAGTTAGCCTATGCCAATTGAGTGTAGGCCAATAAAACATACATGTTTAAGGTCAGGGCCCTGGCACTGAGATCTGATTAGCAGGCCTCAGTGGACTTTGAGAGTCAAAACAGCAGCATCTATCCAAATCTTTGGAGATAACCATACAAAAAGAGGCATTTCCTTACAAAAAGAAAATACAGAAATCACTTGAGGAATGTAGAATCTATCCTCAGGATCCAACTTTCAGAAATAAAACCAAACATTGAAAAGTTAGAAACCTTTAGATTAAACTTGGTTTAATTTTTGTGTATTTTTCACTTATAAACTGATAAAATATTTCATAATTTGTTTTTGTTTGATCTAATTTGTATAGTATTTATCTGTACATTATTAGTTTGAGGATCAAATATTATGAATGGCTTGGGTCTCCCCGGATTCCAGTAGTGATTCAGTGGGGGTCTCAAGTCAAGAAGTTATCCATTGGCAGAAAGAGCTTCCACCATGGTAAACCAAACTGCTTGTATGACTTAATGCTCTCTTTACATGTAAATATCATTAATGTTATTTTTCAACCTTCATGCAGACTGTAATTGTTTACTAAATTAGAAAGTGTTTGGCAGCTGATTATTATCCGTTAGCGTGAAGTTGAGGAAGGATTCCCTAAACTTACTCTCTCATTTCTCCATCCTCTTTCTGCAAGCAGGTTCTTCCAATGACTGCTGTAATCAGTCACTCTAACCAGGAGCCTTGAGAGGCAGAGGCTGACACCGTAATTAAAAGCTGATCGATTTGGTAATCAGTCAAATAAGTTCACTCTGGGTTTTCCTCGTTAACCAGGATTTCTCTTTTTTTGCGCTCTTCATCTGCTTCGTTTTTATTGCTCACCTAAGAAAAAAACTGATGAGGTGGAGGAAAAAGCCAAATACAAACTTGGCAAATGAAGAGGTTCAGTGTTAGAAAAAAAAAACATCATGGTTTGCTACAATGCCCTTTGGTGTCCGGTCTTTTATCGGACCTTTGCAAATTCACTGGGCCCAGGGGACGGAGGAGGGTCGGAAGAGGGGGTGATGCTGATCTTCCTGTGCAGAAGGGTCAAAGCAAGCTCATAGTTTTCAAAGAAGGGTACAATTCTACATAAAAGTGTAGGAAAGGGAGGTCAGATAAGAAGGCAAACTAACTCATCCAATGGTGGTTACAAAAGTAAATTCACTTTTATGTAATTTCCTAAAAGGAATAGCTTTTTTGACAGTCTTCTTCTAGCACAAAGAGTAAGCTGTGAAAGAGACGGGATCACTGAGAAGCTCTTACTTTACCACTGGGTCTAAAATAATAGCAATAACGTCTCTCTCTCTTGAGATTTAAGAACCAGATCAAAGGATACATGGCCACAAAGGCATTGCTTCTATGCTTGGTTACACTACCTTAACTTAGGCCTGCCAAAATATTTTTACCGTGTGAGAGGAGGCGAAACCTTAAAGGAGGCAATGCTTTGAACCAGACACTGACTTAGCAGCAATTTAGGGACGTCTTAGTTGCTGGGACCAGGAGACATGGTGGTCACAGAGGACAGCACTACTTGAACCAGCACTCCTCCAAAAATTCTAACAAAGTGTTCTGGGCCTTCCACCCGTTTCCGAGGGAGGTTGCAAAACACCTTATGGGCCTCAGCTAAGCAAAGCCTACACATACAGTGAGGCTGGTAACTTGTTAATGGCTCATTGAAATTGAAAGGAGACTCGAAATGAGGCTGTAAATGTTGTGTTATGACTCACCAAGCCTATATCCTTAAGGATATACATTACACCCCTGGGCACGCTGATGCGCAGAAGGAAACAAAAACATGAAGGGTTTCTGACTTAGACCCACTTAGTTGATACATTTTAGAGAGGAGATTTAATTAAAAACCCACAAGTATGCCAACCTCTCACAATTTTAGCTGGGGCTGGGGTCCCTGCTTAATTTGTTTAAAACAAAAAAAAAAAGAAGTGGTGTCAGGACTCAGATAGTACTCTAGTGGTCACTGCCGTCTGCTGGCTTTTCCCACTACAACTGTCACTGCTGTTCTGTTCCTTTTTAGGTCTCGCCTGAGAAGGCAAACGCGGTGTTGCTTGCGAGACATTTTATTTACTAAAAGGGGCTTGGAGTTCGCCCATTGCTTACCATTCTTTGGCTTTGTTGTCACTCTTATTTGCTAGATCCTGATTTGTCAGTGCTCGCCTGTTTCAGTTCCTATTTGTTCGTTTCTCCTTTCCGTGGAGCACGAATCAAGTACTGATTGTTTTTTTTTTCTGATGCTTGCGCTGGTATTGAGAGACTTTTTTTCTTCTCCCGTTGTCATTGTTGCTGCTTGTTCCCCTGTCCCCTCCTCCTGCGTTGTTGCTTGTCCCTTGCTTTTTCTTGCCCTGTGCCCCCTCCTCTACATCGTGGCTTGCACCTTTGTTGTTTTCCCCTTCGTTTCTTGCCCGTTGTTCTTCCTCCTCTGCTATTGCTGCTTTCCCCCTTGACATACACCACCTCACTCTCCCACCTGTTGTTGCTTGCCCAATTACACCCGCCCCACCTACCTAATTGTTGCTTGCCCCGTCTATGCGCAAGAGCTGTTTGACTTTATCAATGTGCTTCTTAGCCATGTTGTATAGCAGCATGTGCAGCATGGTTGAAAGTGGGGAAAAAACACAAGAAAGCGTTATGATGGGGCCAGAGTTAATCTTAACTGAGCCATAGCTATAATAATATATTGACAAAGCCAATAGATCTTGCATAGGCGAGATCTATTGGGTTTGCCAATGCTGATTTCAGTACTAGATTGTCCACTGCCCTCACCTTCCACTACATCGGTGTCAATACCTTGACTAAAACTACATAGGCATAATAAGTTTTATTCTAATTTACGACTATATTGACCTGACATATGCATCAACTGTAGCACTAATCCTAAACCTACCTTAAAGTTAAATTATTCAAATGATAACCCTAGACTTTAAAATTAAATTAAATGACCCCTTACTTAAATTACCTCAAATTTAAACTGCATGCTACTGAGCATCTTTAGTAGTGGCAATTAAGATATCGGGCCTCTGATATAGTAGCACCTTGATGGAGTATTTGTGAGTTACGGGGAGTGTACTTGTAGTAATTTTGTGACATTCCTATGGCTATGTACAACTTGCCTCCAACTAGTTTTGTGCCATACCATACTATAGAAACACCAACACATATGCTCCATTTTGCTAGTTGATTCAGATGAGCCTCGCTTCACTTTAATGCATAAACGTATTGATTATTAGTAGTTCATGTCTGCTGTGAAAAGCTGGTGTAGTGCTGTTTTTGACTTTGCATTCTGGAACTTGTAATCTAGCATTTACATTAGAAAACAAATGGTTGACCGAGTCAGTGAATAACATGACTGTCTAGGTTACTTGTCTACAATGGGTCCACCTAAGAGCTCCTATTTGTTTTGCCGTAGGTTTTAATCTGAATCTCGTCATGTAAATGGCAGGCTAGCTGGATGGGTCAGGAGGATTAATGCTGGAAGTACAGCACATGTTTAGCTTACTCAGGCTCAGGTCATCCATTGTTAGTGTGAGTGTATCCCCTCGCTTGGGGGTGTGGCACTGCCTAGGTCACGGGCATGTGCAACTGGTACCCCTTGTAGCAGTGCCCTCCCTGAAAGAAAAGTCACTCACAATTAGCAAAACTGCTACCACAGCACTTCCTTCATGCAAAAGGTACATCCATCTGATCACTACACAGTCAGTGCATTTGAGAATTTACATGAAGTCCCAAGGCTTTAAAATTAGTAAAGGTGCTGAGCTCTGGTAAACCTGCTCAGATTAATCACTGGAAATGACGCACAGACGTTAGGACTAGACAATACCTAGGACTTGTATTTTCTATGCTAGGGTATTTATCTGTAAGCAACTACACCAGCGTTTTTATTTTTTTAGAGTTTTATATAGCGCGAACTAGACCTGAAGATATCAGGTATCATAGCACTTTACATGATCACTAGTTTCGTTACAGATAGACACATTTATTTTTTGGGGTAGATTAGAGGGCATATTAGCAAGAACGGCGTTAAAATTATCGCCGCTTTAGCGAATGGGCTTGATAATATGCCCTTGAGAATACCAATAGAAGCCCATGTTCTGCTGTGATCCTGGGCTTCTATTGGAATTCTCAAGGGCATATTATCAAGCCCATTATCGCCGCTTTAGCAGCAGTTTCCTGCCGCTAAAGCGGCGATACCTTTAACGCCGTTCTTGCTAATATGCCCCTAAGTGATTTGCCCATAATCACAGCATATTGAGCGTCGTTGCCGAGACTCGAACCCGTTTCCCCCGCTTCGCGGTCTACCGCTCTAGCCATAAGGCTATATCCTGTCCCCAAAGACTGATAGGACATTAGGACTGGTAAAGATTTAACACATCTATGCAATGTAATACTCAGATACAGGAATGTATTTCTGTGCCATGGCGTGAGCCCCAGGGTGAATAGTGCCACATTATGTGAGGAGGGTTTGACATCCTTTTCATCAGTCATCGCTGTTGAAGGCCTCTAACAAAAGTGAAAACAGAGAGACGACCTACATCTCTTTAGGATTCTGTACATTTTTGTACGTTTAACTGCTAGTAGGGAGGATGTGGTGGTAGCTTTCTAGTTGTTCCTCTCACACTGACGAGAACAGTAGGCGCACAGTAAATGTTTAGATAATTGTGTATTTGTTACTGTTCTGTTGTTAAAACTGAGTAAGACTAGGTCAATGGCAACCATATGAGAAAAGGCTCAGGTAGATGGAGACACAGAACACACTCTCTCGCGAGGCCTTAACACAGGTCCGCATGAAACAGTGACACTGCAACTCAGAGGGTGAGAAGCAGAAGACCACAGCACACCTACACAGTAACAATGTCAGAAAGACATGCAGAAATGGATGAAGATGGAAGTGCTCAAAAATCCATACGACCGAAGGCACAGAGGCTTGAGGAAAGAGGCTCACACTTGCCATGAAAGTGCGCAAACACTGGGAGACCAACTCAAGTGCCAAGACTTACACGCTCTTGATAAGAAGAAGTATTAGATAAGGCAGGAAAATACGCACCAGGTTTTTGGGGCGAAACAGATGAGACATGAGGCACAGACACATGAAGCAGTGCAGCTCATACTTGGGAAGGAACCACTGTGGGGAAACACAGATTATTAAGACACAATCTTGAAGCCAGCAGATATGGAATGTGCAAATAGACCCATGAGAAAGCAGTCCCTGAAATGGTAAGACCAGACAGAAGCTTTGAAATCACAGATAAAGAGTGGTAGATTGTTGACTAAAGAAACTCAAAACACACAAAAAAATGTTCCCAGACAGCACCTCTTCATGCCTCATCTGTTACCAAGAATAATTATACCACAAACACATCTGAGCATGTTATCCCAGGCATCAGATTGCAACATAAAGTGGCATCTCCACGTCACTACTATTCAATAAGTTCTAAAAAGTGCTTAATTTGTTAAAATGCAGTAACCCATTTTTAGTCGACTGCCACCCACTTTCCCATTGACCCCAACTGCTGCCTGCATACACAGTCACCAGAGTTGAAGTGGGGCGAGCAAGCAAGCCTCTTTTAAAAGAGGGTAGAGGGGACGTTCTCCCTCTGAGAAAATATTGAGAAAATGATGCAAAATAGTGCATTTTATATGCCAGTTTTTACTGAAATTTGGAAAAAATGTCATAGACTTTAGAAGGATACTCAGAAAGGGGCACTCCCGAACGATTCCAGTACTTTTATGGTTTGGTTTAGGGGTAGGGCATTGGCTGGAGTTTGTGAAGAGGTACCTTGTCTTTAGTTCCATGGTTCAGATATGAAATTAGACCCACATTTGCCTTATGTGTCAAATAAACCAAAAAGGAGTAGAAAAAAAGCAAACTGACCGATTAAATTGAGCAAAATTAGTAATATACTTGAAGTAAACACTTTAGAAAAACAAATATAAATGACTACGATTATTACTTATTAGGCCTTGCTTCTCTTACATACTCCCCAAAGAGCAACATATATGATTTCTTGGGAAATTCAAGAATACAAATAACCACTGGGCAGCTCGTTTTTTTACAAGTGTATTTCTGAACACTGAGTTAATGCACTGCTTACAGAAGAATTTTTTTTCTCTATTTCTCAATTGAGATATCATCGGGGGCTTGGAGGCCTTCCAGTGAGCTGCGATGTCACGCCTAGCAACCAGCAATGCTGTTCCCAAGAGGGCAAGGTCCGCACGGGAACCCCCAATACCATTGATCGCTCCCAGGAGGATCAATAATGGGGACAATTCTATCTCAGTGTTTAAGACGTCAGAAAGTTCAGTGATTACCATTTCCCAGTACTGTGATGGGACAGGACCAAGTCATGTGAAAAAAAGTCTGCTGGGACATGTGAGCAGTGGAAACACACGGGGCTGGCAAGGAGTCCTGCCTTGAACAGCCAGTCAGGGTTAAGGTATGCACAGTGTAAGTAGTAGGTGTGCACTAGTCGGAGCCTGGAGGACATGGTCAGAACTTTGGGGGCCATCAGTGCATCCCGCCAGTCTTCATCTTCCTTAGTTCCTAGCCAACCCTCCCAGCTGGTTCTAAGGGCAGCCAATGTGTCTGGGGCATTAATGATAAGTGTGTGGTAGATTTGGGACACACCCCCTCTACCCAGTGCTCCTATCATGATCTTTGCTTCCAACGGACTGAACTCCGGAATCGATGTACCAGGAGGGTCGTATACACGCAGTGCATGCCGCTGATCCTGCGTGAACCCAAATAAATTGATCAGGGATAAATATTCAATGACATTGCGTACTTTGGCCCATACACATTCACCCGAATCCCTGATACGCTGGTGTCAAGTTTGTTAACTTTGCCTTAATTTTACTCTTGATTATTCAGGTTCAATCTTTAATCATACTGAATATTCATGTCTGAATAACTAATAATCGACTTTTCATCTACTTGGTCGATGGACCAATTAGTTGAAGAGTTGATGGCAATGGAATTTATAAAAAAACATTTAATCAATAACTGGTTAAAATAACCACAGACTCTCGGTGAGATTTAATAATTTTATCTAGTAAAAATAAATGCTCATATCGATTACTTCATAAATTCAAATACTGGAAACCTCATGAGAGAGAGAGAGTAAAATCTAATCATAGCAATAACAGAACAATTAATTCAAATATACATTGCAAAGAGTGGACAGATGAAGAGACATTAGATGCAAGTAAAATATATTTGTTTAAATCTGATAATTCGGAGGGATAGATGAAGAGACAAAAGGTACAATGACATGAAATAGGACTGCAAAAAAAAATCAAAAAAAATCTGCAATACTGATTAGATCAAATACAAACCCAAGGGATCTGTAAATGGAAAACTACCACCCAGGCCTAGGTAGTAGTGGGGGACCCCCGGACCAAGAGTCAGGGATCAAAGACTCAGGTAATCAGGGCAGGGACAGGACAGGAACAGCTAGGCCTCTCTGCAACCCGACGAACAGCGGCGCACCCTTCACTCGGACCTTCAGCCTATGCGACCCTCAATAGCGGCAGCAGCTAAACCACACCCCTAAAGCACCTATTCTTATACCCTAAAAACCACATGTCCATCCCACAATAGTTGCTAAGTTCACAATTTCTAGCTAAGGGATTGTCGGGTGGGATGTCACCCACAATCATTTTTCTCTAGACTACCCCATTGTTCTACACAATTTTTTTCATAGTCATCAATACCCCTTCTCTCTCATGAGTACATATGTAACAACATTTTGAACTCTTTATTAAATTCAACAACTTCGGGTTCCGTTCCCACGATGACACTGGCGTTGGCCGCTTGTCAATGTTCATGTCCTTCACCAGGTCACGGTTTTTTCAGCTTTGCACAGCAGTTCAGTCATGTAGTCACATGGTTCCCGCTCGCTCTCAATTTCACCCGCCCTTACTGAGGCTAACTTAACATCATGGAAAACTCGTCCATTACTAAAAGAACAGAAAACAAACATTTATTAATTATGTGAATATGCATTTTCACTGTTTACCCCTCATCTTAACTCTACTTCATGTTAACGGTTAGCCTAGCATAGCATAAGCAGAAAAGCGGCATTATTCATTAGGATAAAGCAACACACGTCATGCTTTTTACTAAATACACCTGCGGCCTTTCCATGCAAACCTTCTTAATTCAGTCCAAACACAAGATTATTACATTTCCGGTTATTTAAGTATTAATTTCATTTAGTTCATGCAATTTGCAAAGCAATCTTCCCGCGTGTAGTGTAATTGTGCACATTAATCATTCTAACTCTACTTATAGTTAGTACGTATTATAGGGGTATTCAATTGAGCAGGTTTCTTTTGCGAAATCCTGCTCCATCACCCCGTATAGCAATAAGTAGTAATCTGCGAAATCCTGGGCGATAGCAGGAGAGGCGCAGTCTGTGCGCCCCTCGCCATCCACAATCTCTGGCGTGATCATGCTGGCTAAAGGATGGGATGCCAGCCAATACAGCAGTTTCCCATGTTTATCTCACCATCCGTAAACCTGTGCCGTGGACTCACGCCAAATCTGCTTCGCTGCTTCAAAGGAGAGGAGTCTAATCTTCTCAGGGATCCGTGTCAGTTGTCTGGTGAGAGTGCTGTGTGCAGCCATAGAAAGCTGTGTCTCAAGGCGAAGGGTGCGGGCTTCCAGCTGCATGACACGTTGGTGTCTCGATGCTTCAGATTTCCCAAGTATACTCTTAGCATGTCCCCTGATGGTAGCTTAACATGCCTCCCAGAGAATACCTGCTGAACGCACTGACCCAGTATTGTTTTGGAAGTATTGTGTGATTTCTTGCCCTACTTCACTGGCATACGCCTCATCTTGAAGATTCCAGGCGTTAAGGCGCCACATTGGACACCTGGCAGTGCTCTAATCGCCTATGCGGACAAGAATCAAGTGTGGTTGGAGATCCTGCCTGAGAGAATCCGTCTGTGGGACACTGAAAGAACATCTGGGGCCGGCAGAAAGAGCATGTCTATGCGAGCAAGGGTGTGATGGGCATTGGGTGTGTGCGTGTACTGTTGCTGTCTGGGGTTCCAGATTCTCCATACATCGCAGAAACCAAGGGTGGTGACCCACTTGAGAAGAGACTTAGCGCGCCCACAATGGACGTCTGAGGGGGGACAGGTGAAGTCCGTAGAGGGGTCGAGGACCGCATTAAAGTCACCCCCAATAAAGGTAAAACCTGGCAGTAGTTGTGCTATTACCTCAAGAAGCGTGGGCAGAAAGGAGTCAAATGCAGTACGAGTGGCGTAAAGGCACAGACGATTTAGTGGGTGACCCTCCACCAGGCCCGCTAGGGCAACATAACAGCCCTGAAGATCGGACCAGGTCTGGGCCACTACCATGGAAAAGGCACGGCGCAGGAGAATCGCCACTCCCTGCGATCCCCTAGTGTACCCGGCATGATAGACTGTATCCTAATCACGGTGTACAAGAAATGAATATCTAGAGCCCGTCAGGCGTGTCTCTTGCAGAATCAAGATGGAAACGATGGGCATAGCGCAACACTGCAGAACGCTTAATCCGGTCCAGGAGACCATTAACGTTCCAAGATATAACACTTTATGGAGTCATAGTGGGACAAGAGTCACTGGTACGCATGGACGTACAAGACCATGAGACTGCACATGCTTGAGTAAAGTGTGAGTCACCTGTTAGGGACAAGTAAGTGTAGGAAACACATTGCTGAAGGCACAGTATCAGATCAATGTGACAACCTAGGGAAAAACAAAGCCAGAAACAAACAACAAGACAAAACCATAATTGTTTCTGGTCTGAGAACCCCCCACACCCAACTCCCCACCACCCTATACTTCTCCCCAAGAAGCATCTGTCGCCCCAAGTTGTGCACCTCAACTCAAGACTAACGTGTTTCAGATAGGTGTGGAGTGGTAGACCTTTCCAGGCAATAGGATCAACGCAAAAGCAGTGCCTGCATCTGTTTCAGGCAATCGCAAAGCAAACAACAGTGGCCTGCAAAGATGTTCAGCTGCCAAGGGCATGACATGGGCAAGCCATGACACAGTCAGATAGGAGAGGGAGTCTGGCTCAACCGCTCTTCAGATGCCCAAAAAGACTTTAAATTCCTTGTGGTAAAACCTACTCTTTCATTATTTTACTTCTAGTGTCATTAGTAGCTCTTCATCATTTTGCAACCCTTGACTTATCCACAAAGTCTATGGTTGAATCTTATCATTTGTGGACCAACAAGACTTGAGAAACTCAAAGAAAATGTGGTTTCAGTCAGCAAGGATGCTGTTGTAGACATACATTATATTTATTTGTAAAAAAACTTTGCTCACTTCCAGAGTGGAAAAATCATGCTCCCAGCGTTTAAATGTTGTTTGTACTGCCTTTTCATTTATGTGCTGCTGCATTCCTTCTACTTCTTGTAAGCTCGAGTAGTTGTTTACAACTGTTGAATCTTTCACAGAGACTTTATTTCACTTTCTCCAAAAAAGGGTAGTTCATAAGGCCAGTGCTGTTGTTAATGGAAAACTTTAAATTCTGATATTTGTTATACCCCGCCTTGTCAGTTGGGGTATTACCAAGTGCTCTGAAGTAAACACAGCAAAAGACACTGTACCATATTTCTTACATATTCAACACACAACATCACACAAAATATCACCACTTTTCATTCGAACACAACATTGTAACTCACATCACATCAAACTCCCCCATGCAGTACTGTTCAGGAAGGCTGTCCCACCATAAACACACCACAAAACACTGTCCCTGATAGGATATCACTACACAATGTAGCATTAGACACCACATGTCAACACAGCACAAACAACTAGCAATACCTCACACCACTATTCAGTGCGCCATACAAGGACCATAAAATACCAAGTCAGACAATACATCGCCATGTGACATCACACACTGGAGGATACCACAAAGATTACCACCATAACCCTCCAACCACTCTGTAATGCCATGTAACTCCTAAAAGCACTAAACCATTATAGACTAAATTAAACAAAGAATCGTATAAATAGCATACCCCACACACTCAAATGCAGTAGTGACTACACAACACGGCACCATCCCATCACACCTTTATACAGCCCATATGCAAGCACACTACCAAATATAGCATACAATCTCCCTACACTTTTCACCTAGCAACACTCCGCATGCAATCATACCATTATTCAGACACAAGACATGTTATAGCACCGTACCACTCTATACGATAAAGCCACTAATGAGAAAACTGTACTTGAGGTCGCAGCCCATGCTGCACCATCAAATCACAGCAGACCACTCACCATCACACCACCTATTTCCACTGATCACACCCATCACATCTCAGCAGACCTTTGAAAACCACCTGCAATACCCTTTCCAACACCATGCAACGAATTCTCTCAAACACCACAACAGACCACATACCACCTACAATAACAGTCAAAACTGTGCCTCAAACATATCATAACACCGTAACTCCATATTATCTAACCATATGACAATTAATATTACCATAAAACATCAGATTACATAACCAAAAACATCACATCATACTACCTTACAGTATTACTCCTAATTGCAAAATTTCTACCACCATATATTCATCCTTATCATAAACCACACAGGCCCATCTTCCACTCCCCATCTGAAAAACATACCACAGAAGACCTCTAGGTCAAACACAACCTCATGCTGTTTAGCACACAACATCAATCTAAGCCTGTCATTAGCAGCAAAAACTACGTGAATGCTTAAAGACAGTGAATGAATGATTTCATTTTTCAGTTAATTAAAATGTACAATTAAAAGTGAAAGGTCAAACACTTTGTTGCTTAACACTACAATTAAAATCCATCTGTCTATGCAGTTGCAACAACCCTATCCACATCTCCGACGGACTTTATAAGCTAATTTATACTGTTGTTACATTGAGTGTGGAATATTGCCCCGCCGCTATCTTGTTTTAATATTGCTGGAGGTAAAAAAGTACAACAGGTTAAAATGCCAACGCATCGGGACGTAAACATGAGATGAGCAGGTAGGCCGACAAGGCCATAATCTTTAGGGCTCATTAACTTAAAGTGCTTGGTGCACTATCAAGTTACGGAGTGCTAGGTTAAAATGAGAAATGTGCAGTTAAGGTGCGTAATGCAATAGACTCTTATTGCTGCGTGTTTTGCTTAGCCAGTTTTCTTTCTGCCAGTGGCATAAATTTCAAGAATTTCCCGCTAAGCACAAGGTCGTCTCTTAGAAGGCAGGTATTACTGCTTGTCAACACATGCGTATTCCTTTCCTTATAAAGTGGAGCTTCAGCAGGCCACTGCTCTCTTCCATCAGCGCGGGGCATATGCAAACAATGTGGCCGATGTCTGCTCATCGTTGTGGCACAGCCGGCATGAGATCACGGCGGTTTGTCTCAACCAGACAGGTAAGTCGCATAAGGTGTTGAAACTGTCCAGTCAGTAACTCAACAACTTGAGCTTGGCCTTCAGACCAAACAGTTCTCCTAGATACAGTTGTGGCTTCAAGAAACTCTGGGCCATATTATCAAGAACGGGTGATAACATATCGCCGCTTTAGCGGCAGGAAACTGCTGCTAAAGCGGCGATAAGGGGCTTGATAATATGCCCTATAGAATTCCAATAGAAGCCCAGGTTTGATGTCCTTCACACCAGAACCTGGGCTTCTATTGGAATTCTGTAGGGCATATTATCAAGCCCCTTATCGCCGCTTTAGCGGCAGTTTCCTGCCGCTGAAGCAGCGATAATGTTATCGCCCGTTCTTGATAATATGGCCCTCTATGTGGCAATAGTCATCCAGGTGTGAGATCTTTTTGTCAGCATAGCTTTGTCTGTAAGGGAAGAGAGCTTCTTGACTGCTGAATTGATTCCTTTGTTAAAAGCAGCCTGAGTGAGAGTTCAAACCTACAGTGGCTCAACCTGCAATATTTTTATGGCCACATTCATATATTCTACCTGGGTCGGATATTGAACTCCACAAAACATTGCTTAATGTAGCTCCCTTCTCTTTTGTTTGTTTGTAACTGTTTTTTAAATAGGCACCAAAACTAGATAGACAACCCGATAGTAACCCTAAAAGACAATGTTGATAAATCACCACTAGCGAATAAGGTTAAATACAAAACATGTTTTTCTCAAGCATGCAGAGTTACTGGATAAGCCTTAACCTCAATTAAGGCACTTCCTGAAACACCAGCAGATTCCATAACCATGCAGGCTGTAATGCACTGCCAGCCATTGCCATTCAGCTTAATAAGAATAGAGTATAGGATTGTAAACCCTGAGCTTTGGTGAACATACCAAATGCTGCACCATAAAAGATCAGTAAGTGTACCACTAATACCCTGAAGATACTGACATGTACAAAACACTGAAAAACTGAGACAATAGATTAATCATATTCGCATACTTGCACAGGTTGGTGGTAAATTAGACCATCTTGTGTGTGTGTGTCTTGATTTTTGGTAATATATACAAGCCATGCCTGATTGTGTGCCAACATGAGAGCACTAACTCTTTAGAGTGTTGAGCTTGTGTGCATCAGGTTTAGGGCAAAGAAACCTAATATTTTGAATGGTAATGCTAAGAGTGTGTGTGTGATAGCATATTGTTTTCAGAACTGTAAGTTGACTTTAGTAACTCTAACAAAAGAAAGAGGTGACGTTTGCTGCTCGTTGGAATCCTCAGGATTACATGCACTGATTAAAGCTGCGAGGCCTTCTGGCCTCACACAAATCAGACTTGGAAGAAAATAGAAATGCTTTCCATGTGCTTCAGCAAAAGAAGCATTGCTAGTATTTCAGGGCGATGAAATAAGAAGCTGTGCAGACGTTCCTCTACCCCTGTCCATAGAGAATTGTTGGAGGAAATGGTATGGAGAACCGATGATTTGGATAGAACTAATTGTTAAAGGGACATGCCAAGGTATTGCTATCCGATTGCAGACTCAAAGGTTTGCAGCTGTATGCAGAGATACATGGCTTAGTATATAAATATGGCATTCTAATACCAGTTTCGCTAATGTAATAAACTTGAATCTGATAACACGTGTCTATTGGTAGGGAGTGTACTAAGCAAATAGAGAAAATAGGGATGTGTGATGTAAAATATTTGAGGTATTTCTAATACCTTATTCTATGTTATGTCTGCTGAGATTACCTTATAAATTGCCATCATTCTGATACATTGGATTTTTGTACAAATAGTGAACAATAAATACAATTTTATTGCAAAATACCAGCAACTGTAAGTGCCTTACTGTTTCTTGGGGACATTTATATATGTATTGATATACAAAATTACCCCTGCTGATGAGAGTTACGCTGAAAGGGTTGTGTAACTCCTAAATTTCCTTATTGGAATGAGTATAACTTGTTGTAGTGAGGAGGGAGAGACACCTTTCTGCCCCTTTTTCTCCCAAGAGGGTATGTTTCATATAATTCTTTTTGGGGCTTAGGAGATGTACACATTGCAAGATTACACAGTACACAAGCTGAGAATTTGGTGCTCAAAATTGGGCCGCATGAATGATTTATGGGTACAGATAAGGGTTGATGCAGAGTGCTGCATGCTATTATCCCACATGGAAGCCCCTTACCAGTAGGCCCATCCATCAACAAGACACTAACCTCAAACAGTGCCATAATCCCATTTAAAGTGGTGAAAGTCGTGTATTACAAAAACTAAAACTCTTTAGTATAACTAATTTTTTATAAGTACAGTTGTAAAAAGGGGATGCAGATATCCAGCATATCACAGCAGCATGCCTTAGTGAATCCGCATACCAGAGCAACAATTCCTGTGTGACGAATCAATATGTGGTCAGAGCTTAAACTTCTGAGGAATGGAAGTAGATTTGTGGCCATTTGAATCACTGGTTTTCTCCCCTCTTATTCTGTGATTGTGCTCTTCTTTATTACCAAATGACTGGAAATTGGTCTTGCACAGGCAGGAAAGGAAAAGATTCACATTGTTCTAGGTGCTCTTGTACAAGTGTCCCTCTGAACTCTTCAGTCACCTATGTATAGTCCACCATCCCCACCCAGTTTGTGTTTTTTCCAACTATCAGGCAGGACTCAGTGTGTGCCTTTAGCTCTGTCTACTTTTTGCTGTATGTCATCAGCCTGTCTCCTCTTTCTTAAACAAGCAAATGCTTTGTTTAGCCTTTTCAAACTGATGAAAAAAGAAAGAAAACTTTGCTTCCCTCTCCACTCATGCCTCCCATGATGGCCTCCAGGAAATGCATAGGGTACCACAAGGAGTTCTAGGCAGCTGAGAAGTTCCTCCACATTTAAAGCTCCTATGAGTTCTATTGTGTCGGATCTGCCTTTAAATCTTCCAGAAGATGTAATAAAAAATCCTTTCCTGGCCCAAAAAACATCATGTATATCCAGTTCAGTTTGTTAGGTCCCAGATAAGAAAAACCCTATTAGCACTCAACCATGGGCAAATGTGTATGAGGCTTCTCCTCCAGCTCCACCAAAATGTATTGTCGACCAGAAACCGATTCACTATACAATCAAGATGCATCTTTACCCTATGCCATGCAATTCCACTTATTAATGACAAATACATAAGAAGCCACCTAAGATAATTAATTGACTTCTGTTTTTTTTCTGTGTTTGAGAGCTTATCCATCACAGCTTTACATTTGGCCTCACACTCAGAACTTATTTTTGTTTCTTTAGTAGCTTAAAGTTCCAACTTCTCTATCACTGGCTGAATGGTTTTAGAAGGTGCTATGTGGTAATTGTTCCATGACAAAGGTTTCCTTGGGGCTGAAAGTGTGTAGACATTATAAAAGAACAATTTGATCTGAGAGTGTGACTACACACGTGGAAACATATGTTGCTCAATTCAGTGTTGCAATGCAGAAGGTATTATTTATAATGGGGCTTGTTCGCCAAAAATAATTAAGTGTCGGGCGGGATCTACTTTTATGTTTTTTTTCTGTCCTCAAACCTTCCCAGAAGTATTCCTGGAAAACTGCACCAGGCACTGGTTTGAAAGTGTACTTCTGTGAATGCCGTATATCACATTCCCAGGGTTCCTCCTATTCCTACTGAGCGCAATTCTACATAGCTTAGAATTATGCACGTTATTGATGAAGCCGCTTGTGCAAATGCTCACTTTATTCTTTTTTTCCTGGAGTGTGAGTTGGGAGGGGGGGATTATTGTTCCAGGTGGAGAAAGTCAGTCTCCAACATCCCAACAAGGTTAGGGGTGATCCCTTTCCAGGATGGGAATGGGAAGGAATTACTGCAGCTTGACTGGGGTAACTTTACAACCATTTCATGGATGAGAAGCGTTCTGCCTAGTCCCCCTTAAAACGGTGTCTAACAAAGTGAGCATATGTGAGGGAAAATAGGACTGTATAAAAGAAGAACTAGCTGATTAACAGTTGAAAAAATTGGTCTGATTAACAAAGGGGGAAGAAATCAGCTTTAAAAAAAATGACTTTGGAGTAAGATACAGAAAAGCATGAAATGAGAAACATGAAGGAGAATATTTTGGAATAAAAAAATAAGGAAAAAAACAGGATAATGTAAAATGTATGTTGGTCTAACATGTACATAATAAACTATACAGTTAATGTGGCTAAGAAAGATAGATTAAATACCTTTGTGTATTTATTGGAGATAATGAGAAGGACATTTTTTAAGAGAATGCAGATGATGCATCTGCCTTTAGTATTCCCAGGGAATAATCATAAAGGAAAATTCAGTCATAATTGTATGACTAAATTTGCCTAACTTACATCTGCCAAAAATTCACAAAGGGATTCCTAGCCCGTTCAGGTGTGCAGAGATCTTGACAATGTGTTCAGAGCTCTCCACCCCTGTAAATCCAAATAAAGGGGTGGAAATTAGGTCGAAGATTGTAAATGTCCACAAACACAGCTGTTTGTCAGCATTCATAGACTTCTCTCCTTCTTTCCACCCTGGAGATTTACTCCTGTAAATCCCCTTCCAGAGTGGGAATGGGAAATGATTACCCCAGATATGCTGGAGGTTAAGACGTAGGAGATTCTCCTTGGAGGATAAATATTTTCCCTGTGGTGAAAACAAGACAAATCAAAATATGTGCATTTGCGCAGGGGATCCTATTCTGTACGTGCGGCGTCCTCCTCAATGGAGGACCCTGCACAGCAAAAATAGGATCCTACTGGAAACGTCACATGACCTTTCAAGGATCACTCCTGGAAATTGGCACCTGGTGCATCTTTCCATGTGTAACAGCCCATGTTCACCACCTGTGATCACACAACTATCCCGAATACGTATCATATATGCAACAAGAAGGGGAGACTTTTTAGAGGAGCGGGATGGCAGGTCAAACTGCCCATTTTCATCACCTGTATCATTCTTCATGTTCGGTGAACTTGAATGTAGATTTTCGAGTTTCGAGTGTTCCTTGAGGAGATTTGTAGCATTGCGATGTTGGGGGAAGAGGAGTTAAAATTATTAGATTTTACTCTGCTTTCTTGTGATGATCTGTCGTCAGTGATTTTGCAGATATCGTCAAAGAGCCCATGCTGTTCAGCAGAGTCAACTATCAAATCGTTTTTAGAAGTGCATAGAATTTGCCATAATAAAGACTTGTTTCTAGCCCTGAAGAAGCAGTATTCTTACTGCGAAACACATGTTGTCTGTCCATGTTTTGCTTTTCTATGAACTATGATTTTCATGATTAGTACTGTATGAAGTTTCTTATGGAGTTGGACATTTAGATAATGATTTGACATCAATCGAATATTATGTTTTTTATTGTACAATGTCTAAAGTGTTATGTGTAAAAAAGGCTTTCATTTCCTAAAAATTGATGAATAAATGTAATCTCAGGTTATAAGGATTGAATTGTTGGTTGTGCATAACATAACACCACTCCCCACTCTTTTGGATTATTTGTCATACATTTTTAAAGCCTGGGGGAAACTGGCTTAGTGGGTGGAGTGCGCAGGGCCAGGTCTTCGGTTATCCCCAAAATAGTTGATAAATTCCAGATTACGATGCATTTGGGCATTCAGAACAGGAGCATGTGCCAATATACCATGCGGAAGATATTCCTGTTCCAACACACACTCTCCCTGTCTTTTTGTTTCTTGCTTTGTCTACTGTCTTTTCTCCCCTTCCTTCCCACCTTTTACACATTTGCTGGTTACTGTTGTGCTTTAGTATTGAAAATATTGTATTATAACCGTTTTCAGTCCTGATTTAGGGCAAAGCATGGAATAGGTTTTGCCAGCATTTTCACTAAGAAAAGTCCTCCTCCTTTTTCAGTCCTGGTTCTAAAATCACATCCCTTTACTTGTTTCAAAGCAGTTAATCACAGATTTTACTCTGTCGCATTCCTCTGTGGCTGCTGCAGATTTGCTGCACTTTAATTTCAAAGAAATCCTCAGACAAATAAAAGGCAGTGCAGAAAAGAACTTTAGAGCTGAACTGGAGTCTGACAAGAAAAGAAACAAAATGGAAACGACAGTAAGCAGCAGTCATTAAAAGTGTTACATTTTCCACAGCAACCTGCTGTGTGATTGCCCATTATCTAACCTTCGTCTTTCAGAGAGACACCAGCAATTACATAATTTCTTCCAGGACTACAAATGATTTCTTATATTTCGTCACGAAGGCACAGTGAAAGGAATATCAGTGAGCCACTGGTTCAGCAGTTAATTGATGAAGGAGGGACAGAGTGAAATTATCAGTCCCTGAAATTTACCTATCCTATTCACTTCAAATAAGTGAGAGTTGATGCTGGGGATATGGTCTCTGTGGGGTCCTTGGTATCTTTGGAAACAGTTGCTCAAGTCGGAAAGCTTGTCATACTGATGAAAATGACTGATCAAAAAAATGTTGATGACTACAAATTTTGTAACACAATAATGTTGGAAGGGGACCCATTTGGTAAGGGTTTAAACTATGCTGTGCTTTGTTAGATTATATGTCATGGTCTTTTAGAACAAATGGCGATTACCCTATATTGTTTTGTTTGTACTTTCTTTTTTGTGTGTCCTTTTTTGTGCGTTTATTACCAGTGGGTTCTTAGATTAACTGCAGTAGGTATGTGTTAACTTTTCACACAGCCGGGTCGGAGCTTGCCTGGCCTAAAGATGGATGCTCCTTAAGCTAGCTCTGCGTACCGCCACCACAATCCGGCACAAATCCGCTGCCACGGAGAGGAGTACTCCCGACCGGAGAGCCGGGCGAGTGTAGCCCATTGTCTGGTGCCCTCATCGCTGAAGGAGCGGGAGAAAATAATGCAGTGAGTCCGAAGTTACGGACAACGACATCGCCCTCCCCGGCGCCGGCCTGAGACGCGGCCGACGTTGGGCGCGCTTCCTGCGGGGCCGCGCCGGCACCTAACTTTGCGGGCCACGGATGGAGTAGGGGGCTCGGTTTCCTACACAGCCCGACTAGCCTGATGTTGGATGCGGCAGCGGGAGCGGGCACTGGAGTCCCCATGTCGACTGGCGACTCGCAGAGGGTAGAGCTCTGTGTGAACTGCCGCTTCAGGCTATTGCACTCCCCCAGTGAGTGGGCGTGACATCTGAGCCTACGAGGCCCGCACTGGCGGGTAAGTCGTGATCTGCTGGGGGCCTCCCCTCTGCACAGCTGAGTGCCTGCTGGTGAGACCCCTCGCTCCTGCGCCTCCCTAGTCCCTCCACATGAGAATCCAGCTTGGGTAGAGCCTGTGCCTGTACTGTTGGCTGCCCTACGCATAGATATTAATGCTCCCTGGAACTGTGAAAACGGACGCCAGATGCCCCTCCTCTGGCGGAAAACGGCGAGGCAGGATCCCCACTACAGCGGTCTGAGCTGCTTGGTCCTCTACTTGTTGCATTACTTTTGCGTTGATCTGGGCTGGAGTGTTCCCTTGGTTGCACACGTCTGGGACCTGTGGCCTGGGCGGGAGGGCGGACACGATTGCTGTGGCGGAGGCTGAGGTGACTGGACCTGTTGCCCCGGCGCAAGCAGCACAAACGCGAAGAGGCGCTGAGATGGGTAAGCCAGACAAATCGCAACCAAAGCTGAACTTTGAGCAGCGAAAGTCTAGACATTGGGAAGATGCTGCGGAATCTGTGATGTCGGAATCAGAGGCGGTAATGGATGACCCGGACGGCGACATCAAATCGATCATTGCGTCCATGCAGAAAGGTCTATCCGCTATTGATGCAAAAATCGACACCTTGGCCTACAGGATGGATCAAATGTCCGAGAGGGTCGACAAGCATGCGGAACGTCTATACATGGCCGAGCGACGAATCACTGAAACCGAAGAGGCCCAGACTGACTCCAACAATGCCCAGAAACAGATAGAGAAGACCTTGGTTGCCTTACAAGACAGAGCTGAGGACTTGGAAGCCACATCGAGGCGCAGTAACCTGCGCATTACAGGCCTTCCCGAATCTACCGCAACGGGCAACATGGAGTCCTTTATAGAGAAGCTACTTTTTGTTGTGGAGTGGGCGCACCGGTCGTTGGGCCCTAAACCTCCTCCTGGCACCCCTCCACGGCCTATCATCGCCAAACTATTGAACTACAGGGACAGAGATATGGCACTTCGAAGGGCGAGAGAACTGGGCACCTTAAAGTATGAAGGATCCTCTCTCTCTTTGTTCCCGGATTTCACTCTCAGGGTCCAGGAAGCCAGGAGGCAGTTTGCACCGCAGAAACGCAAGCTGAGGGATCAGAGCATTGAATATGCGATGTTATATCCGGCGAAACTGAGAGTGATCCTAATTGGGAAGGCCAAGATTTTTACTGACCCTCAGTCACTCCAGAAAGCCCTTAAAGACCGAGACAAACTTGACAAATGCAGGAGGGGCTCGACGGAGGGCGACCGGGCGGATGGTGCCAGCGGCAGCCTGGATGACAATGATTGACGAGGAATCGTTGACTTTGGGCCTCACTGGGTGTTCACTTCCATGTGTTAAATTTATTGCTATTGTCTGGGGGATTGGGTGTGGGTGCTTGAGTGCGTGCATCACTATCGGACTGTGTGGTGTAACGATCCTACTGTTATATTGAGTTTTTGTATTTTTAACAGTAATTTTCATTCTGCTCAGTCGGGAGGGGTTGGACGGGGTTGCTTTGCTCTCCGTAGGCGGGAGTTTCAATTATACAAGCACTGTTCAGGTATTATCTCTGGAGATCATTTTCTTCCAATGGTAGCAACATTTCAGAAGCTCAGTGGTGGGGCGGGACGATGGTATAGAACTGTTCCGGCGGGCAACATCCGCCCCAATGCGTTTCACGCCTGTTTATCGTGTGTTAATCAGTGCCAATTGTTGCACAATTGTTGTTCTTCTTCTATGTACATCAGGGTCTTTTGGCGGGGAGGGCGAGAGATCGCCTGTGCCCAGTTGGGGATGGCAAGGCGTGGGTGGGGATGGGGATGGGTTTTCTTTTCTTTTTTTACGGTTCACATGCACTTCAGAGTCATCAAAGTACAGGATAAGACACTTCACACTGCTGTAGGGGAACACTATTTCCAGGATTGTAGAGAATGTCACAACCTGACCCAAGACTAGGTTATAGAAGGCGCTTGCGCCTTGTGAGGTGGAACGTGAGAGGTCTAAATGACCATAGGAAGGTGCGCAAAATTCTGGCATATCTTAAGCGACAGGAGGTTGACATTGCCCTGCTTCAAGAAACGCATCTCCCTCCTAATTGTGCGTTGCTTACAGGGCGTAATCTTTTAAGCTTGGCTCATGCTGCTCAGTTTACCTCGCACTCCAGGGGTGTACTAACGTGGGTGAACCCTAGATCGGGTCTCCAGCTGGAGAGTCATGCGACAGACCCCGCTGGAAGATTTGTTATATCAAGATGTTATGGGAGGGAAGTTGAGTTCCTAATGGTCAATTCCTCCGGGCCTAATTATGATGATCCCCAGTTTTATCAATCAATATTCTCACTTATCAGAGACTGCACTGCACTACCGCTGCTCTGGGGTGGGACTTCAATTGCGTCATGGATCCAGCATTGGATCGCTCAAAGGGTCCACTTAGACCCCCATCGGCTGCTGCTAGAGCTGTGGCCGATATAGCTTTACAAATGCACCTTGTGGACGTGTGGAGAGCTAGGTCCTCTGTAAGGGGCGGGTTTCCGCACTATTCAGCTTATCACGATATACATACTCGCATTGATTATTGGTACATTTTAGAGTCGCTAATAGCCAGGGTGCAGGACTGCGCAGTTTTGGCTCACTCTTTCTCAGATCACTCTCCTATAATGTTAACGCTCGAGGTTCCCCCCCGGGGCCCTCCCCCTTTCCAGTGGCAATACCCGCCATACTCCCTGTTAGACATGGTTTTTAAAGCTGACTTAGCTGCTGCCATCGGGGAATGTTTTGCAATTAATATCGGGTCGGTTGACTCCTTTGCCACAGTGTGGGAGACTTTCAAGGCCTTCATCTGCGAGGTCGCTATCAGTAAACATGCTGGAGTGCTCTGCTCCATTAGAGGTAGACTCGCCCTGCTGGAGGTCCGATTGGGGGAGCTGGAGGCTACATTGGTTAATAATAACGATCCACAGATTCTAGAACATCTAAAAACCACACTTGATGAGTACCACGAGGAGGCGGATAGCGAAATTAAACATATGGGGAAATACGCTCTGGCCCGCACCTACGGAGAGGGGGACAGACCGGGCTCGGTCCTGCGATGCTGGCACGCCGCAGATTAGAGTCTGGAGTAATTGCTGAGGTCCTTGATGAGGATGGCTCCATCTTAAAAGAACAAAGGGATATAGCTAGTCGGTTTTGTAGGTACTACCAGGACTTATACAGTTCTAAACTTGCCCCAGGTGATGAAGGTATATTGAATTACACTTGACGCTGTCGAGATTTGTATTGCGTTGAACTCCATGCGGGATGGGAGCGCCCCGGGACAGGACGGGCTCACGGTGCCCTTTTATAAGGCTTTCAGCGACATGCTGATTCCCCACCTGAGTACACTGTTTCAGGAGATGGGTAAAACTGGTATCATGCCCCCTTCCATGCGCGAGGCGATGATAGTAACGCTATTAAAACCCGGCAAGGTCCCCCAAGAGTGCACATCCTATAGACCCCTGTCGCTAACAAAACGTCAACACTAAAATTTTTGCCAGGATATTGGCTAATCGATTATCCCCTCTTTTACCCCTGCTGGTTGGCCCGGAGCAAGCTGGCTTTATTCCAAGCTGCTCATTATCGGGAAATCTGAGAACAGTCTTTGGCGCTCTTCAACACATGCGACCAGAGGTCAAGGCGGCTCCGGTGTTTTTGGACGCCGAGAAAGCCTTCGATTCGATCAAATGGAAATACATGCTGTCGGTTCTGCGACTCCTGGGCGTAGGAGAGGTTTTTCTTCAACTGGTATCGGTGCTGTACAATTCTCCTTCGGCACGAGTGCGCATTGGGGATGTGGTCCCCTCACCTATCCAGATCTCCAGGGGCACCAGACAGGGGTGCCCCCTGTCCCCACTACTTTATGCGGTAGCAGCAGAACCTTTATTGAGAGCTCTGCGCGAGTACCACGGCCACAGGGGTCTCCGTTTTCCCAACTGCAACCTAATTGTCTCTGCGTATGCGGATGACATGCTTCTATATATTCGGAACCCGGACTCTAATCTCTCCCCAATAATCCGTGAAGTGCTGTGACTTGGCGGCCTTTCAGGGCTAAAAATCAATTGGGATAAGTCAATAATTTTCCCACTCACTCCGGCTACAGTACCGACTCCATTAGATTATCCTCTTCAGTGGATATCTGATCCAGTTCGGTTCTTGGGAATCCAGGTCCACTCTGATGCGGAGCAAGTGCTCAGAGCAAACTACGGCAGAGCCATCGCCAAGCTGGCGGAAGATATAGATAGATGGATTTGGCTTCCCCTCTCGCTGGTTGGGCGGGTTTCCTTGATGAAAATGATTGTACTCCCCCGTTTCCTCTTTCGCTTCGTCAATATACCTATAGTGGTACCCAACACATGTTTGGAGAGCTGCGGTCACTGATGTGCAAACTGGCGTGGGCAGGCAAAACTCTGCGTGTTAAGCTAGACATACTCACTCTGCCCTACACTGCGGGCGGACTAGGCGCGCCTGATTTAGAACTATATTACAGGGTGGTGCAAGGCTCGCACGCTCATAGCTGGGTTCATGGGCCGCAAGATCTCCCGCACCTTCAGATAGAACGGGTGGCCGCTAGCCCTGACCCTCTCCCACGTTTTCTGACCCAGGCGCCAACCAGGCGTTGCGGAGTTTTGGACTCTGTTAACTCTATAGTCCACGCCTGGCACGTGTTTCTGAAAAAGCAGGCAGGGGCCCAGTTATACTCTCCTCTCTTGCCAGTAAACTGGTGTCAATGGTTCGTTCTCAGCTCGGAACGTGGTGCACTTCGTTCATTGAATACCCTGCGCATGAATGTAATGGGCGATTTCTTTAAGGAAGGGAGGGTCCGCACGTGGGAGGATGTTGTGGCAGGTTTACCAGACCATACGACTTTAACGCAATTCCACTTTTTTAGAACTCGCCATGCTCTGGGGGCTCTGCTTGGCGACGAGCTCCAAGAACCTCCGGAGCTCCCTGCCTTCTCCATTCTCTTGCCCTCAGAGTCCCCTGTTAAACTAATTTTGAAACTCTACGCTTCATCACAAACAACGAATAATACACACTATACTAAAGCGCGACTCGAGTGGCAGCATGATCTTGGTGCACCCCTGGCTGACGATATCTGGTACTACTGCTGCGCCGTTACACAAACGGTCTCACTCAATGGCAGGCATAGACTGGTGCACTTCAAGTTTTTAAATAGAGTCCACTACATGCCACTGAGGTTGTTTCGTTTTGGGCTAAGGTACACACATCGCTGCGAGAGATGCGGGATGGATGAGGCAGATTTTCTACATGTTGCATGGGTGTGCCCCCCAGTGGCAGCCTTTTGGAAACACACTTTTCAAGCCTTGAATGACATAGTTGGTTTGTCCCTCACTCCTGATCCCCTCCTAGCGCTTTTAGGATACACAAAGCCCCTCAGCAAGAGCGTCCGAAAACTGGTATCTATGGGATTACTATTGGCTAAGCGCAGGATCGCGATGCGGTGGATGCGTGGTCCTGTTCCATCTATTGCTGAGTGGGAGAGAGATATGTTATATTGTAATGCTCAATCTGATGTTTATAATGAGTTGTTGCCCCCTCGCAGTCGACCTAAAAGCTTCGGGGGAGTGTCTGCGCAATACCTAGTGACAAAACAGGGGAATGATACTGATAATGCATGAGTATAAGCTGTCCTGTGCCGATCCGGCATACATGAGAGATGAGCACAAGGATCTTTTCAGGGAATGCGGGCCTCCTATAACATTCGTAAGTCAATTGGTCTGAGATTTATGGTATGATTAGATCGTACAATGATTGATTGAAAATGCATCGGTCTGTGGCTTGTTCCTTGCTAGAAGTACCTACTGTCAGTGTGTTTCACGTTAACGATTTTTAACCAACTGCCTGATGACTCATGTGATCCTATAACTGTGATGTGTGCCATAATGTGATCTGTTTCCTTTGTTTGTTTTTCTGCTACAAAATTGAATAAAACCAAATAAAAAAAAATTAAAAAAAAACTTTTCACACAGCCATTTACCTTCCAGTGGTCAGATTGTAAGCCGTCAAAGAAAACCCCTTTTATTTTTCCACTTTACTCTCCTGCCTTTCTTTTGTTCTGTTGGTTCATAAGAAGTTGTATGCCAGGTGGCTTCAACCCTAGTTTGACACTCACCACCTTCCCTTAATTTCTTTATTTCTTTTTGTCATCTCTCCTTTTTCGTCCATCTCTTCTTTTTTGTGCACCATATTGGAAGATTTTTATATTTTCACTCAAGTGCTTGGGGGAGGGAAAATTATGTGTCCAGCTACACAGCACTACTTAATTGACCATTCTTTGTGTCCGTACTTGGGCATGCAAAAGACAAGCCCACCTTACCTGAGGCTGGGAAGTATACTTGTTCTAAGCCACAACAAACACTAACTTCTAAAACTGATTGTCAACATTAAACTAATCTTCGACCATACTTGGAAATCTTCAACATATGGGTTAACATAGTAAGTAAGCTTCTCTCTAACACTGCTGGTGCAGTCTCCACAAATCTTTACTCTCTCCAACCCCTCTTCCTTCTACCCTGGGTCCCACGTCTTACAATACCACCCATAATAAGTTCAGTTGTACTCAAAACGTGATGTAAATGGTTGACATTCTAACCTCAAATGTCTCTCCAAGTCTTGGCTCTAAGAATGACGCCATTTTCACCTAGCTTCAGCCACCCCAGATGAATATGCCATTTTAATTAATGATGGATCAGGTGATAGATGTGGCGTGGGGGTTGGCCATAGTTGATAAGAAATACTTTAAAACATTTAACCCTTCAAACATAATTGAAGCCGGTCCTGAGTTATTAGTTACATCCATCAGCCTCTCACCCAAACACACAATAGTGATCATGTTGCTATATACCCTCGATACACCTGGATTGTTGCAAGGAGAGCACCAAACCCATCTCTGCCTTTACCACTGACACTAAATAGGCAGTAATTTTAGCAAATAATTAATATTAACTTACACAAGGAGGACGTTGTAGATTCATCCACACTGGATAAATATTGTGAAGTGTGTGACTTCACTCAATTGATTAACATTCCTACCCATTCAGCTGGCTACACTTCGAATGTTGTGTGAGCACCCCTTGGCCTGTTCCATACCCCGCAGGTTACCCCTTAGCACCACTTCCTAATTTAATTTTATTTATATCTTCTTTTAAAGATATAGGTAACTCCTAAAACAGAAGTTTCACATGCAGACCATGGAACAAGATCAGTGTGCAAGCTCTTTCAGATGCCATTGCCAGTCTACAAAAATTAGAATGCCCAGACTGATGCTACATGGAATATAGTTGCTTGCAATCTATCATAGCAGATTAAGTCGCACCAGAAACTCTGTCTTCAGCCACAAATAAAATCAAAACTTCATGATGATTTACTGCCACTTCACAAGAAACTAGAAGCCTTTGAGCAAGGCGAAAATAGTGTGTTATAGTCACAGGATCTCAAACTGAGCTATAATAATAAACTGCTGTCTTATAAATAGGCAATTTCTGCTGTCGGAAAAGAAGACTACTCCAGTCATAATATATCGGCAGGTAAAAACGAAAGAAATGTTTGTAGTTGTAAAAACCAACATCTTCAATCTTTCACCTCAATCCACAGTCTCAAAAACTGTAATAAAATGGTCAACTTCTTTGTAGACAAGATTGTCCAGATTTTGTCATAGTATTGCCCCGATGTCTGCCCTCAAGCCACCTTCACTACTCCTTCCACCTAGTTCTCTACCATATCTACCACCTCAGTAGGGGTTATAGAAGTCTTTGTTACAAAATGCAAAGCCAGTTCTCCATTACATCTGATGCCCATCAAGATATCACACCTTAAACCACGCAGCCTTACTGAATATGTGTGCAATATTGTCAACCTTTCCTTAACATCTGGTTCTGTTCCGGTAGATTTGAAATAGAGTATTGTGAAGCCATTTGTCAAAACCCCCAGTTTGTACCCTAAAGGCCTATCAAATTGCAGACTCAACGATCTTCCCCCATCGGTCTTTAAACTCTTAAAGTCTTGTGGCCTTCCACGTGTATAACTTTTTTAGAAGACCATCTCATCCTTATTGATTTCCAAACAGTATTCTGGTCCAGCAGAAGCACTGAGCTGACCATGACTGCTGTAGTAGATCTAGACATGGCTTCTAACAAAACTTTTACTCAATATATCTGTGGCATTCAACACTGTTGACCATAGTATTTTGACCGACAGGCTTACCCTTTGTGGGCTGTATGCCAAGGCTTAAAAATGTTTTTTCTTCTTTCTCAAAAACAAGACCCAAAGAATAGTCAAGGTCCAATACATGGGCAAACGTAAAACGTATCTTTCTGTTGCTTAACCCAGAAGGTAGAAGAGCAACCATCTCTACTTTTATCAGCTGCAGGCTGGATTACTGCAATGCCCTGTACCTAGGCATAATCATAGCCCTATTAGAACATCTTCAGCCATTCCAGAATCAAGCTGCTAGGCTTAGTACTTTTGCTATGTGTTTCACAAGGGCAAAACCTTTACTGGCACAGCTGTCCATGCCAGAATATGTATTAAAGTCTTGTGAATTGTACACAAATGTCTTCTTCGGTCATTAATTGCTAAGCCAGTTGCCAAGGTATCAGGTGATAGCCTTGTGAAAGCAAAGGCTTGGTGGGCTGTTACCAATGCTTTGAAGAGAATCCTTTTCCTTACCGGCATCCAGGGTAAGCCTTTGAGATGATGCATTATATGTTGACTACGTGGAATATGTAAGATTAACATAGACTACAGATAGTATAGAATGCTGCAGCTATGTAATTCCATTGTTGAGTGGTGAATGCCAAAAAGGCTCGACCCAGAGCGCGGATTTACAAAATGTGAATACTTTCAAGTAACAGAGGATGCGATTATTGGAGATTACATGAGGAACGATATCTGCATATTTTGAGGCTAGAACGACAGATCGGAAAACATGACTAGCCGTTGTTGAGATTTGTGCTCTACACATGGGGCAGCTTGTTAAAATTGTAACCCCACTTGAAAATACAATTGTTCCCCATTCACCGCTGGGCTGGGGGTTCCATTTCACAGGCATGACAGTGACAGTGAACAGTCTAACTCCTCAAAAGAATATGAAGCTTTTTCTTGGATTGCATATTGCTAAAATCCCGTGTCAAAGCCCAAGAGGGTTGTTATTGGTGTGAAGGCCATCATTACTTAGGATATTACTTTATGTCCCTGCTTATTTTTCTTGGCTAGTATTTACCTGTGTGCAGAATAAAGTATGTAGAATATCCATCGCTGTTTGGGCAAGTGACTTATTAATTTTCTTCTCTGTTGAGATCTGAATCTTTAGCCTAGAACACCCCCTGAGTAAGTCTTGGGCTGCTCTGCTTCCCTCAAGGGGAGAGGGGGAAGGGTTCAGGTTTTGGGGTGCTACTGTGCTCCATGAGGCAAAGCAGTGCAAACGAAAGTGACAATGTCTATCAGCTTTGACACGCAAAAGTAGTTTTGCATCGAAAGCTGATGCCTATGCTTCGGGAAAACAGCATGGTGCTGCATATTACGTGGCCCATATTAATTTGTCAGAAGTGGGAGCACCAGGGAAGAAACAGTGCCAATATTCCTTGGATTCCTCTCAAATGCATATCAACTAATATCATGCACAATAGATTGATCAAGCTTTGCTTGGAATCTTGAAGCCAAATAAAAACAGGTGCTACAATGGGCAAACTGTGACTAGAATTATAGTTCCATGCCTAAGACATGGAAGGGCATATATTGCATGATTTAACCTTTGGCAGACGTCTGCAAATAAAGATTTCCACTGGAAAATGTCCTTGAATAGAAGAATCATACAAGAGCCTTCACTCAATTTCTTTGAGTCGCACAGTGTCAAATTATATTTAGCTGTGAGTTAACAAGATAATTTTAGTGCAAGGGTGACTGACATGATTAACGCACAAAGCCGATTCAATGCATTGGTCCACAATGTTACGCCCTTTGAACGACACACTGCTGCAGATTTTCATACAGCATTGTATTGCTTGAATCCTTGTAAATCATGACACAGTTTTCATATTGGGGATTAGTCATTAAGATTAGACTGAATGAGTGGACAGATTAGTAAATGGAAGAGAGAAAAATTCTTACATCCAAGTGTCAATAGTATGAAGTGGTATGGTAACAGTAGTGTCTTAGGATCCTTTTAAGAGTCTGCTTATGTCTTATCAGACCGCCTTCCGAGGGCAGGCAGCTACTACTTGGTTGCAACCATGGTGGTTGAGGTAATTTGCTAGTGGTGTCTTGGGGTCTGTCCTACTATCGCTCTGCAAATTAGGTCAGGTAGAACCCTTTCCACATTTGACTCTCAGGGTGAAGAGGGTGAGCAGTCCAAAGCTTCACTGGGAGGAAATGTGGGGGTCAAGAGCTCAAAACTCAACAATCAACCAACAGACGCAGTAACTTGAATGTTCAACCCAGTGCTTGCCTGTTGGTAAAAGTAATTACTTTAATTACAAAACAAAATTAAATATTACTGCAATCCAGTGATGAATACAAAGTTAAATCCCTGGTTATTTCTTTAGATAATGATATTCACCACCACTCTAATGTCCTCTCCCCTCCCAAGTAACTTGTAGGCACTATAACACTCGATATTGATGGCAAAAGCACGAATTAGACACAAGTGTATAGTATCACTGTCACTCCCCAAGGGTGATGAGAGCGTAACAGTCATTGATCTCACCTTGTGGTCTCCTTCAGGTAGCAAGATTCAAGTATAGGGCACATGTCATCTTCAAGTGTGCCACCATTCAGCAGCTCTGGTTCTGGGTGTGCCTTGTGAGATTTGCACGACTCGCACAGATTGGCTGGTAGGCCGGGTGCAGTTTTTGCAGGGGCTGCTCTGGGGGTAGGAGGGTAACGACATCAGCAGATGGCCGTATAGATCCAGACATCATGGTGCTGCCTCACTCATGAAGGTGGTCTCTTTGGCCTGACAGATGCCCTTTGGTGATTACTGAAGCTGGCTCTTGGACGAATTAGGCTTTTAGTGGTGAAGTGCACTTGTGGTCTCTCAGGCCGATCAGGCATCCAACAGTGAGTGGCAGTTGCGGCTTCCAGGGCAATCAGGTGGCCAACAGAGAGGTGTAGTAGCAATTTCCCAGGCTGATAAGGCATTTGTAGCATGTAGTGTTGCAGCCCATCGGGCAGTCAGCAGCAAGGTACAGTTGTGGTAATAGTTCATGGCGGCATTGACAGGATGTCTTCATTAATGTTATTTAACATGTCATAAGTGATGTAGGAGGATAGGTGTGGCACGGCGACCAGGGCAGCTGACTCCGGAGCTTAGGGTTCACAGTTCGATCCCCGGTGGCAGCTTAGCCCAGCACCATGTGACTCTGGGCAATAGCTCGCTTAATCTTCCCTACGGGCCCCCAGCGCCTTGAGACCTGCATGGGTGATTAGTTCGTTCTTTACAAATACCGGGTTACTTACAAAAATACCGGGTTACTATGTAGTATGTGAGGTCATAAGCAGTGTATGAGGGGAGCACAAGTTATAGTTGTTTCACTAAACAAAAATGGCAAATTTCAGAGGTTTCTTCGGGTTTTAAATGTTAGCTCTTATCTAATTTCAACACCTAATTATGTCACTTTAATCCTTAGTATTTTCAACGAATTTCTGTGGGTTTTTTGTATCATATTAAAAGTTGAGCATACGCCTAGCACCCTTGGGAAACCTCAGACCAAGCCTTTCACCTTAACCTGTGCAGGCATACAGCCCTCCATGGTGCACATCCTTCATTAAGAGAACAGTCATTGCATTGCATATGGCTTCGGATTTATGGTTTGCATGGCTGTTGTGCGAGTATTGGCTTGTGGTATGTGTATACATATATATGTTGCGTAGGTAATACAAGAAAGTGGGCTATTAGTAGCGAAGGATGTAGGTCCTTACAAGTAATAAGTCTGCAACCTTCCTTCGAGGAGGAACCAAGTACCCCGTAGCACTTCAGTCTCTTAGGGTATCGATGGAAAGCAGTCCATGGCCTACTCAGTAGAGGTGGTGTGGGTTAGTACCCAGTCCACAGGCACACAAAAAACACCAAATAAACCATTGCCCAGTCCTTCCCTTTATTTAAAAAAAAAGAAAAAGTGCTTTATTATGCAGATGATACTTAACACTATGCATTAATTTACAAATATGTGCAATTAGGAAGGTTGAAATACCTATGATGACAGCTCCTAACAGTCCAGACTTCTAGAGAGCACTGAACCCTAAGACTATAATATCCCCGCACATATCCTACAGACAATATAAGGGGGTGTAGTGATTAAAAGGCAGGCCTACTAGATTTTTATGGGTGCCACCACATTCCTAAAAGCAGAAACATATAACATAATTAAAACTACTAGGGATGGTACCACTTTACAATAATAGTTATGAAACACTAAGTATCATCATCATCAATATATTTTTTTTTGTAATCTTTTTATTGGTACGTATATGATAATTTGCACATAGAGGGAGCAAACATATAGTGACATCACTCCGTTTTTACATTTCTGTATCCTGCTCAAGTTACAGCTAATGTCGAACATACATGGCAATAATCTTAGTACATCACAAAATTTGTCCTTATAGACCTCAGTAAGCCTGCCAGGCCCCCCATATTTCCCCCCCCCCTTTTTGGGGGCACCCTCTGCTCTTATAGATCGTAAGTTCTGCTTGCCAGCACCAATCCAAATCGTTTTCCCACTCCTCCAGGGTCGGGATATCGGCCACCTCCCATTTCTTAGCTACATTCCGTTTTGCCACCACTGCTGCTAGTGCCAACCATTGTTTAACATGTCTCGGCCAGTCGTCATTTCCGCTGTTACCAGCAGGAACCATTAGGGTGTGAGTGGTACCTCCATGTCCACCACTGCAGCCATTGCCTCGGCAATCTTTTGCCAGTATGTCTGCAGGCTCGGGCATTCCCACATCAGATGATAGAAGGTCCCTTCTTGCCCACATCCCCTGTGGCAGAGTATGTGCACGCACCTACCCATTGGGTATAACACTGATCTGGGATAATATACTCTATGCAGCACCTTCAATTGTATCAGTCGGAATCTAGCCCTTATTGCTACCTCTCTCGGGCTTTGAAGCACCTCCATCCATTCTTCTTCCTCCAGGGGGCCTACGTCTTGCTCCCATGTCGTTCTCAGAGTGATCATAGGGTCTGGGGCATTATTTGTTATTTTTTTGTATAGTAGGGAAACGGCTTTGTTTTGTAGGTGTTCTGTCAGGACCCTGTCTTCATGTGGCGAGGATGCTTCCAGTGTTTCTCCTTCCCTCAAATGTTCCTTCAGGGCGTGTCCCAACTGGGTATATCTGAGCCACTCCCCTTTCCCCAGGTCAAATTCCACCTGTAGGTCCGCAAATGTGATAAATGCCCTCCCTCTCCATGTATCTCCCAGCGTCTCTAGTCCTTGTAGTTCCCATTTGGCGAAGCCTCCAAGCTTATTTATTCCCTTCAAACGGTCTCCTGCCCAGAGAGGTGTCATTTCTGTGAATTTATCCTCCCATCCCAAGTATTTTGTCAATACCAACCCTGCTTTGACCGTTGTTTTTATGTGATTCGGGAGATGCCTGCCCATCATCATCAATATAATCATGGTCAATAAAGCATTACAATTTCAATACAATATGAGCATAAGTCTTTCTTCTACTTTTAACATGATGCAAGTGCAGCCTTTAGACCAGTACGCAGGGATCCCTGCACTCCCGACCCTCTGGGCAAAAGCCCAAGCTCCAGGAATGCTTGGAATTGAAAGAAACCGCTCCCCGGGTTGTCAATCGATCACTTTATGGGGCCTCCTGGCAGCCTCACAAACACTCTAATGGACATTGTTGGTACCCCTTCCCTTCCTCTCGCACCACACAGCAAATATGCAGATTTGGAGTCATTGGTGAGGGTTTATGGAGCACTACATGCCTGAAAGCCTCCATATTGTATTGGCAGCCTGGACACAGGAATGTCTTCCTTCCTGTTTGGTTTTTTTCATGAGAACTTTCACTGAGAACCCCATGGACCCAATACTTACGAGCAAATGTATACACATTTGTGAATCTGCGAGTTTGATCTTTTTCAAGAAGCTTGAACATTTGGTGACTGCTTTACTTTAGTGCTTTTTATTTTATAATTTCAGGAGTGGAGCCGGAGAGAAGAAAATAGACAGTACTTTATACAGATGAGGTGCTGTTTACTTTTGAAGATAGTGGAAGACGTTACAGGATAAGTGGTGTTAGCCCACGTGGGCACAGAACTCTATGAAGATAACATTTAATTTGACAAGCACTGTATATTAGAGAGATTTTTATTTTAATTAGTTAGCATCACGATGTTTTTAAATGCATAGCGACTTTTGGAATTATTGACAATATTGTGACAGTATCACATACACACTTGGGCTCAACGTCAAGAAGAACAAGTAGCCTTGTAACTGATATTGATTTTTCCTGTAAACACTTTCCATCGGCTAAAGTTTGTTACATAAATACAGAAATGACATGTATATAATGCAAGATATTAGTGGACCACTCTAAGATGGTGCATTACTATCGAAACAGCAATTAGTTCATCATTAATGTTTAGTAAACATTTGGAGTTAAAAAAGACAAAGTAAGGGTGATCGACGTCTTGAAAAAACACGTTGATGCGTTTTGTGTATCCGCACACACACACACACATATATATATAGCAACAAGGCAAGAATATAAAGGTAAGTATAGGTTTACTTAACTCCACATACATGTACCCTATATCTATATATATATATATATATATATATATATATATATGTGTGTGTGTGTGTGTGCATATATATACATATAGAGATAGTCCGGGTACATGTATGTGGAGTTAAGTAGACCTATACTTACCTTTATATTCTTACCTTGTTCCTATATTGGTCCTACAAGTAGTACAACATTTTTGAAATAGAGTTCTGTATAGCAGCATACATTTCTGCCATTGTCTCCCCTTGCATCAGGAAAATGTTTCACTGTTACGTCCAAATCCTCATAGATCTCGTGCTCCTGCTCCACTAACACAGCCAATATAGAGCAGCCCTCTTGTTAAATCTGATACACACCTATTCGAAACAGCAGGTATATAACAGAGTTATGTTCCTCCATGTCATTGGTTCTCATTTGCTGTTCTTGCTTCTTTTCCGCCCACCTTCCTTTGGCGTTCTTGCTTCCCCCTCATCCTCTTGTCTCTGTGCTCCCCCAGATCCATTGTCCATTAGTTTCCCCATCACACTTGCCATTATCAGCTTGCTTTACCATCCCTTATCTCCCACCCTCCTTTGTCAGCTTTGTGCTCCAGCCCCTCCAACCAGCCTTCTATTATCAACTTGCTTGCTTGCTTCCCTAGCCCTGTCTGCCTTTCGTTGTTAGCTTGGTGCCCAACCGCTCCCGTCTTCCCTTTGTTGCCAGCTTGGTGATCCAGCATCTCCAGCCCACCCTCCCTCTGTTGTCAGCTTGGTGCTCCGGCTCACCCGCTGTTTGTCAAATTGCTGCGCCAGCCCCTTCCGCCTACCCTCAGTTGTCAGCTTGCTCACCTAGCCCCTCCTTCTCTCCCACCCTTCCTCTGTTGTCGGCTTGCTCTCCTGGGCCCTTACACCCACCCTCTGTTGTCCGTGTGCTTTCCCATGATCTCTTGTGTGTCCTCTACCCCCAACTGCATAATTCTCTCCTGCAGTCCCTCCTTTTATGTTGCCTCATTCCCCAAACCCTTCACCGGATTTCATTTTTTTATTTAAAAAATTTTAAAAGCGCATTGGTACTGGCCACTTCATAGCACTTCCTTTTTTCAAAATTCTTTTTAGCCATGCTGTACAGCGGCTGCCCTGCTGTACAGCATGACTAAAAATAATTGCCAGTAGCACTCTTAGGTGGGACCTAATGGCTTTGCCCATGCTTTTTTGTCTATGTGTTGGAAGCTTGTTTTCATTGCATTTCATTTAATTTTTGTAGATCTCTCTCCCATTTCTCCCTCTTTTTAGCCATGTCTAGTGTATCACAGGAGTCTTATAAATGTTTGAGATCTATTTCGTTTCCAGCTTTTTAGCTTTCTGTTGTGCACCTGTGCCTTTAATTAGGGAATGCTCTGTGTATGGTTTGTGACTCCAGCTAATTGGCAAGATGATGATATAGTTGTAGATGTTTATAGAGCTCTGTTTTGTTGTCATACTCCTTAAGTTTCGCAAACATCACAAGCCCTCACCATGTCTTCAACCTTGGGAGCAAGGGAATCGGCAGCAAACTCACCTCTGTTCTCAACGCATCCATCACCACATCCACCTTTCCTAATCAATGGAAACATGCAGAGGTCAGACCCCTCCTCAAGAAACCCTCCGCTGACCCCAGCGAACTCAAGAACTACCACCTCATCTCTCCTCCCCTTCCTGCCAAAGTCCTCAAGAAGGCCATCAACCACCAACTCACCGAAAACCTGAAGAGCAACAATCTGCTGGACACCTTCCAAACCGGCTTCCGCATCAATCACAGTACCGCCCTGACCGCCCTGATCGCCGCCACTGACGACATCAGGTTCCTCCTCGACCGGGGGGGAGACCGTGGTTCTGATCCTCCTCGACCTCTCAGCAGCATTTAACACCGTTTAGCACCACACCCTCAGCAAAAGACTCTGCCACATTGGGATCCACGGAGCACCCTCAAATGGATCGCTTCCTTCCTCACAGAATGAACCCAAAAGATCTGCATACCACCCTTCACTTCAGAACCCATGAGCATCATCTGCGGAGACCCTCAAGGGTCATCCCTCAGCCCCACTCTGTTCAACACCTACATGACGCTCCTGGCAGACATCATCAGAAAATACAGCCTCAATATCATATCCTACACAGACGACAACCAGCTCATCCTCTTGCTCTAAGAAGACCCCTCCGCCACCAGGACAGACTTTCACAACTGTATGACGATTGTTGCCGAATGGATGAAGACCGACTGCCTGAGGCACAACACGGACAAGATGGAAGTGCTTATTTTTCGGTTCAACACTTCCCCGTGGAATGACACCTGGTGGCCCTCCTAACTCGGACACGCTATGCCAGTAACCGGTCCTAGGATGCTTGTTTCCGGTCCAGGGAAGACATGGCTTGGCAGTTCGGGCTGGACTGTTCCCATGAGAGACAGGGTCAGACTGATTTGCATATGGCCATGTCTGAACTGGGGTGGTGGAGTGAGCTAAAGAATGATGATGGATTAAACCCAGATCAGTTGACTGGGGGTGAGTGTTTGATTGGCTCAAACGTTCCGTCCATCATCCCCTTTTGTATCGCTTTGGTCGCCCTAAGTTGGCGGGGGTATGCCCAGACGTGGGTCCCTTGCTCACTTTGCCACTGGATTCAAGCAAGCCTGGCTGATGACGGCTGAAATGCCAGAAACCGGTCCTAGGATGCTTGTTTCCGGTCCAGGGAAGACATGGCTTGGCAGTTCGGGCTGGACTGTTCCCATGAGGCACAGGGTCAGACTGATTTGCATATGGCCATGTCTGAACTGGGGTGGTGGAGTGAGCTAAAGAATGATGATGGATTAAACCCAGATCAGTTGACTGGGGGTGAGTGTTTGATTGGCTCAAACGTTCCGTCCATCATCCCCTTTTGTATCGCTTTGGTCGCCCTAAGTTGGCGGGGGTATGCCCAGACGTGGGTCCCTTGCTCACTTTGCCACTGGATTCAAGCAAGCCTGGCTGATGACGGCTGAAATGCCAGAAACCGGTCCTAGGATGCTTGTTTCCGGTCCAGGGAAGACATGGCTTGGCAGTTCGGGCTGGACTGTTCCCATGAGGCACAGGGTCAGACTGATTTGCATATGGCCATGTCTGAACTGGGGTGGTGGAGTGAGCTAAAGAATGATGATGGATTAAACCCAGATCAGTTGACTGGGGGTGAGTGTTTGATTGGCTCAAACGTTCCGTCCATCATCCCCTTTTGTATCGCTTTGGTCGCCCTAAGTTGGCGGGGGTATGCCCAGACGTGGGTCCCTTGCTCACTTTGCCACTGGATTCAAGCAAGCCTGGCTGATGACGGCTGAAATGCCAGAAACCGGTCCTAAGATGCTTGTTTCCGGTCCAGGGAAGACATGGCTTGGCAGTTCGGGCTGGACTGTTCCCATGAGGCACAGGGTCAGACTGATTTGCATATCGCCATGTCTGAACTGGGGTGGTGGAGTGAGCTAAAGAATGATGATGGATTAAACCCAGATCAGTTGACTGGGGGTGAGTGTTTGATTGGCTCAAACGTTCCGTCCATCATCCCCTTTTGTAACGCCCACAACCTCGGCATCATCCTGGACAGTAAACTCACCATGAAATGCCAGATCAACGCAGTCTCCTCTGCCTGCTTCCACACCCTCCGCATGCTCCGAAAGATCTTCAGATGGCTCTCTGTCAACACCAGGAAAGCCATCACTCAAGTCATAGTCACCAGCTGACTAGACTACTGCAACGTGCTTTACGCAGGACTCACCGCCCAACTCATGAAGAGATGATACAGAACTCAGCTGCCAGACTGATCCTCGACCTCCCCAAATGGGCCAATGTAACTCCCCATCTCAGGAACCTCCACGGGCTCCCCATGCAGAAAAGATGCCAATTCAAGATGTTAGCACACACCTACAAGGCCCTCCACAACCAAGGACTGGCATACATCAACTGAACTTCCACCAATCCTTTAGACACCTTCGCTCCTTCCCCCTCACCCCCACTCACACTCCTCGCATTAGCTGAAGCAAAAGTGGAAGACGCTCCTTCTCCTACCTTGCTGGCAAGTCCTGGATTGACCTCCCTCTGCATCTCCAAACATCATCCTCTCTCCCTGAATTCAGAAAAGGACTCAAGACCTGGCTCTTCGCCTAATCCCAGCAAGAACCCAGCACCTGGATGCCCTCACAGGTGATAAATCGCGCTCCAGAAATCTGAGTTGATTGAAGCTTGTTCTTTTGTTGCTTGTCCTCCAACTTGCAGGAGTTTTTGACATCCCAAAATCCCACATCCCTCGTATGTTCTTAAGCAGTGTAGTACTATACCCACCCTACATAACTCCGATATGAAAGGCATACCTCTATTAATGAGTGTAAGAAATTGGATTATTGGGGTGTGGAAACCCCACACAGGCAACAACCACAACCCTTGTCAGGGTGAACCACAAAGTCACTAAATTAACCTATGCTTAACCCTCTTGTAGCTTGGCACACAACAGTCAGGCTTACCTTGGAGGGAATGTGTAAAGTATTTATGCAGCACACAAACAGTATTAAAGTGAAAACACAACACAAGAAAAATCACTATTTAGCAAAATAGAGTACATCTTAATAAATAAAATGAAACCTGAATGACAAAAATCCAATCAGTAGAACCAGAGATATTCAATTTTAAAATTAAGTGAAAAGAACGTCTAAAAGCACGAAGTGCCACTCTCGATCATTTGGTCACGCTGGACCGAGGGAAAGTCGCATGTTCAGGCCGACTGTGATGGATCGTGGGTCGGATAAAGGGATCAGGTTGGTTCCTCTGAATAGTCTGGCATGAAGAGTTCTGTTAGCGTTGAAAGGAGGCTGAGCGTCGCGTCAGTTGTCACTGTAGCTTGAAGATCAGGTCTGGTATCGTGGATGGTCTTTGCCATAGCTTTGTGTTGGCGGTTGTCTTGGGCTTTCATTGCTGTAGTGCAAAGTATAGTTCTCTCATTGCCGGTCATTGCTGTCAGGAGAAAAGAAGATCTAACCAGAACTACATGTTGGCGGTTGTGGCGAGCGGCAGAGTGTTGGACCTGTTCTCGGTCGCGAGGAGCAAAACTAGAGGGATTTCACATTTTCTTTAGGAGTACACTCTGATGCCAGCCAAGGCTCCATGACCTGAGGGGCAACCATGGGAATCAGGAACTCACTTCAGTAGGGGGCAGCAGCAGAGCTCAGGCAGGTCCAGTTGCTGCAAGTCATTTGGGCAGTAACAGGGAGGCCTCTTAAGCTTGTTGGGTCCCTGTCGCTCACTCATGAAGTCAGCCAACTGACTCTTGGAGTCACTCTGGGTAGCCTGGGATGAAGGCAAGCAGGTCCAATCCTCCTTTCCAATCAGCAAGGCAGTCCTCTGGCAGCAGGGTAGCCTTCTTCTGTAACTCCCGCAGGTCAAGAGTGTTTAGATGAGTGGCTCTGGAGGTCCAATATTTAAACCTAATGCCAGCCTTTGTGTTGGGGGAATCTTTGTCCTACCCTGACATCTAGTTTTCGAAAGTTCTTCTCCTTCCTCTGTCAAGGATCCAAACTGTCTGGTGGTGACAGAAGGCAGGTCATGTCTAGGCCCAGATTTCTTTGTGTGTGTAGGAGGCAAAGCCCATTGAAGTGTAAGTGGGGCTGAGTACACCCCCTCCCCAGTCATCCTGCCAGTATAGCCCATACTGTCCACACCTAAGCCCCCTTTGTGTTGCTCTCTGGAAGCAATACACATACCTCAACAGCAGAGCCAGTCACAGTCATGCAGGGGTGTGGAATTTAATAAAATACGTACTTGTCCATTGGACAGGTTGCTTCATAAATCTACTTGTCCTGTAAAAAAATCCACTTGCCCCTTTGGTGCCACTTAGTGCGGCGACAAATTATGGCAGCAGTCTCATTGTATAAGAGCTCTGATAATAGGCTCTATGATTATGCTGTGGCTAATACTATAGTAGGGTTTAAATTCTAGCAATTCCCTTATTTTGCCACCTTTCCACAAATCTACATGCTGGAGGTAGTGTTAAGGAATAGTTCCAGGGTTGGAAATCGCTTTGAAGTCTGTGCAAACCTACTAACCTGCATTCGCCTACAACGCTGCTAAGATGTGGAATACTCTTCCCCTCTGCCTACGGAGGGAAACTAGCCATCTAGCCTTCCGGAAATCATTGAAGACCTGGCTCTTCCCTTAAGTGTGCTGTGCTGTCCCTCTCTGCTTCTGTCTTAGCGCTGGGATGCCCCAGGATAGCCATGCGCTCAATAAATGTTGCTTCATTCATTCATTCATTTTGGAGGTTTTCACCAGCTCTTCCCTAATCTTTTCCCTTACTGAGAAAGTTTGGAAATGTACTTCTGACAAGGACATAAATATAACTTCTTCCATGGTTGGGAAAAAAGTGGGTGGAGGGAAAGTGAACTTGTAAATGCTCAACAGATTCTCCCATGAGCAAATCTACACATGCGTATTTGTTCGTGCTAAAATGCAGTTCGCAAATATTTTCTAGGAGTACGATTTCCTGGCCTACTTCTGTAAATTATTGTGAATTCATGAAAGTCGTAAATCTGCACTATTGTTTGGACATATACTATGGGTGCACTTTTGTGAATTAATTTAAGTATTGGGCCCCTAATTAGGTCGAGTTAAACAAGATCCTTTGTTTTTATAAAAATTCTGTCTCTCTCTCTCTTTCTATCTGTAGGCTGACTTCGCTGTGAGTGACAGCATTCTGTTCTTTCGCAAAGAGCATATCGGAACACATATCGGCACTCAAAATAGTTTTGTTCAGTGCCAGGGACTACTGTGGCAATGTGCGCTTTTTGAGACCAATAATCACTATTGCGTTTTGACAGTGTTTTTTATAATGGTGAAGACCTGGCAGCTCCCACAATAATACAGTTTTACAAAAAACATGTCAAAACACAAACCGAAAGGCTGACCACCAATGTCAGACCTATTAGCTTTGCCAATGATTGTTTCTTTCATGGTTATCATAATCTTGAAACTGGTTGCACTGATTTTCCATTCTGAATATTTTTGGGGAATATTAGCATGCATCAACATATTTTACTATATGATGTTTCAAAGAAATGACACCTATAATTTCACAGTAGTTTAGCAAAAGGTTTTATTTCCTAGTTGCATTTTTTTGTGAATATTTTATGTTGAAAGCAAAGACTCATCAATCTTGCTTTCAAGCTACTGCAAATATTTGCATAGAGTCAGAACATTCTGGGAGCATTATAAGTAGCCTTATATTGTTAAACTTTAAAACAAGTGTACATATTTTTATACTTGTACCACTGTCAGCAGCGCAGTCCGAACTTACAACATTTCCTGAGAGCTCTCACCCTAATAACAATGTCTTTGCATTAATGAACCATAAGTACAAGTTCAAACAGCATTAACATATGGACACAAATATTAGCTTTGCAACAGACAGTGCACTTCCCTGATCCATAATCTAGTACTGTAAACTGGCAGCCAAAGGGTTTGTGCTGCGGGGGTTGGGCCTACTTGTCTCAAGGACAAAATAAACATGAAAACTTGGTGTCCTTGACCCCAAACAATATGTCCTGGGAGTTGGGCTATAGGAACTTCACACCTCTTGTCATGTGACCCAGGACAGTGGTAGAAGGCACAAATGGTTGGGACAAGAAAATGGCAACTTTCTAAAAGTGGCATTTTCAGAATTCTAACTTAAAATCCGACTTTACCATCAAAGATGATTTTAAATTACAATTCATTTGAGTGTAAACAGAACACCTCTATTTACTCCCAATCTAAAGTTAGCAAATATTAGATGTAATATTTAACCCGGTGTTAGGCAATGGGCGATATAGGCCTAACAACCGTGAAAAAAGACTTTAGGAGTTTTTCACTGCTAGCAATCTAAGTACATATGTCATACTTTTTAAATACAATGCACCATGCCCTATGAGCCTTTAGGGCCTATCTTAGAGGTGACTTAAAAGTATTGAAAATTAAGGTTTAGGGGGGCGTAGTTTGGACGGCGTGGTGAATGGCAACTTAGCTATGCTGTTCCCGCCGCAGCTGCCGACAATGGCGACTTAGTGCGACTCATAGCCGCTCTCGAAACGAAGGGGTGGTAGTTCCATGTATCGAAACACTGCAGGCATCTAGGAGGCACAGTATTCAGATGAATTGCTATTATTTTATACCACTTTTCATCCCCTGTGTGCTGAACTCTGAGTGCGATCGGAGGAACAAGGGTCAAAATGGCCACCATCGGTGAGCGGTCCAGGTGCTAAGCGGGGACATCTAACATCACACCACTTAAGTAAGCAGCTCTGACTGGTGCCAGCGTTTTCCCAAAGGTAAGCGCCCGGTTTCCAGCAACTGTCGGCCTTTTATTTGTGTGCAGAGAATGCTTCTCCGACCTGAGGTGCCCTGTGAAACCCACCAGGCCTTGCCTGACCGTAAAATGGTGGCTGCCCACGAGGCACACAGTGAAAACACAGAGAAATCTCGATCTGCCCCTCATGTTTGGAACCTGCAGTGCAGTACCTAAAGGACTGGTGAGCTGACCACTCCACGCATTGCCTCCTTAATTCCAGTCTAAAGTATAGTTATTCACTACCCACGAATTGTAATGCTATGGTAATATGGACATATGGATAGTGATCCCTCCACTAAAGTGAGATCCGGTGGTCTACTGTGGCATGCCTTTAATCTAGAAAGAGGTACAAAGCAGGGTTGCCCCCTTTCTCCTTCCCTATTTATCCTGAGCCTGGATCCCTTACTCCACAAGATTGGAACTAAACAATCCATCGCTGGCGTTTCCTTTAATAATACCGCAGTGAAGATGGCAGCTTATGCAGATGATATTTTAGTTATGACCGAAAATGCATCCCTATATATTCCCTCCTTACTATTGACAATAGACGAATACGTCTAAGTTGCAAACTATAAAGTTTATAAGAAGAAGTGTCTGAAATCATGGGCCTGAACAACCTCACCAGCGATCTCTTTAAAGCTATAGGTCTGCCCTGGCAACCACATTTTATAAAATACTTGTGGCTTGAATTTAACTCAGATTTATTATAATCACTCCATCATAATGAAGATCTAACTCTGAAAAAAATTGAGAACTTACTAGAGGGTTGGAACCCCAAATTCCTTACTTGATGGGGACGCATCGAGACCATCAAGATGGTGGTCACCCCAAAAGTCAATTACCTCGTAAATATGTTACCTCTGGCATTATCCGACGAATCCCACCGGAAACTTGATAGGCAACTAAACAAGTTTATTTGGCTAAACAAATGCCCTCGAATCTCCATCAAAAAACTGTACTTGCCTGTACAGCTAGGATGTGTTAACTTAGCAGACTTTAAAAACTACTTAACCGCCTTCTTAGCAAGACAAGGTTCTCTTTGGTTCTCCCAACCACCGGATTATACTCCCACATGGCTACTAATTGAAAATAAAATTCTAGGAGATCTCCACCCTGCTAACTAGAAAAACAAAACCCCTCTCATCAGCCAAATATATCCTCAACAATACCAAAAGAGCTCTGCTGAAGATTGACAGGCTTCTTCAGACCCCGATCGCCCCCTCTAACATGATTTCACTTTGGAACAACTCTAAAATTAAAATTGATGGGGAACCAGAATTCTGGGGCTCATGGGCATCTAAAGGTCTTCAATTCCTAAAACACCTTGGCTCCCAGTAGGCACTTCTCTCGTTTAGAGAATTATGACAACAATACAATCTGCTAGTCATAGATCTTTACGACTTTCTTAAACTCAAAGTCAGTTTATCTAAACTTAAGTGCCCTGAAAGATATCCCTCTCTCCTTGCACTATTATGTCCTTCAATAAATCTGGACACCAATCCTCTACCTTCTATCACCTCTTAAAACCAAAGTCTACATACTTGACCTCGAAACGTCAAAAGAAATGGGAGGTCAATGAGACCATCTCTGCAGACTCTTGGCATCTAATTTGGAAATCTATTGTTTCCCAGAAAATTACCCCCTCACTCTCCCAAACGAATTCTGGCTTCTACATAGGACATTTTGAACCCCTGCATGTCTCCATAAGCTGTCCCTTAGAGAGAACCCAACGTGCTGGAAGTGCAACAAAGCTATTTTGGACCTCCTCCACTTACTTTTCTACTGCAACGTGGTCTCCCCATTCTGGGATTGCATATTTGACTTCATCCACACTCGTATTGCTGTTTGACTGAACATGAACTTCCTTTCCCTAATACAGGGATTCCCAGACCCACAAATAAAAGCACACAATGACAGCCTTCTGGTACACATCCTAGTAACTGCTGCCTGTTAGTCCATGCTTGCTAGAAAGACACGGGTGCTACCTCGTTTTGATCATGGCTAAACTGAGTTACTTACCTAAGGGGGGGGCGGACAGAGTTGCTCTTCAAAATTCTCCCTGGAGATTACGTAACAGCTCTATATGGAAAACACTTGACAGCTATTTTGCCATTACCAAAACCTCCATATACCTGCTACCTGATCACACATTGGTTTCCTTCTCTTACCCTCCACCAGTTTGTTACCCTTCCAAGGGATATATATATATATATATATATATATATATATATATGTGCAACTCTGTCCTCCCCCCCCTCCCTTAGGTAAGTAACTCAGTTTATCCATGATCAAAACGAGGTGGCACCCATGTCTTTCTAGCAAGCATGGACTAACAGGCAGCAGTTGATAGGATGTGTACCAGAAGGCTGTCATTGTGTGCTTTATATATATATATATATAAATAATATGTAAACTATAGGTTTTATGATGTGCAAAACATGTCTTATGAGATGTATTTGGAAATGTTAAAAGTATGTATTTTAAAGGAGCTATATTGGCAATATGTAACATACTATAGGTCTGTAACGTTCGATACTGGAATTCTCATGAGCCCACTGCTTGTTTAGTTGTTATTTCATTTGCTCCTCCATTTATTATGATATGACTTGATGTGATTTGATTTGATTTGATTTGATTTATTTTGATTTTGATTGGATTTGATTTGCACAAGTGATTTGTCTATTGATATTTATATTTCGCCATGTATTAGCCATATTGTTTCTCTTTTGTTCTGTTTGTAGAAAACCCCAATGAAATTCTTTGAAATTAAAAAAAGGGAAGGTATAGGCCTGGCAAAAGGTTTCTTTTGAGAGATCAAAATTGCAGTTTTAAAATTGCACTGCAGAGTGCAGTGGCAGACTTTAGACATGTTTTTAAAGTTCTACTTCCGTGGGTGGCAGACTGACTGCTGCAGGCCCACTAGTAGCGTTTAATTTACAGGCCCTGGATGCAGGTAAGTACCATTTACTAGGAGCTTACAGTAAATTAAATGTGACAGTTAGATGTATGTTAATTTTACCATGTTTGAAGGAGCAAACACAAGCAACAAGTCCTAAACTCAACAAAAACGAATTCAGCAAACAGTAGTCAATGAGGGGTACTTTGTCCTCAGAAAAGTGTTCTCTTACATAAAATTATTATTGACTGTGCCCTTTCATTCCCATCGAACACAAAGTCACATCACAGTCTTCTTTGGAAATGTACATGGGGCATAAAACGAGTAATCCCAGAGTAAATGTGCAACACCCGAAACATGATGAGTATTACATGAAATATGAGATTTCTAAAGCTGCATGACCTCACCTCAATTCAGCACACCAGAAAATTGTGTGCAAAAGCGAAACTGCAGGAGACAAATTATGTAACAATGGTTTTGCGTTACGGCAAAAAGCAGCATATGTAAACTATAACAACTAACTACAGCAGCTAACGTGTTCCAGATTTTTTGAGAAAAAAATCAAAAAGATTTTAGGAGTGTTTTCCCATTTATTTGTTGCTACCTACTGTAAGACAGGAAAAGTAGAATACCTTATGTAATGTTAACTACGGGAGCTCAGTAAAGTGATGTACAAATTTTATGTGGCACTTCTAATACCCTATATTGATATTCGACCTTTCTCTCCCTTTCTGTTTTCTTTTCCCTATTCCACTCTATTTTTTCTCATGCTCATGTATTTAACTATATTTCATTTTTATCATTCTCTTGCTCTTTTCTATCACTATTTCCCTGGCCTTGACTCCAATTTCTAGCATGTGCTCCCACTTCTATTTGTGTCTTTTTTTTCTCTGTCATTCTCTTCTATCATCTTGATCTGCCTTGTATTTTATGCTTTCCTTTTGTTTATTGCAGGGCACATGACGTAGGATGAACACTGCCTGTCATCTCTTACTGTCTGTGATATCGTCTGTTGTCTTGTCAACATCGGGATTTGATCCCACACCGGGTACATGTTCAGCACTGGCGTCCGGGGTTCTCTACGGATCTTTCTCTCTTAAAGACCTGTTTCCCATCATCTCTTCAAGTTGCTCCTGGACCCTGGAAAACCCAGACCCGACTAAGTACTCTCTGTATCTCAAGTTCAACCAAGACGAACACGTGTGCACCCATCTTTCCCCCATGGTACAGCCACTGGACCATTACCTGCCGAACCACACCTGCAGCCATCCTGAGGAGGGAGAGGAGGACGGGCTGGAGCTCTGTCAAAGCAGCAGCACCTTCACCTTTTTGCACTTTGATAAGAACTTCTTGAGATTATGCTTGTCAGCGGAATTTGTTTCCATCCAGCATTTGACCGAGGTGGTCCTAGACTCGCAGTTTGTGGAGGTCTTGCTGGTCAATAACGATAACTCAAGCCAATTTGCCTGTAGTGTGTTGTGTCGATGGTTCGAAGAGTGCATGCATGCTGGGGAATGGAGCCATCGATGTGGTATCAGCCAGACTGGTTGTCCCTGCCCAGAGCGGCCTGCTCATCACAATGCCACCATCTCCAATGTCATTATTCCGGCAACCAGCAGCGACTGTTGTGTGACAGAAATGCATTCTGTAAATGCGAATGACTTGTACTCTCAGGACCTGAAGTATGGTAAGGCACATTTTTTTATTTTTTCTGTTTTGCTGATCAATGATTATACTGATTAGAAAGTGTTTTTGGGATAAAGCCACAGACTTTAAAGTTTGTTTCTGTAGAGGGCTGAAAAAACGTTCTCTTGTTGCGAGAACTTATACCTTCAGAGGGATCTGGAATGACTCTGGTTATGTTTTAACGGATGCTGAAGTCGTTGTGGAGTTATTTGATATGAGTCAGAGGTAAGGGGCATCATGACATTGAAGAGGAGTTGCATGGTGCACTGGATTTTCACTTCAATTTTGCACAAAACATGGGGCACAGTAGGAATTAAAACGTACGATAATCCAGCAGAATCATGAATAGACATGAGTTGATGATTCCAGATATGGGGCATACAGCATGACGGCAATGGTGAGTGGGAGAGACAAACACCCAAACAGCATATTGACTGGTGAATTAATATTGTGAATTCAACAAAATGTATCTAACAAAAGTCATTGAATGGATGCATAATAGTTATTCTAAATTCAACTCTGATAAAACACAGATCCTGCTTTTTGGCCGTAGAGAGAGTTTCTCCAACTTTTAAATCTCTGATTGGTGGTTTGAAGACTTGCCTACTCCACCCTCTCCAGTATCTCCTGCTAGAAATCTGGGTTTTAAATATGACAAGAAGCTGGCTTTTCGGCTACAAGTGCTGGTAGTTACTGGCTTCTGTTTTACAATTTTGAAAGCTCTAAAATAATTTCTGGATGTTCTACCTCTTCAGGCGCGTAAATCAGTAGTACATGCCTTAATTATGTCCAGACTTGATTACGCTAACAGCTTGTATATGGGTCTCCCTAAAGGTTTGTTAACTGGATAACAGGTGACTCAAAATGTGGCAGCGCGTCTAGTTCTTGGACTACCCAGGCGCTGCTCTATATCACATCATCTCAGTCAGCTGCACTCGTTGCCAATAGCATAACACATGCTGCTTAAGGCTCTGGCGTTGGCTTAGAGAGCCTTCTACAGATTTTGCTCAACTTACCTCGAGGATAGGTTTCTTCCTTACTCTCCTAGCACACTCTTGAGATCAAGTAAGGCCTTATTATTTAAAATTCTAAAGTTTAAACGACAAAGAAGGGGAGGAATGTCATTCAATTTATTCATTCATTCAACATGTGAAATTTAGATTTTGATTGAAGCTAGGGTATAAAAATCTAACATTTTTGTGGTTTCCGAGCATTTGAAATAACATTTGATGCTGTTACGCAGTGCAGTGGTACCCAATGGATAGACCACATCGGGATTAGGGTGAGAGTCAGTTACGCTGACTGTCCCTATGACTTGCAAGTTATGCACAACTATCCCCTGACAGTACTTATATTACTCAAAAAAAAATTAAATGTGGTGGCTGGTAAGTGAAGCTGTATACACCATCCAGTCTACCAGTTTCCCACCCTGTTCAAATACTACAGGCACTACATGGTTTACTTAGCAATCGCTTACCTGAAAATAGATCTTCCTTGTATTTAGAGCATTAATAAACAGCTACAGTGCATAAACTAAGCATGTAGAAGAAGCCTCAAACAATGTACAGACCTTCCAACTCACTTGGTGCCACCATGTGTCACATAATATCTGCTCTCTTCACACAGTGGATTTTTAAACTCGGTAAACTCTGAAGCTTTTGGTTTATTTATTTATTTATTTATTTATTTTGGTGGGTGGGAAGGGGCGTAGTGCTTGTTAGGCAGTTCACTGGACAAAGCCCCGCCCCCTGCTCGCACTAACTATTCTGTGAATTTGGCAAGTCTGAATGTACTTAAAAGTAAATTTCAACTAAGGCGTTTATTAGGATTTGGCTGGAGAGGTAAAACCTCAGGGTTTACAATCCAGGCCAATTCTGAGTGGCCTGGTGTTTCCTCACTCAGGATTACCAGGTGCAGGAGTACGATTCCTGGTGTTACCAGGAGTGTATCTCCACCTAGTAAACCTGCAGGTAGAGAGGGACAGGGACTTCGGGCATTGGCACGGCCAACACTCCTGTCCGCTCCATCAGCACTGTGATGGAGCAGTGGAGCCAACATGCAGAGGCCAAAGCCTCCCCTAACCTAAACACCCTCTGCACCCCTGCCCAGCTCCTTCGTGACATGCACCAGCCCCAGCAATATGTACCTCCTGCTCAAAGCAGGTGATAAGTATCAGTTGATGTGTCCCTGGAATCAGGGGAAATATGAATATGCAGAAAGAACCCATTAAAAAACAGAGGGCTAAGAGTTATGCACAGTGTTAAAGCTAGGACCAGGGTTAAAGTGATGTGGTGGCATAGTGTTGGGGTTATGCTAAGAGATGGACATGGTTTACGTGATGGCATTAGGGTTAAGGTGCTTGAGTTAGGATATATAACAGCATGTGGTAAATGCTGGATTTGGGATGGAAGTAGGATGAGCAGGCCTTACTGCATGAGCGTGTCCCTTGTAAAAAAGAAAATGTATTACTTGAAAAATGAAAACAATTTAGCCTTTATCTTTAAAATGAATTGCAAATTGTGTAACATTTTGAATTATGTTACTCATGTTTTGATGTGGCTTTTTTTTCCTTTAAATTTTGAATTTTCAACCTAGCTCATTAAGAGTCCTGAGCGGTATTCCCATGTGACGCCACTCTGCTTGATAACCACTAGTCTGGGGTTTTCCTAGCTTTTTCCGTGTATGGAAACCCCAGATCAGATTTTACTGCTCGGTAATTCCCAACAATAAAATTGCGTGAGGCTTCAGCGGCAACATCAGGCAAGCCTCTTCATTCTAGCCCCCCTTACCTGACTGGTCATTTTCTTGCAATAAAGGAGAGCACCTTTTTGCCCTTCCCTCTCCCAACTTCCCAGGTCCCCTCTTTCAACCACTGCCAAGCACCTGCCTCCAAGCTCACATTTACCACCTGCTCAGAGCAGTGATATTTTTGAGCGTTAAACCCCCAGAACATGGAAAACCATGTTTCACCCGAACAGTTATTCCCAATTTTGGTGAGTAGAGTTTAACTGTAATTGCAAGGTAATGGCTGGGTGTTGCCTCACTGTGACATTCATTTTTTGTGAAGTGTTTGTACCCCACCAGTGTCGTTGAAGTCACAATGAGGGCCCTGGTGTTGAGACCAGGAACTGCTTCTCAAAGCAATATATGTTTAACTTTGAGTGGGCAGCAGAGCGCCTGTGTTCATATGCATATATTGCCATGCCACCTTTCTCATCGCTGGTACGCACCCTCACCGTTCCTTTTTCTGTTGATCTCGGTAGCCGAGGACTTCCTGCACACATGCTCAGTGATTATGTACAGTGGGGCCTTTACCCTACATTTTCCTGGGATTTCTTGGTTGTTTTTTTCAACTGTTTCCCCCCCATCTTTATCTTGGTCCATCTAAGCTTGAACAATTTGGTGCAGCAAATATGCAAAGTGCTACATGCAGAATGCAACAGCTGACTTGCAATTTTTATTTGCGGATCCAAGGGATAACATCCACTTCATGCCTGCGCTGTGTATGCTCATATCGGGGCATGGTTTCAGAAAACCTGGCTAGCGTAAATGCACAGCACAGGAGAGCTTCCACTGCAGGAGACTTTACAGTTTTAAGAAACAGTCAATAGGTAAATATGGGGAGCCTGAAATTAGGTGTATTATTGACTTCCCCTTCAGTTGTGAGAAACTGAGCTATATTATCGTCCTGTTCCCTCTTGCATGAAACTCACTGCCTTAAACAACGTGTGCAGTTAAATTCAAGGGAGGTTGAAAACACAGGACTAAATAGCCAGCTTTAACTTGATACCCAATGACTTGTTTAGATTTAAGTATCAACATTCAGGTTATGGGCCTCCACTGCCCTAGAGTTCAAGCCAGGAAACGAATCTTCACTTTGGCCTGAGACTTTGTTAAACCTTCACATTAAGTCTTATTGCCAGTCTGGTCACTAGGTTTCCAGAGAGTTCTCGCACTGTGGTGTCGAGTCATTCTCACTTTCTGTTCAAGGTAATACTCCTAGACTTCACAGGGATGTTGAGCATTCCTCCCTCCCTAAGTATGTTTTGGAGGACAAAGCCTTACTACACTCTAGTGACTCCAGTATTTAGCTCTGGTATTCAAGCTCATGCGGCTGTCCTTCATGTCACGCACATCCTGGCAAGATCCATCGTGCTACAGACTCCTTCTCTGCAGTGGTTATTTATTTATTTGAAGGTTTTATATAGCGCGAACAAGACCCTTCCGGGTATCAGAGCGCTTTACAGGGTAGATGTCGGACACAGGTACAAGCATAGAGAAAGAACGAAAATAAAAATATAGGTAATTCAAATACAAAGTGATAACTAGTACAATCTAGTAATTATATTATATTGTTAAGTAAGTAATTCAAGTAAATTTAGCCATGAGAATCGATTTCACTTCTTTTTTGAAGTAGGCAGTAGAAGGGTTCAGTCTTGTTTCTGTGGGCAAAGCATTCCAGATCCTGGGAGCCTTTCCTGAGAAGGTCCGGTTGTAAGTTTTCTTCTTGGTGAATCGTTGTGGTTTCAGTAGAAGATTCCTGGAGCTCCTAGATGATCTATTACCACAAGAGAGTACCAGTTTCTGAGCTAGATAACTCAGAGTATTGTGATGTAATGCCTTGTGTGTCATACAAGTGATTTTCAGATGAATTCTAGCCTCAAACGGTAGCCAGTTGAGGGTTCTAAGGTCTGGGGAGATGTGACAGTTTCCTTTTGAGCCAGTGATGAGTCTAGCAGCTGAGTTGATTGAGGCTCTTAGAGGGGCCGTCGTCGATCTGAGGAGGCCGCATAGGGCGACACTCCCATATTCCACTCTTGGGATTACTAGGGCTTGCACTGCCTGCTTGAAATCGTTTGCTGGCAGGAAAGGTTTCAGTTTTCTCAGGGTGGTCATGTGGAAATTTGCTCTTTTTGTAGAGGCGCTGATATGTTTTTGCATGTTTACGTTTCTGTCCAGCGTCAATCCCAGCGATTTTGCTGAGTCGACAATGAGAGGTTGCCCTTTGAGTGCTGTTAGGTGATTCAGCCAGTTGAGGATGATGGTCGAATGGTTGGGGGGGGGCGATTGAGAGGAATTCAGTTTTGAGGGTGTTTAGTTTCAAATCGTTTTCGGCCAGCCATGTTTGAGTTTTTTGTAGCGTTGAGTTGAGAGATTTGATGTCCTCAAGTGAGTGGATCTTTAAGTAGAGTTGGGTGTCGTCTGCGTACATGTGAAAGTGGACCTCTGCTACCTGTGCTGTGGGTATTGAGAGGGCACAGGCCTTGAAGCTCGTGCCAATTGCCTCCCGACAAAAGTGGAAAAATACTACAAGATTCCATTACCTGCTTGCCACTCACCTGTACAGAGAAAATGTAGGAAGAAGTACAGGTGTAACAAAGTGCTAGCATCACCTCAGCTCACCCCTTTTACCTTCTGTACTGACCACTCAAGACTTGAAGGGACACCTGTCTCAAATTCACCTGTTTCATGGACAGAGGTGTGTGTGTCTTGCCCTTTCTTGTAGGTCATAAAGGGGGTTTTAAGTTCTCTTCACTTTCCTCCAATGAGCCGATGCAGGACCCATGTGATTGGTTGGGGTGCTCTTTGGATTACCACAGGAGGGGTTTTCTTCAGCACCATTTGCCCCATTTCTGCCTCCGCATTTGTCACCTGTTCCACAACAGTGTTTTGGCTGCAGTACTTCTAAACCCACATCTGATGCTGCTGCTGGCACCTGCTTGTCCGGCATCCATGCCTCCATTACTGGCACTGAATCCAAAGGCTCAAGTACCTCTTTCAGACCAACTTCTCCCTGAGCCAAAGGCACCCCCTCCTGATCCAGGAAGGAAGCTCAGCATTTGCTGGAGGCGCAGCTATGGAGGGAGAAGCAGACACTTGACTCTAGCTACAGGAACACTATTCATGACCTGGTCAGCAGCAGCTCAGATCCTCTGGATGAGCTCACAATAGATGTCAATGTGGAGGTGCCTCAGTATTTGCCATTCAATCCAGATGATTAACATGGATTAGGTGATGATAGTAGTGTCAATACATCCCTTCAACTAGATATTCTGAACCTGTCAAGTCTTCCCCATTCCGTAGTGGCCTCATACCACCCAGTGGTCTGGAAGGAGATCTTTCAGGTACTGGTACCCTCTGTAGAAGCAAAAGCAAGCACTTGGACAGAGGTACTCCACACCTTCTGTCAGGCAGCAGAATCACTTTTGCCTTTTTTTTTTTAAGCTTCTTTTTATTAATTTTCAAAACAACATTAAGGAATCACGGTTACAAGGTATATCATAATACTCATTTCACATCTTACATAGCATTGGTGTGCACATGAGAGCTTTGTCTTCAATACTTTAAGTTTGACAGGATCTGACATCCACAGTCCCCACTTCCTCGGATTATTCAGAATTCGTGTTCGACTTAATCAGAGGCGGATCACAAATATTCCCTAGGATTTTAGGGTTTTTCAAAAAAACTGGATATATGGGGAAAGTGCGGCGCCGAACCGCGGTGTGGTATGTATATTTAAGTACAATTGGGGAATGGTCGGAGATACCTCTAGGTAGGTTAGTCACTTCCATTATTCTCCCTAAACTATCTGCTAGTGTAAGTATGTAGTCCAATCGGGAGAGACTATTATGAACCCCGGAGTAGAAAGTAAATTGTCGACTGGATGGATTACGGAAACGCCAAGTATCTACGAGGCCAAGCGCCTCAAGGAACTCTGCAAAGCGGGAGGTCTTAGTGTTGTGATCTCTGGGGGTTGGCGGTCTAGGGCCCCATCAATGGTGGTGTTGAAATCTCCACCAATCAGGAGCTCCCCGTCTGGGAGGGCAAGCAGGAACTTACTAAGGGCCGGAAGGGCCACCGAGTGAAGCGCTGGGGGGGATGTACACAATACTATGTTGTATGCCCATCCCTCCCATTGGCATGAAATGGCTGCGAATCGGCCCTGATCATCTGTCCATGACCATTTAATAACTAGCGGGAATTGCTTCCGCACTAAGATACCCACCCCTCGGAAACCTGAAGAAAACTCGGAATGCCCCACCATCTGGAAGCCCCATCTATCCAGAACCTTACAGGAGGAGCCCATTAAATGTGTTTCCTGAAGCAAAGCCACTGCTGGGGCGTGGCGTTTTAGATATTGTAGGACTAGTCCTCTCTTTATTTTGTAGCCCAGTCCATTAACATTCCATGTGAGCAGTGACAGGGGGGCACCCGGTGCAAGGGAAGGTCTTGATGTGTCAGTGTCGTAAACAGTCGTTTCTGTTGGCATCGTCATTTCTTGTAACTATATGGTAGAGGATGGAACGGCATTGCATTATAGATGTGGCATACAATAGTGACGTGTAACCGTGACTTAATACAAACTTATAAACAATACAAAATGTAAACAAATTAACTTTTGACCCTTCACCCACCCCCTCCCTGCCTCCCTGCTTGAAGGACATAAAATTACCCACCACCCCAACTTTGCAGAGCGCTTAGTTCCCATACCCAATACCTTGATGGGGGGGGGGGAGAGATATGTATCCAAGAGGCTCCCTCCGTTCCCTTCGTTGCTAGTGTGCCTTGTGGGCAATAGCCTGTCTCAGGAAGGAAAGTTTCAGATTGTAAATGGGCAAAATTAAGCAGTTCCATATTATGTAATGCTCGACTAGCGTCTGACGGGTGCATTAATATCGCACACCAACTATCTGTTGCAGAGTCCTTTTGTTATATTCCATGAGGTTGATCCATCATAGTGGAGGTGTAATCTGTTTGGTCTTCTTCACGCTCGATGTTTCCAGGGTTTTATCAACAGTTCCTGTGAGCATTATAAGTGTATGTACTGTCATTCCTCCCCACTGAGGTGCGACGTGGTTTCCATTCTTCTAGACTCATCAGATTGCGTTGTTGACTTATCATGCACGCGTTGTCCGCGCCTTCTATCTATCGTCCAGATCCCGGGGCCTTGCGCCACCCCTCTAGCCATTCTTGCGCGTCTTCAGGGGTCATGAAAAACCATGTTTTTCCCTTGGCCTCAACTCTCAGCTTCGCCGGGAAGAGCATTGAATACTTGAGTTCACGATTTTGGAGCTCCTTCTTCACTTCCAGAAATCCACATCGCTGCTTCGTCATTGTCGCCGTGTAGTCCGGGAAGATCGTGACGGTGCTGTTTTCAAATCGTATCGGGGGAGCGGCACGGGCCGACTGCAATATCACATCCCGATCCCTAAAGTTGAAGATTCGAGCTAATAAAGGTCTTGGGGGGGGGGCTCCCGGCGTATGCCTCCCTCCTGGGACACGATGAGCTCGCTCCACGGAGAAATAATTAGAGAGCCCTCTGGGCTGCAGTTGGGTCTTAATCAGCTCTTCAACTAGTAGGTCGAGGGCTGTCCCTGCTGGTTGTTCCGGGAACCCGATAAGTCTTATATTGTTGTGTCTCGATCGTCCTTCCTGATCGTCGAGCTTGGCGGCCATCATCTTATTGTCAGCTTCGAGTTGACGTATCTGTTTCTTTAGCACGGACGTGTCACTAGTGAGGGTGGATGTTGTTGTTTCGACCTCTCCCACTCTAGTGGCTAATTTTTGAAAATCCGCCCTAATTAATGAAAGTTCAACTGAAATAGTGCCAATGCATGCGTCTAAGGAGGTGTGCACGTTGTTGAGAGTGGTCATAATGTCTTGTAACGTGACGTCGGCTTTTTCTGTCGCTGCTTGGGTTGTTATTTGGGTCAGATCTTGATCCGTGGAATCAGATTGGGCTTTAGTATATGCATATTTGTCCAGCTTTGCTTGCTGTGTAACTCGTTGGCCCCTGCCTCCCATCGTCGCGCGCCCTGGAGGTCGCTTCCAGATCAGTTGTGACTGGGGTGGCACTCACCGCCGCCTGCCTGTATGTTGTGAGACACTCGCGGCCTATCGGGTTTCTGCCCCAATCAGTCGTGGCGCCGGAGCAATGTCTGTGAGACGGGCGGCGCAGGGAGGGGGAGGGGGGGGGATTTTCTTTGGTATCGTGCTGGTATGTTTGGTGAGGTCGCGCTTTAGCTGCAGCTATCTGATGATATGGTCTACTTTGGTTAGGGCAGTCTGTATTGCGGCTTTTGGTGACCTTATATAGTTAGTCTGTGAACTTGCTGGTGACCACCTTTAATGCAGTGAAAGACGATCACGTACACAGTTTATTGCGAGCCCTGTGGCACTTCTCAACCTACTGTAAAGGTGCTGTGAGTCAGTCCGTCACGAGAAGTAGCTGCCCTCAGGTCCCCGGGGCCCGCGCAATGGCTGGGAGAACTATCGCTGTTAACGTTGGGTTCAGTCGGTATTTGGACAGAGTCTCTGCCTCGCCTCTTTCAACAGCGTGTTTGACTTTATATTTCCGCCATTTTTATAATGTATTCGCCGTATTAAGATAGTCTCTGTTGCCCAGTGCGTGTTTGAATTGCCGCTCTCAGCCGCGTATTTAAGTGCGTCGATTGGGCTCTTAGCTGGTCAGTGACTCACTCCAGGCACGTCGTGTGGGGAGAAGGTACCGGCCCGTGAGTCCTGCCGGCAACGTTAGGTCTCGTTGTGTCTCTCTTTGAACTCCCCGGTCGCCGCCAGCCCCTCAGTCGCGCCTCACGGGCCCCCGGCGCCACCTCTGCACTTACTTCAGGGCCGTCTCCAGCAGGACTCGAGGCTATTGGATCGTGATGGGTCCGGCAGGAGCCCCCGTTTCTCGACACTGCCTCTCCGTCTGTTTCCGCCACCAGGAACCAGCCATCACTCCGCAGGCAGATCGGAGGTAACTTTAGTCCCCGGTCTCTCGGTCTCTCCGTGGTGCGCAGGCTGCACCTCCTTCACCGCGATGTCCCGGCGCCGGTGTCGTACCAACGCGCTTTTCGGCTACTGCATCTGGTTCTCCACTGCTTATAGAGTCTTGCCCAATATTTGTGGAAGTACATGCCACCGGATCAGTATGCGGATATCGAGGGAAGCCGTCCGGGAGACGGAGCCTCTTTAGGCAGTGGCCATTTCTGTCGGCTGCTAGCCACGCCCCCATCACTTTTGCCTTTTAATGAGGTTTTGTTAGATCCAGTCATGGCTATTTGGGACAAATCATCTTCTTCACCGGCAGAAAGTAGGATAATAGCCTGGGCTTATAGGCCTGTACCCTGGTAACCAAAGTTTCCTTTCCGTTCACCCTTCACCTGAAAGTTGGGTGGCCCATGCTTCCTGCTCTTAAAGCTCTCCGCTGAAGCTTTCCCTACTGCCCAAGTAGACAGGGAATTGAAAAAGCTGGAGACAAAAAGGTCTTTTCAGCGGGCTGCTTGGCCTTAAAATTCCTTAATGCCACATGCCTTCTGGGGCACCATGTGTGTATACTGTGGAATGTGACGAATCTATTGCTCCCGAACATCTGCACAGGTATATTTTGGCCCTACTTAGCGATGGCCAGGCAGCATACCAACAGATTTTTCAATCGGCTCTGGACACGGCAGATTCCTTGTTGAGGGCTTTGGGCTTGTAGGTTCCCCTTTGCGCCATACCTGGTTTAGGGCTTCATATTTTCCCTTGTTTATCCAGACCTCCTTAATGGGCCTACCCTTTGAGGTATTTCAGTCTAGCTCTGAAGTGTTTTAAGACAGTTGAGCAACTGTCCGCTCCTTGGGACTTCACCTTTTCAAAGATTACTGACTATTTTGGAAGTTTCAGAGCTTCAGATGGGAGTTCAACTTGCACCAGTTACCACAATGCCCACAGCAATCCCAGATCCCTCAGCTTTGACAGTAGAAGGGCTGTTGAAAAGGCAGTGTCCAACAAGCCTCCTTCGCTGCCTCTTCCTCCTTTTCCTCCTTACATGCCCGACCCCCGAAGCAGCTCCAGTTTGCCTTTGTCTGAGCCTGTGAGACCGAAGGGAGGCCGGGTGTTCTCCTTTTTGCAGGCCTGGAAAGCCATACCTTTGGACCAGTGGGCTCTTCAAGTTGGAGAAAGAGGTTATACCCGTCCGATCCATCAGGCCTCTCCCCATATCACTGTTCTTGTCTGACAGAAGGCATATTCATATTTCGCAGGGGGAGGCAGCAAATCCTGCTGCAGAAAGAAGTCATGGAGTTGATGCTAGAAGATTGGGTGGGGGGATTCTATTGTCTGTACTTCTTGCTTCCAAGAAGGATGATAGTCTTCGTCTAATCCTCAACCTCAGGGTCTTGAACTTCTTCCCCATCAAGGGGGAATTCAAGATTCTGTCTCTGCCCAGGTTTTTTTGACGCTACACTCAGGAGACCGTGTGGTGTCCATACACTTGCAGGACATGTATTTCCACATACCAATCCTGAAGTTGCATAGGAGGTACCTGTGATTCATGATTGGGTTAGCTCACTACCAGTTTGCGATCCTCTCCTTTAGAATAACATCAGCACCTCGAGTCTTTACGAAGGTGATGGTGATGGTAGCGACTCACCTTAGAAGGCCGGGGAACCCTGTATTCCTGTGCTTGAGCAACTGGCTGCTGAAAACTCAGGAATTGATGTTGCGCTGCTTGAATTCTACAGCATCCCTGCGGTTCGACTTGGGCCTTTTCATCAATGTGCCTAAATCTCACCTGGAGCCCTCTCAGTGCCCCCTGTTTATATGGGAAGTACTGGGCACATCATTGCTCTGAGCCTTATGCCCTACTCAGAGGATATGGGACATACAGGCTCTTATTCTGATGTTTCAGAAAGAGGCTCTAATTTCAGTTCTGATATTTTTCCCCTGCTAGGTCTGCTGCCTTTTTCCATCCTCCCGGTCTCACATGCATGCTGTCACATAATGGTTTGCCCAGATGTGCCTCTAAAGGTTGTGGCTCAAGCACAATAGAGCTCTGTTGGACACCATTGTGAAATCCTGGAACACTAGCGGATCTGGCTTGGTGGGGCGTGAGAAAGTACCCTGAGGCAGAGATGTCCTTCCAACCCCCAACAGCTGTGGCCATGGTAGTAACTTGTTCCTTCACCCTAAAGTGGGGCCCTTATCTGGAAGAACTGTAGATCAGAGACCTCTGGTCTCAAAAGTGTCAACAAGCAGGGAAGAGTGGGGTCTCTGCTTCTCTGTTGGAAAGTGCTATGATTGTGGCCTTGGATGCACAATTACATTGTTTGGCTGATAACAAATAATGTGGCAGGCTCTCTGAACACCAGGGTTGACAGGCAAAGTTGGTGTAATCTTGCTGACCACGAGTGGCATCTCCACCCATTGGTGGTCCAGTACATCTTTGACCTGTGAGGTATCCGTCAGAAAGATCTGTTTGCCACTCTCAGCAACACGCATTACCCACAGTTCTGTCCACTAGTATCTGTTGCATGGAGCATGGTTGAAGTTGAATTTTCCTCTTCACTACAAGCCCTCCCCCATACCATAGATACCTCTGGATCTGAGGCAGATTCACCAAGACTGGAACCAGGTCATCTTTATCGCCCTGGCTTGACAGAGAAGGGTTTGGAATGCAGACCTCTTATACCTCTCCATGTGTCTCCCTCTCTTGGGGCAGACTGTCTCTGACATCAGTGGGACAGGTTCTGCACCCCAACTTCCAGAGCCTCCACCTTCATGCCTTGAGATTAAGCAGGGACAGTTTGTTCCAGTTGCCAGCAGAGGTGGTAGATGTTATGCTGTCAGTTGGCTGTGATTCCATCAAGACAGTGTACACCGGAAGGTGGATCAGGTTTGGGCTTTCAGGTGTTCCATGTTGTGCTCTTGTTAGCGCAGCATTGCTGTGATGTGGGGGCTGTCAAGGGATACCTATGAGCCTATTCTGCCTTCCTCTGCCTTCCGGATGAATCATCCATTTAAGTCGCCTATTGTCATATGTCTTTTAAGGCTTGATGAATGTTTCCCCCGACTCCCTTTGTCATGTGGCATTGGGATCTTATTTTGGTTTTGATGGGGTCTACATTTGAACCACTTCATAGTAGCCAATTGAAGCTATTGATGTTCAAAACTGTTTTCTAGTTGCCATTACTTCGGTGAAAAGCATCAGTGAGTTGCAAGCACTGAGCAAGCACTGAGGGTGCACCTGCCTTTTACTTGTTTTTGTCCCAGCAAGTTGATTTTTAGAAACAAAGCTTCTTCCTAACTAAGGTGGTGACCCCATACAATTTGGGTCAATCCTCCTGTTCTTTTACCCCCGTCAACATCCTACCAAGAAGGAGGACTGGCTACAGATGCTGGACCCATAAAGGGCGGTTAGTTTTTACTTTGATCGCACAAAGGACTTCTCGAGTGATGACCAACTATTAGTAGGGTACGGATACAGCAGGAAGGGGAAACAAGAAAACAACTGAAATTCACCAGTTATAGTTTACTGAGCTAACTATAACTTGTACCCCCACTATACACATGCTTATGGACTAACATATTAAATTACCCATGATTGTCAAATTTAAAGGGACTATTGGATCCGGATTGGTTGGTCACAACTTGAACAATATGTTGTGGCATCCACGACAGGACTCAGGCTTGTGGTCCACGCTGAAATGAATTGCAGTGAATGGTATGTTTTGAGGGTCGCAAAAAGGAACACATATTTAATGTGATAACAGATTTTAATCACATTATAAATCACTTGTTGGTGGTGCTCATTTTTGGAATTGTAGTTTAATGTAAGGTGATTGTGGCGTCTTCTCCAGCCCAGGATCATGCAGATGAATTACACCACACGGGAGCTGCGGTCAAGCTTTACTTTATTCTTCAGCATACACTCACATGCTGCATATTTCATCATACTTCCCATTAACCACACCCTAACATCTCCCCACATATTATGTAAATCTTGTTCAGAGTCCGACAAGAACCACAAAGGTCCTAGTGCGCATAACATCAATATGTTACATCTCCCCCTTTGTGAAATAAAAAGTGGCAGACATCACTAAAATTCAATTTCTACGATTAGTTGGTGAGGCGCTAGCACCTGTCTGTGGGCTCGGGTGATCCAAGGTGATGGAGGTCCATCCTGATCAGGAAGCGATGACATTGGCTCAGGTGCTTGAGCGGGACCAGCTGGTGGGGTCGCCCCATACGTGGTTTCAGGACTCGACAAGTGTCGCTGTATGTGTTGTGTTTAAAATATGATGTTTCCGGAGTGATGGATTGTCCAGAACGATGTGCTGTCACCATATGTCCCTTGCACACCACGCCTGTAAAGGATCAGTGGCAAGAGGAGTGTCTGTTTTTCATCTTCGTCTCTGCTTAACCAGTACCCAGTCTCCTTTGTCAAAGACTGTCTCTTGGACATGGTGAAGCTGATTTGCATTCATTTCATTTTCCTTTTCCTAGTCGCATCGGTGTCTCGAACCTTGTCAGTATTCACTGATCGATCCAGGGTTCGTTTAGATAGTTTTGTTCGGATGGCTCTCCCAAATAGCAAAGTGGCTGGACTCACCAGTTGTGGAGTGAGGAGTTGATCGGAGGGCCTGGCACATGGTTTGGTTCAAAAGGTTTCTCTCCATGGTCGCTCGTTGAATGACCCTCTTGAGGGTGCCCATATCATTCAAATACACCATTGGCTTGGGGCCAGAGGGGTGTACTCTTTTGGTGTTTGGCACTGAGTCAGACAAGACATTTTTTGAACTCTTTGCTGTTAAAGGGCTGGCCATTATCAGATTTGAGGATTTCAGGGATACCCCAAGTTGCAAAGATGTCATCACACCGTTCTATGACTTTGTCATTGGTTGTTGAAGATAGGTTTTCTACCAAAGGAAAATGCGAATATTCGTTCATGACTACCATAAGATGGTGTCCATTTCCTGAAGGCCCCTAAGAGTAAACTGCACCCTCTCCCAAGCATGGGCAGGAAGGTCAGACATTGTGCTGCATCACCTTGGGGGACAAGCAATTACAGATGTGGCATGCCGTCAGCTCTTTCTCGACTCGCTCTTCTAGCCGAGGGAACCACACTTGATCTTTTAAGGCTATTTTGGTGCTACAATACCACAGTGTCCTTCATGAGCCAGCTCGATGACCAGCTTTCTTAGGCTTCCAGGTATGACGATTCTCAAGCCTTCTTGGGTGACTGCTAACTCATCCTGTACATTTTTGAACTTTTGGAATTCAACATCATCGGCAAGGGGCCGAGTACTTCTCCTCCATGATTGCATGGTAATACATTCTTTGATTATGGTCATGTCTTTATCTGCATTGGTGGCAGCAATGATTTGTTCCACAGACAGAGCCGCTGGTGTGCTGGATCTCACAATAAAGTTAAGATATGCTTCAGCTGTCCCTAAGATCGAACTGTGACGAAAGAGGTACTCTGCTGGGTTTTGATCCTTCCCCTGTTTATGCACGATCTCATAGTTGTACTCTTGCAGCCTTAACCCCCACCTCACGATGCGAGGTGGCATTTTAGCCTTCGGGTTTCCAAAAATTGTAAGCAATGGCCGGTGATCTGTGATAACAGTGAATCGTTTTCCGTAGAGGAATAAATGAAAATGTTTGCAGGCCCACACCACAGCCAAACTCTCCTTCTCCGTCTGAGAGTAGGCACATTCTGTTTCAGACAGGTTTCGACTGGCATAGGCCACAATGGGTCTCTGAGCATTCAGATGACCATTGTGTTAAGGAAGGATTGCCCCTAGCCCTACCGGGCTCGCATCAATCATTATTTCAGGATGTAACTGGGGGTGAAAGGGTACATTTCGCTTTCTCAAGTATCTCAATGGTGGCACTCACTGTAGCAAAGTTGTGAATGTATCTTGAGCAATAGCTGTCCATGCCTAGAAAGGATCGCAGCATGGTAACATCCTTAGGGGGATGAGGGGTGAGTGGATGACAGTGCTTGCACCTTTTCTGGGTCTGGAGTCATTCCCCCATCAGAGATTATATGCACCAAAAACTTGTGTTTGGTTTTGTGAAGCTCACATTTTGCAGCGTTCAGAGTGAGACCTGCATCAGCAAGTAACTGGCACACTTGGCTAAGGGCATTGTTGTGTTCTTTCTGTGTTCTCCCAAAAACCAGTATGTCATCACTGTAATTGAAAGCATGTGTAACAGGTTGGATTACTTAGCATATAACATCCTGAAATTTCTCAGCAGCTGAAGATACTCCAAAACTCAGTCTCTTTTATCTGAACAAACCAACATGAGTCGAAAAGGTAGTAATGTACCTGCAGTTCTCCTCCAACTCGAGTTGATGGTATAATTTATTTAGGTCAAGACGGAAAACACTTTGGCTCCATTCAGTTGCATGATCATGTCTGCTATGTGTGGACAAGGGTGTCTCCCTCTCAATGGCTTTGTTTGCCTGGTGAATATCAACACAAATGTGCACCCCTCCGCTACTCTCTCTTTTTGGTACTATTACTATGGGCAAAATCCCTGGTATGGGGCTTGTGGATTGTTTATTGTTGTCATGTTTTATGAGTGCTTCCGAATCTTTCTCTACAGCTTCTTGTAGATGAAAAGCAACTCTATGGTGACGCTGAGCAACAAGGCAAATGTCTTCATTGATATGAAGCTGTGCTTTCATTTTCTTGAGTTTTCCCAGGCCATGGACAACAACGGGAATCGGCTCATGATCTCAGAATGAGCACAGAGGTTGTAGTAGAGGGAAATCAACCCCATGTCAGCAGCTGTGGTGAAACTGAGCAAACAGGTACTCAACGAAGTCCCTTGTGGAACATGAATGGTGGCTCGCACCAATGTCTTTTTGTGTTGCATTGTCTCTGTGAACGACCATTTGCTTTGTAATGGCTCAGAAGCGCCCTAGGTATATAACTTCATGCCTGACGGAGTGAGGCGAGGCACAGGGGATAGGCTGTTAAACTTTTGCACTGGCATGCTATTAATCAATGCACCACTGTCTATGATGAAAGTTATTGGGTGATCGTTCCAGCAAACCACATCATGATCAAAGGATTCTTGCATTTGTCATGTTACCAAAATGCTGATTCACTCCCGGTCGGATCTAAAGCTCACTGCTATAAGGAAGGCAGGAACTGCAGCTCTGATAGGAAACATTTACATTTTTGAAAATGGGTTTTTGCTGCTATATCTAGATCAATCACCATTTTCTTCAAACATTATTGCGTAGACTCGAATGACAAAAAGGTCACTCAAGTAGGGCATGCCACTCTCTGGCAACTGTTATGTTGAGTCATGCAGTGTTCTCCTTTCTCTTATTCCTTATAGAGCTACTGCTTGTGTGACCTTATTATTAGGTACTGGAGAAGCTGGCGCCTACTGGGCCACAGTGATAAATCTTTGAGTCTATGTAAAGCACAACACATTAATCATGCAAAGTAAAGGTCAGGATCCATTCAGTGTTATTACTTTGAATTGAAAAATATTTTGTTTCCGGAAAGGTATCACCATGATAAAGAAGATAAGCAAAACTACACAAAGATACTCGCACATTTGAAAGCCGCCAAGATATGACCCCCCACCCCAAAGGTAGTGTACAGAACATTAACTGTTAAGTGAAATGATCATTCAGAGGGGCTTATTGTTCGTCTGTGACCAAATCAATGAGCTGGCTTACTCATCTCAACTCGACCTGACATGATTTAGAAATCTAGCTCTGCTTTCTATTGTTACTTCAGTTTTTGCTCCCAGGATCCAGCAAATAAATGGCAGTCTGTGTCACAGTCTAGCTTGGGTTACTCAGCACCAGAACACTGGTTGCAGCCAACTCACAGAGTGATAATCCCTAGCATCAACAATCTTCTCAAACCCCACCCAATAATGTACTAGAGCCAAAGTGGGAATAATGGGTAATTGAAGGTTGGAAAAAGTGATCCAACAGTTTATGGTTTTACATAAACACATCACGATTCATAACATTTGTTAAACATTTATGACTGTTTATTCAGTTCAGATAACAACTCGTACCATACCTAAGGAGATGGGGGAGTTGTCTAAGATCTTCTTTTCTACTTCTATGCTGCCTGAAAATCTACTTTTGTAGAGGCCATCTTTGCAGGTCCCAGGAAGCATGCGGAGCTGACCCAGTGTAATCTGAAGCCCTACAGAAACCCCTCATCAAAGGATTGTGGAGAGTAAGTGCTTCATAGAAACCTGTGTGTACTCTACCGAGGGGCATCAACTCTGACTAGCAGGCACACTCTCCTACACAAGTGTTTCTACATTTTTTTTTTTTACTGTGGGAACCACTTTGTAAAGGTCCTGCAACACCCTACCAGCGCTATCGCCTGCCTCTGTACTGTCACTTGGAGCCACAAGTGGTGACCTTCTGATTCTGTGGTTCTGTGTAGTGGTCCATTACTCAGCTACCCCTTGTGCTTTCAGATACTGAACTGAAGTTCCCCTCCGACCTAATGCAGCTAAACTTTGGGGTTATCATTCTTGAACTCCTTTATCTAATCTCCCCTGGAACTGTGAACCATTGACCACGAGCCATTCCCTTCAATGGACTCCAGGAAAAAGTTATTCTCAGCCCATCCCACACAGAATATCTTGATATGTTCAGACAATCCATACTGCAAATTATAACCCGAATTTGTACACAAAATGTGAAATAAGGGTTCTGCCTAAAAGCGTATATACTGGCTATAGTTTTTGAATGAGTAGGACTGGGAAGATGACACTACTCTCTTTATTTTTAATTTCCACCATTTTCTGAAAATATTATGGTGTAGGGGTGTGGAATTTCTATAGCCCAACTCCCAGGACTATTGTTTGGGGGTCAAGGACAACAAGGTTTCATGTTTATTTTGTCCTAAGGATACGTAGGCACAATCCCCTGCAGCACAAACCCTTTGGCTGCCAGTTTACAGTATCACATTATCGATCAGGGAAGGGCATTGTCTGCAGTTAAAGTAATATTTGCGTCCATATGTTAACGCAAACTTGTATTTATGGTTCATTAATATGAAGACTTCTTATGTGAAATTGTAGGTAACATTTCTTTGAAGCATCATTTAGTAAAATGTGTTGATGCATGCTAGTATTTCCCAAAACTATTTATAATGGAAAACTAGTGCAACCAGTTTCAACAAGATACTGGGAAACATGAAAATAAACAAGCATTGGCAAAGCTAATAAGTCTAAAACATGCGATTGAGTAGTTTGGACAGACTCAAAATGGCATTGCAGCTCTGGAACTATGCTTAACGCTGCCTCCAGCCCCAATATGTAGATCTGCGGAAAGGTGGCAAAATAAGGAAATTGCTAGAATTCAAACCCTACTATAGTATGACCCCTGGCATAATCAGAAAGGCTAATATCTGAGCTTTTATATACTAAGATTGTTGCTATAATTTGTCGCTGCACTACACGGCACCAAAGGGACAAGTGGATTTTTTTTTACAGAACAAGTGATTTATGAGGCAACCTGTCCCATGGGCCAGTATCATAAGGATCCTTTTCTAGGAAGAATCCGCTTCCTAGCACCTCTTGGGTATGCAAAGACATTGGGGTAGACGCCTCACTCACTTTATCGTGACGTGCTTCATCATCGGCGCCTATCCACACCCTGGTAGGGTGATACCACCAGGGCAACCACAGAGAAATGGGAGTTCTTAGATAATATCTGGCTGGATAAGCAGGGATCCAGAAGGAAAGTAGAAGGTTTAGAAATATCTGCAGGTATACCCAAAGGAATTTCTTTATTTTTAGGGTACCTGGGGTTTGAATAAAAAGTTTCTTTCGGGTTTATATTGAACTTAATTGTTCAATTAGCCCTGCTATGTGAATGCCAACATGTTTTGGCCCATACTAAGAGCTCGTCCGGGTCTGGGACCTCCGTCAGGGCTATTTAATGTATACCTGTCTTGCTACGCATGTATACCATGCATATACATAAGGCCTAAGGCTCTCACCTGTCTTGATCTTCTGTCCTCGGGGATTACCTAAGAGACAAATAAAGTATATCAGCGAGGTTACTGGTGGATCCAAATGATTGTTATGTCATACTTAGATGTAGTCTGTTGTCCCAGTCTAAATTTAGTGGGGACATATAGTGATTCCCTTATCCATACTATTGTTGGGGTCGGGTTAGTACCGCTCCTGAATCTGGACATCCTCTCTAAATGAAAAACTATAAATATTGATTTTAAAGTGCTGGGTGATGCTGTTGTCTCATAACAGTATCGTTGGGTGATGAAACCTGTTCTCTTGCAAGGGTGATCAAAAAAGTTACGTTCTACAAGCAATGTATACTTCATCAAATCCAATGTCTCATGCGCAGCACATGCTTAGCTGATTAAGGAAAAACATGCACACTCATTGCTTACCTTTAATCAGACTTTTTTGAGGGTCATGCGAGTCTGGAGCATGGTGTCGTCCTGTAGTCACACTCTTATCAGGGAAGAAACAGTCATTAAGTATACAATGCAGATGGACAATTTGTATAAACATAGAAGCAATAGTGTTTGGGCTGCAAAGTATCTCTATTCCTTCTGTACGTGTCTATCTCTCATAATCCATATGGGACTTACATATTGCCCTGATTACGTATTATCAGAGAGAAATCTTCCTTTTTATATACCTTTTATGTTTTTTCAAATTTGTGTTTTTCAGATACCCCTATCTTATCGATTTCGAAACTTCTTTCGTTCTTATGGTAAAGCTCCTGCCAGAGGCCCCTTATCACAGATGATCAACATGCTTTTGTAGCTTCAATGATTACTCTCGGTCCACTTGGGAGTACTGAGATGTTGTTCACCCTATCATTGTTTTTACACACTCATACCATATCCCTGTGTATCATGGGGCACAATACCGTGAGAAAACACGTGACGGTGCTTGATCCGGTCGGTGCTGGGCCTATATTCTATTTTTAGAAATCTCCCGCCGCAGCCAGTAACTTATACTGAGCATTCTGAACAAAGAACATTAAAAAATTTACCATCACTTCTCACATTCATTGTGTCATTCGAGGCAATACCCCTTACAGGTTGCATTGGTATAACGCATTCAAACCCATACCACTTCTTACGCCAACAGATTTAAAAAGTGCATGTCGTGTATAACGGGGCTTCCGTTGTGTGCAAAATAGCCCGGATCCTTAGTGCGACCCTTCCTGAGCCCTCAGTTTATCCCAAAAACCCGCTCGTGCCCGTATGTAAATTACGTACAATACCCTGCAATTATCTGGGAGAAGTATTGGTATTTTATCCCATTTATTAAAGACATACAATTTTTCAAGCAGTTTCACTGGCTTGCCGTTTATTTTTATTGTAATTGAAGCACTCGTGTTATACAGTGCTTGATAACACCACCCACAAGTTAGGCCTGAACCACTTGAGCAAGCTACAAAGGAGAGACATCAAGACTCTTCAGTAGAGAACATATGTACTCTCACTTTTTGATACTGCAAGGGGATATTGGAAAATTCAGTAATCTGGTAAAAGGCATAGTTGAAGAATCATGTGACATGCAAATTCTTCACCTCGTTGCACATGAACACATAAATTCATAGACTATTTACTCTGGCAGTAGTAAAGTAGTGTGGTTGTGATGGCTGAAGATTGGGCTTGTCACCCACTGGTGCAGGTTAAAAGGTTTTCTCCAAACTATTTGTGTCATTATCCTAGCCGCCACTCTCACCACAGTTTGGCGAAGTTACAGATGTTGTTACATTTTCTCTAATCCAGCATACTCAAGTGCCCTGTTAGACTGCACCCAAATTAGAACATGAAGCCTGCCATCCAGGAACCTTGGTGTAAGGTCACTAGACAAAAGTTCAAGAGGAATCCTGAAAGTGAAAAAATTGGATAGGTTGGTGACCGCATTAGCATTGTCTTTGTAGCATTTTGCCAGCAGGTTAAGCTGGTAAGTGGTATAGTGTTTAGGCAATAATCTCTATGCTACATTGTAGAATCAAGTTTAAAATGTGAGTTTTCAGCCTGGCAGTTGAAGGCCGGTCCTCTTGGTGGAAATACATAATACGTCTGGTATCTAGAGGTATAATAAGTACTTGACAAACTTCTTCTGGGTGATCTTTCTTCAGTGGAGATGAGTGGTGTAAGATCTTACTAGAAAGAAGAGGACCAGGTCTGGAAGAATGTTATGTGAATTGGAAGACATTGAAGGTGACTTGGGGCAAAACAATCTAAATCAGAAGAGTCCTCATGGACATTTGAGGAGGAGCACAACATAAAAAGAGGTTTGGAACTTTCTAGCGGAAGTTGTTTCCAGTGCAGGAACATAGCTGGAGCATGTGCGGGAGTGGAAGATCCAGACCAGTCCATGGTCAGCCTGCTGGAGGCTCGCTTTCCACAAAGTATCAGATTGCTCTTGAAGGTGGATGTGGAAATAAAGGACCTCTGAAGGAAGTTCAAACTGATAAGGATCAAGTTGGAAATGAGATCTAGCTGGAAGAAACAAATCACAATCACTGTGGCCCTCATAGATGCTGTAATTTTGAGTTTCACCAGACACTCAATGGACAATGCAAGGAAAGTGAATAGCAGGTTGTGTAGGTATAAATTGGGGCATTGTTCTTTTTCAAAGGGAACAAAGGCCATTGGCACCCCACCTCAAGCATCAGTGGGCCCAAATCTAGCAAGAAGACAAATTGAGGCTATGTCAGTATTGCTCTAAAAAGTGCAAAGAGGAGTTCTAACTGTGCAAAGATTAACAATCTCAGTGGTGGGTAGCAAGGTAGGTTTTTTGGATCTCTGGGCACCCGCCATTTAGTCCCTCTAACTAGAGCCATGCTGAGAAACTTGCAAGAAGGTTTGCAGCAATGAAGGTCGACCAGACCCATTGAGGAGTCATGTAGGTGGGAGGCTTCCAACTACCTAGTCTGGAGATGTTATTGGTGGGAAGGAGGAGGGGCACCACCCTCTAGAGACAAAGTCAAAACTAGTTAGAGGTAGCTGCTCTTTCCTGAGACTTGGCTCACAGATGCAGAGGCAACTGCTGGGTCTGAGCCTTTGGATTTGGTGGTTCTCTTGCAATGTGAATTGTTTAATTTGAAGTCAAGGGATTCTGGAGACACTTGGGGATTTGAAGGAGGCAGCATTTGGCCATCCCTTTACTATTTCATCAGCAGTTAGTTTAGTACTTTGGAGTTTGGGATGGCCCTAATTGACCAGAGTGCCAGGGAAAGGGTATCTGGCTGTCCGAGACCCTTCTCAGCACCGATCTTAGCTGTTTTGTTTTTCAAACTAGAGTTGCAACACACTATCTTCCATGATGATTTGGGGGTAATGGGCACAGTGAAAGTGTTGGTTAAACCCCCAAAGCCTTGCATATCTCATGCACTATGGGAGACCCTAAATCTGTGCCCTTGTCACTTCCTACCTGAGAGGTTACCTGAAACCAGAGAATGAAATCCTTAATCAGCCTTTGTGCAACTGTAATCATATCAGCATTAACACAGGGATCAGCTTCAGTCCAGCCAAAAAACATGCAGACTAAGACCAAGACATACGTATGTGCTGTATTTAGGCATTTGGATAAAGTCAGTCTGATTTTGGATGAAGGGGCCCCATGGAGGTGGGTGGGCAACAAGTGTGGTTGTGGTTCCCTTCACAATATTGTGGGCTTGATAGGTGGCAAAACAGTGGCTATATTGTTGAGTATCATAAGGGAAGAATGGAGCTGACCACTGGGTATCTGTGACATGAATCATGCCATGTCTGGTGATGTGTGATGCTATAGTCGGGTGAGGTTAGGGAGAAAGGGGCAACCACTCTCCTAGAGCTGTCCCTCCATTGGCATCTGTTTTATAGTTCAGTTCCATCTAAGCCTGCTTCTCTCTCTCTGAGGCACTTCCCGAAATTCAGACTAATCTTTTAGATTTGGCATAAGAGATTCAACCATATCAGAAGCATACAAAGGGGCACATGCATCAAGTATTTTACCGGTCGCAAACAGGCCGATTCGCAGAATCGGCCCGTTTACGACCGGTAAAATGCTATTTGCGATGCATCATGCCCAAAGGCACTCACAAAACAGGTAATCGCAACTTTTGCGATTACCTATTTTGCGATTACAGATAGGGAATCGCAAACTGCGATTCCCTAATTGCGATGCATTATGTATTCGCAAATTGCGTTTTCGCAAATTGGAATCGCAAATTACCATCAACTTAAAGTTGATGGTAAGTTGCGCTTCCTGTGAAAAATGCATTTTTCAAAGTGCAATGTGGTGCATACACATGCCCTAGAGGCATGTGTGTGCACTACATGTGCATACTTACCTTTGTTGGGGGTGCATCAGGGTGGCCTTTTGGCCCCCTTGCATCCTTGAGATTGCATGCGCAATTTGCGATTACCTATTTGGTAATCGCAAATTGCGAATGCTGTCCCATTCATCCCTATGGGCCTTTAGGCCCATAGGGATGAATGGGAAGGCATTTCTTAATTGCGAATCGCAATTTGCGATTCACAATTAAGGAATGTGTAGGAATCGCAAATATTTTAGCGAAACCTACATGCATAAGGAATAGCGATTCCTTAATAGCAATTCCTTAAGAATCGCTATTAACAATCGCTATTCCTTAGCTTAATGCATGTGGTCCAAAGTGTCTTAAAACCTGGTGACCAAGCAGACTTTTTGGTAGATTGATCACCAAAAGCATTTCCCCTATACATTTCATCTTGAGAGCACTGATGTGTGGCACACTTTGCAATTGCAAGTTTAGATGGTGGCATAAGGTCTAAGTAATCTTTTAACATAGGTCCAACTTTTAATTGAGGTTCCAGCTGAGGCGAGGAAAACCCATTGCACCCAGCGCAGCTCAAAATCATGAGCTACTCCAAAAGTATATTTTGAGTCAGTATGGTAACAATCTTTCTGAGCAGCCAAAATACAAGCACAGGTAAAAGCAGCGAATTCTGCCACTTGCGCATAGTGTACTTGAGATAACTTTTGACAACTTCATACTTTGTACATATGGCATTTCCGGCCTCTAGCCGTCCCCATTGTTTCAGAGACATGATCCATCAGTAGAATTTGTAAGATCTCAATTGGTTAATGGTGCATCAGAAATATCAATACAATGGGCAGAATCGACGAGGGAATGTGTAGAAGGAATTGTGGCCAAGCAGGCACCTTTATGCATATACTATGGGAATGTGGGCATGTCCAGAATTATTGGTCCGGAATTCATAATTGTATCAGAGAGGTCCTCGAGCATAACATTAGACCTGAAGCCAAAAGGTGCCTTTTGAATGTCTGGGAACCTACAGACCTGAACAGCAAAGACAAAATATGGGTTACGCTGGGCCTAATGGAGGCAAAAAGAAATATAGCTCAGTTGTGGGGTGCCGGGGTATCGCCTGAAGTTGAAGCCTGGAAAGCTGATATGGACTGGTGTATGGCCAGAGAAAAAACTGTGTATGTGGCACACGGGTGACCCCAAAAATGGTCCTCTATATGTAGCAAATGGAACGCCTATCGAGGCAATATTTGTGTCCCACCCATTATCCCCTCACTTGAAGAGCCTACTTCGCCATAACCGCTGTACGTTATCATTTGTACTGTTCATTGTCAACATTTGTGTATGTGTATTTAATTCTGACACTATCCCACTCTTCTGTAATCAGCACTGTCGATTCTCTATTGTTTAATAAAAAGAATTATTAAAAAAAAAGAAATATCAATACAGGGTTTAGTTAGATGAATGGTTATACATAGACAGACATGAGACTGCCCATCAGTGGGCAGTAAGGGGTCTTAGTTTAAGACAAGGCATTGAACTAGCTTAATGTGAGAAGCGGACAGCAAATAAAACTCATACCATGGTAATCTTGCCATGGAAAATGTTGGATTTTAGTGGAGTGCAAAAGAGCAACTGCAGCATAGGGGAACAGTTTCTCTGAAGGCGGAGCCAAGGAAATGTTTTCAGGGTTTCTGCAAGATAGACAGCAGCCGCCCTGGCTTGAAAACAAGGTGGAAGTCTTGCCACAAAAGCATCAAGTGTGGTATAGTATGCAGCAGGTTTCTTCTGACTTCCATGATCTTGCACCAACACCCCTGGTGCAAATATGTCCTTGTTCATGATATTACAAACTGAGTGGTTTCTTTTAATCAGTGGCCGTAATGCAGATTCAAGACACAATGCTCATTTCAGTGTCTCAAAAGCCTGTTCTGTCCCCTTGGTCTAATTCAAGGGTTATCTTTCTTTACTCCAGTATTGGATCTTTCACAGATTCACAAGCTTGAATCATTCCCCGTCGTCAAGATAGGAGTCCAAGGTACTTTGGAAAAACAATGTAAAAGGTATAGACTAAAAAGGAGCTAGGCCCCTCAGTTTAGTAACTATCATAGTCATTTTTAAAAAAAAGTACGTTTCAACCAATGAGGTTGCAGCACCCCTGGGAACACTCCTGTGAAAAGCCCCAGTCGCTCAGATTTTCTACTGCATGTCGTGTAAAGGAGTCTCCACTGAGCTCTGCTCAGTTCCGCCAGTCCCAGAATTTGTTCCGAAGGATTTTCAACTATATATATATATATATATATATATATATATATATATATATATATATATATATATTCCAAAGCCCGCCTCCCACAGTATCAGAGAAGCGCAAGACCGCCCACAATTTCCATAGTCAATAAAGTTTAACTGGCAATGCATTTCAACCTGGAAATGTCTTCTTCACAGCCTGGCTGTGAAGAAGACCTTTTCAGGTTGAAATGTGTTGCCAAATAAACTTTATTGACTATGGAAACTGTGTGCGGTCTTGCGCTTCTCTGATACTGTGGAGGCGTGCTTTGGAAATTTACTACACAGGACCCGTACCCATGACTCCGCACCAGCCCTGCCTGGTGGATGCAACCGGATTCCCTGTGGGAAGCTGATATATATATATATTTGTTCAATCAGCTCACAAACTCCTTTGCTGGAAAGACGGACACGGACCCAAGGTTCAGTGCTGATAGTGGTTTTATTCACTCGAGCAAACCGCCATATTTCAGTAGATCTGTTTTCTTGCTCCAAATCTGACTTTTGACATGTCAGAGAAGGCAAAGAAAGGCCTATCTCGAGCCTGCTGCACTTGTGTTAAATAGAGGCTTTATTCTAATGACCCTCATCAAGACTGCATATACTGCCTTTATCCGACTCACAAGGCCATGGACTGCAAGATATGTCATACATTCTCTTCAAAAACCTTATAAGACCATGAAGGGAGACTGCTGTTATGGCTCCAGAAACTTAAAACAAGAAAGGAGCCTGTGTCAGATAATGATAGTAAGGACTATTCATCTTTCTAAAAGAGGCCCTAAAAGGGAGAGATGTTTCCCATTCTCATTCTTCTTCGGAACCGCCTAAAAAAATCCTCTAAAAGAAGCCATCATAGGTCTCACAAACAATGCAGTCCATCTAAATCTCCACATGAAGGCGAGGTTGCCTCAAGGCAAAAGGAGAAGAAAGACCCAACTTTTTCTTCAAAACAATCTGAAAAATCAAGGTCTGTGCCTCCTACACCTCCGCCTCAAGTTATTCACACTTTTTAAAAAACGTGATCCGCTCCATCGAGGGAGAGATTGTCGATGAGTTTTTCTTCGTCAACAAGAAAATCGTAGTCAAAGACAACCACCGCAATGTCTACGACATCCACTGCCAGTACTATATCCACACTGTCGACGAATACGTCCTTGACTACGACCTCCTCTTCGACGAGTCAAACCCACAGACCGTCGACGCTTAAAATAATCCCAGCTTTGGAGGTCGAAACCATGCTCAAAAGAGGAGCTATAAAGAGAGTTCCTGTAGCCCAGAAAGGAAAAGGTTTCTATTCCCGATATTTCTTGGTCCGCAAGAAGTCAAAGGAGTGTCAACCGATCCTGGACCTGAAAATGTCTAAGATTCAAAGTAGCTGGTAGGCTATTACCAGTTCAGGGTGCTCCCCTTTGGCTTAAAATCCACCCCTTGGATTTTCACGATTTTCATGTAGCAGCCTTTCTGAGATATTGCAAACATCAACTGTTTCCTTATCTCAACGACTTGTTGGTCAGGGCACCTTCCAGTCAGGCCACCCAGACGTCAACAACCTCCTGCATGAAACTATTCAGCGAGCTAGGCCTCACACTGAATCCACAGAAGTCAGTTCTTCACACATCACAAAGGATAACATTTTTAGGGGCCGAGCTAGATACAACACTCAGCAAAGTGCATCCCACTCCAGAGAGACAACTAAAATTAATAACTTTAGCAAAATTGATACAAATAAAAAAGTCACTTTCCATTTGCCTCTACCAGTCCCTCCTAGGGATGGTGTCATCTTGCATTCCTCTACTTCCATTCTGCCGTTTGCGGATGCATTGGCTGCAAGAGGAATTTGACAGGCGATGGATACAGGCTACAGGATCTTTCTATGACCTAATCCAAGTCACTCTGGGCATGATCAATGCCCTATCCTGGTGGACGCAACAGGCACATCTGTCAGTCGGCCTGTCATTTCTAAACTTGGCTTCTCCTTTAGTCATCATTACCAACACTTCCCTAGAGGGGTAGGGAGCTTATCTCCAGGATCTACAGGTCATTGGCAAATGGCAACCTTCACATCTCCATCTCCACATCAATCTACTCGTACTCAAGGCAGTACATCTAGCCTTGCAGCCTTTCCTTCCCAGAATAAGAAATTCTGCAGTGCTAATTCGCATGGACAATACGACCTCACTGCACTACATCAACAAGCAGGGTGGCACAAGATCTTACCTGCTGTCCCAAGAAACACAAAGTATCTGGGATTGGTCCATCCATCACAAAGTACATCTACTAGCAGAACATATCCCCAGGAAACAAAATACTGTAGCGGACACTCTCAGCAGACTATGAGTGGGAAATCGATCAAAGGATCCTGGACAGCTTTTTTCCAATGGGCAAACTGAATCTGGACCTCTTTGCAACCCCCAAGAACCGGAAATGCTGGTTCCGCGCAAGCTGGCATCCACATCCAGGAGCATGGGGGAATGCATTTTCGATCGCATGGTCCGGAATCTTTGCATATGTCTTTTCCCCAATTCTTCTCATCCCAAGAGTTCTCATGAAAATGAAAATTGAACCATGGAGGATCATTCTCATAGCTCCAACATGGCCACGCCAACATTGGATCATGGAGTTACTCCTCCTCTCAGAGAGGCACCACATCCAGCTGAAGCCGGTACCCTCTCTACTGACAATGACCAAGTACTGCACCCGGATCCCAAGTCACTTTACTTGTCAGCGTGGCTTCTGAGTTCAACAAATTTGCGCATCTAAACATTCCACCAGACTGCAGGGACATCTTAGCCAGAGCTCACGCAGACAGTACAAATAAAACCTGTCGCCTCAAGTGGAAAAGAATTTGCATATGGTGCCAAAGTCTACGGTGCATCCACTTTCCTCTTCACCAGAAGAAATCCTCCCATAACTTCTGCCTCTGGTGTAATCTGGTCTGGGTCATGCATCAATTAAAGTCCACTTAGCAGCCATTTCCCGCTTCAGGCAATCACCCACATCACCATCATTATGGTCTACCAGACTCGTTAAACAATTCCTTAAAGGATTATATCCCACGGGTGAGGCCTCCTCCTCTGCTTTGGCAACTCAACACTGTACTTTCACAACTAATAAAAGACGCTTTTGGGCCAATCCACAGAGCGGATATGACATTTATGTCCTGGAAGGTAGCTCTCCTCTTGGCCTTAACCTCAGCCTGAAGAGTCAGTGAACTACAGGCTATCACCATTCAGGAACCTTTCCTTCAATTCAGAGATGATTGGTCAATTCTTTGCACAAATCCTAAGTTTATCCCTAAAGTCCCATCAGGCTTTCACCTCAATGAACGTGTAATTATGAAAACCTTTTTTCCAGACCTTAAGACGTCAGCAGAAAGGGCATTGCACTCTTTATGCGTCAAAAGATGCTTAAGGTTCCACTTGGACAAAACAAAGAGCTTTTGCAAATTGAATCAACTATTCGCAGCACACAGCACTCAAAGGAAAGGCTATCCTCTCGCAAAGCAGAGCATTGCTAGATGGATATCCAGCGCCATTCAGTTCTATGAATAGAAAGCGGGCAGACCATTACACACATCGGGGCATGTTCATTCTACCAGAACTATGTCTACTTCAATGGCGCTGTTTGCCAGTGTGTCCCTCCAAGAAATCTGGCGGACAGCGGTCGAGAAGAATAGACACTGCTTTGCGCAGCACTACTGCTTGGAATCTGCAGTCCACAGTGATACCGAAATGGGACAAGTGGTGCTACGTCATCTTTTCCAGCAAAGGTGAGCTGTCCCTGTCTTCCCAACCATGGTCTTACCTCTTACGCACATTTAGCATCTTATTTATATGCAGCTCTAGAATGATATTCTATCTGTGTTTCGATACATGCATATGTATACGTATATTTCTTTTCCTAGATCTATATTTCTTAGATTTTGTGGAAAAATGTGCTTCTCAACTGCTGTTTAATCTGATTCAAGCATGTGAATCTATGAAAGAGCCAATACTGGAGTAAGAAAATAAGTTACTTTTCTTAACTTTAGTTCTCCAGTATTGGAATCTTTAATACATTCACATGCGGAAACGCCATCCTTTAGGGATTATGAGGCATTTCCGAGTGGCCGATGGGCTCCTTGATCCCGTCGGTACTGCGTGGATTCCCCGGCCGGTTTAAACTTCGACCGCCGTCATCATAATACGGCAGTCGAACTTTAAACCTACAATGTCGGTCGGAAAGCCTCGGTCGAAGGCTTTCCGACCGACATTGTAATTAGGCCTATTGTCATTTACAACGCCAATAGCTCTAACTCTCGCCAATGCGAGACCGATTGCATTGCATTGCATCTTGTACTGCCAGACAGTGATAGCGACAAATACCAGCTCAGCTTGACCCTTGCTCTGCCATCCAAAACAAATAATACAAAGCTGTTCCTGTCCCGCAGCAGACTTTAAACAAAAGTATCAGCAACAACTTACTCAGCACTTTAAGCAGGTTGAGCAATACCAGAGTAATGTTTAAATACATCTTTCAAACGATCAAGATAACCAGCAGTAGAGTCTATGTCTGATTTGAAGGCAGTATTATCATTCTTGTCCTCTGAATTTTCCCAACTCAGTAGTGTACAAAGTTAACTTAATATCTAAAAACCACTGTAACAGGAAGTACAAGTTCCATGAGTCTTTGAAACTCTCAGTGGCCTGACGTACTCACCTATCAGGCCACAGCACCCATTTAAGAGGTATTTCCTTCCTTCTATTTTCCTCTTTTCTTCCTGCTACGCAGTGAGATAAATGTCTCCTTTCATGCTGCGATACATCGTTCTTTCCATGCCCATTCCGTCCAGTTTCCTTGCCTAATTTTGTTTCCTCCCTAACAATGAGGTCGGTGACATGTTTGGATTATTGGCATATTGCCTCACTTTCATGCAGAGCCATGAGTGTGTCCTCCGCGGTGAGCTCTTCCACTCTTTTTAGGGTGCTAGAGTGCTTGCATACTGCAGCGGAAATTCCCTGTGCACCAAGCCATAGAGTCTAAGCTTGGACAGTGCTTCTCTTCGGGTGCTCCAGTGCCCTCTGTAGTTTTCTCTGCGCCGTCCCTTTGGCAACCCTTAGCCTATGGGCAAATCTCACAGGGGGCTCTGCACGTGCCCTCTATTGTGCAATTCTCTCTTTCTGGGGGTGAGGAACAGCCCAGCCAAGAGGTGCATCCCCGCGCTAGCCATAGTACTTAATCTTGCCACTGACCTGCGTCCTGCTCTAGGAGAACAGGGTGGTTAGTTTTTGTTGGCAGGAGCATAGTAATTGAAGGCTTCCTCTTGACAATGGACCCTCTCCAGGATGAGGCTATTTATGAACAGATATTTGGGGAATTCTATTATGTAGAAGATGTTTTGCCAAACATGGTGGATTCCTCTATCAAAATGGCAGTCTCGGCGGCTTTCCATTACCTGGGAATGCAATTGCTGCTCTTGACGCCTCTTCCCAGGAGGCAAGTACCAGTAAAGGCATGTACCGGTCCCTGAACTCCATGGGATTGGGTGTGCTGGGGAAATTCAGGCAGCAAGGCAAAACTCAAAAGGCATGAGATTACGCATCAGGATAGGAACCATTGTCCGGCCAGTCCTTCTCCCCTGGGGATTATTCTCAATCTTTTTATAGTCAAAAAGGAGTGGAAAGGATGCATTGTGATCTTCAATCTTATAGAGACATCTAGCTGCATATTCCTTACCTTTAAATTTCCCAGGCGTCAGACTCGATCCGGAATTTTTTTTTTCAAGTGATACCCTTGCGCGCCAGTAGGTGTCATTGGCCGGGTCTGTGTGACGTCGTTGGCGTCGGGTCTGCTTATGTGCCGTCTGCATCACCATATAAGTGCCACTTCGGCATGCTGATGTCAGTTCTTTTCTTTCTGCGCCAGCCAGCGCAGATCCATGAAGAGAGCTACCCTCTGTCATTTTTTGGCAGAATTTTTTTTGACGTTTTGTTGAACATTTTTTTGGGTGTGTACGGTTTTTTCCAACGTGTCAAACAAGACTTCTGGATTCAAACCGTGTGGTGCCTGCCACTGCGCCATGTCGGTTACAGATTCACACTTGATTTGTCTTTGGTGCTTGGAGCACGACCATGACTAGAAGTCGCGCTCTGACTGCCGGGCTATGACTCCGAAAGCTTTGAGGGAACGGTCCCTAGAGCTGCTTGCGGTCCGGCACTTGGCATCATGTCAGTCACTCCAGAGGTCTTGTTCTTAGTCCCAGTCGAGAGGAAGGTCCAGGCACCGCTTAAAGACTCCTTAGTTCTCGTCCTCCCACTCAAAATCGTCAGGTAGTTCAGGTAAGAGGCTCACTTCTCCCTGTCTGTCGGCCGATGTGATAGAGGAGTTTGGGCGCTTTAAGCCTAGTTCTGCGGAACCTACGCATGGGTCGGGTCTGCACCTCCCTGCTTTCCCGGGAGCCGGAGTGACCCCACCCAGCGTAAAGAATTTTATGATGCCATGTCCCTCATATTTGGGTGGCCTGACCCTCCGGGCGCGCCTTCGGCCCCCGGAGGCACAGAATGGACCCCATCGGGTTCCGTACCGGTGGCTCTGGCCCTGATGCCCCCCTTGGATCCGGTAGTGGATCTGGATCGACGCCAGTCATGGCACTGCGACCTTCCCTGGTGCCGGCCCCATCGCCAAGAGCCCCAACACTGTCCGAGCCCTGGCGGCGCCAGACCCATTCTAAGCCCCGACGACCCAGACCCGGAGCCGCGTCTACTGACGCTGAGGCGCCGACAGCACCCTTGGGTCCTAGGTCGTTTCTTCAGCCTTATTTTGAAGGGCTAGGAATAGAGGATGGTTGGAAGGGGTCGCTGGACTCTTTACAAGACCAGCCAGAGCATGAAATGGACTGGTATGAGGAATTGGGTGAGGCCAGTGGACTGGATATCTCTCCAGATTCTGGTCTCCTTTCTCCCCCTACCGTGGCTGTGGAGGCGGGAGCTTAATATCCTGTGGTGGTGAGAAGGGCAGCTGAGGTCCTGAACCTTCAGCTCCTTTCGATGGAAGTCAAGACGAACATCTTGACAGAGGTCCTGCAGCCGAGTGTCTCCTCTGATCCCCTCCTACCATTCAACGAGGCCTTGACTGAGGTCCTTCTGGGAACCTGGTCCAAGCCCAGCACAGGGGCTCCTGTGAATAGGACAATCACCCGCTGCCATTGCCTTGCACTGGGCAACCCATATTTCCTCACCAACCATCCTACCCCTAAGTGCTTGGTGGTCCAAGCCTTTACCTCACAAGGCACGTTTCCTTCCGCACCCCCGGACAGGGAATCCAAGAGGCTGGATAGTTGGGGTAAGAAAATGTTTTCTTCTGCCAGCCTTGCATTGTGGTCAGTGAACGCCGCCTGTCTATTGGGCCGTTACTCCCACTCCCTGTGGGAAACGGTTGCTCAAGTGCTGCCACAGGTCCCGGAGGATGCCCGAGCCAGCCTCTCCCAAGCAGTATCAGATGGGAGAGATGCGGCAAAGTTCGCCATTCATTGTGGGCTTGACGAACCGACTTGCTGGGCAGAGCGATGTCATAGACGGTGGCTGTTCGACACCATGACTGGCAGAGAACTTCTGGCTTTTCTGAGGATGTCCAGGCTTCTCTCACGGACATACCCTTTGATCGCACCCGTCTCTTCAGGGACAAAGCATACATGGCCCTGGAGCAATTCAAAGTCTTACCGGCTACGGCCAAGTCCTTGGGCCTCTCAGTGGCCACACATCCCCAGTCTGCTTTTCCCCCATTTCGTGGCTATGGAAGAGGCTTTCAGCTGCGCCAGCCAGACCCCACCCACAAGGCCGGCATGTTCAGCAACCTCTGCAAGGCCGTGGGCGCATCTCATTCCGACCCTATGGGTCGGACGGCCAGGGGTCGGGTCACTCCCCCCCCGCAACCTCCAAACCTTTCTAGTCCAGTCCTTAAAGATCATGGGCGGCCAGTTGGTGGCAGGATCAGCCAATCCCTCCACCACCGGCAAAACATCACGTCGGACAGGTGGGTTCTTCAGATAATCCAAATGAGCTACACCCTCACCTTCGATATTAACCCTTAGCAGCGCCTCTCGGGTGTTCATTAAGCTGATGGTTTTGGTCGTAGCTCATCTGCACAGATCAGGGGTGCCAGTCTTCCCCTATCTCGACAACTGGCTGTTGCAGGTGTGCTCGCCCCAGGATGTCGTCTCCCACCTCCAGACTACGGCGAACCTACTGCATTCTCTGGGGTTCACTATCAACATGATGAAATCACACCTGACTCCCTCTCAGACGCTCCCTTTCCTCAGAGCTGTTCTGGACAGGGTGCAGTTTCGGGCCTATCCTCCTGAGCAGCGAGTACAGGATATTCAGGCTATGACACCTATGTTTCAGCTTCTATCCTGGATTTCGGTGAGAATGACTCTGAGGCTGCTGGGCCTCATGGCCTCCTGCATCCTGCCAGATGACATATGCGGGCTCTGCAGTGGGACCTGAAGTTCCAGTGGGCGCAGCATCAGGTAAGTCTCTCCGATTTGGTCTAAATCTTGGAGGGAACTGCACAGGACGTGCAGTGATGGCTGACCAATGGCGATGGGTCCGAAGCAGACCCCTCTCCTTTCCCACCCAGATCTCACAGTAGTGACAGCTGCGTCGCTCCTGGAATGGGGCGGTCATGTGGGAGAGGTAGATATCAGATGACTCTAGTCTCCGGCGCAGTCTGGACTCCACATCAACTTGCTGGAGCTCCGAGCAATTTGCTTGACGTTGAAAGTTTTCTTCCTTCAATCAAGGGAAATCTGGTTCAAGTGTTCATGTACAGCACCACCGTCATGTGTTACTGCAAGAAACAGGGCGGGGTGGGGTCGTGGACCCTTTGTCAAGAAGCCCTGCGTCTCTGGACATGGCTGGAACAGCAGGGCATATCCCTGGTGGTTCAACATCTGGCAGGTTCCCTGAACGCCAGGGTGGGCAAACTCAGCTGTCGATGCCTAGCGGATCACGAATGGCATCTCCATTCGGAGGTGGTGCAAGGTCTCTTTCAACAGTGGGAACAACCTTGGTTAGATCTGTTCACCTCTGCCGAGAACACACAATGTCAGCAGTTTCGCTCGTTGGAGTTTTCAAAGTGGCTCTCACTCAGAGACGCTTTTCATCTTGGGTGAAGCTCAGGCCTCCTATATGCCTTTCAGCTCATACCCCTCCTGCCCAGAGTGCTCAAGAAGATCAGAAGCGACCTGGTCCAAGTCATTCTTGTGACTCCAGACTGGTCACGTAGAGTTGGGCATCCCAAGATTCTCCGAATGGGCATCGATCCTCCGATCAGGCTGCCCCTTCAGGAGGATCTTTTGTCGCAGCAGCAGGGGAGGGTCCTCCATTCAAACCTGTCCTACTCTACGCCTGCTTTCGTGGAGATTGAGCGGCGGCAGTTGATAGCATTCAACCTTCCTCCCAAAGTTTGCAATGTTATTTTAGTGGCCAGGCGACCCTCCACTAAGACAGTGTATGCCTGCTGTTGGAATACATTTTTAACATACTGTACAGAAAGATCTATTGATCCTTTTTTTTGCTTCCCCCTCTCAAGTCTCACTTTTTATTTTGACCCTTGCCCAGCATGGCTCTGTTCTGGGTACTCTTAAAGGGTACTTTTCTGCCTTGACTGCCTTTTTGAAGTTGCCAGTCCAACCCTCTTTATTTAAATCCCTTATTGTAAATAGATTTCTCAAGGGGATTGTACATATGTTTCCTCCTGCCCCTTTCATCATGCCTCAGTCAGACCTTAATGTGGTTCTCACCTTCCTAATGTGTGCGCCGTTCGCACCTCTGCACAACTACCCCCTCTGGCTGCTTACCATCAAAACAGCCTTTTTTAGTGGCAATAACTTCTGCCAGGAGGGTGAGGGAATTGCAGGCTCTGTCATCTAAAGCTCCTTACCTGACCATCTTCCCTGATAAGTTGGTGCTTCGCACTAGGGCCTCTTTCTTACCGAAAGTGGCACCACCATTCCACGTGGGGCAATCTGTCACTATGCCCACTTTCTCCGCTTCTCCGCACCCCTATAAATTAGAGGAGTGACTCTACCATCTGGACCCAAAAAGAGCTTTGTCATTCTACCTTGACCGCACAAAAGAGTTCCGGGTGGACGACTAGCTCTTCGTGGGGTGCATGGGAGTGAAGAAGGGTTGTGCTGTGCAGAAAAGGATGATCTCTCAATGGGTCGTCCTTTGAATCAAAACTGCTATGCTCTGGCCAAAAAGCAGCCTCCTGAAGGCTTAAGGGCTCATTCTACCAGAGCTAAGGCTGTTACCACTGCATTGCAACGTGGAGTCCCAGTTCTCGACATTTGTCAGACAGCAACATGGGCATCTCTACACACTTTCACCAAGCACTACTGCCTGGACAGTCAGGTCCACAGGGACGGCCATTTTGGCCTCTCTGTCCTGCAGGACTTTCTGGTCTAAACTTGTCCGCAGTCCCTCCTCCGGGGATGGTATTGCTTGGCTATCTAATCAAAGGTAAGGAATCTTCATCTAGATGTCTCTATCAGATTGGCTAGTTACTTACCTTCGTAAATGCCTTATCTGGTAGAGACATGATCTAGCCGCAGATTCCTTACAGACCCACCTATCCTCCCCGCACTGTGGACAGGTTTTTAGGTCCAGGGCTGTTCCCTTTCAGGGCCCTAGTTGTTCAAGACACACCAATGTCAGTGCACTTCATGGCTCCGTGCTCCTGCCGTGCAAAGTCGTGAAAAGTAACTGACGTCAGCGCGCCGAGGTGGCGCCGGTATAGGTGATGCAGACGTCACAATGGTGGAGACGATGACGCATTCAACCTTCCTCCCAAAGTTTGCAATGTTATTTTAGTGGCCAGGCGACCCTCCACTAAGACAGTGTATGCCTGCTGTTGGAATACATTTTTAACATACTGTACAGAAAGATCTATTGATCCTTTTTTTTGCTTCCCCCTCTCAAGTCTCACTTTTTATTTTGACCCTTGCCCAGCATGGCTCTGTTCTGGGTACTCTTAAAGGGTACTTTTCTGCCTTGACTGCCTTTTTGAAGTTGCCAGTCCAACCCTCTTTATTTAAATCCCTTATTGTAAATAGATTTCTCAAGGGGATTGTACATATGTTTCCTCCTGCCCCTTTCATCATGCCTCAGTCAGACTTTAATTTGGTTCTCACCTTCCTAATGTGTGCGCCGTTCGCACCTCTGCACAACTACCCCCTCTGGCTGCTTACCATCAAAACAGCCTTTTTTAGTGGCTGCTCCCACGGGAGATCGAAGTCGGTTGTAGCGGGATATCCGTCTTGACGAATGTGTGACTACAGACGATTCCCCTCCCGGGCCCTGAAATGCTGCTAGACACTTTATCCTAGTGTTTCTCCAAGTGGGGTCGTAAGTACCGACTCCCCTCATTTTCTCCAACACACCTTAGCGTGTGTGTTGTGATTTTTTAATACTCACGTGGCCTTATTTTGCCACTCACTCACCTTTTTCACCCGGTCATAATGAAAGCCCCCTCTATTTTCTTACAGGGGCTGAAACATGTAGACCCATCACAGACAACTATGGGTTTAAAATAACTCCATTAGTTGCGCTCTCGGATTTTAACATATCCTGGGCCGCCAACAATAAATACATTTGGCAAGGATCCCCAGAGATATTTTTAAATTGCACATCTCACATCACACTAATACACCACACCAGTTAAGCTGTAATCAGGCGTTGTAGCACAACCGGGCGGCATTCGGCCACCCGGTTGGGACCCCAATGATGAAGCATGACACCAACCAGGTTGGTGTGTGAGGGGTCTTTTAATAAAACCTAATGGTTTTGTAGCACTGTTTATTACCACAGTGAGTCCTAACTCCTTGTCTTTTCCAGTGGGTACGTCCACATTGTTTATATATTGAACCTGGGGACAGGGACGTCCCTTTATCTTTCCTCGCTCTCCCCCCATTCTTGTTTTGATACTATTAGTAGACGACTCCCATTTGTTGAATGGGATGAAATGGTTGGTTGCAGGGTGATAAGACCCAAGCCAGTGGCCAATCAAGAACCAAAAACGCTTTGAGTTATTCAATTTATTTGCAAGATGTAGGTTCGTCCATGCAGCATCTTGTTTATACCGGAGCTTCTGAGATTTCTTCCGATAGCCTCTTTTTTAGGTCTTTTATGCGGGAATCCCGAGGAGTGGTAGATTGTTCCATTAGGATATGATGTAGTTGCCTCCGATACTCTCTCTTAAGAGCTGTACCAGCATTATTATGTTGATTCGTATAGCTTTGTTTCACGTGCATAGTCTTGAGGAAATAAAGAGCATAACTTGATTTAAAAAAATGTTGCAGTCAGTTAACCTGTTGAGTGGATAAGTCTTGTTGGTATTTTCCCAGTTTGCTAATATCTTGGGTGTAAAAACCTGGGTTCCGAGTGCTTTTAACTTATCAGTCAATATCATATTCCATTTGATTGAATGCTGATTAATAGATTCCAAGAAGTTGTCTGTGAATGAACCATCTGTGGACTGAGTTCGGTAGGGAAATTGTAATAGTATTTGTGGGTCATGATCGCTTTCCAGCCTGGAATTCATTTCATAGGTCTTACAGATGGAGAAAACAGAGAAGTGTAATAATGTATAATCAATGATACTTTTTGCCTGATGTGAAGTAAATGTTGGTCGAGCAGGTTGGCCGGTCGTAAATCTCCATTTAATGTCAGAAAACCCAGATTGAATGGGAATTTGCACATATATTGATTCTTGGGCCGATTATGCATCCACCAATTATCAATAATTGGTGGTGATATGTAAAAAAATGTATCGGGTAAGTCCTCAGGCAACATCTGCTTCCCATGATTGAATAGTGCATTGTTATTAAAGTCTTCTTTAATCAGTGTCTTGGCATTTGGATAAAGATCTTGAATGGACTCAAGGAGAGGAGAGTAAAATATGAAATAGAAATGTTATGCTGATATGGATGGAGTTATGAGAGTGATAAGGAATAAAATGTAAACAATGAAAGGAGGAGTCCATGGAGTAAAGTGGCAGTTGAGTAGAAAATTATCTGGATTTTAGAAATGTTGAAGTTTGACAATATGTACATCTAAATTCTATTTACATAAATTGAAGCATAGAAGGTCCGAGGGGGATTGATTGAAAGATAAAATATTTAGGAATTATCCGCATTGATTGATTGAAAGATAAAATATTTATGAATTATCTGCATAAATGGTATTGCAAAGCCATACAAAGATATAATGAAGGATATGTTTCAGTGCTAAAAACTGAAAAGAGGAGGGTCTAAAGGATGGAATCCTGTGGATCCACTAATGCATGTGAAATTAAGGAGTTGTTGGAATGTTGGAATTGTTTTTTAGACCCCGTGAGATTGGTGCAGTAATGAGAATACACATTGCTGAACCAGCAGTAACATGGGTATTGTTGTGTAATGGTGAATCAAAGTGAACTGTTTCAAAAGAAAAGCGTTTAGCTGAATGATCACAACAGATCAATAATTGTTGAAGAAAGGGGTAAAGCTGACAGGCAATACCTTCAGGTCCGTATGAGAAAAATGAAAGAAGGGCCAAGTGAATCCAAGTAAGTTTATAAGAAGTACATATCTATGTTGTTAAAAAGGGTACATATAGAGTTGTATTTGGGGGTATTTTGGAACTTCCCCAATATAAGTGTGACCTTTGAAGAGAGCACACCGGTACAGTGGAGTAGATGTAGGGAAGGAGGAATTGGCACTGAGATTGTAAATTGTAAATGTATTTATATAACTCTTATGACCCCTGGAGTGCATTTTTTCAGCCAGTAGCAGGCTACTTCGGAACCCAAGATTAGCAATTAGTAGGTTAGTACAATTTTTTGTTTTGTTTTCTTGTGTGCTAGTTGTGTTTAGTTGAGTTTGGGTAGAGATCTAATCAAAGGAGTGGTTTTGAAAGGGGTAAGTAGTGAGTTGTTTGGTTAGTAACGTACGTCTGTGCTTGCTAGTTGAGTGGCATGGTTTAAAAGGAGGGGTGAAAGATTGAGAATGATGTTTTGGAGTTCAAAGTAACAGGATTGGAATGACTCAGAGGAAAAGGGGATGCGAAGGGAAGATTATGATTTTTATAATAGCAAAATGTAAATAATGTGTGTATATATATATATATATTTATATATATGTGTGTGTGTGTATATATATATATATATATATATATATATATATATATATATTTCCACCAAATTGCCACCTTTAAACTGCTGAACTCTTTTCACGATGGGTGCCTCCTTCCGTGCAAGGGGCTGCACGTCCATAAATACGTCACCAAAGTCCCATAAGAGACAGGAGCACTCACAGGTTTCTGGAATTCATTTATTGATCCAACAGACGCATTTCGGCAATCTCTGCCTTCCTCAATGTTGGTTAACAATAACAGTTCTCACGTTGCTGGTGTTTAAAAGCATCTCGGTACACTCCCATTGGATAAAGCATTAGTTGCTATCAACAAGGGACTAGTTGGCCTTCGCCCCTTGTTGAGCCTGCATGTCGCCATGATTAAATGGGTTATTCAACAGAGTATATATGCCGTGAGCATGATAATACTTTAGTAGATCTATGTCCTATGCTGGATTCCAGCCTCACAGCACATTTCCCATACATGCGGCTAATTATAGTGTGTTTGATATACGGGAGTGAAGACATCCTTTATTCCCCTCGTCGGCCGCTGCTGCCGCTACAGCTGTACAGGAACTCCAGAATTCCAGAAACCCGTGAGTGCTCCTGTCTCTTATGGGACTTTGGTGACGTTTATATATAATATATTGCTTGGTAAAGTTTTGTTCGCTTGATTAAACCCCTCTATATAAATACCTATATGTACATAGGAGTTGCAATATTTACATGGACTGCTGTCCACATTTGTCATGTGGTACATTTTTATGGTTTCAAATAACTGTAATTAACTTGTATATACATAAATATACACATGGCACTTATTGTAGTTATTAGTAGCAGGTATAACCCTCTATATATGTACCTATATGTACATAGAAGCAGCAATTTTGACATAGTCTGATATACACATGCATCCTGTTGTGTATTATATAATATGATGTGTACTTGAATGACAACAGCTCTTTTCCATATCATGATAGGTATAGTTTGTCATGTCTGAGTATACTGTTGTGGTAAATTCTTGAGTTGTGAGCATGGTCGTCATGTGGGGAAGAGCCAGCTTTTGACTAATCTTCTGAAGTGGATATGGTTGTCTGTGGATTTTATGTTTGTGGGTTGGGAATCCCTTAGTTTGGCTGGTTGAACAGAGAAATATGTTCTGCCCATTGTTTTTCTTGTAAGCAAGAATTATGAGATGAGGACGGTAGGTTGTCTTGATTATCCAGGTTAGTTTTTTTTTTAAAAAGGGGCATATGCATGCCTTTTTTTTAGGTTTTCTGGGAAAACTCATTATTAAGGAGTTGTTGCGTGTTCTAACTGGGATGGCTGCTGCTGAAGTTGATAGTAAGATGTTTTTGAAGATTTGAGGTGGACAAGGGTGAAAGGGGCGCCCGGCTGGCTTACTTGCTTTGACAAGATCCAGAAATACAGTTGGTGATAGTTCTGTGAAGGAGTGTAGTTGCTGGGCTTGCCTTTGGCTGGCTGGTATTGTTGGAAACGAGTTGGGGCTGTGGGATTTTTTTGTTGTTTAAGTAGGTATTCAACATATTTGCTTTAGATTTGTAATGGTTAGCCACCCTGCCACAAAAATCTTGAGAAATGTGATCTGTAGCTTCTGTGCATTTTGGGTTATGGAATTCAGTGAGAATGTTATGAAATTCTTCATTGGCACTCTTTGCATAGTGGATTCGACTAGAATTGTATTTTGTTTTTTGCTTTTTTGATTGTTGATGTATATCATGTTGTGTCTGTGTAGGCATATCTTGTCTTCAGGGTTGTTTGTTTTGAACCATTTGCGTTCAAACATACCATTTTGTTGTTTGATCTTTTTAAATTCTGTATTCACCCAAGGGGTTTATTTCCTTTTATTATGCTTAGATGTCTTCAGAGGAATTAGGAAATCAAAAGCTCCCTTTAGCCATCCATAGAGTGTTTGTACAACATTGATGGTGACCAGATCTGTGTTGGAGGTAAGTAGATGTTCCTCCAAATTCAGCTAGTTACATGGTTGGTATGTGTTTGAGTATAGAATGGTTTTAGTTGTGGTGTCTTGTGTTGGAAGGTGACAAAGAAGTGGTCTGACCACATGACAGGAGTAATTCTTTGGAGTGTGACTAAGTTTGGGTTGGTAAAAATGATATCTAATGTGTGTACATGGATGTCTGTGGGGTTAGAAATGAGTTGCTGTATCTTGTGTGTGTCTAGGACAGTGAAGATTGTTCTTGGGTGTGACATATTAGGTTTATCACACCATATATTGAGGTCACCAAGGATGCAGAGGTTTGAGTATATTTTAAGAATATTAGAGATTGTGTCTTCTTTCTGGGAATGTTGTATCACTAGGTAGTGGTCTGTAGAGAAGGGGAAAGTAACATGAAAATGTTGGTGTGGGGTTGTATCTGATAAGGAGGGTCTCACAACCTTGTAATGTTATATCTTCATCTTTGGTGAGATTTGTTGTTACTTTAAATATGACGGCTAAGACGCCTCTTCTTTGCCTATGCAATTTTGTGTAACAGTTTTATGTCCTCGAGGGACAGATTCATGCAATACCAGTGCCATATATTCCACACACCATGATTCTGTATTGTAAAGCAGGTCTAGCTATGTGTCTATCAATAGGCTGAATATATGGTACTTGTTTTTTCAAACAAAATAAGCATTTTTAGTAGGCAGTGTAAAAAATCTATTTTTGAGGCGGAGAGAGTTTGTCCTGCAGGATGGTAAGAGTTGCCCATTGAACAATGAAGGTTGTGGGTGGCGTAATATTGTTGGTGGAGTTAACTGTGATTTGAGAGAGGGAGTGCTGTTGATGGATTTCACTGTCTTTCAAAAGGCTTAGAAGACATCTTTTTGGGTCTATTTGTGTGACTGGGGCTGAGTGTGTTTCGAATGGAGGGGTTGGGCTGCGGAGTTGTGTCTGAATGCTCGGTTTGTTTTATGATATATATTGGGATGCAAAGTTATGTAGAGCATTGTGGAGTTGCTTTCTTTTGCGTATGTTGAAGGTGGATGGTGTGTGGGAGAGGGGTGGTAATGGAGCATGAGTGTCGTATGAGTGTTGTATGGCTCTGAATTGAGCAATGGATAATAGACATTGGCGGGTATTTTTGTGTGTTTTTGGATTGAGCGAGTGGTGTATTTGGGGTGTGTTTAAGAAGGCTTTAAATGTGGGTTATTTGTGGTGGTGTATGGCGAAGAGTGATTGTGTGTGTCAGGATGAGTGTGAGGTGTTGGATGAGTGAGAGTATGTGCTGTAGATTCCGTATGTGTATTTGCTTTCGTTTTTGAGGGGCTGTATTATCTGGTATTTTGTAAGTGATTTAAAGTGTATGGTTTGAGTGTGAAGGATTGGTGAGTTGAATGTTGAAAAAGGGGGAGGGGTTGTGTGTGAGTATGATCTCTATGTAGTGTGAGAAAGATAATATTTGAGTTGAGAGATGTCTTTAGGTTGAGCTGGAGGATGATTTTGCCCTATTTGTGTAGGGGAGTGTTGACAGCATGTGGTTATTGCCCGTGTGTGAGAAGAGAATTGTTGTGGTGTTAAACAGTTTGATTTATGGTTGAAGTGAGTGTTCAGAGTGGAGGCAAGTGCAATGTTAAGAGTCGTGAGAGGGCAGTGAGAGGTATTAATGTTGAAGGGGTGGGAGTTTGTGAGATTATTTGTGTGAGTTTTATGTTTTATTGGTAAGTTAAAAGTGTACTTGGTGGTGTTGTAGTACAGAGTAGTGGATTGCGTAGGAGTTTATGGGTGTAGGGCTATATGGTTATGAGGGTGGATTGATAATGTATTTTTGTAGACACTGGTGTATGTTCGTTGTGAGTTTGTGTGCATGATTGTGTTTGTTGTGGCTGTTGCTTGAAGAGTGGTATTGGTTTATGAGGCTAGATCCCGGATAAAAAAAAGTTAAAGTTAAGCTAATTGAGAAAACTTAGGTCGTGATTAATGACAGGAGATGTAGATGGGGAAAAAATAAGACAATATCAATTCAGTACACAAAAATTAAATTCTAAATGTGGATGTGTAATAGATACCAAACTCAAGAGTTATGAGGGAGAAAGGCTGAAAATGACAGGAGAAGAGAAGACACTGTTGGCTGGGCTGCTTCAAAACATTAGTGAATGATATCGGCATATGCCAGGATTAGAGTTAAAGTTGCATACAATTTCTGTAAAAAAATGTAATATCTGCTCTCAGAAAACCTTATTTATAGAGGCCATTAGTATCCATTACTATCAGTCTACTGAGTCCCTTTGAGGCAGTCCTAAACGAGGGGCATAATACTTAGGGCTATTCAGCTTCTCAAGTACTGATATTCAATTGGATCTGTTTGGTAACTCTATCACAGTAAGAGGATAATCTTGAAAAGGGTTTGCAATTGGGATCTCTTCTCTGCTCAAATGAGCGAGGGCAGTGTACTTTGATTTTTTTTTCATTTAGCGCTAGCGATATGTTTCATAAAGTTTGTCAGTGCTTGGTTTGTAGAATGAATAAGTACAGGAGCTGATGGTTTTTCTTGGGAGCCTGCTGCCGGTGCTGCCAAATAATAGGTTTGCCTAGTCTTGATTCCACCTCATTCCTCATTCTTCCACCACCTTATACTTTCTGTCTCATTCTTCCACCACCTTACACTTTCTGTCTCTTTATCACACTCTTCCAGATTCTTTTCAGCTGTTGTATCTCCTTTTGTGACAGTTTTCATATTTTTCCTTGTACTGCCTTTCTGCCTTTCTCTGTCTTGTTCCAGGTCAAAGTCTAATGATGAAAAATAACTCCTGGTTGTTAAAAAAGTAGTAGAGGTGCCCACCATCTGCAATCAAATGCACAAATTACGCTCAAATATGTCTTGGAGGTGACCTCATTTGTCTCGATTGTTTTTTAAGGTTTTATTTAGCCAACTCTGCTTCTCTTTCTTCTTAAGGAAATCATACAAGAGTTTATGTTAATTGATATTGTGCTTTATATAAAACATATGGTATCACTCAAATTTCAGAAACTATGAGAGGCCTCTAGATGTTGTTGGTTGCTCTTCCAGTTTTTGGAATAAATACATCCTTCTTGAAAATGTTTCCCAAACCAGCGTATTAGTTTATTTATCATTATTTATTTTCTAAAACAATTGTGCATTTGTATGCTCCACATTACTAATGTGTAAAACTAAAAAATCACCAGAACGCAATGAGAACTAAAAACTACAGAAATGATGAGACTGCAAATCTACAAAGAACTTCATTTTCATTTATCTTAGAAAAGATACATGAGGTCAATCATGCCATTGTTTGTTAAGTTGGGTATTTTTTCTACATTGGAATATTCAAGAAACGTTTTTAGGTCAAACAGAGATCCCCACCTGGGTCGCCCCACGCATATTTTATAAATAAAATCGAGCACCCATCTTATACTTAGCCACTTAGGCAACCAGTGCTAACATGGCTGCAGAGAGATTTGTTGGCTGCATTAAGTATCCCTTGCAGTATCAACTTGCGCATTCTGGAGATGTTGCAGGAACCAAAACTGGTCTTGCAGCAGCTCCAAATTAAGGTTGCTACAAAATACTAGTCTGGCTGTAATAATAATCCCATCAGATACTATACTAGATTCTGATAATGGCAGGTTTAGCAGTGCACACTTGAGAATGATAAGCGAATAGTGCCTTGACTTGGCCAGAACATTAACCTGAATATTGTAGGACAGGGTCTCATGAATCGGGATGCCCAGATTCTTAAACACCTTGACTGAAAAGGCAAGATAACCTAGTGTATGTATTAAGAAATCTGCTATACAGAAATCCACATTCCCAAAGAATAGAACTTCAGCTTTATTTGCATTCAATTTCTGGACTATCTGTTATATCCATCATACCACATGCGCAAGAAACGTCCTCAGAATATGTTCTGCAAACATTTTAACAGAGTTTATTCTGAGAAAAAGCTATGCATCATCTGCATAGGTGATAAAATGGAGGCCAGGAGTCTATCAGCTTGCCCATGTGGCAAATGTACACATTGAACAGTGCTGAACCTCAGGTCAAACCTCCACTCTTTTCAGATGTGCCCTTGATTCATCTCAGTTTTCCTTACTATTTTCCTATTCATCCTTTCCAAGACTAGTATGATTTCCAAGACTTGGAGCTATGATTGCATGGCTGTCAATTCTGCCACCGCAATCTAATGTTGAATCATGGGTGATTTTCATCTTCTTGGCATATTTGGATCCAGGATAGGCTTAGTTCACTAAAATATGGTCAGCTTCTTCGTCCAGTTCCATCCTTTTCACGTAGCCACCCAGTTTGTCAGACCTAGATCATGTCACGCTCTACCATGGAACCTCAATAAACATATCACTGCCTGGAAGTAGCTTTCCCCATGTAAAATATGCAGGAACTGTTTGGCAACCTTCAGCTTTTAGTTTCACTCAGTGACGTTTTCCTTCGGCTGTATCCCGACCCCATTTTAATATGGACATTGCTCTGCCACCACGCTTAGAATGGCTGGCAGGTAATCTGTGGTGCATGCAGATTTTTTTTACTGTGGGCTGGAATGTGCATCTGAATGTTTTTCTTAACTGGCTGAGGCTCAGAATGCCTTGTAATATCAAAGGCTCCGATGCAATTAACCAGATGCTAGCAAGGTGGAGATTGACCTAGAAGTAGATGAAAGCCACAGGCTCGCTTATATCATACTCTCCATTCCAAGAGCTTATTTGACCTCAGAACCTGGGTCTCTTACTGGCATAATCCACCTCGGCTTTCTAAGTCCCTAACGGCTACCACGGCCACACTGAGAACTAAAGGCAGCCCAAGCACATTTCGTAATACAAGGCTCCTTACTATGCAAAGTAAGTGAGCACAGCAAGCAAGCAGCCCCGACCGCTTCAAGGGAAAATTAAAGCAACAGTCTTATGCATCTGCTCATATTAGTATTTGCACACTTTGAAGTAAGTTGAAATGTATCCAGATGAGCTTTAGCACCAGGTGCTCCCTGTGCCTTCAGACACAGGTTCTCAGGCTGAAGTCCCAAAATACACCTTCCCCTTAAAACAGGGACTCCCTGTGACAAGGGAACTGGTGTTTGTGGGAGAGAGGACGGCAACCTACTCTTTGTTTCTATTACCCATTAGCTACCTAGACACACCCAGTATCAGGCATGGGGAGTGAGTAGAGATTTCTGTGGCACCCTATGCAGAACTAGCCATCGATCGGGGATGCTGCAGGGTCCTTTATCCCTGTTCCCCAATAATATGTCTTCCACTGACTAGCTAAACACATCCAGGGCCAGACATACCACAGCCCTTTTCCATGTCCCTACTCCCCCTCCACCTAACAGCATGCACCTAGAACAATGCTTGCCACTGCCACTAATTCTAGGGTTGTTTACCTGAGCTACTTGCCACCACCACCTACATGCTCACATACAGAACCGGGCATGCCATTGAGTGTAGTTTTACTACCATCATGACTCCACCACCTAAGTAGATACTTTATGAACCAGACTTATCATTGGCATTAGTGTCTTGCACGCCAAATACCTGACACCTTGTCTCCGCTACATCGCAAGGTGCTCCCAGAACCTCCATTCCTTGTCCCCTTCTGTTAGATAGACAAACCTCAAAAGGTGTGTTGTTGGCTTTAGGGTGTTCTTCCCCATGTTGACTACACAGAAACCTACAATGCTTTGTTGTTGAAGTAGAAGGGATCAGAAAAAGAACATTGCTGGACTAACTAACGGAGAGACCAGCCAAAGATAATGGTGTGAGCAATTAGAAAAGAGATGCTGGTGTATTGGGGTGTAACTGTAGGATTGAGAGGGGAGACCAGTGGTGGGTGCTTAAGGGAGGAATAAGAGGCAAGACCAGAAGTAGTGCTTAATGGAGTATTGCCAGAAGTTACCAGTATGGGGTATTCAAGGGAGAAGTGAGTAATGACATTAGAGTGAAGTAATTAAGGGAGAAATTAGAAAAGAGAGCATTGTGACCCGTAGAAAGGAATAATAGAAGAGATCAAAAATGATGTCCTGGGGTGCTCTCAATAAGAGAACAGGCCAGATATTGGCTGTTGAATGAAGTAATGACAGAAGAGGCCAGATCCTTACAAGGAGAATTAGAGTAAAGGCTAGAGATCTAATGGGCTAATTAGAGAAGAGACCAGAGATTGGATGCTGAACGGCAGAATGAGAGATGAGAGGGCAAACTGAGTTGTGAAAGGAGGAATCAGATACCAGAGATTGAGTCTATGTGGAAGAATGTTCAATTACTTACCAGTAATCTTAATTATTCTGAGTCCAACACTTCTTTGTCCCAGTCCTTACATCTTGAGGTTCTCCTGATATCCTTACAAGGGTCCTTTGGCAAGTATTATACAATCAAAAGCAACATAGTTTAAAACTCCTCTTCTCCGCATAATATATTAAGTCCTGTGAGGAAAGAGAAAGTGCTGTAAATTACAAATATAATTAAACCAGTGCCTCCCCTCCCAGCAAGAGGAGGGTGGGTAATAGGACAGGGACGAGGAAGAGCAGGACTCAAAGAAGATTACCAGTAATCTGAACTGTCCCTCTTTCTTGTCTCCATCTTAACATCCTGAGGTTATAGCAAGTAGTGAGTTTGGCATTGATTTGTAGCGATGCATTCAACTGGAGAGTACAGAACCAATACATTTATTTATTTTATCAGTCAGACCATAATATAATTACTCAGTTTCAGTATTTAGGACAGTATTTTTTTTTTTTATACAAACCAAGAATATGCCAACTGTTTCACAAACATCGTATGGAATAGGTTGCTGCTCTGCATACATCTAGATTGAGGTAGTGCTCACGAGGTTGAGACTCCACTAGTTATATGCCCATGTACATTAGGGGGAATAGGAACACCAGATGATTCACAACTAGCCATGGATATAGCTAAGTGTATCCAGTGACTAAGAATAGCAACTGATGGTTTAAGGCCTTATCTTCTGAAAGCAAAGGCGATAAACAGAAAATCTGATGTATAAAATTTCAAGGTTCTCTGTAAATGTATTCTAACTGCTCCTCCTACAATTAAGCTATACAAGTGCTGTTCTTTCAGGACTAAAGGAAGGCCCAAGGTGGCAATGATGTCGAATTTTAAGACATACTAAGTCAAAACTCCTTATTAAACAAGGAGCTAACTCTAGTAAAGAAGCTACATTCCTCCAAGGAGCTATGAACACAGTAAAGGCTGCAAGCTGCCACCGAATGGTAAGTGTACTGCAAGAACAGAAGGAAAGCCTCCCAAAGAAACTCCAGAAAGGACAGAGTATTACAAGAAATAGGATTGGTGTCTCTAGCAGAGCAACAGGATCTAACGGAGGTCAAATGTTTATTGTAAGATTTCAACATAGAGGAGTGGTGAGCCTGTTGAATTGCTAAGGCTGCTTCCTGAGAGAATCTTTAATTGCAATTCCCCATCCTTTCAGAAGCCAAGCTTTAACTCTGAGTCTAGTCATTTTTGCTAGAGGAAGGATTCACCATCTCAGTGGGGATGAATGGTAACACAAAAACCACCCCTGATATGCAGTCTGTTGTATCACCAGGGTGAACCACAACTTCCTGGGTCAATAGTGGGTTGTTAGGATTATTTCTACCTTTGCTCTACCAGTAGTAGAGGGAGGGAAGGCATACAGGGACCACTGTGGCCAAGGTATCGACAGAACATCATATGCCAGAGCTTGTAGGTACCTCAACTTGTAAAAGTAATTTATGAGTTGAATATCCCTGTAATTGGCAACATGGAGTCTCAAACCTCACACAGACTATCTCTTTCTTCAACAGAGTCTCTTGATGTCAGAAACACCCGGCTTAAACATTCTATCACATTCTTCTTCCCTGGAAAAGAGGAGTCCGTTTTTGACTGAAGATGTTTTTCTTCCTGGAGAAAGTTTCAGGAAGCTACTTCCATCAGAGATTGAGGTTTATGTATTGATTTATGTAGGCCTTCACCACCAAATTGTCTGTCCTTAGTAACGCTGCTTGACTTATCAAATGGGGTGCAACAGTCTTTAGGACTTTGTATATTGCTGTCAGGTCTTCCCTGTTAGAGAATTGAATTCTCTCCTGCTTGGACCAAAGTTTTTGATGGTGGAGATTGTCCAAAGTTGCTTCCCGGCCTTTGAGACTGGCCACTGTTATTAAAAGGAGAGTTGGTGGAAATAGATCTGTCCCTCTAGAAAGGTTTGCAGAGGTAGCCATCATTGTAATGTCTGTTATAAGATGGGAGCCTTCAAAATTGCAATTTCAAGCCATTCAGAGGCCAGATCCCAAAGACTAGGAAATGTTTTATCAGAGGCTTCAAGTGAAATCAAGCCAAAGGGACAACCGAGACTGTGGCTGCCATGGCTCCATGTACTCGAAGATATGATCAAATTGAAGGTATGATCACACTGAAGTTGTCTGAGCTTCCAACAGAATCAAGAAGCACTTCTGAATCTTGCTTATGTGAAGGAGGGAAAGAGAAACCTTTCCAAGGGATGTATTGAAAGTTTCTCCTATGTACAAAGGGGCAGATTTATGTTAAACTAACGCAGCACAGTGCAGCAAGTCATTTTGCTGCGCCGTGCTGCGTTAGTCTGGAAAGCACAGGGATGCGACATATTTACAAGAATATGTCGCATCTCTGTGCTTCCCCCTGCGCTGGCGCACAAACTGCTGTCATGCGCCGGCGCAGGCACACTTGCACCATGGTGCAAGGATGCCTTCGTCGTGGGGAGATTGTTTTGGTGCAGGAAGGGGCACCTTCCTGCACAAAAACAATCACTACAGGCATTTTCCTCTTCCAATGCGTGCTGTAGAATGCAGCACGCATTGAAAGAGGAAAACGAGAGAAATGAAAACATTTCTCCTCATTGCGCCTCAGCTACGCCACCTCTAGGGTGGCGTAGCATACTGACGCATCTCCAGAGTTACGATTTCACGTAATTCTGGAGTTGAGTCCTGTTCCATGAGTGTTGCGTGGGAACACCCACTGCAACACCCATGGAACGCCCCTTCACCGCAAAGTGCTGCGTGTGAAGGGACCGTATTTACAAGGAGAGGAAAAGTCACGCATGGTGGCTTTTCCTCTCCTTGTAAATATAGAGGAGCCCCCTGCGCCACCAGTACGTCACGAAAAGTGACGTACTGGTGGCGCAGGGGGCTTGTAAATCTGCCCCTAAGTTTGTTAGGATGGTTGAAAATGAGATTTATTTCTGATTTATTAACCAACTGTGATCTTCTAGTAGACTGTATATTCTATGAGTGTGTTGGTCTGTTTATTTGTATGTCGTGCAATAAATAAGCTAGTCATCCAGATAGGAACTTGTACTCCTTCATGATAAGAGATTGCAACCAAGGGAACGAGGACCGTTGTGAAGACACTTGGGGGACAACTTCAGACCAACGGGAAGGACAACAAATTAATAATGTTTGTCAGCAATAGCAAACCTGAAGTACTTTTGATGAGATTGTCTGATGGGTATGTGGAAGTAAGCATCCTGCAGGTCTAGTGTCATTAAGTCTCTTGGAGAGAAAGGTAGAAATGTCTTCTGCAGGGTTTCCATTCTGAAATAATGGTTTAACATATGTTTGTTTCTCAAGTCTATGATTGGTTTATTTTCTCCTGAAGGCTTGGCAACAAGAAACAGAAGAGGCGAGATAACCTGCTCTCTTTCTTTTACAGGACAGGACATTCCAGCCTTCTCTAAGAGTTTCTGCTCTCCTGCCAGAAGAGAGATCTCTTTAGAGGGTTTTTTGTAGAGGAGTTACACAACATCTGGGATGTTTCATCTCTGGGAACAGTTCTGTTGTAGTATCTCAAATTATTACTTCCAGCACCTACCTGTCTGAAATGTCTCATTTTCAGATTTAGAAAAATGTTTCTCGCCCTCTTACCTGTTTCAGTGAAGGAACTGAATAGTCAGGAAGGTGAACATTCGAAGATAGTGCACTAGAGCGCGCCTTGGGTGCAGTTCAAGAGTTTTTCCTCTTCCTGTAACTACTTGACTCTAAGACAGTTTTAAGAGTTGGATATTTTGGAGATCAACATCAGTATGAGATGAAAGGACGAATACTAAAGTTTAATATCAGTTTTCTATCTTCTGCTGCCTCGAATGCCAAAGATTTCTTGTCCTTCAAAAGGTAATCTTGGCAAAATATTTTTCTGAGTGTTGGCTCTATTTCATGATATGAGCCAATAATTTCTCCTCAAGGCCTCTGAAGTTACTCTACCAAGAAGAGTCGCTTTAATGGAGTCCACAGAGATATTTGAAAGTAACTTCATTTGCTTTTCAATTATCTTTAAGACCAAACTATTATCCAAGGTCGAACTCAAATATTGGAAATTCTTCATTAGTGACTGGGATAAATAAGCTGCTTAAGTTTGAGCACATAGAGGGGAACGAATGGGCATATGTGCATTTTCAGTGCCAACTTAACTTTTACCAATCATGCCCGAATCTTCAGAGACAGTAACAGATCATCCTGATAGACAGCGTAGGAGGGAATTGGTCTTGGGCAAATCTGGAAACATCTGGTTGCAATTTAGATGTGGATACATTCTAGATCGTTTATAGTCTAAAGTAGCTCCCGGTGGCCGAATTTGGCCCTCTTGACCTTTACATGAGGCCCCCTGATCAACAGCAACACTGGGCTGCTGTTTACTGGCCTCAGCACTAACAATAAAAAGATGTTAAATAAACAGCCAAACATTTATTTAAAGTATAACCAGTGTTAAAGTAAGGACCCTACTGGGGAGTCCTGCACCACTTAACTTTAGGAACACCTTTATTTTTAAAGACTTCTTGCAGCAAAAGTGTAAAATATGATAACATTTCTTTAATATTCAAAAAGTGTATTAAATTAACATGCAGAATCTTTTCACCTTAGTACATCAGATTATATCACTACCTTGATAAGTATTAATCTAAAAGTGATAGTTTTCAAACAATAGTTCTTATTCCCACCCTAACAGCAATGCTAATAGTGAACTAAATAGGCTATTCAGTTGTTATGTGCACTCTTTGGGTGGCCTGGGTTCCTATTTTGCATGAACATTATAGTTTGGTAAATTCAACACAATAGAAGGTTTTGTACAGTGCACATCCTAAAGCCATGTATTTCGAGGTCCTCTTATATGTGATAATGAAGAAAAAGTAGGGAGAGTGTAATAAAACAGTTGACTAGGATCACACAATTTGGTAATGTGGGGAAACTAGGATTAATCCCAGGTTTTCTGGTTTCACATTGTTCAATTCAACCACTAGGGGCCGAATTACAGTAAGTGCCCCGGGGGCGTAACAGGCGTTTGCGCCACCTTTGCGCACCCCCAAGGCACTTTGGTATTACAGAAAAGGGCGCTGACGCTTGTGCCTCCCCTTCAGTTATGCCGATAACGCTGGTGCGCTTAAAGCACCAGCGCTACCTTCAGGGGGCGTTCCCTCATTTGCATAGGGGTGTGCCCTATACAAATGAGAGAATTCCTTTACCTCTGTGCCAGCGCCATATTACAGACGCGGACGCTGAGGCAAAGAAGCTCTCAGGTGGCGCACTGTGAGTGCTCTCCCTGAGAGCAGCCCTCTGGAGGGGTAATGAGGGTCCAATGGACCCCCCAGACATCACCTTGCTGGCGGGTGCAGTCAGTAACTGTACCCGCCTGCAAGAGGATCTCTAATCCCCTTCAAAAGTGCAGGCGGGTTGCCGCCTGCACTGTGAAAACACGGAGTGGCTGTGTTTTCACATAAATGCACTGCCCCCAGGGCAGTGCGAGTTCGCGACTGCCCTGGGGGCAGCACATTCGTGGTGATAGGGCGCATGTTCATTGTTTGCGCCGGGTGCACCATTTTAAAGGTGCGCCCGGCGCAAATAATGAAAATGCGCCTACACCATAATACAACCCCAGATGTATATGTTTTGCTCTCGCTACACCCACCTTACCGCTAATCCCCCCATCCCCTTGCCCGACCGCCCCGCTGACATTAATGTGGCCCTCTGTCACATCACTGACCAACCTTTTTGGCCCCTGTGAAAATGTTTGGGAGCACCCATGTTCTATACCAATGATTCTTGATCTATCGTCCGGCGACACCTGGGGTCCACGAAGCCTAGTTAGGGAGTTTAGGACTGCTTAAAAAATGAAATATTATTAACAGATTAATGAAATGTAAATAAATTAGCAAAATGTAAAATTTTAAAACGTTATGCATATGTGAACGAATTTGAAATTGGAGCTAAAAATCAAGTTAGTATGCTCAGATTGATTCATGGGAGCAATGCGAGTGTATCAAACACAATATAGTATGAATGTGTGACCTCAATTGAATCTTGAAAAGCTTCATCCTTCCCATTATAGTTTAGATTTTTTTAATATTTGTTTGTGAATAAAATAAAATATTTCATCATTTGTGTATTTGATGAATGCTTGTGTATTTTTTGTGTATTGTTTTGCCGTTCAACCCATCGAAAATGATTAGGCTGGGGTTCCCTGCTTCTAGTCATGACTTAGTGGGGGTCCCCGATTCTGATAATGATTCAGTCTGGTCCCTTGGTTCCAGTTATGATTAAGTGGAGGTTCACAGAAATCAAAATTTTCAGAACCACTGTTCTAGACCAATATCTCGGCGCCAAGGTTTTTTCCAGGTCTTTCCAATCCTGTTGAATAATCTTCTGAATGTCAGGATGTAACTGAAGAACCATGAACTCTGCAGGAAGATATCTTGAAAATACTTTAGTTTCCTGCAGAGTCAATGGCTCTGTTGGGTCTTCAACGCCCATATTATTTCTGAGGGTAAGCTATAATTTCATGAAATACCTCTTTCTTAATATTGTGTCCTTTGGCCTCAATAGCCGGATGAAATGCCAGTATCAGAATTGGGGTCCAAAATTATATCAAATGATCCCCTTTGATGATCAGTGGGAAGAGCACTAGTAGTTGCCCCAGTGGGAAAACGCTTTTCCAAAGCAGATGCTACCGATGCATCTGTTATTGATGTTGGCATGTTAATATTGAAACGAATAGCAACCTTAGGGGAAGAATGACGTCTGTGTCTCTTATTGAGTCTGACTCCTCTTAGATCTGCCTTTTTTTCTTTGATTTGCGCAGTGCTTATGGAAAGAGAGCAGGCACTCAGGCCAGCATTTATGCTGGTGAAATGTAGCATAAATGGACTTACCTGTGTCTCAGCTGCATGCTGCTTAAAAATGCTGTTGCTTGGTTAGTTTGGTGCACGAGTAGGTGGAAGTGAGCTCAACTGAGAGCCCATCCACAGTCGGGCAGCAGTGCATTTTTTAATAATGCCTTATCATTGCAGAAACACCTAACCTGCATTAAATAGCCTCAAAATGTTAACTTTTACTGAGAGGCATGCACAGCTGCATCCAACTATTAGTCCTATTGTCACTAAGAGGACTTACCTGAGAAATGCGTTCACCTGACCCAAGTCACGATCAGACAGGAAATAAAACTGCACTTCCTGTTTCCTCTTAGCACTTTATATAGTATCCGGATGAGGGGATTGGGTACCCATTTTGTGTTTAGGTCGAGCCTAAACAGCGCTTGCGCTGTAGGCGATCTGTTGTTTTTAGTTTGTGTAGTCTGACTCCTCCTTTGCTTACGATTGGCTTTAGTGTCTGTCCTTCGAAAATGCGAGTGTGCTAATGGCTGATTAGAGTTTTATGCCCCACCTTTCCATAGAAGTTAACTCCCATGGCGTATTGACTCGGGGACGAGCAGGGACGCGCACGCTGTGCGCTCCCTGTTTCAGTGCTTTTATGTGGCTACAACATTAAGGAACATCAGGCATATCAATCACATTGCCAGGCACCTAGCCCTCCTCCGTGCGGATGTTATTTGCAGAACAAAGGACCACGTGTGAACCCAGCGGTTAGGCTGCTAGTGGATTTTGTTGTGTCTATCCTGCTTTTATTTGAAAGTATCACTGGTTTATTTTATTTTTATTATTAGCCCCGTATCAGAGACTTAGCATTTTATCTCTCAGAGCACAGCATTGTATAAATTATCATATTAGTTTAAAATCTACGGCTTATTTTTTGTTAGGCACTGCCCCGGGAGATTAAGTGATTTTCCCAGAATCCCAGCGCGTCGTTGCCGAGAGTCGAACCTGGCTCCCCAGCTTCTAGGTCGACCGCTCTAGCCGTAAAGCTACATCCTCTCCCCTAATTACTGGCACATACATAAGCACTAAATCCATGTTCTTCGTTCCCGTCCTTAACATTTGAGGTTGTAAGCAGCAGTTAGGATGGCATTGATGAACAGCAACTCTGAATGTATGCCTGGTCGAGGAATTTATGAATAACTCATTGAATGAAATCCAGTGCCTGCACTTTTTGTTAAAGAGGAGAAAACCTCCGACAGGCAGTAAACACAGACTAACTTTAACGGAGTTTCATTTTTGTGCTGAAATACATAGAGGATGTGGCGAGATTCACGTTTAGCAACGGGGTCACCATTGAGGTTTCAGGGATGTTATCCAACTCATTCCAGATCAGTACATGGCATCATACATTCTCACACAATAAGTATTAACCCGCATAATTCACGAAACATGGTTAACATGGAGAAGGCATTATCGCGAGATAATTGCCCACTACCCAGCCCAGGGACACAGAGTCAAAAGCTAGAGTGCTTTAAAAAGATGAAAGGTAACTATCTTCATGCCACTGCGTCCTCCTCCTCCCCGGGGCAATAAAGCTATCGACATGTTCATGGGGTAGTCCCCTAAGCCCACTCTGGAACAGAAAGAGCAGCGGGCAATAGCCAGGCTGCCACTGGCCCCAGCAGGGGTGTAACGTGCCCCTGCCGTCTCTGATGTATCCCCCAGCTCTTGACAGCAGCCTTCACTGAGGTATTGAAACTGAGCACGTGTCTACAGGCCACGCCCACTGCAGCTGTCACTCACTGCCTTTGGAGAAAGGACGTGCAGCTATTCAGACAGCAGGCCGTCGCCTTTAATATCAGTTCGCTGCTGATCCATTGTTTCACTTAGAGACATGAACAGCTGCATGCCAGGGCCGCACAGGCCTCTGGGGCTGGGTTGGGAAGCCCAGGGCCGCTCCTCGTGCCTCTGTCACACTCTGGCCTGCCGAGGTTCATGGCAGCAGGCACATGGAGGCTCCAAGAGAGAGTGAGGGGGAAAGATAGGGCAAGGTAGAGAGAAAGAAGAGAGAGAATGGATGGCTGAAAAGAGAGTGATAGCGTGAGAAGACGAAGGAAGCTGGACTGGTTTGACCATTTTTAGGTGTCGCTTGTGACAGCGCGCATGCCACACATACAACACCAGCACCCTTCATACATGTCCTAGTTGTGATGAAACTAAGGACCCCAGCTATGGGGGACTGATCAGATCCCGCGCAGGGGTGAGCTGGTATGTAGTCTGCGCCACCACCACACGGTAGAGTAAAAAGTCAAAAAGATGACATGCTGACACCAGGGTCGGATTGGTAACGTGGGCACTCGGGAAATGGCCTAGGGGCCGGTATCCGAGTGCCAGCTGTGGGCTGCTTTTTTGGGCAGCCTGGGGGCCGATTTGGGCGGTTTCTGCGTTGTTCGGAAGCCGCCAGCGGCCCAGTGGCCTTTCTGGAGGCAGATGGGCGTCCATTACCTCCCTTTTATCAACGGCAGAGGTGTCACTCTCTTTCTCTTGCTGGGCTGGCCCATTAATATATGCATATTGAGCGGGGGCAGGGGGCATGAGCAAAAGTGGCCTCACTTGTTTTCAGGTGTGTTTCACCAGTGTAAACTAATCCGTGCATTTTTTTACCTACCCCCCCCCCCCTTTTTTTAAATAAAATTTCGCGGAAGCAGTGTTTTGTGGAAAGGCAATATGCAAATGTGGGCCACTTTTTTCGCGTGCCCGGGCCGATTTTTAATCCCAATCCAACCCTGGCTGACACCATTGTGAATTCCAGGTTGCCAGGAAAAGGGAATAGCCACGTCCTCAGAAGTACAGCTAAACTCTGAGGTCAATAATCACAGTTTAACGAGAGACCCTCCAGTGGGATTATAGGATCGTGAAGACTACAAAAGCGGGAAGAATACACAGACAGGGCTGTCAATAAATATATAAGGACAGCACAGGTTCGCAACCCATGCAGGTGACCTTTGTCCCAGCTTAGAACTTCAGAGACCTCCACTCAGATGCCTCCTTCTCCTCTCTCTGGGAATCTCAGCTTCCTCCTCTTCTCTTCAGTCACAGCCACAGGGGTCCTTCATTGTGTAGGATAGATTCCAGCCATTAAGGAAGTCAGGCAGCAGCAAAGATCCTGCCCTTAGAAACCAAAAGGAAGCTTGTATAACAGTTTAAAACTTCCCCAGTCCAGAGGAAATGCATCTTTGGCTTTAATCTTTTTTTCACAAGTTGCCTTGCAATGTTAGGATGCCCTGGTCAGTCTAGTCCATGGTCAGGCAGCATATTAGAGTCAGACTAGGAAAGCCACGGATCTCACTATAGTCGACAATGACACCAAGACCCAACAGGACAAAATAGAACGCGGTTTGTTTCAGTGATTGGGCAAAAGTCTATTTCTCACAGGGCCAGAGTGACCATTCTGGCACTCTGTCAGTTCCTCGATAGGCTGCAGACTGGGGCTGCTTTCAGAGCACGATGGGCTACCATGACCCAGCCACGCTCTCATGGCCCCATTTTAGCTGCATCCTCCCGCAGTGTGAGGCTGATTTAAACATTTTTGGCAGGGCTGGTTTTAGTTTCCAGTCCGCCCTGCCAGTAATTACAATTTTGGGCACTGGGTTTTAAGTGGTCTCCTTACATGGATGCAAGCCCAAAACAAGGTAGAGCAGCAGCTGCATGCTGCTAGCAAGTGCGAAATAATTTAAAAAAAAAGCTAGACAATGGCATTTTTGTAGTGTATCGAAAGCACTGCACTGGTAAAAGCCTTTTTGTCTGGAGCACTGAGTATCCTTACACTGTTTTTAGGTCGAGCCTGGGCAGCGCATGCGCTTCTCTGCGAGGCATGCTGTATTCGAGTATAGACTTGAAGCCCTGCCCACTCACTGCCCACATTTGTCTTTGTCTTGTGTCATTGTCCTTTGTAAATGCTGGCCTCTGATTCATTAATAGGCTTGTTAGTCCCTCCTTCGTACCGCCTTGTCTTCATTTGTAACCTCCCATGAGGACTGGCTCTTTTACTTCGGTTGTTACACAGTATGTCTTATTTAGTCTATAAGCACTATTTTCTTTAATGAGTTTCTACTACTGCAGGCACCACATGCTTTCCTGCAACATTGAGCGCACCATGCTCGCTTTCACTTTCCAAGCAATAGGTCTCGCATTTACAAGAGTTTGAGCTATTGGCATTGTAAATGACAATGCCTTTTATTTATGTGTTAATTTGTTTATTTTAGAGTGTTTTATAAAGCGCGCACATGACCCAGGGGTATCAGAGCGCTGAACATAGGGTTGAATGAAACAAGATGAAAGGTATAGACACAGATACCTCTAGAGTAAAGAGCCGCATTGGGCTGTTGCAACAAGTATCATAATTATAAAACCGACAGTCCATTAAAATTCTGTTAGTCATCGTAGCTCTAGCTACTTCGTGGTGGGTATTAGCTGCTGCTCTGAAACTATTCAGAACCACGTACCCAGAGGATCAGAGATTCGAGGGTTCTCCAGTAAGCGACATGCCTCTTACCAATCGAGAGGTTGCTGGCATTGAGACGTCACTTGTGCCCTGTCTCTCCGAAAGACTATGCCAGGTATCTATTCATTGGCATCTTTTTTACCTCTTTTTTGAAGAAGTGGATCGATGGATTTGTGCGTACCTTGGGTGGTAAGGAATTCCAGATCCTTGGCGCTGCTCCGGAGAAGGATCGCGTGTAAGTTTTTTGCTTTCGGAATCTAGGAGGTTCCAGCCTGAGAGAGTTAGCGCTTCTTAGGTAGCGGCTGCCACCGGATATTCAGATCTTTTCTGCCAGGTAACTTGGTTCTTTAAAATGTAATGCTTTGTAGGTGAGGCAGGCAATTTTCAGTTGAGCTCTTGCTTCAAGGGGAAGCCAGTTTAGATACCTAAGCGATGGGGTGATGTGGTCAAAGCGTCTAGTACCTGTTACCAGTCTTGCTACTGCATTACGAGTCGTTTTGAGTGGAGCTGTTCTCGTTTTGGGTAGTCCTGACAGTGTCGCCGCACCGTATCCTAGTCCGGAGACCACAAGTGCTTGTACTGCTTGTTTGAAGTCTGAAGGTGGTAGAAATGGTTTCAGTTTTTTCAGTACTCTGAGTTGGAAAGTTGCACTGCGTGTGGTCGCACTGATGTGAGCTCTCATATTTAGACTTTTGTCCAGTGTTATTCCCAGGGATTTCGTGGAATCAATGATGGTAGGTGTGCAATTGAATGCATCTAGGTGCTTGAGCCAATCATGGACGCGTGAGGAGCTGTTTGGTGGGGGGAACAGAAGGAATTCAGTTTTCAGAGAGTTCAGCTTGAGGTTGTTTTGAGAGAGCCAGGACTGAGTTTTAACTAATGTGTTATTTAGTTGAATGAAGTCGTCTAGGGAGGATATCTTTAAGTATAGTTGTGTATCGTCTGCGTACATGTGGTATGCAATGTTCGATTGGTTGAGAATTTCAGTTAGTGGTTCCATATATAGGTTAAAGAGTGTGGGTGAAATGGTCGAACCTTTGGGGACTCCACATCTCACTGGTGAGGAGTCAGAGATTGAGTTGCCGAGTTTGATGCAGTGTGAGCGATTCTGTAGGAAGGAAGCAAACCAAGAAAGCACTTTCCCAGATAACCCCATTCTGTGTTCTAGTACTTTTAGTAGTTAGTATAGGTGAGAAGATGTGACTTAGTTCCTTTACTGTTGTGGAGGGGATGGGGTCATTGAAATGTGAAGTTTGTTTCATAGATATTAAGACCTTGTGGACTTCGTCCTGTGTTAGTGTTTTGAACTCGCTCCATGTAGCTTGATTTTTGGTCTTAGAAGCGTGGTTCAACAATGGCTCCCTACCTTTGCCTGGAGGGTCATAGATGGGATGGCGATCATTGACTCTATTGTCTTGTGAACTGTGACTGTCGGTTGCAATTTCCTTTCCGATTTCTAAGGATTTTTCATCGAAAAATGAAGCAAACGCTTCACATTCTTCCACTGTGTTAATATTGAGCTCAGTTACACTGTTCGCCCCGTTTGTTGGTTGACAATTTCAAACAGTCGTTTTGGACGGTTTTTTGCATTGTCTAGTTGGATTCTGAAGTATGATGCTTTGGCTTCCCAGATGCTTTTTTTGTATCTGTTTCGTCGTTCCCGAAGTTTGCTTAGAAGTAATGTTGAGGGTTCCTGTTTCCATCTTTGCTCCGCTTGTCTGAGACTTCTCTTTTCCTCATTTAGGCTTTAAGTGTACCACGGTTGGGAAGGTTTGTTTCTTTGTTTCTTGAGTCTCAGTGGGGCTACTGCCTCCATTATATTTGATACTGTTCGGTTGTAGTGTTCAGTTAGTTCGGACACATTCTGTTTTGATGCTGGAGGGGTGGGGTTTTTTTTGCACAATTCTGTCAGTTTCACTTTATCTATGTTTTTAGTGTCTCTGACCCAGTATTTTTGTTTGGTTATTTGGCCTTTGGTGGTCTGTGTGTGCGTCATTAGGTGGAATAATATTGAGTAGTGATCCAACCAGTCGATGGGTGGTATTGAGTTTATTGACAGTGCCCCTTCTCTGGATATGATTAGGTCGAGTGTTGAGCCTTTATTGTGTGTTGGGCTCGTGCAGGATTGGGTCAGGTTTTGGTCCTCTAGGAATTGTTTAAGGGTGGAGACCTGTGAATCGTCCTCGTCGTTCCAGTGAAGGTTAAAGTCTCCAAGAAAAATCGCATTGGGGTGTAGAATGGAATGTATTGTGATTGTTTCCATTATCTGTTCAATGAACAGCTGGTTGTCTCCTGGATGGTGATAAAACAGGTGTACTTTGGCTAGTGATTTCTCTGATGTGTAGATTTCTGCACCCATGTATTCACAGGATGTGAGATTGTCTACAGGGAATGTTTTGACTTGAAGGGAGTTCTCGTGAATGATTTCAATCCCGCCTCCAGGTTGATGCTGTCTGTCTAGGTGTTGGATGGTGTAATTTGGAGGAACAAGTAAATCCAGCATGGCTGCAGACCATTGATTTAGCCAGGTTTCTGTCAGGAAAAGAATGTCCAAGTCGTGGTGAAGAATGGTTTCGGCAATGACTGTGGCATGTTTGATCGCTGATCTGCAATTATCAAAACAAATGAATAAAAGGCATTGTCATTTACAATGCCAATAGCTTAAACTCTTGCAAATGCGAGACCTATTGCATTGCAAATGCTTGTTTTTAGCCTTGCTAGTAGAACTTGTCGGGAGGGCCAGAGCACCTCAAGATGTCAGGGCGAGAAAGAGAGACAATATGGTAATAGAATAGACCAGCGAAGGATATGAAGGTAAAAACGAGAAAACAACTCTGAAAAAAGGGCTGAAGGCAAGGGAAGCGTGCTGGAGCTGGGCCAGTGCAGGTTTAATGATCGGGCAATTTTGGCACTAGTATCAAAGTGAGCAGAGATTGTGAACTGAGGGACGCTATAGCAGAGATGGGGAGCATTGAAGGGATAACGAGACCTTACAACAGAAATGGCGCACTGAAGTGTAAATCTGAGGAAGCAACAGGATACAAGAACCGATTGCGGGAAATAAATGTTTTCATGTTCAAGCGCGAGAAGGTGGGGAACAGCTGATGCGGGAGAGGAGTGTGCTGGAGTTTTTTCGCTCCTCTTTCATAAGCAAGGATTGCAGTGGCTCGCTCAAGGACATTGATGACAGAACGAGGGGAGGCTTGAACAGCAGGCTGGCTCCGGCAATAACTCGTGCTTTATTAGAGCAACAGCTCATCTTCGGATCCTCCCTCTCTCCTCCTTCTCCTTTCACCCTCCTTACACTCTGCCAGACTGGACTTTATTAAAAACGTTTCATGTGATGTTAAGGAACTGCTGCCAAGATGCTGAACCTGGCATGCCAGTTCTTCAGCATTCTCAGCATCGGAGCTTCTAAGGGCAAGGGATTGGTTTTGGGTTACTTGCAGAGGCTAATCAATATTTTAGAAAGTCCTCTGGAGAGAAACACAGGTTGCAGTTTTGATACCCTGGAATTGCCCAGTTTGTTCAACAGCAGGCGTAAACCGATAGTACATCTGTTGTATTTTTTCTGAATGAGTTCTGTTATTAATAACAGCATTCGACGGACCATGGTTCTAAACAGGATGTTTGGTGTGTTTATATTGGAGCCTACTCGATAATATCACATTAACACAATTGTGTTACAACAGCAATTAATTGTGATGTTTATTTTGAAATCAGAGTTCTGCCCATTGTCTGGATTTTAGTGTGTAGCTAGTAAGACTGTTTCCTGGTGTTAGTGGACACAAATTTCGAGTGCAGAGTGGTGCATTAGCACATTTCATTTTCTTAAATAATGTTAAATGCGCATAAAACCTCTCTTTCAACATTTTGCATAATCTTTCTACATCCCAGCGACCATTCATTAAGCCGTGCCCTGCGTAGATATTATGTCTCCTGAGCCATTGTTGAAATGAAATGCCACCATTTAGCTTCGGAGAGCGAGGAATTAAAAGGATGACATCATAGTTCATGTTCGCTGTCATTCTTACAGAACATTAAAGTCTGGTAGGAGTGTAGTGCAAGATGAAAGGTTTATTTTTTTTAACTTCACATACATCTTTTTCATATTGAGGGTTTTAGCATCGGTGCTCTCCCACATTTTTCCAAGGTGGGGACATCTACTTCGGATTCGTTTGTTCCAAACTGATGTCCATTTGTCCAGTTATTAATTGATGGCTTGCTTTACCAACCGGTCCACGTTTGGGTGCACCTAAAACCACATGTCACTTACATATGCAATATTTAAATGTGTCCTTGTGTAATTCTTTGCTACTAGAGTTGAGACTATAATCACATATGTTCGGTTCATGAAGCCCATCCTGTTTCATGTTTAATTTAGTTAGTCCTTTATTTATTTCTACAGAGAGATGATTTACTCTTCAGTGCCATAAAACACATGGGTGCAAACTGTTGAACAGGGCAAGAAAGTTCTACTTAAATATTTTGGCATACTCAAAAAGTAGGAAGAAACTGAATGCAGTAAGTATGTGGCTGAGATTTTTGATGAATTTAAATATGAAAAAAGCAAATAAAATATTGGTGGAGGAACAAATCTACATTAACTTTGGTTAGACTAAAGCGTCAACCAATTTATAGGCAACTTTAATACCTTGGGATTGTCTCCTTATTGCAAGAGTACAGGCTTCACAGTGAGTTAGGAAAGCAGCTGGAAACTTAAAATATCCTCTCACCCAAATATTTTTAGAGAACTGGGAGTGATAGTTTACATTCAACACCTTGCAAAAGACTGAAAGCTGTTAATACATGACATCATTTTCTTCCTCTGCTAAAGATTGATTCCTTAGTTCAGTCTACCTCAAAAAGTCAAAGGGCAGTTTATTGCAAAAGGTGCTCAGAAATAGCTGAGAAAACAACAGCCAAAAGGGAAGGTTCCCTGCAAGCCAATAGTAAGGGAAGAGAAGGTGGCAGAAGAAGGAATAGGAGAAAAGGTAGCGTAAACAGCAAGAAGATAGTAGGACTGCATGGAAAATTCTTCAACAGAAGAAATTCTTAGTCTATGTTTATGGGATATAAGTCAAAGTGAAGTGGTTAATTGTAAATAAATTACATCTAAACAGACTTTAGTAGCAATAAAAGAAGTGATTATGTTTTTAGAAATTTGAACCTGTAGGACTTTGTTAGCTAAAATAGGACGAAGTATAATGCTAGTAGAGATAAAGTCTTCATCAGATAAGAGTTCAATTTTGTAACTTTCTTCAAATATTAATAGCCTTTTTTTCCAGAATGATGAAAGGGTTTTTAAATATTTTTTAAGATGAGAGAAATGCGCAGTTATTTTTCTTTCAGATAAAACATGGCAAGTGGAAAGACAAAGAAGCTCATAATTGTACCAAAGCCATTGATTTGGAATATACAACTTCATCTTCCCTTTCCTTTATCCCATTGGCAACATAGAGAATAACTATGCATCTCACTACCCATTGTAAATGGCAGTGCGGCTGAGGAATTAGTTATGCCATGTTGTAGCACAGAGATGGTAATTTCTTCCACAGGAGATTCTCATGTGGTAAATTAAAATTTCTACGTTACCATTACCTGTCATAGGATTATACATTACTATCCTTATCTAAGTCAGGCTCAAAGGTTTAGAGAAAGGAGCATATGTGAATATGCTGCTGATATTATTCCACTGGAATATAATTTTAGAAGATAAAAATGCTCCTTTAGACTAATGTTCAGTTTTGGAGGAGTGAATAAAAACAATTTCTTGAAACATGAATAGGTGTCACACAATGGACGAAATGGGCATTTTATATTTTTTTAGGAGTGCAGTTTTTTGCCACTATTAGCAAATTACATATTATAAGATATAAAAAGCTCATAATTGTACTAAGGAAATTTGTTTGGAATATAGAGCAACATCTTATCTATATTTTCCCACAAATGTAGGGAGTGATATTGAGAAAGTAAGGCAGGTAAAGGCACAAAATGGATGTCACAGTAGCCAAATGGAATGGTTTCACTATGAATGAATTCACTTTGTCATCTGTGTATAAGGTCTCAAGATGACACTTGATTTTTTTTTTGTTTAAACTTTTTTATTTGTTTTGCTGCAAAAAACAGGAAACAGCAAAAACCCAGAAAGCAGTACAGTCTCCACGACAAGCAAGAGGCTCAGCATAGTGCCATAGATAAGCTCATTACATTTCACCATGTGTTACAGGCGTAGGAAAGGAAAACACACAACAGATGCCCAAATCACAGTATTGCAGGGTCTCAGTGTGCCTTTCTGCACCAACTCAGACATTTTCAGTATCCACTATATGCTCGGCAGACACCCCAAACCCTATCCACTTCTGCAGGCATCCCCTGCTTGATACACTACCCTCTCTGCCTGTCGGCACCAGTCCATGTCCAATTCCCAGTCCGTGACCATGGGGTGGGTAATGGTGCACCACACTCGGGCCACATTTCATTTGGCCACCCCTGCTCTCAATGTTAACCACAATTTTGGGTAGTTGGGCCACGCCAGTTTCCCCTCTATGTTAAGCAGAAGCCATTTTGCCTCCATCAGAGCCTCCAAGTTCTGTACCCGCCCCATTATTCGTGTCACTCCCCTCCCAATAGGTCTGAATGACTGGGCAGTTCCAGAGTATGTGGAAAAAGGAGCCCTCCTGACCACACTCTCTCAGGCAAAGCGCAGATTCTCCCCTTCCCATTTTGTGTAGGAGTGTTCTGCACAGTTAAATTAATCTGAACCCTGTCCTAATTGCAACAACCCCTGGGCTCTACAGTGAATCTTCCCATTCGTCGTCATCTAGCTCTCCCACATCTGCTACCCAGTGGTCCTTCAGAGTTTGCAAAGTGTCAGAAGTATTATTCATTATCTTTTTGTATGTCAGGGAGATGGCTTTGTCTGGCATAGGGTCTAGGAGGAGACAATCTTCCAACGGTGCTGCGTCCACCAGTTGCGTGCCACCAACCATGTGAGTACTAAGGGCATGCACCACCTGTATGTATCTGAACCGCTCCATCGCTACCAGTTTGTATTACTTCTATAGAGCCTCAAAGTCACCAATGTGGATCATTTCCATGAATCTCCCAGATGTTCTATGCCTATCGGGCCCCATATGCAAAAGCCCTTTAAATCACCAACCTCCATCAGCAGATCACTGTCCCATAGGGGGGGGTCTGCTCCGTCAGCCTCCTGGCACAGTACAGAAATATCATGGTTCCATCCACATCTCCACCACTGTCTGCATGTGAGTTGGCAATGTGCCCCCGCCTCTGCTTATAGAGGAATGCCGAATAACCCCTTGGTCCCATTGCCTCTATCCATTCGAAGTGCCAGCTCACCTTGGTCTGCAAAGACCCAATCAATTACAACCACATGTTGCGAGGCCCAATAGTATTTAAGGATGCTCGGGAATGCAATTCCCCCATCATAAACCCTCTCAGCAACTTATGGAGAGTGATGCGATAGCCACCTCCGTTCCAAAGGATCAGCTGGACCGCCCAGTTTATGTTATGGAAGAAATCTCATTAGTGCATGTACAAAATTAGGGAGCGCCATCTTCTTATACAGGGTGGCCCTACCCATGAGAGCAAGCGGCATGTCTCTCCAGTGACCGAAGTCAGGACAAAATCGACTAAGCAACACGTAGAGGTTCCTTTGCAGGGATTCCACTCGGGTGACATAAATGCCTAGATAAAAGAAACCCTCCATCGTTATTGGAACACAGCAGCCTGGGGATAGACACGGAGCACCGCCCGCCAAGGGATAGACACATGACTTGTCCCAGTTGATACGATAGTCGGCATGGTCCCCGAATATCCAAAAGATCTGCAGCACTCTGTCTATTGGCAGGGTAGGTTGACATAGGTGGAGAAGTACATCGTCAGCATACAACCCCGCTCCTCCCACTCCAAGGCGCCACCCACTCCCCATATCAGTGGATGACACTTTATGCTTTTGATCTACGGACTGTTATTTCAAAAATAATTCATAGCCATGCATATTTTGGGGTGCTTTTAATGATAACGTCTAACACCCAGATCTAAATTGAAGTTCAAAACGACCCTTATGGTAGTTAAAAGGAAAGAAAAAGTATGAGGAATCTGCTAAAACTAAAAATGCAACATTTGTACAAAACTGTACGAAAATAAGAAAAAAACAATTAACCTTCTCATTTAATTTAATGCAACATTAAGGATTATCTTTGTTGTATCCTTTTTTCTTTTGTAAATAAACATTTATTGATGACATACACTTCTTACAACATAAAACATCATACAAAGCGCTTGACAAATTCACACTGTAACAAATGTTTAGAAAAATAGAACAGGCTGCCAGCTATATAGCTCTAGAAACCAGCACCAAATTAGGTCCAGCCTTTCAGTAGCATCTTGTGGCTTGGTGGAGGATTCAATTTTATTATCGTCTGTATGATCATCAATCCATACATCAGTGTTCGACTTTTGCAGCACTTTGAAGTTCTTCTCTCAACTTTTGAATAATCCTTGTGCTTTTCAAGCATCTATTTTTGTCATGCAAAGTAAAAAAACTTCAAAAGTCTGACATTCTCCACAATAGCTAATTTCATGCATTTGGGTAGAGAGGTTCAAATACCTTTTTCCAGAAATCATATGAAGGATCATAGTCCTATATCATATGAGGATCATAGTCCCACACCATGTTTCTCAAATACTTAAGTATTTTTGTGCAATTTCAGTTGATTGTATCGACTCCCAACCCTACACTAAATATTTTACTTTATCATTCACTTATGTAAAAATACTGGTTCTAATGAGAGTAGTCCTTTTTTATTACTTTTGCTTTGGTCACTGATGAAGAAAATGATACACAAACTATATATCTTTCTGGTCATCACCAGTGAATTTGAGCTAACAGAATTAAGAGACAATCTAAAGATTGTTTGTAATTTAATCAGCTGCATTGTAGTTAAGTTGATACATATATATAAAAAATTTACATTGTTATGTGTATTTGTAAAGCGCGCTATCACCCTCAAGGGCATCCTGGCACTGAGCAGGTATGTGTGCCTAGCCCTGCCTATAGTAGGTTGGTTTATTGAAATGCCAGGTGATTAGCTTCTTGTGTTATTCAAGTAAAGAGGAGGAGGCAAAGAAGTGAAATGGGAGGCTGTTCTACTCTTTAGGAGCAATTGCAAGAGAAGCCTGGCCTCCTAATCTTGCTTTGTGTGTGCGTGCGAGTAGGATCCCTATGGAGCAGAGGTGTCTAGTTGGTTGATTGAAGGAGATGTGACTATTCAGGTAGGTGGGGCCGGAGGTGTTTAGTGTCTTGAATGTGTGTGTTAGGAGTTTGAATTGAGCATGTTTGTGTATCAGGAGCCAGTGGAACTCCGTGAGGTCTGATCTGATGTGAGTTCTGTGTGGGAGGTAGAGGATGAGTCTGGGTGCCGAGTTCTGGATGGTTTGTAGTCTTCTTGTGAGTTGCATGGTGATCCTGGTGTAGAGGGTGTTCCCATAGTCCAACTTGCTGGTGACTAGGGCATGGGTGACAGTTTTTCTAGTGTTGCTTGGGAGCCATTTGAAGATCTTCCTCAGAATCTTCAGGGTGTTGAAGCAGGAGCTGCTTGTCGTCGGCGTAGGAGAGGATGTTGATGTGTGGGTGAATGACATTGGCCAGAGAGGTCATGTATATGTTGAAGAGGGTGGGGGTGAGCGATGAACCTTGAGGAGCTCGGTAGTTTAGTTTGTGGACTTCCGAGGAGTAATGTACCAGGCTGGCAGCTTGTGGTCTATCCGTTAAGAAGGAGCAAATCCAGCAGAAAGCGGACCTTTGGATGCCAACCTTGTGCAGGTGTCTGGTGAGGATGGGGTGTGAGACTGTGTCAAATGATGCAGAGAAGTACAGGAGAGTGAGGGCTGCCATGTCTCCTCTGTCAAGGATCATGCAGATGTCATCTGTGCTGCGATGAGTGTTGGTTCTGTATTGTTGTTGGGCCTGAATCCGAACTGGGTGGTGTTGATGAGCCGGTGGCACCTGCGGTAGTCGGTGAGGCGTAGGTTGATTAATTTCTTCAAATCATTGGCAAGGCCAACGTGGACGCAACACCAGAGTAATTAATAAAAGTATGCTTTTGTGGGGCATGGCCTGGTCGTTAAGGAAGATGGTCAGGCAGCGTAGTTCCAGCGCTCTTTCCTTGATATAAAACATCAAACACAAACTCCCTATTGGTAGCCTGGCGATGTATCCCAAAACTGATTTGCTGCATCCCAGATACTGCCCACATTATTCTAAGTGCCCAATTCCTGGCTTTTGGTTGATGCTTGACAACTTGCATAGGGCGCAGTCAAAAATTGACAATTTAAAGTCACAAAATCGTTCCCACTTGTCATAGAGCCCATGAGGAAACAACCTGCACTTGCCTGTGAACAGCAAGCTCTACACCATATTTTGAAAGCATTCACGACTGGACTGACGTGAGTCAAATTTCTATTTAACCTGTCTGGATTCTACCAAACAAAATCCAAGCGAAAGGCAGCCTGCTTTTTTTTTTGTTGCAGTTTTATATAGCGCAAACTCAGCCCGAAGGTATCTGAGCGCTTTACATGAGCACCAGTTGCATTACAGATGGACACACTATTTTTTCTTTTTAGGCACAGGGAGATTAAGTGAGTTGCCCAGAATCACAGGATATTTTGAGTCTCCCACCAGACTCAAACCTGGTCTGCACTTGAGAAAGCGGCAAAAGCCTTTGTCCACTGAGGGGGCGTGATTATGGCTGGCAGGGCTTCGAGCAGCGTAAGCCTATGTCCGCTGATGCCGATCACGTGGGTTCAGGAAGAAAGGGGGGGGGCTACAGGGTGTGCCGAAACAAGTGGTCTGGACACACATGGCGAAAGACTCCTTCTATCGTCTGTAGAACGGCAAAATCCTCTGTGCGCTAGGGACGGTTCAGTAGGCTTGTACGTGTCTAGAGTCCCAGTGGCGTCTAGGGTTGCAGATGCAACATCTTCAATCAAAGCGCCAAGATTGTTAATCCAGCTCTGAAAAGTCAATGCAAAATACCTGGAAATAATTTGGAAGGAGCTCACTATCAATACTACAGCTTCATGCCTTTATGATACCAAAGCGCTGCATGTCAGCTACCACATTACTTTGTAATGCTCCATGCAACAAGATACACAGCCTTGCTTTATTGGTGACCTGAGTCTTAATATAGCCTAAGCCCTGTTAGTTGTAGGTGGCACATTCATTTTCTCTGCTTGGAGATATAATCTGGTTCAAGTTATCACAGTACCAACATTATCACTTCTCATCAAGAGGCAGTGTACCTTTCTAGGTCATCTCCATTAAAACCTGCAAGTGGTGCTAAAGCGCTGTAACTACCTACACTTATTCCTTTTAACAGTTAATAGTTAGCTTTTCCAAAGCTGTCTAAAAAAGCTAGTTTGCTTTAATGAGAGCAGAGACGTCATGATTTTTAGGTAGCTGAGCAAAAAAACTTCAATACCATGGCAGAAATAGACCAGAAATAGAGTCTAAAATGCACCACTTCGGACTGCCTCACTACAAACCTGCTGATAAAAAACAAAACTGATATCAACTGTACTGTGGAAACGATTCTCAGAAAGTTGTCAGAAGTACACTAAAACCCCCAGAACACCAAAACGACTAGAGAAATTATGCACACTGACACAGTAGAGACCAGCAATTTCATCAAACAAATCACAGGAAGGATCTGTGAAGCAAAAAACAAAATTATCAGCCTTGAAGATTCAGAAGTGAAAATCCAAATCCAGCTCTCATCTCTCGAAGGGGCTATAGCTGAACTAGAGGACCGCAAGATTCTTTGGACTTCCAGAAGGTATCAAAGATATGCCAGATCATGCATGTAATTTCTGAAAGCTTGGTTCCCAAAGGCACTTGAGGGCAACTTAAAAATCTGTTAAATAGAAAGAGACCATCAAATGCTTATTCATAAAGCTCAGAATCTCAAAGGCCCAAGAACTGTTGTATATAAACCCCTATGATACCAACATACTGCAATTATTTGAATCATGTGCAGCAGGACAAACAAGATCCTATAGGAAGGAGCTAGGATCAACATTTCTCAGGACTACTCCAAAGAGAGTCCACGATTGGAAAGGATTTGCCGCACTGAGATCAAGGCTTAAATGCATGGTCTGCCATTGTGATTTGCAGGGCCTGCAAGATTCAAAACTACCTTCAAAGAGTAAATATGCGTTCCTAAACCAGAACCACCTTTCCCCTTCCTGAACGGCATCTTGGAATCTGAAATGGAAACAGGCCCACTCATCCCACAGTCAAACTTTCCTGAACAATATTTTTTTCTGCAGCATCTGCCTACAGCTGAAATAAGAGCATTCAAAATGAGCAATTCTTTTACAGCCCCATTACTGCTAGTGTTGTTCTATATTGTCATGCAATCTTACTAGCAGTATTTAAATGAACCAGAGATTGTAGTTGGGTAAGTGCCAAGCTATTCATGAGCTATCATAGGAGAGCATTATTAGAATAAACAGTGCTGCTCCAGTATACAAGTTTTCATTCTTGGAGGTCAACACACAGTTTGTAGTAAGCTCCAGGTTGTTCTGTTCTTTGTCAAGTCAGGATTCCCGTTAAGCATTGAAATTTTAATTTTTTTTTTTAAACTTTTTTATAAAGAAGGTGGTGTTTCACTTCCTTTACATTTCCCATGCTTTATCCAGTTTTTGTTGAAGATGCTAGGAGGGAGCGGTGACAAGTATTATTATTTGCTTATTGACTGTTTTTAGATTGTTACTATGTTTTCTAACTTCAGCAGGTTTGCCAAATGACGTTTGTCACGGGCACTGGTCAAACACTGTTTACACTACTTAAAACACACCAAATCCTTACACACCATCGGCTTACTCCTAGAAAATGTGTCAGATGCCTTATTTTGTCTCCAAACATATCAAAAGACGGCTTCAAGAAGTCAAATTTCAGGCTGTGCTTAAAAAGACATAATATTCCTTTAAGAAAGAAAAATAGGGCTGAATCAGGTTTGTGTTTAAGAAACAGTTAGACTGTCGAGGTCAATTGTTCACCTGCACCATTAAAGAAATAAATGGGGTACTGACACTAATAATGAAAGATTCTAATAGTTCAGTGATACCAACTCAAACAGATGAGAAAGGCAGATGGATCATATTCAGGCCGATTAAAGATGACAAGGAGTTCTACTGGGTTAATATTTATGCACCTAACACTGATTACCCCACATTTTGTATGGGACTGCATAAGAAACTGAGCCATACTTTGCAGTACTCCTTGTTCATCATAGAGGTGGACTTCAACTTGACTCTTGACATTCAATTAAATATGCTCTTAAAATTAAAATTTCACCTATCTAAAGCTCATAGAGCCATGTGCAAAATGTGCAATAAAGTAGACTTGAAAGGCAGTTGGAGACTACAGCACCCAGATACTAACAATTTCACTTTCTTTTCTTTCCCACACCCAATCTACTCTAGAACTGACTGCCTCTTAATCTGTGGTTGATTCCTCCACATATTAGAAGACTCCAATACAGTGTCAATACTTGTTTCCAACCATGCATGCATCACTATATCTCTTTTAATGGATATCAATACAGCAGCTAATAAGTGCTGGAGCATGAACAAGGAAATAAAGAATGAAGAAAAAATATAAAATCATTTAAGAAGCAACTTCTAACTCTCAAAGAATTCCAGTTCTTCCTCTTCTCAGTTGTTATGAGATCCCTTTAAAGCAGCTTTCAGAGGCATAGTGATTAGCATAATGTCTAAAAAGAATGGGAATCAACACAGCTCTATGTAAGATTGAAAGGGTATCAAATAGTTTAGGTATACCTAAGATAAAGGCCTTTTGAAAACTTTAAACAAGAAAAAATATGAATAAAATAAATTTCCAAGTGAAAAAGCAGCAATCTGTCACAATCAAAATCTGTGAGATTGTGGCGCAAATAAACCAGGAAACATGTTAGTGTTGAGGAATCATTTAATAATATTGAGAAAATAATACAGTTTATAATAAATGTGCACAATTAACATATAGTCTTTAATGAACAATAAAAATGTGTTTAAATGCAAAATTAGTAGTAGGCAACCATATTTACTTGCACCAGGCCTCAAATGGCTTAAGCAACATTAACTGACAAGCTGACATTACTAGAAAATGCTTAATGTGCATAAAATGTTTTTTTCTTGACCTTTTCATAGACATGTTTTTGTAATGAATAATAGTTGCGTAAATGTTTACATCTAATTCTACAAAATATTTCCACTTACGCAAAGATCACTGTTAACTAATGATTAGAGATTTGTCATTTAGTGAGTTAATGAAGTTCACATATGAAGATGCAGCATTTCTAAAGGGAATGCATGATATGAAAATCTAAGAAAGTTAACATTGTATTTCATAAGAAATGTTTCACCCAACATTGCTGTCTGTGGACTATTGTATTCATGTCAGGAGACGAGGAGTGATCCTGTTCCCATGAGAGCATTGAAAGATGATTGGTTGGCTGAAGAACGAAGAAACCCCAAACTGCAACAATGAAAAAATATGTTGTCTACAATAGTGCGTGTTCCTACAGCAGGACACCAGATCTCTTCTCTGCTCACCACAGACCTTTATGCCATTTTCTTACTTATTCCACACTGCTTTGAGACTCTACTGAGTTTCTTGAACCCTGAAGTACTGCATTGATTAATTCTTGGTTTATTAAGCTGATTTTTTATGCTAAAGCTTTATGTTTGTACTCTCACTCTCTCGAACTAGAACTCTTTTTGGGTTCTGACTGACACCTTTTCTTCCTAGTCCTAGAATAGGGATTCTTTCCCTTAACGAACACGCTTAATGCATTTCTGTTATGATTATTTGATTGACTAATATTGATTATTGATTTCTGTCCATATTCGATGATCAAGATTAATAAGAATTAACTTGTGACTTTTAATAAACATGAGTTACTAAAAGATTTGAATAATAAAACACTTTAACTCATAACCAACTCTCATTATTGACTGAAAATAGATGAGAAATTGTGATAATAATTTATGTGATGTACCGCTCCTGATCTTCCCTAAAGCAATGGCAAAGATCTATTGCCTCAGTGAAATGTCAAATTCTTTCAATTAAGGACAAAACAATTAGTCCACATGAAAGCACATCAAATTGCAGTTTCCTTCTAAGCCTAACACACAATCATCTATGCTAAAAACACAACATTAAATCCCAGTGCTTGCAAACAATACCGTAGCAGCCTAGCTCTCCTATCTGTCTCTGAAGCTGACAGATGGCTTCCAAACAGTCTAGTTGAGCTCAGGTAAATTCTTGGAGTAGTGTAGAATCTCAAATCTGGCAAAGCTCGGGCCCTGATAGTTTCAAGTCCCCGTTTTATCAAATCTTCTGAGATCACTTTAACAATCCGCCCTTCGACCAGTTCCTTCATTTAGAAAAACGGGATATGTCTGAGGATCAGAAGGGGACACTTCAACTGTGGCAACAACCTGACACAAAATATTACAGTCCTGTTCCCCTGCAGTGTAAAATATACACCAACGACCTATTGAACAGATTGGAACACATGCTAACAATACAAAGTAGTTTCATGAAGGGTAGATTCTCAAGTGATAATACAAGGCTCTTCTGCCACATATTTAAAGATCAAAACAGTCCCATACAGAGTTACAGCCATAGTCTCTGATATAGAAAGGGCCTTTGATAAAGTATCCTGGTCTTGATTATGATGGTCACTGAAGCCGTGTCCAGAGCAAGAACTATGGGGGCCATATCATAGGACTTTTCACTTCAGCAAAGAAATAGAGTGGCCTGTTATTATGAGCTTTCTTTCTATTATTGATAGAACCACTTCTGGAATCAACCAGAATTTGATACTAATGCCTAATCAGTGAAACAAATATGCAGCTAGGATCAGCCCCCATAGTTGGCTAACCTAAAGTATCACAAGTCACAGGGGTTTTTATGCCCTTTTGATACATCTCTCCCCATTACCACAGCCAAGCCACTTATGGCATTTTTACCTGGCTTAAGTAGATGGGGGTTTCCAATAATTACCCAATCCATAATTGACAACAGACATGAAACTATATTTAGGTATGTCATTATGAAATGTGCAACTGTAGCAAAGCAGCAGAATGACATGTACACATATGACTCATGATTTCTGTAATTTCTCAAGGCCTTGCGGATATTGCAAGCTCAGCACAGGTCACCAAGACCGCAGACATTTTACAAGCTTCATATTAAGTGTCACAAAATGGATTCTACATCCACCTCCTCTGACACTTAATAATGTAATGTAATCATTTTCAATTGCTGTCATTGCTCTTTCCTCCTGCTCAGTAGTGTGTTCTGCCACTAGTTACTTGGGAACCTGATAAATCACATTCATTTCCACAAATTCTTGAGCTATTTGCTGGGGCCTACACGTTGCAGTTGGCAAAGAGGAGCAGTAGCGGCTGCTACTGAACGGGAGTGATGAGACAGGAGGAAGGGGGAAGCGAAGGGAGGGAGGGGTTAAAAAATACAATTAAATGACTAACCTGGGTGCCGCCGCCTTTCCTCCGTGGTCTTCTCCGGCCTCAACAGGAATTACACAGCCTCCCAGAATCACCCGGCCAATCACAACGCTGCAATGCAGCGTTGTGATTGGTCTGAGCGCCGTGATTCGGCGCTCAGACAGGACAGGGAGGCTGTGCATGTTACCCACCAGGCTGTGTAATGCAGCCTGGTGGGGCAAATGCAAAGTGCGCAGGACGGTTTGTCCGGCTCAAGAGGGCCGGCCAAACCATCCTGCGCAGTTTAGAATGTGCTTAACACTCCTCCCCCTGGCCCCTGCTCTGGCCAGCCAAACTTCACCCGCCCGCACCTAAGCTGGAAGGAAAACTAAAATGATAATAACATTAGGTATTATCATTTTAGTTGTCCTTTTCAAACTGCTCGCAGAGCAGTGGGGCAACGCTCCTCCGCCTTAGCGGAGGAACCGCCGCTGTAGAGGAGACACACCGTGGCACAACTTTTTTTGCTATACACAAAAGAATCAAGATGCCAAGTCCCACTAGGACTGCCTCCAGTGCATGTTCCCCATCCACCCGATCAGGCAGCCAAAGAATTCCATAATCCCCCTTCATGCAGGTTTCTAGTGGTTTTCATTTATTGACTATCTAATATGGTTACTATTGTGCAGTATGTAAGTGCAACACTTCTGGCCCACCACCTTGCACACTCTGCCTTCCTTAGCAAGCAAAGTTATCTACAGCCATCCCATTATGAATAACTACTGCCCTCATTGCTGTCATTTCTATCGTGACGTTCCAGGGTGCTTTTGTTGTTTCCTCACTCTGGCGCTCAATCAATTTTTACCAATTCATTTAGCCGATAACTATTATGGGATACCCTTAGTGTCAGTATTATAATTCCTAGGCTCGTTAGCCATTCTTTTATGTCTTATCATTCCTTCAGTGGCTCTTGGATGTACTTCGGGAAAATGTTGGACATAGAACATCCGCGGTGTAACAAATTAGAAGTCAGAATGAGAAACTCAAACCCCACCTGTCTCTGGCTGAATAAAAAAAACAAAATGCAAGGCTCCACAGTCCTCTGAGAAGGTTGGAAAAGGAAAGAATTTGCAGGGTTAAAGATCTTGGCTCCAAATGTGATCCACACTCCTTTGCTAACTTTTCTACATTTTGAAGTTGAACCAAGCAAAATTCTACAACTTTCTGAAATTAAAAGTGGCACATTCCAAACAAAGGAATATGGACTTGACTTTAATCCTTCTCGATCCACACTTATTATAACAGTTCAAAAGAATGAAGACATGGTCTTCAAAGTCTACCATATACTCTGACAGAAAACAAAACTACTCACTGCAACGCAAAGAAATTGGGAAAAGGAATAGTCAAGTTATGAAAAAGGCGAACTACCACAGGATAGTTGGCCTAGAATAGGGAAATCACTCCTGTCCTTATACAAAAATATGGTCTTACACATGACTTACTCAACACCTAGCTGTATGCATAAAATGAATCTTACATCCTAATATTCATGTTGTAACTGTTATGCAGAAACTGGTGATCTTCTGTTCCACTCTCCTAAATGAATTGTGAAATCAAATTATCAATTTCAGCTCACATCGCAACAAAACAATCTCTGTGGTCACCTACAACAGGCCCAATTTGGGAGAAACTAGATAGATATTTAGAAGAAAGCAACCCCCTTAAACAGCACACACTTTACCAGTACATTCACCATATCTCCTTAGATGCCTCCACATCCCTGAACCACAATTAAACTGCTCAGTAAAGCTTGATGAAGTTCAGAAATCACACTCTACTGAGTTTCTGTCCCCATTTTCATTAGCTTGTTGAAGTATAGGTTCTGTATTTATTATTTCTCTAATTTTCTTCTCTCCTTATTTACTCTGATACCAGGTGCGCATTTCCATTAAATTCTGCTTGTAATACATCACTAACTACCCAATGTGTTCATATTTACAATTAGTGTATTATCCTTTACATGATGACGCCTCTCCAAATTGATTAAGTAATTGGCACTTGGTTCATTTTATGTTTTGTACTTTTTCTTACTTTGTGATTTTGTTACCAAAATTACTAAACATTTTTGAAGTTTAAAAAAATAACATGTTGTTCAACTCCCAGCCAAAGAAAAGACAGTATGAGGTAACCACTGTGAAATCACCAAGATACCCACGTAGCTTAATGTCAGATTTTTATTTGGTTAAAAACAGAAAATCAGAGAAGAAGTAAGACTGAATGTTTTTGAAAAAGTGGAGAGGAAAACATTTATCATTTACTCTGTCCTCATTTCCCTCTTTTCCAAATGGTTGTGCAGTTCTGGAATAAAAAAAATCTCTAAAATAAATATTGCTTCTATAAAGTTTGCAACGTAAACCCAGCACAATCATCCCTCCATGCGTCCTGGAACCACAACGTTTAAATGAGTATACACAATGTGGATGCCTGACTATTTAGGTATGTGCTGTGTCCCCACCACTTGGTCTGTGTAACTGTCGGAGTGCAGACAACAAAGGTGTGAGCCCTAGATAGCTATTGTTACTTATTAGTCTCAATACATAACGGCAAGGAAACTGGAAGGGGTAGGCAAACATTATTTTTCTGTGGACAGCTTAGACTTGTGCTCCCTCATTGCTGCATGCCTGCTGGAACGTTACCCCTATGACTTCTATAATTGTTTTCAATCTACCTGACCACCGACAAGATCATTTCGCGGAGGTAGTCCGTGATGGTCAGGATACCTTCAAACACATCCTGAATATGGGTCTGGATACAGCAGACTTTGTGGCCAGAGCAATGGGCTCCTCAGTGGTGCTATGCCATAATGCCTGGCTACCCTTGACTGGATTTTTGGTGATTTTCTGATGTTCAGAACACTCTTATGGACATGCCATTTGACAGGGGACATCTCTTCGGAGATGAGGCAGATGCTGCTTATAGGGATTTAAGGCCAGAAGAGCAACAGCCAGATCATATTGAGAAAGGAGCAAAGAAAGTCTCAAAAGAACGTGTTCCTCCAAATCTGAAGATGAGTCCTCCAACCACCCAGAGGGAGTCAAGGATGTTTCTGGGAATTATTAGCTACTTTCGTTAGTGGGTTACAAACGTTTCCTTAAATGCAAAGCCTTCAGTAAGGCAGACCCAAATTGATGTGAGAGACCCGGTACCATTTGATGATGAATGTTTAGAGGCATTCCGAATCTTGAGGGAAAAATTATGTAATGCGCCCGCCATTGGAATGCCTAATCACAATATGTGATTTTATCTTTTCTGTCATGAAAGAGGTTGATGTCTTTCAGTCTTTACTCAAAATCGTGGTGGATTCATGAGGCCATAGCGTATTTATCAACTCTAAGATCCAGTAGCTGTAGGTCTTCCTTGTTCTCTGAAAGCAGTTGCAGCTGTTTGCATTTCAATTGAGCAAAACAAAGGAATTGGGATGCGACATACATTGATTGTGTTTGTTACACACTCTTTTGAGATTATGCTGACCCATACATGGACTGAACGTTTGACCAGATATGAATAAGTCATACTGGCAGTTGAGAACATCTCTATCAAAAGGTGTAGTTTTCTGAATTCTGCTATGCTGCTTCCTGTCAGACAGCAATGAAGACAAAGACAGAAATGATGATGATGAACCACAACATGACTGTATCAATAGCACAGATTTACATAACAAGCCAAGACCAAACATCAAAGAAATTCCTCTCGAAATGGCTGATCTCATTCAGTTTGTGAATGGTTCTCGTTTGAGAGACCTCCCCATGGAACAACACCTGGTGACAATCGGAACTCGGACCCACCACCACATCGAAAGAGCACGCCCGGAGACTCCGCATCATCCTGGACAACGAACTCTCCATGAAACGACAGGTCAATGCCGTCTCCTCAGCCTGTTATCACAATCTCTGCATGCTCTGCAGAATCTTCGAATGGCTCCCCATCAGCACCAGAAAAATAGTGATGCAGACCCTCAATCTCAGCTGTCTTGACGACAGCAACGCACTCTATACAGACACCACCAGCGAACTCATGAGAAGACTCCAGACGATACAGAATGCAGCAGCCCAGACCGATCCTCAACCTGCCGAAAAGGACACACATCACCCAGCACCTGAGAGACCTCCACTGGCTCCCCATCCGAAGAGCTGCCAGTTCAAGCTACTGACCCATGCCTCCAAAGCCCTCCCCGACCAGGGACCTGTATAGATGACCGCCACCTGAACTTTCACCAACCATCCAGAAACCTCTGCTCTGTCCACCTCGCCCTCACACAGACCCCGCGCGTCCGCTGCCGCCACTCAGGAGTACGCTTCTTCTAACACCTCACCACAAAGTCCTGGAATGCCCTCCCACTCCACCTCCAAATATCACCCACTCTGACAGACTTCAGGAAGAAACTGAAGACCTGGCTTTTTGACTGAATCCTGCAGACCAGCATCTGGATACGCTCATGGATGATAAGCCTCACTATAGAAGTACCTGATGGATTGATTGATCGTGGAACACTGAAGGATGCCTATGCAGTAAGTTCCATTTCTGAAATTCGTGAAGCATGATACCTGCAGAATGTGACTCCAGCACAAGTGGCAGAGTTGATTGCACTGACAAGAGCGTGTTTCCTTGCAGAAGATTTGAATGTGACAATGTATTCAGACAACCAATATGATTTTGGAGTGGTCCTTGACTTTTGACAGTTGTGGTCTCAAAGTTATTTTATGACATCCTCTGGAACTCCCATCAGGAACTTTTCCTACATAGTTGATTTGTTTGAAGCAATATAGCAGCCAAAAGAAGTTGCAGTGGTCATGTGTACTGCCCATAAGGCTGAAAAAGATATAGCCATGCTTAGAAATAAGTATTCTTACCAAGTAGGGAGATACTGTGCACCTAAAAATGAAGCATTGAGATCAAATGAACAAATTATGATTTAATAGACAGAACAAAATGAATCAAGTGAGAATTTTGTTGAAAATGCAAATTGTTTTTGTTGAATCCAATACAGACTTCCTGGGTTGAATTAAGGGACCTCCAGGAAGCAATCCCATGGATTGGTGTTTACCTTTCTTTCTCTGGCTGGAAAGTGAGAGAATTTTTTTAAGTGAATTATGTGACAATCTTGCTGGAGTACAGGACGTGTGAAGGTAAAGTCTGTAGGATAACTTTTTTGCATCACCAATCAAAATGTAAACACTTGTAAATGAAATGTATGCATTCAGCAGTTTAGAAAACTAAAATATAGCACTTTTTTTTGTAATTTTGAAGTATGTTGAAAACAGAGATTTTAATAGTATCAAAGCAAATCAAGACACTTTACTTGGTGATGCACAAATGATACATATTCACAGAAACCCGATTTCCACACCTTATGTCTGTGCTGCATAGTTTTATCAGTAAAACTGTATGTCTGGGCACAGTTAGCGGCCATTTCAATGGAAAATGTGCTGTCTGTAAAAGACAGTGCGTTACCACAAGATGCTTTAGTTGCATTAAAAAATCACCATTCCTTATCTCCATTAAAGGTATGTGACTCACAAACGTTTGTCGTTCTAAAAAGTGGGTTGTGGTTCTAAAACGTTTGGGAACAACTGCGATAGTTATTTAATCTGCATTGGGTTGTAGGGAGCATTTACTTCTGAGCTGTTCAAACTGCTACAAAGTATGGAAGGGTTCTATCTCCAATTACCTGGTACTCACGGCACCTACATTTTAGATGACACTATACTTCACCTCAGTTGTTTGATGGAAAGCTTTTTAACCTGTTCAAGAACCTGCATCATATGAATGTTGGTGGTTTTGCTTTCCCATGTGAGTTCCTTCTGCATGGAGTTACATTGATGCTTTTTCTGAGCGAGTACTGTCCTTCCATTATCTGAAATGTACTATAGCGGCCTCTTTCTTTCCTACCACTTGCTTCACCTTCACTTTGTTGGATAGTATTGATTCCTCTACTGATACTGTACTTACCTCACCTGTATTGTAGAGTATTGTGAAGTGCTTTTCATTCTGAGCTGCTACATACATTTGTTGGTGGGTTTGCTTGCCTTTGAGACAGTGCCCAACAAAATATTATAGTGATGCTTTCATTGAGCTGAACATTTCACATTTTGCCATGAAGTTCTGCAGTGGCCAGATGATGCAATATGTTGCAGTGATGTTAAGAGAGGCCTTTCACATGCAAGAGAGTTGAAGCACTTTATCGCTCTCTGTTGCTTTGTCTTCTCCTCTTCAATCAATCAATCAGTGGATTTGTAAAGTGTGACTAATCACCCGGGAGTGTATCCAGTCGCTGAGGAAGTGGCAATTTCCGGAGGGATCAGTTGAACAGCCACGACTTGAGTGCCTTCCTGAATTCTAGAAGAGAGTTAGAGGTGCAGAGGTGCAGAGTAAGGTTGTTCCAGGATTTCGCTGCAAGATAGGAGAAAGAACGTCCTCCACAGTTGCTACAGCGAATGCAAGGGGTTTGAGTGAGGGACAGCGATGCAGATTGCAGGTGTCTGGAGGGCTGGTGGAAGTTCATGCAGTGGTTGATGTAGGCTAGACCATGGTTGTGCAGGGCCTTGTAGGAGCGGATCAGCATCTTGAATTGGCATCTGTTCTGTACGGGGAGCCAGTGGAGTTTCCTGATGTGAGGGGTGATGTGAGTCAGTTTGGGGAGGTCAAGGATGAGTCTGGTCGCGGAGTTCTGAATGGTCTGAAGTCTCTGCAGGAGGTGGGTGGTGATTCCTGCATGGAGTTAATTGCCGTAATCCAGTCGGCTGGTGATTAGGGCCTGGTTGACGGTGAGTCTGGTGTTGATGAAGAGCCACTTGAAGATTTTCCATACCGGGCGAAGTGTGAGGAAGCAGGTGGAAGAGACTGCGTTGATCAGAGATTTCATGGTTAACTTGCTTTCCAGTATTCTGTCGAGGTTTCTTGCATGGTCAGTCGGTGTGGGTGAGGGTCCTAGTTCTGCTGGCCACCAAAAGGCGTTCCACAGGGAGGGGTTGTTGCTGAAGATCAGCACTTCCGTTTTATCCGTGTTGAGCTTCAGGTAGTTGTTTCTCATCCAGTCGGCGATGCTTGTTATACATCTGCGGAAGTTGGACCTTGTGGTGGGGGGCCTTCTGAGAGTGAGAGGATGAGCTGGGTGTCGGCTGCATAGGATATGATGTTTAATCCATGGGTTCTGACTATTTTGGCTGAGGGGTCATGTATGTGTTGAAGAGAATGGTGCTGAGTGACAAACCCTGAGGAACTCCGCAGATGATGACTTTGAGCTTGGAGGTGAACAGTGGTAGACAGACTCTTTGGGTTCTTTCGGTATGGAAGGAAGAGATCCACTTGAGGGAGTTTCCTTGACATGTATAAATGCTACAGTGCCTACTGCCTTATGCAAAGAGCCAAGATTTTTGATTGTTGGCTCTGGCGTGAACCCCTAGACCTTCTGTTGTTAATAAAACTATCCAGCCCTCTTCCTCCATTCTTCTGTTGGCGAATAATTCACATTTTTCCTCTGCCAACCACAACATACAGCATGGGGAAAGGGGTCTGCTCGTCTCAGCCCAGCCATTGGTAATGCCATTCTTCTCTTACAATGAGCATATCCGAACACAATTCTGATCCCTTCATGTCAGGAACTACTACTATCGCACTGTGTGCTTTTTTAGAGCAAAACTATTTTGCTTTTAGACATTGTTTTATTTGCAGCACACCCAGTTACAAGGATTTCTAAAAACCATGACAGAACACGATTTGACAAAGCCAAAGGTCTAGCAGCCAACACCCAATCTGTTTGCTTTCCCAAAGCTTGTTTTGGAATCGTGGGTGGTTCTCTTGTGATTTTTGGAGTGATGTTGAGGACTTAGGTTTATGGCTAAAGATACTAGAGTGGAAGGGATATTAATATGCCTATTAATATGATTGGTTGCCGTGAAGTGGAGACAAGGGCTGGGCTTTGGGAGCAGGGCTGTAATGGTTGCATGTTGTCTTTGCCCCATGTCATATTCGACACACGGCAAGCGAGTGGCACTATATTGCATATACGGATAAACTTATTTTTTTATGTGCCGTAATAGAAGTGTGACAAAAGCATATGGCGCACAGCTTTATGTGGCTCCATGCAGAAGGCATTGATCAAACAGCATTAGTGTTATGCATGGAAACCATTAAAAATTGCGTTTTGCGGCTGTATACACAAATAATTTTACTTAATCGAGTGGCATTCTGGTGCGGTGCACATTTCACTGAGGTACAGGTTGCATAGTGAACTCAAAAGGCGAGCTCCTTTCCCCTTGACAAACCCAAGAATGATAATATTAATGATTGCTTACCGGCGCAGTTCCGTAGCTGTCCATGTCCGGCTGTGGAAGTCACCTTCTTCGAGGAGCTGTATGTTTTCTCATTGAGTTTTTTTTTCTCACGAGTTCATAGCATTAGACCTTTTGGGCACCATGCTCCTGCACTCCTCTTCGTCTGCGTACATAACTGAAAAACTTAAAAATTCAGGCACAAAACGGGTCTCAAAAACCACTCAATCCCTTATCCTGGGTTCCGCCACCTTCAGACGAGAGGGGTTCATGAAACAGTCATTCTCCAGAAGCACCACAAGAATTTAGAACTCCTCTCTATCCGACCCTCTGTATGATCCCAAAGCTCTTGTCTTTGAAAGACACTGAAGTTGAATTCGACACTTAAGTTGAATTCATTTTGCTCGCTCTTAAATGTCTGCTTTCATTTTTCGGATGTTACATCTCTATCCTGCGTTGACTGTTTGCGGCCTGTAGTCATGTACAGCCTTCCTCCCACTTACACTCATGCAAGTTTGTATTTCTAATGTGCTCCTGCTGTGATTGATGGTAACGTCTCTTGTAACGCGCTTTGATGCCTTCGCGTTAAATATCTGCGCTATGTAAAATCACAAAAGTAAATAAGACAAAATAGAAATTGCCGCGGCTGTTGCGGGTTGACACGTGCTTACAGCGGAGCCCCCCTGTATGCAGCGTATGGGACATTTTAAACATGTAGCACTGTTCTTGGGACACCTGATGCGTGTGATTAACGGCGTTTGTGAAGATGTGAACAAGGCGAATGCCATTGTCATTGCTGGTTTCATTTGCATTGCTTTGTAGGGTTTCTCACTTAACTAGTAATTGCTTTATCTGTGCAGTTGACTGGTTTGCTGTTCTATGACAGAGACCTCATTGCCTCTCTGTCTGGTGTTGTAAGAAGTTGCTCCCCCTGAACTGGGCCTCTGTTCATTTGTATTGTAATGTAGTGTGTGCTTTCCTTTTAAATAGTAAATGCCATGAACTATGTTAGAGGGTACTCTATACTCTGTTCTGGCTTTATTATAGGTACATTTTGATTTTGTTATGAAAATCTGCTCCTTTGAATGGCATTTGTTGTATATGCTAGCATTCAGAGCCTTTTTCATTTCGGCTCGGGTACTTTGCGTGTAAACTGATACTGATTGCATGGCATGTAATCCTTTGTGGACCATTCTTCTGACTAGTTTATGATCGAATTATTTTTTTGGGGGGTGCGGGGGGGAGGGGGAGGGGGTCCTATACTATGTTTACCATCGTCGTTCTGCTCGATTTTTGGATAGCAAAAATCATTGCTTAAACATGTTTTAATAATTTAATCTTATATAGTGAATAGAATTTTTTAATCATAAAGATGCACATAATTGTCTGTAAATAATCGTCTAAAATATAGTATTCACACTTACGTTGTGTACTAAGAGAACAAACCTAACTGTGTCTAGGGTCCATTTTGATAGTGCCTATGATCCTGTGTATACAAACTTTTTTTGATTACATGGAAGTATCATAACGTTTTGGATATCACAGTAGGACATTCAGTAACTTCATCAGCACAAATATAGCGCATTCCACTGTTCCTCGGTTTGTGTCAGTTCGCAGGGCACATTGCTATTACCGTCTCTCCCCGGTGCATTTCTTATGCATCCCTTTGAGTGGTCTTAGATGTTCCTTTAGTTCAGTCCATTCATCACTGCTTGGGACCTATGGTGACCTGCCATCATTTCTGTTCCTAGACAATGCTGCCAGCATTTCATCCTATGACTTGGTTACAACTGTTCTATTCCAACCCTTTTATCTTTCCATAGTCTGAGTCATGTTTTTTTAGCTCCATTCACTGGTGTCAGACATCTAGCATATGATTTCTTTGGACTTAGGAGATCTTCACGGCATTGCAATCAGCTGTCTCGGAGCAGCCCCAGTTCCAAAGATTTGCAGCTATATCAGGTTTTCTGGGTCGAGTCATTAGAGCTAGTAGGTTAATTTGGGGCTTCCCCACTCAATTCTTTGAGGTCTCTGGTAACTCTACCCTCAGTATTGCTCAATAGTTCAGCTGGCACAGACCATATATTAGAACCCAGTATCTGTAGCCCCACATCTGGGACAGGATGTTTTGGCTGTTGGGTGTATTTTGCCCTTCTGTCTTAGTGTTAAATAAGTACATTGTAATAACTTGTGTGTGCATTCCTGGACTTTCTTAAGGTGTAGTTCATTATTAGTTTCCAGTCTCCTACTCTTAAATCTCTGCCAATATCATTGGACACAGTTTCCATCTAGTCTTCCAAGGTGCAATTCGACTTGTAGTACTGCAGCTTCACTATCTTCCTCCCATCCCTCAGTGTAAACAGGAAATCAAGACCTGTGCTATAGTGGTTCCATTTCACCATGTCCTCAGGTTCTTCGTACTGCCCTATTGTCAAAAATTGCCCAGTGGGCATGTCGTCCATTGTTATAAACTCTTGAACTATATAAACTTCCCAGATTCGAAAAAGGCCACCCGCTGTCTCAAAGCCTACTCTAGACCAAATCGCATTAGCAATGGGACAAGTTTTTCTTCTGTAGTGTTAGTTGACTCTTTACCTGCTTGTCTGTGGCATATGCCCCCTTCCCTTCCTCCCTTTCTCTTTAAGCATTTGTCCTTACACTATTGTGGTACTCATAGTAGCCTAGGTGCTTTCCCAACTGTGCTCTTCGGTGTAAGAAATATGCCAGCTAATGTCCATGTCCTCTGTATATCTGATTTCTGTATTCGGGGACATTTAGCCACCCACTGAAGATGTGCCTCTATGTAATAACATTCATATTCTGGCAGTCCAAGGCCACCCTCAACCAAAGGTAGTCAGAACTGGGGCAAAGCCACCCTGCATGGGTCTGAACATCATATCAACTCAACCTTTATAGAGACCAATATTTTAACATACTGAGCAATATTACAAGCACATTTGCAAAGTAATATAACAATCTTTGCAGCAGTGTCATTTTGGCTAGCGCTATTCTTCCTGTTACTGATAATGTGTCACTCGCAACCCAGTGGACTCTAGAGCGTGCCCCCGCACAAAGCCTGTCCTGGGGGAGTTCTGACAATGGATGCTTCCTCCAAAAGGTGACAATACTTATGGCCCGACAGCGCTGTTTGCACAATATCTTCTGTAGCATCTGTTCTGTATGACATATTTGGTCTTCCAAGTGTTGAAACATGGTACATTCCAACTAAATGGCTGGGCATAGGCTAATATAAGTTTAGTTGGCCACAATGTAAGATTAGTCTCAATTCACTTTGAGCCCTGACATGCTTCCGAATATATTTAGATTTTTGTTGTAGGGTCAAATCTTGCGGCCACATCTCTCAAGTACAGCAGTATGTCATCTGAAGTAGTATGTACTACATCGCTGTCTCTATGTCCTGACTTGACCTATTTGTTGTATTAAATTGACATGGGTTCCGTTTCCAGTGCATATATTAGTGGTGATAGAGCAGATCCATCTATCACAGGCCTCTTTATATTGTATTTCAATGTGATGTTCCTTGCCTTGTGTAAACCCTTGCAGTTGGTTGACTATACAACAAAGAGATCTATTTGATCATGTCAGGCTCTACGCCTACCTTTATTAATAAACAAATAACTACCTCTAATTGATCATTTTTAACACTTTTTCTATTCCTTTAGGAATCACTACAGGTTTCGCTGCACTAGTTAATACTGACTCAGACATATGAAAGAGCTTATATATATATATATATATAATATATACATATATATATATATTATCTACTGGCGGTCGCCAGTAGATAGTTATAGTTAGGACCTATTTTCCATAGGAAATCCGCAACATTCTATTTGAAATAACTTTGGCGCCGGTTGACGAATCTTCGCGAAATTCTCAAAACGTATGGCCCGCTCCGGTACGCTCCTATCCTGAAAGTTTCGGGGTGATTCGTCAAGCGGGGGCCGAGAAAAAAGCGGGGTCCCAAAACGTGTTTTCCCCATGCAATTTTCCATAGGAACCTTTCATCGCAGCTACAGCCCGAACTGCTGAACGGAATTACACCAAATTTGGCAAAAAGGTAGCCCTTGGTTCAGAGTCGTGTCTTTTGCTTAAATGGTGTAAATCCGTTCAGTAGTTCCTGAGAAAATCAAAAGTAAAATCACATATATATCTATGGCCGCGTAGGGTCCGCGTACCCTCCCGATCACGAGCTGCATGCTAATTGGCTGTCAAGTGCCTGTCAACACTCCAAATCAGGAAGTGTTATCAGCCATTTTGTGCCTCGGTAGAACCGAGGCACAGAACCAAAACGCAAAAAAGGGGGCAGGGTAGAAACACCCTTACCCCCTAGGTCTGCTCAGGGAGTCCCACAAGGACCCCCTGGGCAGAAAAAAGCATTTTTTTAAAAAAAAATCGGCGGGATGCGCGGATCCTGCCATCATAAAAAAAAAATCGAAGTGCGGTCTCCCGCGCTTAGAGGCTATTTTGCCCCCGGGTGAGCCAAGTCCCGGGGGCATGCGGGGGGTGGGTTTATATTTTATGGGGGGGGCCTCTAAGGCCCCCCAAGCCCCAGGGACTGCCACCCCCCGGGGCTTTCAAATTATAATGCTGGCGGGGGGCTCATGGCCCCCCACAGCCCCGGGGACCACCACCCCCCGGGGCTTCTTTTTTTTATTAAAAAATTACCTATGTGGGGGGCTCCAGCCCCCCCCACACGTCCCGGGGACCGCCACCTCCCCGGGGCATTAATTAAAGAAATGTGGGGTTCTGTTTTGGACCCCCGAAGCCCCGTGGACCACCACCTTCCCGGGGCTTTGTAGATGGTGGGAGGGGGGCCGCGCGGCCCCCCTCCAGCAGCTCCCCCCTCCCCCCCTCCAGCAGCTCCCCTTATGGAAAAGCAATGCCGGCTCCCGCAGGATGCAGGGAGCCGGCGGGACTGTGCGGGATTGGGGACCCCGCCACGGTCCCCAACGAGTGCCCAGGCCCCGGGGGATGGGGTGCCCGGGGCCATTAGTGGCCTGGGAGGGGGGCCACGCAGCCCCCCTCCCCAAAAAGAAATTAAAAAAAAAACAAAAAAACGTAAAGGCCGGCCCCAGGGGATGGGGTCCCCGGGGCCTTAAATGGCCTGAGGAGGGGGGCCACGCAGCCCCCTTGTTTAAAAAAAAAGAGGGCATGCCCCGGGGGATGGGGTCCCCGGGGCCAACAGAGGCCCAGCTAAGGGGGGCCACGCGGCCCCCTTCCCGTTTTTTTTTTTTTTTTAATAAAAAAAAGAAAATCCCCATGCCCCGGGGTATGGGGTCCCCGGGGCCAAAAGTGGCCGAGGGAAGGGGGGCCACGCAGCCACCCTCCCATAGAAAAAAAAAAAAAAAGAAAAAAAAGACCGGCATCGTGCCGGAGGCTCCGCCCTCCCTGCAGCAGTCTGCAAACGCGCCCCTGGCGCGTTGTAAGAAAGGGAAGTAATTCCCCTTGAATACTGGGGGTCCCTGGGGGCCAACTAGCCCACCAGGAACCTCCAGTATGCGCCAGGGGCTGCGTTGCAGAGAGGTGTATAGAGGCCACGCCCTTTTTACACCTCTCTGCAACGCAGCTCTGGGGCGCTTTTTGGAGGTACATGGTGGGCTAGTTGGACTCCAGGGACCCTCAGGATTCAAGGGGACTTAATCCCCCAACTTAAAACGCGCCACGGGGTTTGTTTGCACAGTGGTGAAGGGAGGGGGCGGGCCTTCAGGTGACATGTGTGCAAACAGGCCCCGTGGCGCATTTTAAGATGGTGAATTAAATACCCTTCAATCCTGAGGGTCCCTGGGGGACAACTAGCCCATCAGGTACGTCCAGAAAGCGCCACAGAGCTGCATTGCAGAGAGGTGTAAAAAGGGTCGTGGCCTCTGAACACCTCTCTGCAACGCAGCTCCCTGGCGCATACTGGCGGTACAGGGTGGGCTAGTTGGACCCCAGGGACCCTCATGATTCAAGGGGACTTAATCCCCCAACTTAAAACGCGCCACGGGGCGCGTTTGCACAGTGGTGAAGGGAGGGGCGGGGCTTGAGGTGACATGTGTGCAAACAGGCCCCGTGGCGTGTTTTAAGTTGGGGGATTAAGTCCCCTTCAATCCTGAGGGTCCCTGGAGTCCAACTAGCCCACCAGGTACCTTCAGTAAGCACAACAGAGTTGCGTTGCAGAGAGGTGAAAAAGGTGCGTGGCCTCGGAACGCCTCTCTGCAACTCAGGTCTGTGGTCCTAACTGTAGGTACCTGGGGGGCTAGTTGGGCCCCAGGGACACTCAGGATTCAAGGGGACTTAATCCTGCATCTTAAAACGTGCCACGGGGCGCGTTTGCACACATGTCACCTCAGGCCCCCCTCCCTTCACCACTGTGCAAACGCGCCCTGTAGCGCGTTTTAAGAGGTAGTTTTAATCCCCCTGCCCTATTATGTACTAGGGACTTAAGAGGAGGTCATGCTAATCACAGGGGTACCCCAACGCATAGTGTTCCCTAGTGTATGTAGGTGTTTAACTGTATTCTAAGTGTGTTTTAGCATAGCACTGGCTCTGGTTAGTCAGAGTCAGTTACCACCAGTACACGTCGGAAAAAGTTGTGGGCACAGGATGATTTTGGAACAAGGCCTCTTTCTGCTCCTCTGTTGGTTCTTTCTGCTCCTCTGTTGGTTCTTTCTGCACATCTTTTGCTTCTTCCTGCACTTTTCTTCGTCTTTGTGGACTTCTGTTGCTTCTTTCTGCATTTCTCTTGCTTCTTTCTGTGCGTTTTTTCTTCTTTCTTCACATGTCCTACCTCTGTAGGCATAGTTACAAACTAGCATTTGAAAAACCTTTGAAATTCACTTAAAAAACCATAGGTTTCAGGCACGTTATAGTTAGAAATTAGCATTTAAAAAACCTTTGAAATTCACTGAAAAAACCATAGGTTTCAGACACGTTATAGTTAGAAATTAGCATTTAAAAACCTTTGAAATTCACTGAAAAAACCATAGGTTTTAGGGACAGTTCTAGTTAGTTGGACATTTCACTCGTACAAAACCCGTGAAATTCCCCCGTTATAGTTAGTTCAGCTAACTATAACTCGCGCCCCCGCAATGCACTGCTGATGACGTCACATATTACATCACTCATGACATGGTCAGTGACATCACTGATGACATCACTGATGACATCTCAAATGACATCACTGATGACATCATCCATGTGATCATTTGATGCATCTTCTCACACCCTAATATAACTTTTGATACACCCACTGTAAATTACAGACTGCCATTGTCAAAACCATAGACACTCCAACGCCAATAACTACATACACACTCACTGATTCTTAGGTCTACACACACATCCACTCACTCACCTCTACAGTCACTCATACTTACGGTCACTCAGTACAGGACTTTCATATGCACTTATACACCTACATAGACACTCACACACCGCCACTCATCCATAGAGGTACTCACACACCTAGTCAGTCATGCAAATAAATAATCACACTGCCATTTACTCACCTATACAGTTATACACACACCAGCTCACTTACTCATACAAATACTAGCACATTCTTACGCTCTTATACAATCACTGATACAAGTACACACTCATCCATACAGCCACTCTCACAATCACACACTCTCACTTATAGCCATTTATATACTCCAACACACATATATACTGCCTTTGACATATTAGTTACTCACACATGTACCACTAAGATATACATTCACTCACTAACACACCCATACACACACTCACCCACCCATACAGTCCATCACAGATGCACTCTTGAAACCATGCACCCAGTGAATCACCCACTCACACATCTATGCGCAGTCACACACACCCCACCCACACAAACACTCAGGCACCCATGCAGATACTCAGACAACCAATCAATAACCCATGTAGACACTCATGTAGCTATTCGCAAACCCATGCAGCCGCTTACACACCAACAGATAGACGGATACAGACATTCACACAGTTTAGTCACTAACCCATGCATTCAGTAAGATACGTTTAATCACTCACTTATACAGTCAGTCACGCACCTACTAAATCATCCATCCAGACACTTATACACCCACTCATTCTTCAATACACCTTGGCATATATATTAAACATATTTAAACTTTATAGAAACACACAGTCACTGGATGATGTCATCAGTGATGTCATTTGAGATGTCATCAGTGATGTCATCAGTGATGTCACTGACCATGTCATGAGTGATGTAATATGTGACGTCATCAGCAGTGCATTGCGGGCGCGAGTTATAGTTAGCTGAACTAACTATAACGGGGGAATTTCACGGGTTTTGTATGAGTGAAATGTCCAACTAACTATAACTGTCCCTAAAACCTATGGTTTTTTCAGTGAATTTCAAAGGTTTTTAAATGCTAATTTCTAACTATAACGTGTCTGAAACCTATGGTTTTTTCAGTGAATATATATATATATATATATATATATATATATATATATATATATTCTGCAAAGTACTTCGTCACAGGATGAATCCACTCTGGTCTGAGCGAATGGCCAATGGGAGAACACACCGGAGTCAACCAGCTAGGGAAATTAAATTAAATTCTGTCCAGTGCATTGTGTAGGGCTTTAGGGATTAATGTTAGCTATGCTTTTCTTGTTGTGTGAGGTAAAGTGCCCTTTGTTCTTGATGCCAAATACATTTAATTAGTCAGGACACCAACAAATGCGCATGGCAAGTCATCTGTTCCCAGGGATTTCCCATGTGCTAGGTCACAGATTGCCTTTTTCTTCACTTCATTGGTTATTGGGGTAGTTGGTTCTTTTCGATGAAATGGGGAGCGTTGTTAGGGTGGCTAACTCAAAATAATCTACCAGTTCCCTTTCACTCAGCTCACTGGTTTTGGTGTGTAAACATGAATAACATTCAGTAAACACTTGGTTTATCTCTTCTAGTGGATAAACTTCCTGCCCATGTGGTGTCAGGCTTGATTAATCATGCCAAAAGCCTTAGTATTTTCTCCCCTCTTCATATGTTCCTGTGATATACTCTCTATAATCTAGTCACCTCATTCTCTCTAGAAGTATAGCATACTCCTGAGATAAGTCATCTTGCAACTCAGGGTTTTTATTATTATTCTTTTTTAAGACCCTCAGTTTAACGTCTAGTGTGCTTATTTCTTGAGCCAGGTCCTTTCGCACCCCATGTGATGTCTTAATGCAGTGACCTCATACTACTCCCAAAAAGGTCTACCAATGCATCTGTTTCAGACCCTGTGATCTTTCATGTAACTCTGGATGTGGTCTTTAAGTGTATCTCTAAAGGCTGGGTTCTTGTCACACAGGATCTACTTCTTGTGTTTTGTCCCAGTGGAAGCCTAACAACTGTGGATTGTGATCTTACAGTGTTCTACGGAGGGACTCTGCCTTTGTAGCTGTTGCATAAAGACGTCAAGTAGACATAAATCTATGCACTCTTACATGGAGATCATGTGCCGGGGAGTAGGAGAATTCCCTGTCATTGTGCTTTTGTAAATGCCATGAGTTCATCAGGTCTCAATCCTTGGAACGATTCAGTAGAGCCTTCACCGATCAGTATTTTGGGAAGTGGCGGGTCTAACTTGTCTTAGTAAGTGTCAGTCACATAATTATAGTCTCTCCCTAAAGTCATGGGTGAATAACAGTTTTGTCATGCAAGTTGACAATGCCTCATGGAACTCTGTTTGATCAGAATTAGGAGCATAACATACACCCTCTCCTGCAGGACATCTGCCTGCCCACGCAAGAACACATCTGCCCTCTAAATCTCTGATCACTGTATTAGCCACAAATGGCTCCCCCGGTTTTAACCAAAGTAGTGCCCCCCACCCTCCAGTTTATTTTAAGTAGCCCATTGATCCAGCGCGAAGCGTGACAAATTTTTACACACATATATTTGGCTTCATCACCTTATTCAACCTATTTCTCTCTGGGCCCACAAACCAAACATACTTACAGCCATTAAATCCTCTGATGAATCTTTTATGTGAGCAAATAGGGACTTTGAGATTAAGAGAATATGGGGAAAATCCTTATGAGGACCTGGAATAAGAAAATGCCAACCTCATGGATAAACATAACAATTAAACCTTTAAATTCACGTGGGTAATTAGTCGACAAAATAATTCACACCAAATAATGACTCAAAACAATAATATAGCTCATGAATACCATTTATCTATGCCTCAATTTGAATGATCAAGAAACACAAATCACAATTAAATCTCTAGTTAATTAAATCATTTAGTTCAAGTAGTACACAACACCAATCAATACAGATGATTAAACTATTGCTGATTACCTAGGAAATAAAAGAAAAAGAGAACATGGCAAATATCAAGTTCAGCCTTTAGTTTATACAAACGAAATATGGAGTGCAGAACAGGTAAGGAGTCACAGGATCAAGTCCATAACTCTCCAGCCGAAGAGTTATACCTGCATACTTACCAGCCGGTAAGTGCAGGGTATGTCAGTTCGAAAGTTCAGTTCAATATGGTAGAGGCATTTAAGAAAATCAAAGTTCAGTCCGACAGCATGCCAGGCAGGGAAATTGAAAATGATAGCCAGCCCGACTCCTCCTCCATGAGGGCAATTATACTTCCAAAGGTTCTCAGTTTACACCCACAAAGTATCATTCCAGTTGTTTGTCATGTTCGCCATTGGTTGCCCACAGTGGGGTGCTCATGGTGTGATCAATACCTCACTAAGAAATCCGGACACATTATGTAATTCTTTTGTCGAATCATCAATTTAAATAATTTTATAATTTGCATCCTCTCCTCGGAAGTAAGAAATTTCAATTTGTTCACTGTCTGTCGGTTCCCAGACTCTCTCTCTGGGTTTGAAATTGTATAGATACATTTCTGTCAACAGTGTTGCTGAATGAGAATAGGACTTTTTGTTCACAATCACGAGAAAGAAACTCTCAGAAAAGTTCTCATAGCATCTAAAATAACGACTTCAGCTAGTTCTTGCCTTTCTGAATGAGGAAAAAGAAGCATTTGAGGCCTATATGAAAACTCACTAAAACCATTAGCACTTTAAGATTAATATAAGACACATCATGAATAATTCAGTTTCTCTTGGTAAATTCACTCATTATTCTTTTCTTCAAAGGTTACATGTCAATATTAGGCACTACTAAAAGAAATACTCGACACGTTACTTTTTCTCTGCAGAATTAATGTACGTGTCATTCGATTAATCCAATTTAAAATTCACATACCTAAGTAAAATATAGCAAAACTTTCACTGTTATATATCTTCGAGTTATCAATTAATCGTATTCATTATGATTCATTATTTAAGCATTCCTTTCATTATAGCACATTAGGTAATCAGCAGTACATTTCTAAGTTAATCAAGTTTTATTGCTTAAACATGTTTCTACATTTCATAGACATATAACTATTTCTCTTCATTCTTTATTCATGTTTTTCTCATTTTCACGTTTCAGAACATTCATGCTTGCTTTTATGATGCATTATGGGATCTCATGTTTTCGTCATCACTTTATTTCACATATTTTGTTTATACTATACATCACTTTATTTCACATATTTTGTTAATACTATATTAATAAATCACGTCTAATGGTGAGGATTGATAGAGGTAACAGTTTCTGAACTTTTACTTTCCATCACCTTGCAAACAACTGGCCTTTCAACCTTTTTCTCAATCTTTTACCTTCTTTCTCAGTTAGCTGTCTCCTGTTAGATGACTATCTGAACTCAGAGCCTCTTTAGATAAGTATGCATTTTGAATCTCTTGGTCGCTTTGCAAATACTGCTAATGTTAAAAGTGAGGAATATGTGGTTAGTGAAGAGTGCCATGAGAACACATTTTAAATGCAGATGTATCCCTATCTCAAGAAAGAGTGAGACAACATAATCCTTCTCCATTTTTAGAATGCTTTTGAATCTGGAAAACCATTAGCTTACTCGTTTCTATACTGAACTGCTAGCAAACAGGGTCGGACTAGCCCATAGGGCAATCAGGCAGTGCCCGATGCGCTGGTCTGACAGGTCAGTGTATGGGCTGTTTTTTGGCTGTTTGTGGGCCTGTTTTATGGTCAGCTGGGCCGTATTTTACTGTTGATTTCCCTGATATTAAAACAAACATTGCCTGCACCAAGTTCAAATTTATGCAGTTTACCATACCTTGCAAAACACTTACACACTTACACACGTCTTTACAAGTGCAAAACTGCCCCAATTTGCAAACATGGGTTCTTTTATTAGCTTTCTAATTCGCAAGTGGGGGGCATGTTTTTATTTTTGTGCCCAGGCCTATTTTCTGTCCCAGTCCGACCCTAGTAGTAAATCCACTCTAAACAGTTCCCAACTAAACCCCCAGACACGTAGGCAACAGGCCCCTCTTCACAATCAAAGAAAAGCAAAAAAGCAGTAAATTTCCCATATTCCATCTGAAGGAACCAGAGGTGCGGTGAGGTGGATGGACACTTACACTAGGGAAAGCCTGCATTACCCTAACAAATATATTCAAAGAAAGTGTTCTCTAAAGGAATAAATTAACCTATGGGTACTTGGCCTGCAATAATATTGTTAATTATTATTGTGCATCCAACTCAATTTGCCTATAGGACTGAATCCCTTATTATCAAACTCAAATAATCGAATCAGTATGATCATCTGAGATATATCATTGTGTCTGTCCAACATTCAACTAATTCCATTGATCAAATTTGTAACATTTATTTACATTAAAAAAAATGATTATAAACTCATCATCATTGTTCACACTGTCCTTTTCAGTGTAGTCTTTAAATCAACAAGGCGTCTATATTTGTGAATTGTTCAGGTACGCCTGGGGTTGTCTAAAACTTGATTGCTGGTCAATGTTGCAGATGCTAATCATTCAAGGTCTCCAGAGCGATTATTTCCTCTTTTAGTTTTATAATTTTGTGGCGAACTCCACACTGACATGGGCGACACATTTCATCTAATTGATTTCAGGCCTTCTCAGGAATCAGCAAGGTAGAGTGACCATTTCACAAGGAAATATATGCTGCGTCACTCTAGGGGCCTGCATAAATACCATCCACTATTGGTTTAGGATGGCCAAACCTTTATGGAAGGAACAAAGGCCTCCTCTTGCAAAGGCTGATCTCCAATAAGATTAAACCACTGCTCGTTCCATGTGGTGTTGTGGTGCCACTAGCTCAAATAGTACTGATTACTGCATGTTCCTAGTGGGAAAACTGGGTGGCCTAGGGTGGCCCAAACACAGGACCTTCCAGGTGTATTAGTGGTGCTCCCGATGCTTTAGAGGGCTTATGGGGACTTATCGCCTTTGGACCCCCCTGCTGGGGAGAATTTTCCTGGTCTCCAGTGCATGCTGTGCTGCTGTAATGTCTGCATGGGTTTGGGATGTGCCTATTTGCTCTCAAATGCTACAGTCTTTTTTCACTGAGTGTTCTAAATCAGTTTATTTTTCTCCCTTTTAATCTCACACTATGAAAGTCGAGCAGAGTCCAACACATGCTTTTTAATTTCTATTTTGACTCGTAGCTTAAGTTATCAGATCTCGAAGTTTCAAATGGGTGTCGTATGTCGATGACTTACAATTAATCATATCCACATCTGACCATATCCACACCACCCAAACCAACTTCAACATCTGTACGCGAGAGGTCACTAGATGGATATAAGAGAATTGACTCAAGCTGAATGCTGACAAAAGAAATGTTGTTCTATTTGTCAGAAACTCCACCTCGTGGTCCAGATCCTGGTGACACCAAGAACTGGGCCCTACCCCTACAAAAGTCAAAACTTCCAGAAACGGGTGAAATCATTGACAATGAATTCTCTGTGGGCAAGCAAATCTCTGCCATCTCTAGACATGCGTCTGCACACTCTAACTCTCGCAAAAAATCTTTGCCTGGTTACCTCTAAAAATCTGCAAAATGGTCACCCAAGCCCTGGTCATGAATAGACTGGACTACTGAAATGCACTCTATGTTGGCTGGCATTCCAGACAGGTTGGTCAGAAGGCTCCAAATAGTCCAAAACACAACTGCAGAACTTGTGCTGAATCTTCAAGCATGCACTTTGGTCACTCATCACCTGCTAACCCTCCACTGGCTCCCAGTACACAGACAAACTCTTTTCAGATTGTTATGCCACACTTTCAAGGCCCTCCACAAAATGGGCTTCAGCTGCTTGACTCTTTTCTCCAGTGCTTAATGTGTAAAAGAATGAGTGCCGGTGGCCAAAGCTCTGCTCAGAAGCCTGCAGCCAGCCCTATTGAGTGTTGCCATGTCATATAGCAAGGCTGCGTTGTCGTAAATCCACATCAGGCCTCTTTAATCCACTAACAGACACTCGCTGCCCCCTGGTCTCACTCTTCTCAATCCCTGCTTTCTCCCAGTTGCAGCGTTTTTTCGATCTTTCTCCTCCTCCGTCCTCCTGCTTTGTGTGTTTTTCCTCTCTCTCTTGCTCTTTTTCAAAATGTTTAATGCAGAGAAATAAGTGCCGGTCACCAACTACGAGTGCCGGTGGCACCCACTATCAACCACCGGATCAAAGTATGCATTGCCTTTACCTTAATATCTCTATCTGATCCACAGTCCGTGCATCGGTCGGACCCACACCGGAGATTGTTCCTTTCCTATCTAGGAGCAACACATTGGAAACTTCTTCCACGGTCTCTCTGCTCAATCAGTTCTTTTCAAGAATTCAAAAAGGCATCAAAAACCTGGCTCTTCTATTTCACTCTGTTCTCATCATCATCATCATCAAGTTAACTTTATTCGATTTGACAAAGCAAATCATAAAAGTACAGATTTAATTAAAAAAGATATTTCATAGATCTTTAAGAATCATAAATGAACATGATACACACCAGCTAAAAAACATGTAATATAATAACATACATTAAAATTCTCTAAAAACTGCAAATATAATAATGCCTGCTTAGCTTGTTTGAAATTCAAGGGTAAAAGAAGGGGACGAATACACTTATGTCGTAAACTTGCCCACGGTCTCTGCTCAATCAGTTCTTTTGAAGAATTCAAAAAGGCATCAAAAACCTGGTTCTTCTAGTTCACTGTTCTCCTTCTCTTCCCAGTTTATCAGCTAGCTTACTTATGTTCCAGGATATCCTATGCGCGCAATAAAAATCTAAATAGCGAGGCATGTAGGCGCACTGCAGTTTCACTGACTTGCCAAGGCCACTGTTGTGAGAGTCGCCGTGGATTGGCGCTCCAGTCCTTCGTTAGCTCCAGTCTGACCCTGCAGTATAGGCCTGAGCTTCTCCGGTGCTGTGCTGTATAGGGCTGAGATACAATTCACATAAAAATCGCATCATGCTCTTGAAATAACTAGATGGCCGGTGGGAAGTCCTTACACGCGTCTCACACCATTCCAGCGGATACTAAAAATGTGAAAAAAAATTACGACTGTTAATTTAATCTTGTCCTACACTTTAATTAACATTGAACCATGTCTGCCAAGGACTTCTCCTTTGGTTTTGCGGCCCTTGCAGAGCCTACACTATAAGTTGATCTGGGTTTTTGGTTCTTTTTTGTCTTTAATTTCTAATTCCATCGAGTCCTTCACATCATTTTATCAACTTTGGTAAATACCTATTTTCTAGCACCTTCGTCTCCTGTTTTTAACCTTCTAATTAGATTCTCAAAGTAGGTAAGTGAATTCATGTGTCTCCTTTTCAAAATGATTAACCAGGGGTTAGAGGTTTGAATTCTAAGTCTGATAAGAGTGCCATTCCGTTCGGTAATATAATCTGTTAGTAATGCATTAGGATGCCATGAATCAGCAGTCAATAAAATGTCCATTATTATTAGCTTTCATTACCTCTCTTTCCTACTGTTCCATCGCCTCCTTTCTACCTTGCACCCTAACGTTTGAGTCTCTGCTACATCCTCTTCTTTAGGTAGCCACTGTTTGTATTCGGCTCGTGTTTCCTCCAAGGTTGTAAATAGCAGTGACACCTCTCGTGTTGATGCCAAAACTTCTATTCAGTTTTGGCAATCTGACAGCTGTGACACTGACTGCACTTCCTTATTACATTATACCTTAGTTTCCTTGCGGAGCTGGAGGGGCAGCAACTCCTCTCTGTTACAATCTCCCATATTGACGCTTTTTGTTTAATGTTGCTGGTTTGGGGTGTAAGCACTTGGAAGGCGAGGGTTGAATTTGTATAGAGAGCAGTAGTACTCTGGAATAGTGAGCATGTGTGTCTCCTTGTTGTTAGTTGTGGCACTCCTGCTTTGATTGGGTAGTGTACCATCGACCCAGAGGAAGTAAGAAATCTTCATGAATAAAATTAAGTGTGAAGGTGCCGCAGTGCTACATGTTCCGATACGTTCAACACTTGTCTGATTTAAAAAAAATATATGAAAGATTTGACAAGGCTGGTGTGTTTCGAGGTGGACAACAAATGGAACAACTGTGGCGTCACTGATTGAGTCCTCGCATCTGTAGAGAATGTGTTCTGTTGATAGTTTGCTGATTAAGCATGGTCTGTGACGTTCCAGTCAAATAGGGGAATACCTGATATTAGACCCTATTATCAGGTATAAAGCAGGTGAGTGTATCTTTTTTCCCTTTTGCTCACGTCACCAATAAAACTTTTAGAAGACAATGAAACGATTATGCAACGAGTTCTATGAGCTAAAGTAACCTGTGCTATACTTTATAATGCTATGGCAAATTGCCGAGGAGTTATGTCATCATACAGCGCAGCGCATTGAGGCCTCAGGGCGCGCTCCTTTATAAAGTCACGAACCAACGAGGTGACTTGCAATATATCCGTGTAACTTCCGGCAGAGGACATTTCATTCTTTATTCTACATGGTCAGGCCTTCCACCTTTCCCCAACCCTCTTTGACATTTTCATTTTCTTGTTCCTTCTCATACTAGAAATATTATGGCTACAATAGATTTATAGAAACACGTGACATTTGTACTGTGAAAATAAACACTGCAATGTGCAGCACAAAATTGGTGGCAAAATACATTTTAACTAGTTTACAGTAAATCACTTTTAAAAGTGATTGTAGACCAGAATGTGTGGTGACATGCGGATATATTACGGTTTTCGTGCAAGGAACGTCAGCAGTACAATAAATAAACTTGCTTCCATGAGTATTACTTCGAGTCAGTGACTGAACATATTCAGGGAAAATAGCTCAGAAACGAGGTACAAAGGTGGTTGTTCATTTATTGTTTACACAGGAGTTGTAATTCTGCCCAGTAGCCTGCCTTTCACAGGGTCTGTTGGCTCTGACAGCAGACAGTGTGATGTCACAACTCAACTGTAATCACTTATTATAGTAGATTAGCAGTAGCATTTTCTGACTACAGGTGAGTAGTGGTGACACAAGAAGGCTGTAATTGGAAAATTAGGGACATATTTTTATGAAGTTATTGCATACTTACAAATTTCATAAATGTATTTCTGGCTACCAAGGAGAAGTCGAAGTCATGGCCCAGTGAAAGACACACGAGCAATTTCTCCACCAAGAGAGCTCTGCAGTCAGCTTTAGTTAGTGGAATTTGATAAGTATGTTGACAGATTTGTTTATAATTGTGTGGCATGTAATAACAAATGTGGTAAAGACCATGTTGCTCTAATGATACATGTTGAACCGCTAAAGGGTCTTTGGTAGAAACTGGCCTCTTTTGTTTGGACCGATAAGTACAGCGAGCCATGGATGAAAGGGTGGATGAGGTTAAAGTAAATATGGTAGCAGTGGAGGGAAGGGATACTGAGGATGGGGAGGGACACAGGTGTGATTGAAAAAGGAAATGGTGTAAAAAAAAGGGAAAAGGGCGAGTAGTGTGGGAGAAAGAAGGTGGAAAGGAATGGTATTGAGGAGAGAGGATGGCAAAGAGAAGGAAAACATAATATGCACAAGGTTTTACCCCCGCTTTATCACTGTGCTCTTTTAGAGCACACAAGTGAAAATGAAGGGCCTAGTGCTTGAAGACGGGTAGAAAGATTGAGAGAGTAAGGAAATATCAGTGAGAAGTAACTCCCATGGATACGCTGTCATTGGAAGAAGGTACCGGTTATTAAATTGTTTTGTGTGCCTCATGATCCTCTTGACTCATGCTCAGCTACTGAGTACCTACCTAATGTTGAGAGCAGACCTAGTTTGACCAAATGAGAAGCACAGTCCAAGAAGGATGGCATGCTGAGATGGACTTGAGGTGAATGTGTGTTCTTTGTCATACATTGCTTCCTAGTATGGCACAAACCATCTCCAAAACGATGTACTTCGTGTTTTGTTTCCGCACATAGAATTTACAGCTTGAAAGGCTTTTGATACTCAATAGCTAGAAGGGAAAGTTATACAGTCACAATTGGTTAACGACCCAGGTGCTATTACTGCCAAAACAAGCAAGACATCTATGCCATCTTGATTCACCTTGGGTAACCAGATTGAATAACAGAGTCAAAGGTTTGTGAGAGTCTGGCACGGTATAACAGATTGCAGTACACTATCAAATACTCATTATTCGGCTATACGTACTTATTAATGACAATATGTTCTTTAAATACAGTAAAAAGTCATTCAGGGGTCAAAAATATACAAACTAGAGGTGTAGATAGAGGGATATTCATTCGAAAGTGGCTGGAAGAGGGAATCCACCAAAATCAGCAGCTGCCCTGCCTGCCCACCTCATAATTAGCTCACCTAATTTAGATGCAGGAAGCCGCTGGATTTCTGACATTGGAGTCTCTGCCAGCTCAGCTGTCGAAAACCCCTTGCTAGCGACTTATTTGCCTCAGGTCCGGCAGGTGAACAGCATCCGAAGACTCGCCGATATTTCCCTCTGAGCACCTACTTTGAAAGTCATAGTTGCCAGGAACAGGAAAGAGCAAAAGTGACCCCATGCTCAAAATGTAAATGACCAGCTTGTCAGGGTCTTTGATTTTTGTTATACAGAAAAACAAACAAATGCCAACCAGGCTGCAATAAAATTGTGCTCCAGCCACTACATAATTTTCACCAAAAATGCTTGCACCATTTTGGCAGGCGCTCTTTTAACAAAAAACAACCAACATGGTTGGGAAGTTTAAATACCGTGGCCTAACCTCTCCTGGTACTGTGGGTTCTGGCCTGCCATGGGATAAATGAGCCCCTAGGTCGATAACCATTCCGAGAAATGACCTCCATTGGTATAGATTTCAAAGGGAATAAATGGGACAAAAGATATAAATGGAGGTCAAATTTCTAATGGGTTAGTCGTCTGGGTTCGTTGACAGCTGGACGGGGTGATAATATGGTGCTGTCAGGCTTTTTCTATGATTGTTGCAAGGTTTAGGGACAATCTGTCAATATCAGGGGTGAGATTTGAGGCTTGCCCTAATAACAAGTGAACTGACTAATCAGTCTGTGATGCAAAGTTAGCCTTCTTGACTCTCAAGGTATCATGGTCTAGCTGCCAAGGCATTTCCTGTAGAATTGGTGTGAAGGTTGAGTCAAGCTACAGTAGAACGCAGGTAGTACAGTTGCAACAATAATGGGAATGTTCAGCCAGATTTCATGTTTCATATAAGAGAAAATGTTATTATTTTGACAAAACATATAGGTTTGCAATCCAAACTAGTACCCACACTATAGAATAAAGCAGCACAATATCTCAATAAAATATGTTTTCAAGAATAGCACCCAACTTAAACAATATTTTGTTCTTAATCATTAACTGATTGCATTGATGTGCTGTTAATAATATAACGTGGTTGCAATGCTTTCACTATAACACAATAACTCTTTAAACATAGTTTGCCGTCACTAACACCAGAAATGAGAGAATTAGAAATGTGCAGTCTGTAGTGGCAAAAGTCAAGATTCTAACTCTGTGAAATAATGAGTCTCCGTGTTTACAGTGTTACGAGATCAGGAAGATATACTTAGGTCAGTGCTAACAGCCATTATAAATCTGTTTCATCTGTTTCTCAACTAGTTATTAATTGACCGTCGCCACAGTCAGTATTCTTAAATGTGCTTGCAGGAAAGTGGATTATGTAGTGTGGTTGTAAGACCTCACCATGTATTAATGTCACAATCTTGATCGGGTCCAGTTAGGTTTCTGCCACAAATCCTTTATCACAGTCCTGGGTAGGTTTGGCACAGGCCAGTCAGGCTTATCAAACAAACTTGTGTAAAGCATTTAGATGAACCAAAACACGTAAGTAAGAAACATGACACAATAAAAATCCAACTTAATTTATAAAAATTGAGTATATTTTTATCTTAAATTAGATACCAAAATGGAAAAAAATCTATCAAGGGGAACAGGAGATATGATCTTAAAAAGGTAAGTAAATTAAGTTCCAATAATTTTTTGTAATATGTTTCGCGGTTCCTCAGCCAACGGGTTAGCGCAACTACCAATTCTCTCTGGGACTGGCCATAGTGGGTTGGGAGCCAGTCACAGTAACCACTTATTTCCAGGGAGACAGTTACCTGTCGGGTCTAGCAGTCTCAGAGTTCTCACAGAAGATGTCACTTGGATCGCTTTTCCAGCAAAGAACTGGTCCTGACCCTGTGGTTACAAGATGCTGAGGATGCTGAGAAGATATTAAGGATGCTGAAGATGCTGAAGCTGTGGAAGCGATGTGGTGAATGTTCCTGGGGCGAACCCAGATTTCAAAAACTTTAGAGGTCTTCTCTGGCTTCAGCACTCAATCTCCCACGATGCCCAAGTGAAGTCCAGTGCAGGTCCAGTTGCCACTGAATGACTGGTCTCTGGTTACTGCGGTTTTTAGCGGTTGTTAACAGGTTAGTGTCTCTTTCTTGCAGAAGGACCAGAGTCCACTTTGACGATGGCCATGGGTCCCATTGACCTGGGGACACCTTGGCAGGTCAGGACTTGGTCTCCTAACAGGCACATCAGCGTCCAGCGGCGGGAAGGTGAGCCTAGACAGGTTTCTTTTAGCTTTTGTGTCCCTGGTACTTAACATGGGGCTAGCTGCCTAGTCCTTGGATTCCCTTCTGCCCTGGCACAAGTGGATCCTTTTTCCACAAGTGGCCACTGCAGGGACAATCCTCTTTGCAGGTCCATCAGGTTCAGTGGGTGCAGTCTAGTCTTTGTTGCAGCCTGTCTGTGCTGGGTCCACGGGGCAGCAGGGCAGTCTTCCTTCAGTTCGGGCACAAGTGGAGTTCTTCCACAAGTGGGCACACCAGGCACGATCCTCCTTGACAGTCCGTTGATTTCAGCAGGTACAGTCCTTCCTTAGTGGAGCCTCCTTGCTGGGCCCAGGGAGCAGCAGGCAGCCCTTCTTCTGTCGTCTTTCCAGTCCAGCAGTGATCTGAGAACTGCGGTTGTGGTGTGCCACTTTTGTACCATCACTTGTTTGTGGGAGGGGGGTTTCTCTAGCCAATGGAGCAATAGTTCTCATGAGGCTACCCTTCCCACTTAACGTCTCTACCTAGGAGTTTGGTCCTCAAACAATTCTAGGATACTGCTCTTCACCCTAGACCAAGATGGCATAAGTCTTCTTTCCCTCTGTGGAGCCTTGAACCCACCACTGAGGTGTACCCAGCATAATGAGCACTTTTTCTGGAAAACTTGTCTGCAACAGGTTTTCTGCCTTTGTAGGAGGGGAGGTTCAGCCTGTATGCCTACATAAAGGAGTGGGCAGGCAAAGGTGTGATCGCCATTTGCTTCACTGAGGTGGTAGCCTCTTTGAAGCTGGAGCATCTGTGGCCATCACCAGGTAGTCGTCCTGCTGGAGGAGGGCACACCTCCTCCCTTCAGCAATTCTCTTTGTTCCTGGTCCTGGGGGTGCTTCACACTTCCTAGCAGGGGGAGCATATTGAAAGGCTACCAAAGGTTAGGCAACAGCGTGGTGACTATCTAAAGTCATCTTTCTATTAAAAGTTACCTTAAATCCGAACTCAGCAATGAGTCTGGTTTAATGTAATGATTAATTTGATACCTTGGAACAGGGTTCTCCAAAGTCGGTCCGGGCGGGCTGGCTCCATGCTAGATTTTTAGCATATCACCAATTAGATAAATGTAGTTATCTTGAAATTTTAGCATCGATCCCGCCCTCCAGGACCAACTTTGGAGAGCCCTGCCTTTGAGTAACATCTTTGGTGGTCCCTAACTGAAGCTAGAGCAACCCCATGTTAGCCAATGGGAACCACTGGCCTTGCTACAGCGAAACTGCAATTTCATGTTTTCACTCTCAGGGCATGTTAAATACAAAAGAACATGCCAGTCCTTTTAATATTATGCACCCTGCCAGGTAGTCTACCCAGACCTTCTCAAGGGGTGTCTTACTTATATTACCAAGGAAGGTTTTGACCTGGCAAAAGGGTTTATTTTGCCATGTCGAGTTGACAGACTTGAAGTAACCTGTCTAGGCTGCAATGGCAGGCCGAGAGGAATAGGACACGTTACAACGCAAACATTTACAACGCATGCCTTTACAAAGCATTTTTTACATCGCAACATCCATTACAACGCATGATTTTACAATGCATGCCATCACAACGCATTTTTAGAAACTACATTTACAACGCATTCCATTACAACGCATAATACTTTTAGGGCAACAGTAGGGTAAGTGTTGGATAGTGTAGGGGTAAAAATTACTATTCCCACTCCAGTGCGTGCAACAGTAGGGTAAGTGTTGGATAGTGTAGGGGTAAAAATTACTATTCCCACTCCAGTGAGTGCAACAGTAGGGTAAGTGCTGGATAGTGTAGGGGTAATGCGTTGTAATGGCATGCATTGTAGTGACATGCGTTGTAATGGCTGCGTTGTAATGGCATGCGATGTAAAGGCAGTTGCGTTGTAATGACTGCGTTGTAAATGTAGTACATTGTAATGACTGCGTTGTAATGGTTGTTTCCCGGCCTAGAGTCACGCTTTTCACCTTGTCACTGTAGTGGTGACACAATTAAGCGCTGCAGTCCTCTAATGACATTTAACTTACTAGCCCCGGTTGCCTCCTATACCATATACTAAGGACTTATAAGTAAGTTCAGTGAGCCAATCGGGTATTAGCCAATTGTACCCATAGTTTGGAGGGTAGAGCACATGCAGGGGGGCCAGGACAGCAAGTGACAGTGCACTACAGAGTTGTAAAACCAGTCCAGCAGCATCTGTTCAAACCCTTGTTGGGGGTGATCATACAAAAAGAGGTCCTTTTCTAAAGTGCTATCACTTTATAACTTTCTCCAATACAAGCATCTGTTTTTGCCCTAGTGCCCGGACCCATGTAACACAAATGTTGCACTCATTGTCTATTTTTCTGTGTATTGGTAGGGTGCGGATATAAGCTTTCCAGTGTTTTCCACCTATTAGGCAGTGTTTTTTTTCCTTTGTTTTTTCTCATTCCTATAAGGGCAATTGCTCTTGATTTTGACTACATTAATAGAAAACAATCAGTTTGTCTTCCATGCTTGCCATTGCCAACAGGCTTCAAGCAGTCTTTTGTGTGGCGCACATTTTATGTGGCTGGCGACCCATTCCCTTCAAAGTCTACATTCTTGAGCCTCGAAAAATACCACCCATTGAACTTCTTTCACTTTTGTGCTGGTTGAAGGAACATCTGCTGTTAATAATTAGTCAAGGACATGCTTGACTTCGTTGAGAGACCAGTATCATTCAAAGAAAAACGGATTCGGCATAAGGCGCAGTCTCTGAGCTAGCAGAATCATTTAGGGTCATCACACCATTTCCAGGGTTGTTCGTAGGAGACCCATTCTAATGGAGCATGCTATTGTGAGCACTCAAGGGAATTGGAAAGCAAAACAAGCATTTTGATGCAAGCTAAGATGGGCTTCCAAAATGCTCAAACATTCTTATGCTTACAATACACTTTGTCATTGTCCAAAATTATTGCTTGACCTTTTGAAGTTGTTCCTAAACAGCAATGCTGTCCTCAGGGACCACTCTGCGTGTTGTATGTGTGCAACAAGTGCTGAAACAAAAATACAGTTATGATATGAAGAATTTAAAGGTCACACCAGGTTATCTAAAGACCTAAAAATGTAGTACAATGAGTTGCCTACTAGAGAAAAATAAGAGGAAATGGCTTAAAATATTATAAAGCTATCAAAAATCCTCTTTAAAAATGGCCTGAAAATAGTTCAAGGGGACTCTATGATTCAAGTGAAGTTTGAAAGTACAGTTTAAATGAAGGAAGCTGATCTTACCGGCTAATGCTGTGTCAAATTTCCATCGAGCAGAGTCACAAGCAAGTTAAAGGGGCTACTAGAAAGAGGCAAGTCACATTGTGGGATACCTAGAACAAAGTTTGTCTATGGGTGCTGAGTTTCCAGCTTGATGGAGGCAAAACTCCAAAAATGCAGCATTGAAAAACAGGTCCTACCACCAATGGATAGGATTGTGTGTGGCTCAAAGCCCTCCTGATGATTGTCAGTTGCTGCCACATTTTCTTTACCTTTTCCTTCTTTTAGGTGGAAGGGTGATCATGGTGACTGTCTCTAGAACACCACACTAGTGTTCTTCAGAATTTCTGACTTAACAGAAGGAAGGCATTGGATAAGGCACAAGAAAATGAACAGCTGCTTGCTAAAAAATGATAAAGATGTTAATAACAAGGACATAATCTGAGTGTTAAAAAACAAGGTGCAAAGTGACACAGAACATGACAAAGATGGAGCCATACTCTGTGCAACACAAGGAACTGAGTTTTAACCACCCCTTTTTTTTTAGTACCAGTGCTGATGTTGTCCTTGGTAACTTGGAGATACTTCCCCACCATCTTGAACTTGAATGAGCACATAGAACATAATACTTCCTGTATAGGTCCTTGCATGTCCTTTGGCCCTCCATCCAGTAGATGTTGCTAAAGAGCAAGTATTTTCCATACCAACCTCCAATGCCCAATCAACTTGGCAACAAATTAAGAAAAAAATATTTTAAGATGGCCGGAGTGCATACGTCGGGTAAGAAGCAGCTGTTGAAGGTAAGGACACCACCCCTCTTCTCGGCATTGCCCGAAAGGAGCTGTGGAGCTTTGCGATCATAAATGCTGTGCCCTTGAGGCTGCGGTGTAGCAACCATGCTCTGCAGAAGTTTTCAGTCAGAACCTCTTGCTGCTGTGGCTCAATCATGGTTTGTGGGTATTGGCTAGACCTCAACACTGGCTCTGAAAGTCTCTGTGATTTGAAGGTTAGAAATGCAGGAATTAGTTGAAAATTACCTTTTCACCAGTTGCAGGTTTCTTCAGGATTTGCTCCAGTGAACCAAGCCCGGATCAATATTTCTTATCCGCTCCATCTGAGAGCAAACTCGTCTCAACTCCCACAAGACTTCTGCGTCTCAGCGCAATTTCATTCCTGCAAGGCAGCAGCTTGCAGCATGTAGGCTGTTCTTAGTTTCACAAAACCCAGGCTTGTTGGAGAGATTTCTTCCAGCATACAGACTAATCTTGAGAAAGATGGCTGCCAAGAAATGATGCAGTCGAAAACCCCCAAGTTATGTTTAAAATGTGTTATGGACAAATGTATCTATCACTATTGCTTCCTGTATATTTTCTCTTGGAATCTGCTCAGGGAACCTGCATGCAGACCACTGTCTTGCAAGAGACATATATGACAATTTAGAGAATGCAAAGTTTTTTTGTTGAAGAGTACACATATAGCTGTGCCTCTTTAGTAGGCTACAGCCAAAGCAGAAGTCAAAGTATCAGATATGTCTACAATAAAAAAAGGTAGTATATGCCAAAATGATGAAATCTCTTACAGGTATCTCTTGAAGTGAAAGAAACAAATCTGCGTTTTGGGTCCTTTGATACCTGGTGACTGTTTCACAGTAGCAAGTTCTTGAAATTTCTGCAGAGGAATGCTACTGTCTCTGTTTGAAATGATTTTAAGCTCCCCACTATGGACTTGTCCTAGATGTTTTTTATGTTGTCTGCTTGTCCAGCTCAACACAGCCTGATATACCCTATCTCTGCAGCCAGCATTAGAAACAGATTTTTTCACACCTCCCTACCATTGTTGAACAAGACTCTCGTTCCTAAAAATCTTCATTATGCACATCTCAGAATTAGATAAGACAATACTGTCATTATAGATGGCTCTTAAGATGATTCTGTTAGGAAGCTGTACAGAAGAAAATAGCTGAGGTTTTATTACAGGGTACTTAAGAGATAACTAAAGCCATTATGTAAATTTTACATTATATACTGTATTACACATATTTGGCAGCTACAGATGTATTGGTTGTTTATTGCGAAAACCAACTTTCAGCCAAAATAGCATAACTAAATAAACAAAATGATGCATTTTCATGGAAGGAGATTCCATTTATATTCTCCCATCAGAGACATGGCTCTACAGTGGTATTTAATATGTCTTAGCCTATGCTGTGCATATTGAGCTTCTAGTGGAATCAACTTGAAAGACAGCTGTTCCGATTGCAATTATTTCCATCAAAAGAATCTGTGATATTCAGACTTTGTCTACTAAGGAGTATTATATTGTCTTCTAAAGTGTTGATGGATGCCAATTTGAACCCAAAAATATTTTTTCTCAATTTCCATCCAAGACCACGTGCTTGCAAGGATGAAACAAGCATTGGCATAGCCAATAGGTCTTGCCTTTGGGACATTATAAGTTTTTAACAATGCCGCACATTATCCTAGGTGTTGTGCCGCCAGGAATTGAAGAGCTATACAGTTACTACACACTTTGTCATGCAGTGTGATTCAGGAATACATGCTTGCCTCAGGACAAACAGGAAACAGTAACCACTTAGAAGCAAGGTTTTTTAAAGCCCAGAGAGTGAATACAGCATATCTCAAAGACAGCACATGAGTACTGCCTGGCTCGACCTAAAAAATAACACAAATGTCTATTCTTAGTGAAATGTTTTACAATTCTCAATTCTGTCAGATGGCAACTAGAAGAGTGGGGTGGACGTAAGGGTGGGGGGGGGGGAGTATGGATGAAGCCAATGACAGAAGGAAGAGTTGTATCGGTGGATGTAAGGGGGAGAGCATGGATGAAGCCAGTGACAGAAGGCAGAGCTGTATCTCACAATAAAGATAAGGTTCGCTTCTTCCCTAATCTAGCGACTGTTGGTCCAAGAGTCACTGAAGGGTTGGAATGACCAGACACGGGCCTCCTATGTAAGAGATGTAAGCAGAGTCTCTGAAACGTTCATATTGATTGGAGGGATAATGTATATGGCTGTTCCTCGAGAGGTAGTTTTCCTAATCTCACGTCTTTGCCTCAGTGATTTGTAAAAGAGTTTGGCATCACTTGAAAAGGTACATTATTTTGAGGCGATGCCAAAGAGGTTTTTCTGCTATTTATCTGGAAGTGATGGACACACAGTTTTGTCGGTCACTTCTTTTTTTGTTCCAAATATTTTATAATTTTTTTTAAAACCTCCTGGTCCACAGTGACAAAGGCTGCTGCGTTCGCCAGAAGACTAGAAACCCAAGATTCACCTCACTCACTATCTAAGACTCGTGTGGGGCATCCTCTATGACTTGTAGAGCAGTGGTTTAGATGCCACAGGCTGATCTATTTTATTTAAGTGCATTTCATTAGCACCGCCTGAGCAAAAGGCCCCGCAGTATTTCACAATAAAAATATATGCAGAAAATATATTGAATAATACAAAGAGACAACATCAATAGAAGCCCAAGAAACACGTTTATTTTTAATTAGGTGTTTTTTCTAAGTTCGACCAGGCGAAAGGCAAATTGCTTGTGAGCTTCTTAACAGAAAGTGATAGTTGTGCTTAAAGAATTGGAGAGTCAACGAAAACTTAGTCGACTTTGCGAACTCTACCCTTAGCCCATGAGGTACAATAGCAGAACATATAACGGAGACTACGTGCATGTTTTAGAAACCAGACTGCCACGGGCAACTCACAGGGGGGGCGATCTGAGTGGAAATAGCCTATAGAGCCTACTCAGTCTGACCATCATTTAGTTTAGTGAACATGGCCATTACACTGGCTAATAAATATTTAAGGCGTTGTAATTAAGAAAAAAGGAATGTGCATTTAGGATAATTAAAGCGTATTGACCGATGGAACGGTCCTGATCAGTCAGCTGTTGACAGACTTACAAACCGAAGAGCAAATAAATGAGTTGTAATCTTGAATGCCTGCTTGCAAATAGTGCTGCCTTTACTCATCATTGTTACTGCTTATGTTTATTTTGTTTTGTGTCCTGCCAGTCCATCCTTTTCTGTGTACCACAGATAATTGCAGTATACTTTTGTGCTAAATAAATAAACACGTACATATGCTGTTTTAGGACTATGTTACACTCCTAAATCAGAAACATATCAAAATATGGCCCAGTTGCATACCTACCATCATACAAAAATGACTCGTCTGCAAAGATGGAAATCATTTGGCAAAATAGACTGAAAAGGAGATTAGTGTTAACGAACGTCAAGGAACCCATGAATGTGTCCGGGTAGTGCAACCTTCACATCTGGAGGCAAAAGGTCCCAATAAAATGGACATTATGTGGTCTCTGCAGAGCAGAACTCTGTAAGACTGTGCCATAATGAATTAACGGTCATGCTCCCTGTAATGTCCAGCTCTTTCCATGGAACTTGGAACACATTGCTCAATTCCATGGACAGCCAGCAGTGGTGGTTGATGGAGGAGATGCGATGGGCTGTTCCCCTGTGTCACATGGTATTTCTTTACAATAAATATACTTAAAGATACTTTGGTCTCACGCTGTTACAATAGCGATGAGAAAGGCAAGAACCGTGGAGGACCAGGCCCATCATGTTGGAAGGAATATAGGAATGAATTTCTTCCATCTGGCTGAGTCCTTATATCATGCCAGGACTGAAATTTGGATGAACACTGCTTGTTGCGAGTGGATTTTTAATATTTCAAAATGGACAGTCGCTGTGGGAATCAACGCCTAAAATATTTAAATAAATTACTAACACTCATGAGGGAAGGTGCGTGGATCTTGCCATTGCTGCTGAGTGTCACAGCCTCAGCACGTACATAACGCTAGGGCAGGCCAGTCCCAGTTCCCGCGGACTAAAGGAAAACGCCTGCAGGACTCCTGGCCTTGCTCTTGGGTGAGCGAGTGCTGGAGCAAGTTAGCTGGCGGTCACACCTGCACTATTCAGCACATATATTTGCAGAGCGGCAATTCTAGAGTGGAAGGAACACCCTAGTACGCAGAAAACGCTTTTACTATGCCCCAGATGACATGACAACACACTGGAGGAAGTGTGTGCGTGTAAGGCTATAGCTCACTCAAATGGCCAGCTGGTAGAACTCTAGGTGGTATAAGAGTATAGTAATCTGTGCAAAAGGGGAAAATGTTGACTGCAGGACAGCAAGATAGACCCAAAGCTGAATTGGTGATGAACTAGGCAACACCTGTTACCACTTTAGGAAAAAAGGATGGTGATGCATACTGGGACAATGTGTCACAACCACATCCTCTGAAAGTCATCACAATGGAGGGAGTATCTGCCACACTCTTATCCCGGCAGTCGCCAGGCCAACTCGAACAGTAAGCCCGGAGTCTAAAAATAACACCCTCCTCTGTTTCTCCCATACGTCATCAGAGGCAGTGGAAAAATATATAAGAGAAGCAAAGTCGGGGTCTCCTTCTGACCCATGCACGCCGGCGTTTCTGAAAGAAATAGCGGAAGTGGTGAGCCCTGGACTCACAGAAATCTTCAATTCTATGTTTAACTCTGGCAATTTTCCTTCCAGATGGAAAGATTCCTCCATCCTTCCACTGCTAAAAAAACCCAATCTGGATGGATCTAACCCGAACAACTATCGTCCTATAGCCCGGCTGCCGCTGCCAGCCAAAATAATCGAAAAAATCATGAATACTCAGTTATCCGAATTTATTCGTGAAAACAATCTGCTCGATCACTCCCAATTTGGCTTCTGTCACGAGCATAGTACGGAAATGGCACTCATCAAAGCCACTGATGAGATCAGAGCGGTGATGGATAGAGGAGGTACAGCCGCCCTTGTACTCCTCAATCTATCAGCCGCTTTCGATACTGTGGATCACTCTCTCCTGCAGCAGCGGCTGGAGAGCTTGGGGGTCAGGGGAATGGCATTAGCCCTGCTGTCCTCCTTTCTCAAGGACAGGAGACTAACAGTATCGGTAGATAGGTATCATTCAGAGCCGTATACCCTCCCGTGCGGAGTGCCACAGGGCTCCTCCTTAAGCCCTTCTCTTTTCAATGTCTATATATCCGAACTTGCTCCTCTGATCCGGGACTTTGGGTTTAGTCTGGCGTCCTACGCCGACGACACCCAGATAGTGGTGGCTGCCTATTGAAATCAAGCCTCCCCTGCTCAACAATTTCAGAATTGCATGAGTGCAATAAATAGATGGATGAGTACACATTGTCTCAAACTCAATTCTGAAAAAACCGAGGTCCTAATTTTTGGCAACATGCAACCCAACTGGGGCAACCTGTGGTGGCCGGCAGAGATGGGCGAATCTCCAAAACCAGCGCACAAGGCTAAAAATTTGGGAGTATGGTTCGACAACAAACTAGCACTCTCACATCAGACAAATGCCACCGTCTCCGCCTCCCATTTTCTTATTAAGAAAATAAAGAAGATCTTTCCTTACATCCCCGCGGACACTAGGAAGACAGTGGTAACATCGCTAATCCAGTCAAAACTGGACTATTGTAATGGGCTTTATTTGAACATACAGAAGCAATGTTTAAAAAAGCTTCAGACTGTTCAAAACACAGCGGCTCGGCTGCTGATTAACATTCCTAGGCACAAATCCGTATCCAAAGAGATTCATGGCCTGCACTGGCTCCCTGTATCACAACGTATCAAATTTAAAGCCCTGTGACTGGCATACAAAGCACTGAACCACACAGGACCTTCCTTTCTCCAAAATCTATTTGTCTGGTATGAACCTGCCAGACAACTTCGTTCCACAGGGGCCAGTCTCCTGACAGTACCTAGAATTCGATCATCTCACTGGGACGGTCGCAGCTTTCTCTATGGCACCTCTAAACTCTGGAATACGCTCCCAATCGAGCTCAGAAGCGCTAGCTCCCTCACCATCTTTAGGAAAGGGCTAAAAGCCTGGTTATTCCAGAATTAGACGCCGGTCGGGCCTACTGTGTTCTCAGCGCCAAAACACCCCGGGTATTCGTGCGCTTTATAAAACCCATTAACATTAACATTAACGTGTCCTGAAGTAGGAAAAGTTGGAAGAAGGTTTCGAGGCCTATGTGGAGGAGACATTTTTACTAGCAGGCATAGACTTGCACTTTAAAAAAAAATGTCTAGGAGTTGGTAATAGGGAAATATTAAAACATCTTCAACCTATCTTGGTAGATGAAGAAAAACAGGAATATTTGGAGGAGTAGGAGTCCACCATCAGGAAACTGGATATAAAGTATGAGAGAAAGAAAAACAAGCATCGGCAAAGCCAATAGGTCTCGGCAATTCCAAAGCTATTGGTGTTGTCAACGACAATGTCTTTTAGCCATGTGTTAAGCGGTGGAGGAGATGTATGTGGTGCGAAGTGGAATTATGTGGGTTGGATTGTAATTGTTTGTTGTGGAATTGTGTGGTGTTGAGTGGAGGTATGTGTAGTGGAATTATGTGACATGCTGTGCAGTGGAAATATGTGCATGGTAATTATGTGATATTGAGTGTACTGGAATTATGTGGAGTGGTATGTGTCATTTGAGAGCGACGATGTAGCAAGCAAATGGAAAGCTTCTGGGTGGGTTGGAAGTTCACAGATTGAACACTACACATCTCTTAGCGACAGCGCAAGATCTGTCTATCTGAGACCTAAAAAGTGGGATTGCGGTACGGTGCTTTCAATATCAATCTGAACTACACTCCAAATTCTTGTCTCAAAATGTGACCAGTGTTGGTAATGCCTCAGTGATGGTGCAAATGTTCAAGTCTACAGCATCACACAGATGAAAATGTTAACACCACAAGTGCCAGCAGATTAAAAAAAGGTGTCCTACTGTCTCATGCAATTCTTATCACATTTTCCATCTGTGTGCAAGTTTCTGAAGACGGCCTAGTATGTACATAGATAGATAAATGGGTCATAAAAATACTGCAATTAGAGCTGACTAGATGAGCTGGTTGTTTCCAGTGCTCGGCACAGGCACTTAATTGTGAACATCGGCACTAATGACAGTCCGCCACAAGGTGGTATTCAGTGTAATTTAGAGATGAGTAGAACAACAGCTGTTTATTAATACAATATACATTTACAGCGATTAATTCCTACCGCCCAAGCATAGCTTTGGGGGCCTGGAGTAGTATGAATTACAATACTTGTAGGTGTGCTATGGGTAGGTATTGTCATTGGTAGCGGTGGTAGGGGCAATGGGTCCTGCTGCAGTGTCCTCCTGACGAGGGCACAGGCACATATTTTATCACAAATTAAGCACTGTATGCATTATATGAAAAAAACCTGCGTGGTGTAACGGAATATGCAACAAATCCAACAATCAACCATGTATACCAAACGGTGGGAACAAAAAAGCAACATAGGGATAGTGTTATGAAGAGCACTGAATATGATGTTAGCTTTCCGGATATAACCATCATGGATATCCTTGGTACTGTAGACCACTGGTTAGTAAAAGGCAGACGGAAGAGAAAAGAAATGCAGTCACGTTGCATCTTGTAAAAATCCTTATAAGGAAACATCGCACGAGCGTTTCTCATAAGAGTTTATCAGAATCTATTAGTATCTGGAAACTGGCTGCTTTATTTCGCAATATCTACGTGGCTGTTACTTTTTTTGGCACATAAACACTCTGTTCAGCTCCATCAATGTCACCATCTCTCAACTGGTCCACAGAACTGGCGCTAATTCCAGTAGCGGTCCGTGGTAGGAGTGCCGGCCGGGCGGTGACGTGGGGTGGGGGAGGGGCGGTGACGTGGGGTGGGGGAGGGGCAGGGTGGGGGGTAGTAAACCACGGACTACGGCAGAATACAGGTAAGTAAACATTTAAATAAATAAAACGAATTTCGTTGTGAGCAGTGCAGTTGGTATCAATGAAAATGAAGACATTTTTAATGACTTAGGGGTTTTGTCTTAGCTGTTCAATTGTTTATTATTGCCATGGTAATGATCTAGTGGAGCAGTGTAACTGCTTGAAATCCTTTCTGTAAGTTTCAGCCTTGTGTGAAAGTGTCACTTGAAAAGATGCTGTGAGGTAACTGTTTTGGGTGTAGCGCAGCATGCCTCATCTTGGCACACGTGAAACCCCATACAAGCTGATAGGAGTGGTTTCAAGATCCTTGCAGGTGGTGAGAGTGAGAGGGGTAAGATTTGTGGTGGAACTGTCTGACTTAAATATTTGGAATGTGAAAAAGGTGGTGCATGTTCCTGAATGTGTTGTGGAAACTGTTCCAAGGGAGGGCTGAGGAAGAGAATTAATTAGGAGAAATGGAGTCTGTGACCAGAAGCGTGAGAAGAGGGTCAAGAGAGTTCCAGGGTGGCTAAGAGACCTTGATCTGTCGTGATCGAGCTCTGTTGGACCCTTGTTAGTTTTGGAAGAATCAGTCTCATATTCTTCTGTCTGTCATTCATTTTGTTTATTAGTAGTTGAATCTCAAGAATTGTTATTCTCCACTTTTTATTTTTGCCTAATTGCATCCACAAATTGTATTCTCTAATTTTCATTTGTGTCTAATTTCATCAACAATTTCCGTAGCTGTATATCTGCCAAGTCAATTATTATTTTAATTTATAAGGAAGGGGGATGTGCAGTAGTGACGAATAATGAATTATCTGGTATGCTGTCTCTGTAGTATTAGTTTTGACGTGTTCCATGCAACATGGACCACATGACAGGACTCCAGGGAGAGACCAAAGTGCCAGTTGATGAAGAAGGTGCGACGGGCAGGTCCTCCAGCATCACATGATATTTATTTACAATAAATATACTTGAAGATGCTGCGGGCTCCCTTTGTTTCTCTCTTTCATGGCAGCAGTAGAGAGGAATGCTACCATTGAACATTTAACCTAACACTGCTGATCAAGGAGTATCTGCCATTGACCTTGAAGGTATTTTAGAACAGGTGATGGGAGAAGAAGGCTCTTGAATATCACAGCCACATGCAGCAAACCTGCACCCATCACATCGTTGAACCTCTCTGGCCCCTCTAATTCATCCTTCCCTGCACAGGATGGGTTATTGCCCAACCCCCTGCCTACAGCAGGTCTCCGGATCCCTAATACTCGTGATTTGAATATGCAATGTCCGAAATAAAAGAACAGGATCATTTAAAGGAAGGTATTAATTGTATTCTCATATCAAAGAATTGGTGACGTGTTCCAACATTTGGAATCACCTGAGTTTCTGACAAGATACAGTGTCATCTTTCCAGTGAAGCGGTCTGCCGGGAAACGACACGAGAAGCAGATAGCTGCAGCTGGAGGGCATAAACATAACCTAGATAAAGTAATGAGCTCAATGCATTATGCCTAGCTCTAGCACATAATAATTCTGACCCTGAGTTCAGATTCGGTTATAACCCAGATAAGGCAGTTAGAACAGTGCAATATTACTAAAGCATAGCAGCAGATGTTATACAGGAATAGCCTGAAGGTCCCTTACAGCTATTGTTTCATTTCATTCAGTGTGCTCTTGGAAATGAGCTGCTGTTGCAAATCAGTAAAATTATTACTTTATTTAAATCTCTGGTAAAGTAGCTCACATAGCACCTAAATGAAGCGTAAATGTGACCCCTCAACTTATGCTGGGTCTGGTGGCTCAGTGGACTAATTTGGCAAATGTAGGGGCTTGTGTTTGGTCTCATGGTCACAGGTTCAAATCCCAGCGGGCCCACTCAGCCTTTCATCCTTCTGAGGGTATGCCCAGACGTGGGTCCCTTGCTCACTTTGCCACTGGATTCAAGCTAGCCTGGCTGATGACGGCTGATTAGCCAGAAACCGGTCCCAGGATGCTTGTTTCCGGTCCAGGGAAGACATGGCTTGGCAGTTCGGGCTGGACTGTTCCCATGAGGCACAGGGTCAGACTGATTTGTATATGGCCATGTCTGAACTGGGGTGGCGTAGTGAGCTAAAGAATGATGATGGATTAAACCCAGATCAGTTGACTGGGGGTGAGTGCTTGCAATGTTCAACACTCCGTCCATCGTCCCCTTTGGTTTTGCTTTGTTACATTTGAGGAATAGAAAAATAATGCATTTTCCTCGGAATTTGGGATAACTTTTCACACAGAGAGTAAGTCTCACTCGATGCCAACATTCTATTGTTTTACAGCTACTGAATAGCTCTGTTATAGTTGTGGTATAAGAGCCTTACTTGTATAACTATGGTTTCTCTGTTGTACAGTACTCGCCACCTAGAGCAGTATGTCAGTATCTGGCACAAACCTACACTGGAGCCAGCTCACTTGTTTCGATCTGCAGATGGCCTTACTTTTTCCCAGGTCACCCACAGCTGTATGCATTGCTTGTCATTTGGGAGTGCCTCTCTTGGTTACCAGGCACAATTATTATTCAAATCATTCAGCTCCCGACAATAAAAGCTGCTACACACATACAGCTGATTGGGTGCCATACTCTGTGCAAGATGTCTGATAATACAGAGGGGACTTGAGTTCCGTCTTGTTGGATACTGAGTGAATGTACACAAACCTCATAAAATACCGATTTGGCTCACTAGGAAAGTAGGGTCAGCAATGAACATATCACATGCATAATACTTCTCCCATCCTTATAGTAAGCATGCGCCACCTCAACAAAACATCAATATCCTCTTATAAGTCTACATATCAACAATGCAGAAGCTGTTAACTTAAAGTCAATTAGCCTTGCTTCAAAGCCACGTAACATGCAAATTGGCAACTTGCCGGGAAACAAAACACTCACTCAGCACCAAGCAGTGGACAACATTATCTCCAAGATAACAAACCTTATAAAATCCTTAAACACATACATCCATGCATGTATGGCTTCATACAGAACTATACGAGGATCTAACTGACAACGTTCCAATTGCCTACTGGCGGTCAATAGTAGTTAATTATAGTTAGGACCTAGTTTCCATAAAAAACATACTTTTTTGTTTTGCTAATAAATGTGGCGCTATTTGACGAATATTAATGATTTTTACAAAACTAGGTTGCCACTTCAGCTGCTGTTTGAATGTTTCGGGGTGAATCGTCAAGCGGGGGCTGAGAATAAAGTGGGTGTCCCAAAACATATTTTCCCCATTCAATTTCCCATGGGGATTTTAGACACGACTACAGCCCAAACCGCTAAACGGAATTACACCAAATTTGGCAGATAGCTAGATCTTGGTCCAGAATGAGCTCTTTTTGTAATTTGGTGTAAATCTGTTCAGTAGTTGTGGAGTAATTAAAGAAAAAAGATTTATGTATATCTAGAGACGAGGATCCACCTTGGTGGATTCGGGAATCCACGTGCCAACAGCAATGCCTAGGGACTTAGCCCGAGTCCCAAGAAAAACGCAAAAAACAACATAAGGGGGCAGGCAGGGTAGGAAATCTTTGACCCGCTAGGCCTGGTGGTGGGGTCCCCGCCAAGGAGCAAAAACATAAAAAAAACAAATAATGCTTCAAATAAGCGCAGGATCTCACACGCTTGTGGTTTTTTATGCTCCCCCCCCCCTGGTTGGCCAGGTCCCGGGAAGAAGAACATATATAGATTTGGGGGGAGTGGCTTCCACATGGTCCCCGTCTCTGGGACCGATTTCGGCCCCGGGGACCTCTTCCCTCGGGGCCAAGCCAATTATGAAAAGGGGGAGGGGAGTGCGTGGCACGACCATATAAGTAATGGGGAGAAGGGCCACATGGCCCCCCTCAGCAAGCCGATTTTGGTCCCGTGGACTCCATCCCCTAGGGCCCAGCCTCAATTACATAAGGGAGGGGGGCCACGTGGCCCCCTCCCTGAGCCATTATTGGCCCGAGGACCCCATCACCCAGGGTCAGCTCATATGCTATTTCCCGGGGTGTCTACACCCAGGTTATAGCTGTTTCCCTGCCCGCACTGGTGTAGTCAGGGAAACTTGTGTCTGCTCTAGCTTGGCAGGAGCAATTTCAAAACTCCCACCAAGCGGGAGCAAACACTAAGTCCGTTCCCAGTGGGTGGGAGCATTAAAAATGCTCCCGCCTGTTGGGAGCTGATTTTTCATCTGTTTCCCTGCCTGCACTGAAGCGGGCAGGGAAACAGGTGAAAAAATTGCTCCTGCCCGCAGAGAGCAGCATTTTTAGCTGCTCCCTGCGGGTGGGAGCAATGCCGGATCCAGCTGGAGGCGTGGAGCTGACTGGGGCCGCGGGGTCCTTGGGGTTTCCCCCACGGCCCCAATTCATATTGTGGTGAGTGTCCTGGGTGGGCACCCACCTCTTCGTGGCCAGGCCCTGAGGGATGGGCTCCCTGTGGCCAAAATTGACCCAGGGAGGGCGGCTGCGCAGCCCCCGCCCTTTAGACATTGGCTAGGCCCAGTAACCGGAACCATCCTGGGAGGAGGGGCCGTGTGCCCCCCTCCCACTGTTGTTTTAAATGCTCATCCCCAGGGGATGGGGTCCCTGGGGCCGAATTTGGCCTGGAGACAGAGGGCACGTAACCCCTTCCCCAACAAAATGTGCCAGGCCCCGAGTGATGTTTTCCCTAGAGCTGACATCGGCCCAGGGAAGGTGGTCGTGTGCCCCCTCTCCATTTTAGTAGGTGCTAGGCCCCGGGGGGATGGGGTCCCTGGGGCCGATATCAGCCCGAGAAGGAGGGCATGTAACCCCCTCCCCCACAAGATGTACCAGGCCCGAGGGATGTTTTTCCCGGTGCTGAAATCGGCCCAGGGAGGGTGGTCGTGTGCTCTCCTCCCCCAATAAATATGGTGCTGGGTCCTGAGGCATGGGGTCCCTGAGGCCAAAGGCAGTCTGTGGAGGGAGACCGTGTGACTCCCTTGCCCTATAAAATGTATCCAGGCCCCAGGAGATGGGGCCCCAGGATCAAAAGCAGCCCGGGGAGGGGGCCCGCGGGTCGGCTGCATGTCGGGTTAGCCGCAGGCCCAGCCCAAAGTCCAGGCCCTACGGCCAAAAGTCGTGCCTGGCAGCAGTTGGATTAAACGTAAGGTAATTAAATATTACTTTACATTTTTTTTAAACCTAGAAATTCACTGAAAAAACAAAGATTACCGGAATATTATAGTTAGGATACAGAATTTAATAAACCTTAGATATTCACTAAAAACCAAAGGTTACAGGGACCTTATAGTTAGGTTAAGAATGTACACACAAGCAACCATAGAAATTCAGCAGTTATAGTTATCTCAAGAAACTATAACTCATGCCCTCGCCATGCACTGCTAATTGCCCCACATATTCATCAGTCATGACATCTTCTATAACAGCATTGATAATATTCAACATTTGCAATAAAATTATTGATGAGAAAACTGTTCCTGGCGGGGGTGCGAGTTATAGTTACCTTAGGCCATGAGTTATAGTATCTTGAGATAACTATAACTGCTGAATTTCTTTGGTTGTATGTGTGTAAAATCTGAACCTAACTATAACGTCCCTGTAACCTTTGGTTTTTTAGTGAATATAATATATCCCTAACCTTTGCAGTAGTCTATCCTAAACTCGCTGATCAGTATCCAATATATATTACTCTCCAAAAATACTCAACACAACTGCTGCATGCCCAACTAGAATTTGTCCTAAAAAAACTCACTAACCTCAGGCACCTTGCGCTTGGTCCTCAAGACTTCGTACATCATTCTGCTCATTTGAAAAAGAGCCTTGGCCCAGCAGTCCAGCCAACTGTCAACCAGTCTTAAATGGCCTGTCTTCGGAAACTGATTGAAAAGATTATCCTTCACTCAGATCTCAGACTTCAAAGAAGGAAACAGCAACCCTACGACCACCAAATGGGCTTTCCTCAATTAGAGGCTCAGACCTAGCAAACTATTATTTATTTGCAATTTTATATAGAGTGAACAGGACCCAAACGGGAATTTGAGTGCTTTACATAACAGATACTATAGTTTACAAAAGAACAGTCACATAGGTTACATTATATAGAAATGACTCATGTAATTGTCACACTTACGCAAATCAAAACCTTCGGTAGCAAGCATCGCTGCCTCTCATTAGGCATTCTGCTGCTAAAGGAACAAAACCTTTTTACTCAATCCTCGAATCTTTCCTTCGTTCATAAAAAGTTCTGTCCCTCAATTACCAAGTACCACGGTCTCATACTGTTTGCTTTACCATTAAGCTACCGACCCTATCTCATTAACCCTCCACGCTCAACCCTCTCACTGTTCCTGCTAACTCTCCGTTTGTGGAGACCCCACTCTGCCCTGCCTACAGCATCACAGTCTACCCATCAGGTTAGCTCATCTACATCTGTTCCTCTGGGGCAGACAAAGGTCTGTAGGTTCTTTTTACTTTTCACATAGATGCACTAGACAATCATGAATCTGTGCTGAGTCTTCCTGACTCAAGGAATATATAACAGAGATTGGGGCTGTATGGTCTAGATGGGCACACCAAGTGTGCCCCCCTTTCCCAAGCACAGCTAATGTCAGCTTACCGGGCTGTTGATGCCTTACAGTGGTGACAGAAAAAGATTATAGTTGTAAGACAGACCTAATTACCTATCACCTGCCAGGGAGAGTCACCTGCTGCCTCCTCCATTTTTAATTCAGACTGTCAGTGGCCTGCAACCAGGCCCTTCACTCCATCCATGTGGGACATGAATGCCATGTCTGTTTGTGTAAACACCTATGTATGAAGGCGGCGCATGGAGTATGTCTGTTACATGTGGCTACATAGGAATCTATTTGATTTCCCAAAAAGTGTTACATGTTAACAGGGGCATCAGCTTCACCACCAGAGGTCTGGTGATATCGATGTACGCAGATGGTATTACCCTATACACCAAAAACCTGCGGGAGAATATGGAACCCTTGATGAGCGAGGTGGTGTGATTTGGCGGTTACTCAGGAATACAAGTCAAATGGTCCAAATCCATCTTATTTCCCCTCATGGATGAGACGCAGCCATTCCAAATGGAATACCCCCTGAAATGGGCATCGGAACCTGTTCAGTACTTAGGCATCTAGCTAAGCCGAGATCCTGAAAAATTATGGCCAGCTAATTACGGTTGAGCTGTCGACTGGCTGGAAAATAGAATTCCCATTTGGTCCAAACTGCCCCTGTCCTTAGCGGGACACATTGTGATAGCAAACATGATAGTCCTCCCAAAATTCCTATACTTGTTCCTCAACATTCCACTCCCACTGACTGCCCAGTTCTTTAAGCGCATCAAATCCAACCTTCCGACATTAATATGGGCAAATAAGCAACCACGTGTATTATGGGACCTCCTCACTTTGACGCTTGCGCAGGGCGAATTTGGAGCATGGGACATGCAGTTATATACCCTGTGCACTCAAGCTCAGTTTCTTCACTACTGGCTTCACCTCACTTCATTCCAGCCCCACACGGCCATAGAGCCAGATCTCACAACCCAGTGGCCATTGATTTTGGCGCTCTATGCACCTTATAAAACACCTGTTTTTTAAAAATAAAAAAACAACAACACTTGGCAATCCACTATTGTTTTAAGAAAAACCAACTCAATCAGACCATAAAACTTCACCAGTACTGAAAAGGAAACACCAAGGGAATGTATTACTCTATATCTTTCTTTTAATAAATTAAAACTTCATCAGAATGTACATTGCATAAAAACATATATCAATCAATCATTACAAGATATTTACACAATATTAAAAAACATCAGAGAGAAATAAAAACAGATCTAACAATTAATCTTTTACAATAGTTATTCCATCTTGAATCGATGACAGTATTGACAATGTTTAATTTCTTTGTTATCAATGCTATTCGTTCCGTGGATATAACATCTAAAAAAGCAGCGTCGACGCGTTTCGGTGGTACCTAACCCGCATAAGACCACCTTCTTCAGGACAACGTATTTCTATCTCTCTTCCAAATTCATAGCCTGTTAGAAATATAAATTAAATATAAACTCCATTTTATCAAAATACGAAATAAAAAAACCCTATGTTGTACTGTTTTCATCATTATGACAATTACAATTGCAGGCCTAATAATTCTGGTGCTGTTTTAATTAACATAGCCACATTACCCCTGTTTTCCCATCTCAGACCGTGAAGTGAAATTATCTATCATTCATCCATTCATCCATCTCTTTTATTAATATCTAATAATATTGATAGATATTAGATATTAATAAAAGAGATGGATGAATGGAGTTTATATTTAATTTATATTTCTAAAAGGCTATGAATTTGGACATATACATGTACATGTTAAACATAGAATAATATAACCATAAGTAATATGTACATTTGTTAAGCAGAACTAACGAATATCTATATATTTAAAAATAATTATTATGCACGTTTATTCAAAGCAATACACATATGTGGGTACACATCTATAGTCCAAATAAATGCTTATTTACAGAGGGATATGCTCTATATTTTTGTTTGAGTATGGTGGTTATGTGGGGAAGGGCCAACTCTTGAGGAGTCTTCTGAAGATAAGGTAGTTATCCGTGGATCTTATGTTTGGGGGTAAAGAGTTCCATAGTTTGGCTGCTTAAATAGAGAAGGATGTGCTACCTGTGATTTATTTCTTGCATGGTGGGCTTTTGAGGTGAGGCGCCAATCTAGAGTGGAGATTTCTTTGATGAATGTATTTGGTGATTTTATTCCTGATGAAGAGCACTATATTTTAGCATGAAATGTGCCCTCATGTCTGTTTTGGACGTGTGGCCATATTTCATGGTAAAAATTTAAAAAACAATGTAAAAATAAATTACATGAGGCACGAACAACAGCTGCTCACGGTCTGGTCATTCAAGCTGTTCCAATGCTATAGTTGTGCCACAAACGCGACAAATCTGAGACGCAGCACAGTTTAGAGACTTTTGCATAACACAAGTTTCTCAAAATTACATGAATTATGCCAGCATAGTTGAAATTTTTCCCGGGGCGTAGTCTATAGAGGCAAGAACAAAAATCTGGTGGAATTTTAACACTACAATGCTAAGGACTCATGCCAAAGACGCCTAAGGAAAATGCACCTGAAAAGCTATGAGCCCCCTTCATTTCCTCCCACATGTTCAAGGTTACTGTCCTGATGGGTGTGCATGTCAGTCACAGCCGGGCCCTACAAAGGATCTTGCCTTCCTGCAGAGTGCCAGGATTTGCCGAGCCGGGCCCATTATGGGGAAATTGCTCCCCTCTGTGAATACCTGTGCTCAGCGGTTGGTCACGTTCAGTGGGGGCTTTCTGTGCTCTCTGTGTAGAGTTCACAGCTCGGCATGGTCTTTATACAACTTGCTATCATTGCCCTCCCCACTCCTCCAGCTGTAAAGCAACATAACAGAAGACACAGTAATTGATAGATTTTTTTCTTTCAATTTCCTACAGCATTTAGGCAGGCCTGCCATTTTACTGTTCAGGCACGCAGGAGGAGCACGCTAATCTGCCCAGATAGCATGCTAGGGAGGCTCACGTATTAACGCAAAAAGACATCACAAAATTCCTCTGACAGAGAAGGAATTTTTACACTGGAAGGCTGTTGACATGATACCCCTATTGTGCAATAGTGAGAGGCGAAGCACTGTCTCTATGTGACGCATGGCTCGTTCTTCTTAATGCATGGGTACTCACAAACATTTTCTCAGGGGCCAAAAAGTAAAGTCTGGGGAGTTCCCGAGGGCCACATCTATGCTGATGCATGCTGAGGGAGCCAGGGTGTGAGGTGAGGGTTTATGGGGACAGAAAAAAAGCGCGCACCTTTTCAAAAGATTAGTAGAAAAAAATATTCGCTCTCATAAAACTCAAATGTTTGGCACATTTTGCAGCAACCTCTTATACTGTGTGAAACCCATACACTTTTTAAAGTTGTGTGTGTAATACATTTTTAAACAAATGACATTCACAGAAATTACTGTCATAGGATAGAGCCCAATACAACTATAAATACACATTGCTTGATGAAACGGTAGAATGCTTTTCCTATATACAACCTTTTAAATGGAACTATATACTCGCTTATTGTACTGTCTCCAAACATGATAATAATGTAATGTTTGACCTATGAAACTAACAAATGCTATAACGTTTGTGTTAAAAAAAAATACACTTTTCCCCAGTGTATCAACAGGGATTCAAGTAATGACCCTCCATTCACACTGACGTCTATGGTGATCAAACTGCCCTTTCCTACAAAACAATATTTACAGAACATTGATTTTTTTAGCTAGCTACTGAGACCCTCCCCACACTTACTAACCCTACTCTTTTATGCTCCTGTTTGTAGTTCCCATACTTCTTCATTGCACTTTCATCAGCCCAGCTAAGATTCACCTATGAGCAGGGTTGCCTTGCTGACAATTCAAGCTGAACTAGATGTAGAAACAATGCCAATATCCACAAAAGAACAAACAAATGTACCTGTGTAAAACTTTTTTGCTTTCTGTCCAAGGGGTTAGTTTCTATAGCCATTTCAGCTTGTTCCATAAGCATGGCATCTCTGTTCATAAAACCAGCTCAAATAACCTTAGAAACAGACGAGAATCACAAAACGATTTAAAGGGTACTCTCACCCCGGAGAAGAGAGTCAAAGGTGCTGGTCACAGCACCTAAAGATTTCACTCAATTGTCTGCTCTCACCCCAGAGACCTATATAAATGGGTGCTATCGGCACCTGAAGAACTCACATAAAGAAGTAACTTTAATCTCTCAGATCGATTTGGAATGCGATGATCCATTTAACAACAATTTCATGGGATACAACCAATACTGGCACATGAAATATGAAAATGCTAAAAGATTTTAGTACCAGTCACAAGAGTGATGAAAAAGTAATGTATTCACACATACTGTGCACTGTATAGTGTAACCAAAAATTAGCAGAGGTTGAAAGGGTCTTCCATACATCATAACCATTAAAGAAAAAAATTCAAGTATGTTATTTAAACGAATTTTGCACCGAAATATGGGAGATCCATCTACACCTGAGAAGATTCCATCGTCATTGAGGCAGTGACTGGGTTTGAGGCAGCATCGGTAGTAGCAGTTGATAGACCCGGGAGTTAGCCTCTGATACTACTGCACTCCAACTGCATAACCAAAGTTACTCCCTTTGAATGCTTGACTCGGAGCTGAGCCCTCTCAGTCAAAGTGTAAACAATATAGAGAAGTAACCACTGGCCAGAGTAAAAACACTGATTGCGGAAAGGGGAAATAGAATACTCTAAAGAAGGGCAGGCAGCCAACAGCTCAAAGCTGGTACAGAATCATAATAAAACATTGAGAGCACATTCAATTGAAACCCCTTGAGAACTTATCTCTTAAGGTGCTGAGAAATGCATGAGCCTGAAAACGAAATAAGTGTGCTACATCCAGGAGCTAAGTGTTGGGTTGAATTAAGATACAATTGTGCCTAGTACTAATTTTCACACTCAATGTCAGGATTTTCAGGGCTTACGTGATTTCAGCCCTTGTTTTCTGCGGCCTGCCCAAGCATAGGGCCACTCCTCCCCTGGGACGTGCACCACCCTCGCTGACAGACTCCATTGGGGCGCTTCAGGCTGCAGCCTGTGCTTTTCAAAACAGCGTGTCAGTCAGCGAGGGTTCACCTTAACCAACTCACAGTAGGCGGATCAGCCAGCCTCCCTGATCCCACCCCTCTCTGTGACGAGTTGGGAGCAGGGGGCCAATTTTGGAGGCAGAAGGATTACAACACGTGGGCAACATCAGTATCAGCAAGCACTTTGAATGCGGGGGGAAAAGAGGTGTGTGAATTTAGAACACACAGAGCCCATGAATTCTGTAATTCAAGCTCTGCCCTCTTCCCAGTTCCGTCGACACGTTTGTCTCTCCATCGAGGTCAGGTATTTGGCAGCTAAGAGGAAAGGTGAAGTGTTTCTGCATTTCTGCTATCATAGATTTAAGTTTTCAAAGCAGCACAGCTAGCATCTGTAGCAAATTCCACCGCTACATGTGCGCAGGCATACTAAATTTTTCACTTGTGTGCTGGCATATTACATTATTCACTTGTGCGCTGACATATTACAGTTTTCAAGTGCACTATGGTAGCCTTGCATGTGTGTGCCTTGAAAAGTGTATTGCTTCTCAGTATGTCCCCTTTGCTTCTCATGCTTGAGTAATGCGCTGAGTAAAGCTTTCATTTTTAGGTCTCGCCTGAGCCAGCGCGCATGCGCTGCTCTGTGAGGCTTCTAGTAAGGACTTTAAACTCGGACCACGCGCTTGTGCGTGTGGTCCGAGTTTAAAGTCACACACTATTGGCCTTTGCGTGCGTCTTTCTAAGAAAGACAGCACGCAATTGGCCAAGGCGGGTGCATGTCCCGCCTTCTCTCTCCCTAGGGAGCTCGGGAGCGAGCAGCAGTGCGGCCGGGTGCCAGCTGCATACCTCACATTCCTTTCGCGGCCGCGTGGCCGCGCTTGTTAAACAAAGCAGTTGTTCATACAGGGTATGTGCATTCTGATTTGCAATTGCTTATTCATATTGGTGGACTTTCTCTCCCAGATAGTTTGCAGTCTTCTACTTTACAGGGGAAATTCTAATTCAATATCGCATGTTTACCCATCAAGCCCGAAACATTGTTGTAAAATACCACAGATTAATGTATAACTGGCTGCAGGTGACACGACTCTTCGAACTACAACACAAGGAACTGTTTGTGGTTTTTCTGTTTAAATTGCAGCATCTCCAACGATCTCAGTCAGCTGGTTATGAAATCACATGTAAGCCCGCGGGTGCTGAGGCGATGTGTCGTTTGACATCTTGGAGTAAAAGATTCTATCTTTTAATAACATTTACAAGAAGACGTTCACAGACGGTTTTAGGTCGTGCCTACCTGTCTCTCAAGTGTTCTGTTTCTCTTGTACTTATCCCCTCTTCGCTCTGTTGTTTTTGCCCAGGTGTGCGACTCCCATGCTTCCCGTGTGGCAGTGACAAGTGTCCTTTTCTCGCTTTCTCATGTGCGTCTCCCCTGCACTCTGTTTTCTTCTCTCCTCCGTCCGTGATCTGTGTTGATCTCTCCATGTGTTTCTCCCCCATGTTGCTCTCTCCTTCGTGTGATGCTTTGCCCCTCCTGGGCGCCCCACGTGCTCCCCACTTTTACTGCTCAGTTACCACCTGCCCACCTCTGCGATGCTTTTTTTGTGTGCACTTTTCGTTCAAAAAACATATTATTTTTTTAGTTTACTGATCCAAGTGGCATCCGACATCTTTGATCCGTAATTAAATAATAACAAAAGGTGCTTGCGTCATTCCGCTGGTACGTGCATGCATCCTGACACATGAAAGTACATACATCATTATGTGTGTGCTCTCTAGTGGAATGGCGCGACTGGCAGGAGCGGTCACATTATTGTGCCTTTTTTTTTTATTAACGATGCTGCACAACATCTTTCAAAAAGCCTAACACTGTAGATCATCCCCCAAAAGGCATTGGCAAAGCCAAAAGCACCAAAGACAAGACCCGTTGGCTTTGCCGGTGCTTGTTAACTCTGCTGTCATGACAAACTACTCTGATAATTTACAGTAGTGGGAACGAAAAAGCACAGTGTGGTCTTCTATGCAACAAATAAATCTTCATATCACACTGTTTTGCTACATGTGCACAAAGTAATTGTAGAAATAATGATTATTTGATTATTTTGTATTAACACATACATTTTAAATCCTGTAAGTAGACATGTCAGCAAGTATTATACTTTCACTCGCTTTGCATTTTAACTTAGCAGCAAATAAAGCATACATCATCCGACTACCTTTCCACGTAATAAGTCCAGGCTATGTTTGGATTTATAGGAGCACAAACTAAACGTCTGATCATCTTCTTCCAACAGTCTATATCCATTCCTCATGTCCATCAATTTTCCTTAATGCCCTACTTCTTTCTTTGATGTGGACAGCACTAGGTAGAAAACTCTCAATGGAAACATCAGTGGAACTTGATGGGGTATGCACTTTATTGACATTGGGAAAAAAAAGTCCCCTTTTGAGGTTGTTTTAGTTTTTAGTACTAAATATTAAGCACAGATATCCAAATATCATCAAAGGAGCATTTTGAAGGCAACTTTGCAGTATTCTACAATATGCCATTTTTATTTAACCTATTGTTGGCCTAGTGTCCTAGATGAAAAATTGAACACAACATTTGATGCCCTTTTACAGGACTGCATTCCATCACAAAATAGTAAATGTGTTCCAATACATGGGTTGCACACTGATTGGTAAAACTTCAACAGGTTTCCCAAGTGCATCTGGTAGCTGTAGCTTAAAGAAGTCTGTTTCCCCACATTCTGCCTTGTACTCGCTGTTAAGTTCAAGCACAGCCTGTGATGGGCATTGTTAGACTTGGCATCTTTTGGCGTGTTTCCCCTGACTTTTTGCTTTCTGACCTCCCGGTTTTGACTCTGTTTTTGCTGGTGTAATGATTCTGCGCACTTTCCTCACTGCTGTCCAGTGGGAAAGTGCAAGTGCTCCTGTATAAAATGTGTTATGGATTTGCGTTTCCATGATTGGCCTATTTGGTTTATGTGTCAGTCCCTTGTAAAGTGCACTGCGAGTGCCAGGGCCTATAGACCAAATGCTGTTGGTGGGCTGCAGCACTGGATTGTGCCACCCACGCAAACAGCCCGTAAAGTGTAACTCGGGCCTGCCATTGCAGAGCCTGTGCGCAGCCTGGGGCTGCAATGTCGACTTGGCAAGTGCACACACTTGCAAGTCCCTAAACCTTCCCTTTTCTACATGTTAGTCACCCCTAAGGTAGGCCCAAGGTACCCCTGTGGGCAGGGTGCGTTGTAAGCGAAAGGTAGGACATGCCCTGGTGTGTGTGGCATGTCCTGATAGTGAATTACAGCCTAGTTCGTTTTTCACTATTGCAAGGCTACCTGTTCCCCCTAGGCCAGAATGGGCAGTTTTGATTATTACAGCTTATAATCCTAACTGACCCCGGGAACATGGTAGAAATTCGAGTTTAGTATGCCTGGACTCAGAATGATAAAATGCATCTTTTAGTGAAGTTGGTTTTAACATTCTGTGTTTGAAAATACCACTTTTAGAAAGTGGGTATTTTCTTGTCTAACCATCCAAGCCTGCCTCTGCGAGGTTGTGTATTCCTTGTCTGGAGTGTGAGTGACAGGGGCTGGGGGATGCCAGGAGACAGGGTGAGTCAGCGCAGGGCTGAATAGCAAGATCTACATGTAGATGGGTGGGAGGAGTTGCACCTGGGCCTTGAATAGGACAGTGCCTTCCCTCCACAATGCTGGCTCCACCTCCTGTGGTGCGTCTGATGTCCCTGGCCTACTCACTGAAAGAAGGGACGGAGACTTGTCAACAAAGTGCTCCAGAACTGGTTTGGACTAGGCAAAGGCCTCTCTGCCTTCAGAGAACAAAGGAATTTGGGATATAAATATTGGGGCCCTGACCCCATGAATTTAGATCTCGCTGGAATCAAGGAACCTGCCAAGACGAAGAGCTGGAAGAGCTGCCAGGAGGAGTACTGCCCCTTTGCTGTGTTGTTGCTTTGTTGGGTTGGCCTGCAGTGGCTGCTTCTGTCTTGGGCAGTGAAAGGACTGGAATGAACTTTCTACAAACTTGTGCTGAGTATCTCCAAGGGCCTGGAACCGAGCTGGCCTCCTGTTAAGAAGTCTCAGGGACTGCAAAGACTTCACAAGCCTCTGGGTACCGCTTCTGGAACGCTGTTTCAGTTGCCACAGAGGAAGGGAACCGCAACCGACTCCGTCAACCGAATCCATCCCTGGCCGGTGACCTGTTTGCACCGCAGACCGCATCGCCCCGCTTCGCATCGCAACCCTGGCCTCACCGTGGGCGACGTCCGACGCCGCCAACACCGAGCCGCTGCTTGCACCGTGACCTGTGGGCACCGCAGTTCGCATCGCATCGCTTCACTGAACCAGCCGGACCCGACCGACCCGGTCGCTGCAACTGGCTCAAGAGTCGTGACCGCATCGCATTTGGGGCACCGCTCGCACGTCTGCGACGCACCGCTCCGACTCGCACCGCTGTCCGACGCCAGCTCCCGCACTCCGGCTTGGTCGCCTGCATCGCAACCTGTCAGCACCGCATCGAGCATCGTCTCACCCTGCATCGCACGCCTTGGACTCACCGACTCCGTCTACACGACGCTCATCGAGCCGCTGCCTGCACCGCATCGAGGGACACCGCACCTTGCATCGCTCCATCTTGCACCGCAACCGCGACGAACGCCGACCGGTTCGTACACTCCGTACCAGCCACAACGAGAAAGGTACTGTGACCGAGTCTGTTCATGACTCTGCTGGCCCGTATCGACGCGGTCGGCTGGAACTGTTAGACTCTGTGGTTTTCAGCATCGCAGTAGGCTCGGACGGAGCTACCGACTCGTACGAACTTTGTTTTTGAACTATTCTTGCAAAGAAGAAGTTACCTTATCAAGTATTCGTTTTTAAAGTATAGTATTGTGGATTTTTGTCGTAATTGGTCTTGTCTTGAGTATATAAAATATTGGTTATTTTTCTAAACTGGTATGGTGTCCGTTTGTAGTGCTTACACTGTATTACTGTGGGTTATGTGCAAATGCTTTACACACTGCCTCTGAATTAAGCCTGACTGCTCGTGCCAAGCTACCACGAGGGTGAGCAGGGGTTACTTCACGAGTGTAACACCCTTACCCTGACTAGGAAGAAGGGTCCCTACTTGGACAAAGGTGCAAGCGCTTGCCAACTAGAGATCCCATTTCTAACAGGCATCTTTTTACAATAGTCATCATAGTTGTTACCTTCAATAAATAAAAATTATTCCTTGTTGGGCCACAAGTATAGCATCCTAAGTAATGTATTTTCGTCCTAAAGATCTGAATAATCTAACCTGGAAGTTCCCCAAGTGATTTCCTCTTAACAGATGATCATCAAAGGGTCATCACCTGTTGAGTCCTGTCTGCAGAAGTTTGACCCGCCACAATCTGCTGCTGCTGAAGAATTCAGTCTTGTAACCTTTAGCTGTCATGCCAGTGCAGACAAGAAATTAAGCATATGCAGTACAGAGTCTTACAAGGGATGGGTGTCCTGTTCTGTGCATCATTCAACTAAGCCTGCAGTGGCGATCATCTGGTTTTTGACATATACGTGTGCCCAAGACTGCATGGTGAATTTGGCATTCTCTTTAGAAAGGCCAAGACATCCTTGTATGCCCAAAATGTTCTTATGCTTTCAGACTGCAAACTCCCTCTGGGAGAGTGACACATTGAGAGTGGCCCAGGAAGGATATGTTTTAAACAGCCTCACTCTGGAGGAGTCAAATGGAAAAACATCCATTTAGAGTTCCTGAAAACCTGGAAAACACAGTTGTGCAGCCCAAATGGGAGAACTATGCACCCTCTCACCACACCCATTGTAGCTCCTCACCAAAGAAGGGATGTATGCACCCCTACTCTTTACATTGCAGCCTCCATCTGTAGACTTGGAAGCAGAGTTTTCGGTCTGTACGGTATGGGTCTCAAATGGTCACCTACGCCTGGAATATCAGTGAAAGCAACTGCCAGTCACAAATTTTGTTGGGTATCTGGAGGTCCAGTCTGCTTGCAGGATGGACATCCAGCGGGTGAGGCATAAGAGCCAGAGTCAGGGACCTTGTCCCACCCTGATGATTTCTATACTGGACCATTGATGTTTTATCTACCCAGACAATAATGTAGAGCTGCTGTCTATTCCCCGCCAGGCTTCTCTCTACAAATGAGCCTATCAAAAGCTCCAGGAACATTACTCTGAGTTGTGAAGAAACCATCTCTGTCTAGTGAACACATTGCCACAATGTGTTTCCTGCTTGCCCTTTTGGCCTTGAATTGCAACACTGTCCAGAGATGGACAATAAATGTCTCTATCCTGGACCATCCTGTAATCAAGCCACCACTGGAGTTGTGTGTGAACTTTGTGTGATAGGACCACCCCCTGGGAGTAAGAACTCCGTTTCCATAGATGTTGTATCTTGAAGTGTGGCAGGGCCCTATTAAGTGTAGGTATAGTTGCCAGGGTGGAAGATTGGGGGCCTGCTACCCACATCAGTTACCTGAGGAAAGTATGGTCCTTCCTGAAACCTCACCAAACTGCAACAGAAAGTCTCTTAAAAGGATACTTTCTCTTTTGCGTTTCACTATGTTATTTGTTTTCTTTGTTTAAAGACGGTCCTCATTTTTTACTTTATCTTTTGTTTTCTTGATCATTATTTACTGCTGTTTTAGTTAATTTGCTCGAACTTGGGTCATATTCTTACACTGCCATGTTCCTACAACCACTGATTACAATGCTTACCTTTCTTTATTGGAATGTATCAGTGCGACCCCTTTCATTTGCATGATCACTAGTATTATTTCAATATGATTGCATGTGCTATGCTGAATCTAAAATAAAGCTTTATTAAACAAGCATTGGCATAGCCAATAGGTCTCGCCTTTGGGACCTTATAAGTGTTTAGTTATCCAGCACAATATCCTTGGTGCAACAACATCAACTGTTGCATGGCTAAACACTTATAAGGTCCCAAAGGCGAGACCTTTTGGCTATGCCAATGCTTGTTGTTTCAAAGATGGCATTTGTGTTCTCTTTTTACAGCGTGTCCCCAACCATTAACATTCCAATCACTTTCTTCAGCCAGAAAATGGAAAACTGTAAATACCAGGCAGACCTAAAGAATATTAATCTTTTTTCAAATATGCTGTAGCAGTTGCCTTGCAAACATCTTTAGGCCAGGGTTTGTGATGTAATATTCAGTTAAATGTCACGTTTTCCATCCCCACAAAAGTTTGTTTCAAATAGTTGCAGTTTGGCTTAAGTATTTTATTTAACAGACATTGTTCCTCACATTTGTCTGTTTTGATGCAGTAAATAGTTAGTTCAAGGTATATATTATGGTCTAATTTAATGATTGAAAACATTATACAAATTGTGTAAGGTGTGCAATAGGGTCTGATACTATAGATATATAACTATAAGATAACCCAATGTATCCAAGTGTGCTGTGCTTGCCTACTTATGGAGTTTCACAACTAATCCTAAGTGCTGTGTCCATAACAAGATGGCAGCACCACAGCAGCCTCCCCACCTTCATACCTTGCAAGATGTAGCGTGCTATGTATATATGCAAGTGCTTCAATGCCCACATAGGTAGTAAGCGCTACATAAATATTGCAATACAATACAATCAGTGTGCGGAGGAAATTGAAGTAAGAGGCAGCAACAGCAAGAGAGGGAGAGTGGTGGAGATAAAGCAGGACAAGGAGAAAAAGGAGGAATCAAGAAAAATTAGAAATTGATACATACAGGGAAGGGAGACAGAAAAACAAAATGGGAATAGGTAGAGGAAATGTTCTGAAGAATATAAGAGTTATAGAAATTGAAATGGAATGGAATTAGGAAGCTTGATGTGGCAGGGCATAGAGAAAGGAACAGAGTAATGGACTGGTGGAAGGAGACAGAAAGGCATAGAGAGTACAAAGGAAGGGATTTTTATTTCCTATTGCCATCCACAAAAGTATTCTGCTACAGGAATAATGTACTCTATCCACTGTGAAAATATACCTTGGGTACGTTTATATAGCTGCAAATAGATTTACTATCCTTAATTAAAAATCTATACACTTTGAGAAACCCATCCATGAAGTCCCATGATGACAGTTGCTCTCGCTCACTACACTTGCTTGTACAGTCTAATTCAGGATTTAGTATTATGCCTCATCACTTTCACAATTCACCAGCCGCCACTGCCCGTTACCAGTGCAGAAAAAGGTACCTTATTTGAGTAGCCAAAAGATTGCTTTTAAATCCTAGTAGTTCAACTTAGCCTCACAACATTTGGAGATCCATTAACCATCCAGGGCTATCTAGAGTTTCCATCTGCACCAAGTGCTCCCGGCTTAGATGGATATTGCAGCTCATCATAACCATACACAGTGGAAAGAATGTGCGCATTACCCGTAGGCCCACTCAATATACAGTACACCTTTGGGTTTAGAAAACAAGGTCAAGCTCCACTTGAATCAGTAAACTTGACCTTGGTTCCTGTGGATATTATTAAACCAGAGACCTATTCGAAACTTTATATTAGTTAAAGTACATATTAATATACAAACCTTGGATTGCATTGTGTTCCCATAGGACTTTGGGACGCAAGACAAAGCAGAGTCCTGGGGTGTCCAACATCCAAGGTAGCATCTGGAGATCAGTGTAGCTGCCATTCTGCAAAAAGTACATACATGTGAATAGATGTTGGAGAGAAAGAATGCATTTTCATTTATTTTTCTTCTCTGTAGAACTGTGTATGAGCATCCCGAATCTTGTGTTTCTTCACACATTCGTTTATACTGTATAGTGCTGGAAGGTGCTATACAAATGGTACTGAGTTGCAAAAGCTGAACCATTCTTACAATAATAGAACTGGTTGGACATAATAACCGTGATAAATAAAGTCATCAATGCAAATTAAAGTTATCGGGTTATTAGCTAGACAAGTGTTAGAGCATAGCAATACTTAAGGTAAGATACATGTTTTTATTTATTCAGACAATACAATGTGTTACACAGTGTTTTCGACTGTTAGTGTGTTTTATTTCACACTTGCTCTAATACAGAAGTGGCATGCAATTTCCTTTTTTTAAACTTTACTTCCAAGCAAGATAGAGATACAAGAAATTTGAAAGACCTTGCTCAACTCAAAAGGCAGGAAAGGTTTGAAGCATTTAGATTAGTCCAGTTACAAAATGTTTTTTACTAAACAACTTTCTAAACATATCGATAGAGCATTCAGACATTTAAAGTCACACAGCTCAAACATAGTGCCCTTAGAAGAGGAGTTCATCCAACTCACCCCAATCACACATCAACAGCTCACAGAAGACCAATAGACTCCTAAACACATGCCAGTACCTTGCTGCAGCAACAGAGTTTCAAGGTGAAACAAGCTTTGGCAAAGCCAATAGGTCCCGGCAATGCCCCAGCCACTGGCCCCGCCAGTGCGAACGTCCCCCCGCCATGCCGTCCAGCAGCACATCTGCTGCCCAGATGCTTTGAAGTAGTTGATTGAGTAAGTGCTCTGACTTCTGGAGTCAGGCCATAGTTTATGAAACCTTAAACTAACTCCTCTATTCTTAGCAATTGTCACCCTGTCTTGCTACAACCTTTGGTGCAGAAAATTGCTGAGAGGATAACTCACAAATTCCACTCTAATCGGGACCTCTAACTTACTGTATTCCTTCCATGGTAGGTTCAGAGCAGGAGATGGCACTGGTGTCTCAAACCTCTGGGCAAAATGAGCTGTGGATGCTGTTGAACAGTGGCAGTGCTGCTACCTGATCCTGCAGGATCAGTCTGCTGCCTCCGATAACAGGCCTCACACAGAATGGATCAGTAGATTGTCAGAGATTGGTATTGGAGGCAAAGCCTTACAGTAGCTTTCCTCATGCCTGTCAGATTACCTGCAGACTGGTAAATTAGCCCAGTTCACTCCCCCGTGTAGAGCTGTTAATTGTGGTTCTTCTCGGAGTCTGACCCTCTTTAACATATACACAGCCCCTGTGGTTAAGCTTATCTGTGCCTTTGAGTTCTTCAGATACTATGATGATGACGACATGCAGACTGTGTTAAGAATCGATGGGAACAAGGAAAGACTCCGATCCAGCTTTCAGAAGTGTATGTATGCTGTTGCTAAATAGATTATCAAAAATCATCCTAAGCTCGGTTCCGACAAGACCAAAATTTGGATATAGTACCTCCACTTGCAGGCATAGTGAGCTTGGAGAGTGCCATCTACCAGTAAGATGGCCCACAACCAGGGGATAATTTTTGATCATTCACATTGTTTTTCTACTCATTTCTCCAAAAGCACACTAATGTTTTCTCCTACACTGACGAAGATTTTATTTTTTTCACCAAAACATACACATTATAGTGTTATTCAAGCCACAGTTGGGTATAGACTTGATTATTGTAATTGTCTCTACCTTTTCTTACAAAAATATCTTACTTATCGTTGGCTGTTCATTCCAAATTGTGCTGCTAAATGACTGCTTAGTTTGCCAGTGCGTTCTCATATTTCTCCCTACTTAAAAACTTTACATCAGTTGCCTATCGAAAAGTGTTTTTTACATGTGTACAGATTTGTCATAAAACTTTACATAACTCCAGCCCAGAAATCTGTCATATTTTTCAGTTGAAATTAATAGCCATTTTCTTTTAGTTACAATTCTTATTCTAAACCAGCTCTTGAGATTAGAATGTTTTGGCAAGGTGGTCGTTCCATTTTTTGTATCAGACTTTTGAGACTTGAAGCTCCCTTCCTATAAACATGCGTTCATTGAATGCCCACCTCCAGTCCTCCAGACCAAAAGACCAAAAGTTCTCAACCCCTTTGCTTTTCGCTGCATAGCTTGCTACCATTCTGGTGTCAGCTCTATTAGCGCCTGGATACTGATTGATGATATGCGCACACTATGTAAAGCAAAATCAGTCAGTGAGTTTCTCAGAGTAGACTGACCGTTAAAGCCCAGTCTTGAACAAATGTTATGTTCTTCACTCAGTTTCTATGTGTTTTGATGTTTTTACTACACACACACCCACCACCACCACCATGTATATCTCGTGAGAGTTTTGATCAGACTGGATGAGCAAGGAAAACAGAGACCACTGAAGTGGGTCAGGGATGGAGGAGAAAACTGGGAAAAGAAAAATAGGAACTAGTATGCTGAAAAAGTATAAACAAGGAGTGGAAATGTTTGAGAAGTGAGGGGGTAATAAATGCATTGAAAGTATGTACTGATGATGGACGAAAGCCAGGGGCAAAGAGGGAGGGGGGGAGAGTATTTGCTGAGAAGGAAATGCATCTAGGATGGGATGAAGACAGACAGTAACAGCAAGGGAAAAAGTGAGGGGAGCAGGAAGTGGTTAAGAGAGGGCAGTCAGGAAGAGTATTAAAGGAACTGCTGAACTAAGGTACATAAAGGAAAATTATGCAGCTGGAGCAGGAACTGCTGAGACGCAAGAGTGTGCCACGTAACTACAAGGAAGAACAGATTAGCCAGATGACAAGCATCCTCAGAAGAAACGGAGAGCTTGGACTGCACATTGAAGATTGTAGAAAAGAATAAGTGAAGAAACTCTTACATATAGAGCAAATGGTTTAATGAGCAGGAGCTGCAGTGTCAGGGAGAAACCATAGAAGTAAAGATGGAACCGTAGTAAAATATTGAAATTTGGTAAAATGAAGAGCAAGCGTTATTGATGAGAAAAAATGAACTGCAGGGAAAAGAATACAGTTAAGGAGAGAGAAACCAGGATAGGCAAAAAAGGTGAAAAGAAGGAAAAACCATGGGCTCTGATAAGGAAAAATGAGAAAGAGCAGGAATTGCTGACTAGGAAGAGGGCAATTAGGGAAATGGGAAAGACCATAGAAACTGGCAAGCAGTAACAAGTGGAGGAAGAGGAATTGTTGAGTAGTGACAGTGAAAACTTAGATCACGGGCAACTGAAAGAAGAGTGTTTAAGATACAGAAAATAATGCAGCTAAATTTGGACATGAAGTTGGGGGTGCAGGGTCACAAGTGAAAAGATTTCCCAAGCAGCCAAAGCTGAGAAGAGAGGCAGAGTGAAAATGCAGAGTCTGCAGAAAGTGCTGGGAACACAGGACCCTGTACCTACAGATAAGGGCAAAAATACGTATCATTCTCAAGTTTTGAGTTAAGCCGACTTGTATGAGTAAATACAAACTGTCTAATATTTCACAAAGATTTCCCGTGCCCATGTAGGTAGTTTAAGCTTAGTGAGCTTGCACATTACTTAAGTACAGGCAGGGAAGTTTCAGTATTCATACGGAAGGCAGCTTACTCCTGTTTTAGAAAGCCCTACGTATGTGTAACTTTTACTTATTGCATAACTACTTCATGAATAGGTTTTGGAAATTAAAATGTTTGTTTTTTCTCCTAATTATATTTCTCCAGTGCAGTTTTCTCATTCATGATTCCTCTTTCTTCATACATTATGAATTTCTGCATATTCCTTACACCCCAAAGTTTCTAGACGTTGGAGACGGTTTCACCAGTTCAGCTAAAAATGTTTGAGAAAAGCTGGCAATAAATGGTACTGTAGTCAACATAAAAGAGGGGGTCTAAACTTGGAAGATCATAGATTAAAACCGTAGTAGCAGCCAATAGAATTATGCAACTTATCTTAGAAAACACCACAGTCAACACAAATGGCGAAGAACGCTCATTACAATCAAATGAGTGTGACTCTAACCAAACTTGAACGTTTTTCAAAGTGTTATGGAAGTATCAGAGTAACAAGCTCTATTGGAATCCTTGGTCATTTAGGATCAAAAGTGTGTCAGCCTGATGGCTTTCTTTTGAAAAAAAGATTCTTAACATCCAAGCAGAAATAGCTCAAAGCTCAAATATCAGAGTACTTATCCTACTACTTGATCAAACGAACTCATGTTAAATCATCTTTGTGTTTTTTTGCAACAGTTAGCCTCAAGCAATTGCTTAATCCAATCGGCCAGATGAAAAGTTCATCTAGATAGGTGAAAGTATGCTCTGCCTCTATATTAAAAGGTCAATTTCTATTTCTGGATTTGCAAATGGACGAAATAATAATTATGTCACTCTATCAATGATAACTAATGCATTAAAAGAGACAGTAATAACACCACTGCTGAAGAAGTCAGCAGCTGACATACATGATCCAGGAAATTATAGACCTATTTGGAATCTCCCGTTTATCAGTCAAATCGTAGCTGGGGAGGCAATATGTCAACTAAAAGGCTTTGTAAAAATAAAATAATATCCTTCATGACAATCAGGCTTTAGATCAGGAAGAGGGAACAAAATTGCATTAGTTGATATTAGAGAAGACTAGATATCCTCCCATCCCTTGATGAAGGCCAGTTTAAATTGGAAAGATTGATTCTACTTGACTTTTCAGTGACTTATGATACCTTTAACCACAAGACACTACTGAATCGCTTAGCAAAATGGGCTGGAATTAATGGAATCACTCTAAAAAGTTTTCAGTGTTATTACAATGCAGTGCACAAATTGTCTGCTTCATCAGCGAAATATGAATTTGGGCAAATGTGTCTATTTGCTCTGTGCTGTTGACTCTGTTGGTTGGTTTGATGACCATTGGAATAAAGCTTTTGTTGCCTGGGAAATCTATAGAAAATGTTGTTGGTAAAAGTCACCATCTAGCTATGAAAGCAGTTTTGGAATTAATACTATTGAAAATGCAAGAACGGGGATTAAGCATCGAGCGCCAGGCTATATAGAATACGACAATTTATATATAGCATGCGAATAGCTACCATCAATGTATGTGGTTTGAACGACGCTGGTAAACGAAGGATGGTAAGAGAGTATCTTAAATCTCTGCATGTAGACATTGTTTGTTTACAAGAGACGCACATTGAGGAATCTCGCAAATTTCTTTTAGAACAATTGGGATTTCATTTAATAGTATGCACCTCGCAAGGGACTAGGACACGAGGGGTGGCAGTGCTTGCTCAAAAGAGGGGGATAATTGCTAAAAGTGCTTATCTGATAGGTATGGCCGCTGGGTAATAGTGGAGTGTCAAGCACAAGGGGTAAGCTTTACGCTCTGCTCAATTTATGGGCCCACGGTGGATGATCCAGAAATGCTTAACCATGTAAATATACAGTTAGCTAATTGGCCCCTCCCGTTAATTGTGTGTGGAGATTTCAACATCAATGGCCTAAAAGGGCTATGGAGAGGGGATCTAACCAAGATCCAGAGCAAGAAAAAGAAAAGCCATAGGGCCCTAGTCCAAATGATGGAAGATAACGGGCTTATAGATGTATGGGAGCAGTTAGCTCCTTTGGGGATGGGCAGTACGTATTACTCAGCACCACACAGGGTCTTAGCACGTTTAGACTACTTTCTAGTTTCTGCGTCTCTTCTTTCGCTTTGTAAAATTAAAAAGCTACCACGATTAGTCTCCGACCATAATCCCCTGGTCTTAGAGCTCCCAAATTTTGGAGTGAAGTTTCAGGCAACGAGCTGGACTTTTGAAAGAGCCTTATTACAGGACTTAAACTATGTAGCACACATGAACAAATGGCTACAAGAATTTCTTGAGATCAACAGGGGGAGCGCCGGGTTTGGGATAGTATGGGATGCCCTTAAAGCTGGTATTAGGGGGAGTCCATGAGCTATTCATTGAAACGGAACAAGATGGAGAAAATGGAGATGGAGGCAATACAAGGGTCAATTATGGCCTTAGAAGAAGAACTGGTTATAGCTATTGGCTGCTGCCATAATATAGATGAGATTATGCAGAAACTTACATTAGCAAAGGCTGCAGCTGGAGATATATTGGCCGCAAAAGCATCAGGCAAATTTTTGGCCTGGAAACAGATTAATCACGAATTCAGTGAACAAGTAGGACATATCCTAGCGGTAAGGACCAGACAGATGGTTACTAGGGGGATATTTTGGAGATAAAAACATCAGGCGGGGGGTTGTTACAACTCCTAAGGATATCTCCAATGAGTTTCATAGATATTACCAAATTTTGTATAGCGAGGATATTACTAGAGATGTTAAGAAGATAAGGGACTATTTAGAGCTAGCCCCTACCGAAGTATTTTCAACAGAAGAGTCTTTGACTTTGGAGGCCAATTTTGTAGACGAAGAAATACAGGGAGCCATTAAAGATTTGCCTTCTAGTAAGGCGGTTGGACCGGACCTGATTCCATTAGAATTTTACAATTTTTTTCTCAATTTTGAAGGAAGATTTGTGTCATGTAATGCGTCAGGTTCAGAGCGGCCAAACACCCCCACAGTCATGGGGAGAAGCTAGGATGATCATCTTTTTAAAGAAAGACAAACCTCCTAATGAACCTGGCTCTTATAGGCCGATTAGCTTAATGAATAGTGATGCAAAAATTTACTCAAAAATTTTAGCTAATCGCCTTAGCAATATCATAGGAAAGGTGATCTCGCCCCGCCAACACGGGTTTATTCCCGGAAGGGGGACCGCGGAACATATTAGGAGAGTTTGCACTCTGTTCGACGGTGTTTCAGCCACACGGGACCCAATGGCGCTTATTCTGCTTGATGCAGAGAAGGCGTTTGATAGGGTCTCGTGGGGCTTTCTTTGGTCTACACTGGAGAACGTAGGAATAGGCAAGGGATGTATAAAAGCATTACAGGCGCTGTATAAGAACCCGCGGATTTTACTCCGAGTTAGGGGAGAACAGAGCGATCCAATAGACATTAAGCGAGGAACGAGGCAGGGGTGCCCCTGCTCTCCCCTTCTCTTTGCTTTTACATAGATCCTTTTATAAGGAGAATTGAGATGAACAGATGCATTCTTCCAATCTGCCTGAATGGTTTTGAAACAAAGATCCTGGGCTATGCAGATGATTTAGCAATAACGGCCTCAAATCCTTCTGCAGCAATTGACGAAATAGAACAAGAGGCAGAATGCTTTGGGGCACTTTCTGGTTATAAACTTAATCGTGGTAAAACACAAATAGTGGTCAATGATAAGATTAATATGGCTGATTTAAGAGTGGTGGACTCTGCCACCTATTTAGGGGTTATTATAACATCAAACTTAAACAAAATCGTTGAAAAAAACCTAACTCCAGTGATTCAGAAATCAAGGAGGGATCTTGATAGGATGAATAATTTACATCTCTCGATAGTGGGAAGATGCAATATCATTAAAATGATATTTCTCCCAAAAGTTTTATACTTGTTCAGAACGATCCCCTGAAATTTGATAATAGTTGGTTTAAAGAAATGGAAAGAATGATAAACCGGTTCATCTGGGCTCAGGGGAAGACAAGAAGGGCTCTCAAATTTATGTCCCTTCCTAGGGAGAGAGGAGGTTGGGCGGTACCCGACCTAAGAGCATACTATTGGGCCGCAGTGATGCAATATATTCGTGGGCTGCTAGGGGGCAATATTACAGACAGGTGGAGGGAGCATGATTCTATACCAGACGTCTACGAATTACTCTTAAAAGAGGAAGCCCGTAACTGGCTTCTAATGTTTAGCGAGGCCAGCTATTATAAAAAAGTTAAATTTAAGAAAATGTTGTTGGTGCTCTTCGCATTTTAGCTGCATCTTGTGAGTACAAGGAGTTTTAAGACAAAATGATTAGAGACCAGGTAGTTGAACATACCAACAACAAAAAGATTCAAAAACACTTCTAGCCACACCTAATCTAACTTTAGAAAAAGCAGTAGAATTAGTATTGAGCATAGAAAGCACTAACACATACAGGCAGCAGATGTTTCTTTCAACAAAAACACTGTAAGTATACAGTGTAGTGTCCTCAGGAAAACCTGAAAAAAGCTTAATTCATCTCTCATTAAGAAACAAACAAGGTTTTAGAATACTTCTGTTGTGGAAACAACAATCATCTAGGAAATTCTTCATTGTGTCCTGCTGTTGATAAGGGTTGCAGCAAGTGCAAGAAAAAGGACATTTTGTGAAGGTGCGTAGAACAATTGCTAAACCGTCCACCAGTAGAACTGTTCGTCTTCTGCATACAGACAATACCAATTGTGCTCCTGATTTTTCAGATCCAATGATGATGGTTAAGTTTTGGTTGTTGACACTTTGGGCGATATACAAAATTACATTTCATACATTACTACATAATTTGTAAGGTGCCTTTTTGACAAATAGGTGTTGGAGATTGCAACGTAAAATTGATGGTCAATTCTGGGTCATCTTTTACTTTATTTGGGATAAATGAATGGAAATTTCCTTGTTCAGTAATGTCTCCTACGTCTGGTAAACTCATCGCATATAGAGGTAAACTGTTTGATGGATTCATAACAGTTTTAGCATTTAAAGGTAAATTTATCCTGGTACAGTGTATGTTGCAAAGGATGGATCATGCCTTTTGGGTTGCTTAGAACAGAATAATATACTGATTATATCAGATCACAATGATCCACAACTAGTTTTAATACATACTGAGTTTCTAAGAAATGATTCCATTCCTGTGATTGTCATTTCTAGTATTGATTGGAAACTTAAATTTTCTAAAGTTCTTGCTAATCATTTAGGTAAGCTAAAAGGCATTTCTCACCACATCAAAATCAAATCTGATGCACAACCTCTTGTGCAAAGGGTGCCCTTACCTGTACATGACAAACTAAGAAAGGCGCTTGATAATTTGTGTGCTCAACAGTTAATTGAACCAATTGAAGGCACGGAATGGTTGTCTCCTGTGGTTTTAGACGCAAAGGTACCATGAGATTGTGTCGACCTTAAGGATTTGACCGCAAGAATATGGCTGGATAAACATACCCTATCCTAATATTAACAAAATGCTGTCATTGGAAAGGTGTAAAGACGTTCACCACTTTAGATATGACTTCTGCATAACATCAGATTGTCCCTCATAAGGAATCTTGTCACTTAAAGTCATTCATCACAACGGAGGGTGCATTTCGTTTCAAGTGAATGCCATTTGGTTTAGCATCTGCTTCTGTAGTTTTCGAAAGGGTAGTAGAAACAATTTTTAAAGGAAACCCTGTAGTTGTTTGTTTTCATGATGTTGTTCTAGTGTATGCCAATGATACAGATGGACATGATAGAACAGTGGCACAAGTATTGAGTGTGTAAAAGGAAAAAGGTTTTACTTAATGTACTGAAAAATGTAAGCTTAGACTACCAAATGTTGAATATTTGGAACATTGTCTATCTTCCAATAGAATCGAGCTCAAAAAGTGTTTGGTCTGTGCGATTAAAAATGCTCCATTTCCTGTCGGCAAAGAGCAACTCATACACTTTATGGGTTTCACAGAATATTACTCCCATTTTGTTCCTAAATGGGCAAAAAAAAGATCAATCCAGCTATTGAAAAAAATTTGATTCATATGGGATGATGACTGTCAAAGAATTTGGTCCTATCAAACAATAAATCTGTAATGCTTTTCTTTTAAAACCATTTTGCACCAATGATTCAAGTATTGTAGTTACTGATGCCAAGCAGTATGGTTTAGGTGCCGTTTTGTTACAATCAAGAACAGGTAAGGAAGAAGTTGTTGCTTTTACTTCACCTAGTCTTGAGGAGGCAGAAGCCACATAATCTGTGATTGAATTTGAAGCATTAGTGTGTTGGTGGGGCATACATTATTTTCATAATTAGATCACAAACCCCTTGTGAATTTATTTTCCACCAAGGGAGCTGGAAAAGCAACCCTCATAGCAAAATGGCAGTACCATGTGCAAGAGTTTTGTTACTGTGTGTAGTATGTTCCTGACATAAGGAACCTTACTGCAGATTGTTTATTCAGATTACCTTTGGATGTAAACAATTAATGGCAAGTTGAGTCTTCAGGTGATGAAATGGTAGTTACTGCTGTTATTTGTGCCATTCAAGGTGCCGTTTCTGAGTCTGCATGGGTAGAGGCTTTTAAGACTAATGCTGTATCCAAAAGGTATAAGAAATTAATCAAGGCATCAGGATTATGGGACAGAGGCGTTTTGCCGGATTTGGGATGAATAATGCAGGATTGACGAGTGCGTGAGGAGGTTGGATATGCTGATGTTGCCCCAGAGTTCAAGTGTTAATGTTTTGGACTTAGCTTATGAATGTCACATTGGGCTCAGTACAAGGAAATATAAAAAGAGGGAAATATTTTGGTGGCCTGGCTTGGATAAAAGTGTGGAACATCATGTCCTTCAATGTTTACCATGTGCCAATAAGTGATGAACCTCAAGTTACTGTACTAGCCTCATGGTAGGGGTTACTGTATCGAACGTACTGTGGTTTAAGTTGGGTTTGGATATAATTGATCCACTTGGTATGGTGAGGTACGTCTACAAAGTATGGTATAATGGTTGTTGACTAATTTACGCATTGGTTGGAAGTTAAGTTTGTGTCAAGTGCGGATAGTAACACTGGTGAAATTTTTAGAATCCTTATTCGCCAGAGAAGGTGTTCCTGATGAGGTATTGATGGATAGTGGCTCGCAGTTTGCATCATCTGAATTTGAAAACATGCTGAGAGAATTTGGGATTGGTCATTTAACCACCTCTTTGTATCATCCCCATAGCAATGGTTTGGTGGAAAGATTGAATGGAATGATTAACAATAACATTCAGCTATCTCATTCTAATGGTTTGGACTGGTCACTGGAGCTTAAGAAGTTATTGTGGGCATTGCACATAACACCCAACGTTGACATAAAGGTGGCACCATTTGTGCCTTTGAGAGGTAAATGCCAACTTCTAAATTCAACAAGTTTTGGATGAATCATAAAGTAGTTCCTGGAGACATATTGCAAGAGGTGGGTGATAAAGAAAATTGGCATACACAAGATATTGATGTTAAACTCCACTGGGTGAAGGTTGCTGTGGATGATTTGGTGAGGATGAAAGTACCCTTTGTTCACTTGAAAGAATATAGCAAGTTCATGAGACCCAAGAGAGTTGTCAAAGTGTGAACTAGCAGGTAAATTTGGTTGATGGCAAGTGGTGGAACAAAGAGATATTGTCGATGGTGCATGAGAGTGACTTCATTTTGAAGAGAATGATGGGGGGGGAGGGGGTGCAACCAGAGGTTTGACTTGCCTAGACATTTGGCTTACTCAAATATTGGCGATGGTGTGCGATCTGATCTTGTGGGAACTAGAAGATCACAAATGAAATATGTTCATCGTAGTAGGTTTCAAGATTGTGTGGTCAGGCCTGCAGTAATTCTCTTATGTTTTTTTCTTCTTTTCTCCTTTTCTTGCTTAGAAATATATTTTGTTATGTAATGTAAAGAAGGGAGGTGTGTTGGATCTTGGTACATCCCTATTTTACAGTTGTGTTTTTTTATGCATGTAGTTATTTTTAAATTGAAATGGAGTTCAGCAATTCGGGGAGAATGTGTGTCAGTTTGTTTTTCGTTAATGATTCTGTTGGTTGGACTGATGTACATCGTAATAAGGCTGGATAGTTGAGTGTCCTCATTTCATAGATATAGAAATTGCTCCGAATATCAATGTATACTTTGCATTTGGTGTTGCTGTAGATGAATAATGATCTGCCTATGCTGAATTTGATTAGTTCCTAAACTTATCTTTAGAACAGTCTCTAAAACCTGTGGCCTTTGAGTCAGAATATCTAGAAGGTACTGCTTAGAGGAGCAACACCGAATTCTACATTTCTTGGCACTATCCTCCAAAAATGACAGATTTATTCTCAGCATTTAATCTTTGACTCTGTGTGCAGAGGGTCTATCTTTTAAAAAAATTACTTTTTACAATGTATTTTCAATTTACAGTCACAGAGAAACAATCTCAGATGTCAATAATACCTCTCAGAGATTGGGAAATGTTGTATCAGCAAGACACATTTCACTATATTACACTAAATAGGACAACACGACCTGTGGTCCCGTAGGGCAATTCCTCGGGTCAGTGTATGCCACCATGTCCCGAATATCATTTGCCACCCCATGTCAAGGGCTGACTGGCAGTATACACTCTGTTACTTCCTATATTTTCTCCCATTTCCTAGGACAAGTCTGCCATTTTGTAGCACTATCCTAATGCTGATGCCACCCATTGAGGTTCCTTTTATGTCCGCGCTTGCTCTTTGGCTCTAATACTGTTAGCCTGTGAGGAACCACCCACTTGCCCCAGCCCAGTTTTGTGATTTTTTTCTTCTGTGAGGTTTTCCCCACAAATCATACCATTAATGATCTGCATTCAGCACCTTAGGAGTGACATTGGGCCACATGTAGAAACAGTAATGTACTTTAATTTGTGAATGTCCTTACCATGGATATCACCTTGTAAGTTTGAGTCCCACAATCAAATTTCAGCATCTTGACTCAACCCTTTACTGGTCTGTAGTGTCTGAAATTAGGACTTTGAACTGGATGATGGCAAATCTTGAGCCCGTATGATGCAAGATAAAGCAAGTTGACACCAAAGTGCCCAGAGGCTAAGGAAGCAGGCAAAGTTTCTTTTAATGTTATCTCTGTTCAAATGTGAGCCATAAATCAAACATGGTAATTTAGAGTTAGGCCAGCGAATCACCAGACATTTCCAGATGTCCTGTGCAACCTTTTTAGAGAGTATACCTGCGTAAACATCTAAACCGGACAGACGGGACAGAAACAGTTTTAGGCAGTTTGTCCTCATCCTGCAACTTCTAAATGACTAAACGTTTTACTCTGGAGTAAAATCTGTTTTCTCCATTCCATGCTGTAGACCGGAAATTCAATTCACTGTCCTGTTTTTGCCCAGTGCAAACGCATGACGAATAATGACTGCATTATTATTGTGATTCTAATTGGGGGGTTGTTCATGTAAATGTGTGTTATGTAAGTAAGGAGCAGATGGGATCTCTTGATTCTGATCCTGGTGTTATTGTCGTAAATATCATGCCATCTTTTCCTCTTTGGGTCTGAATTCCTTTTCTGTGAATAACTAATTAATAAAAAGTGAATTTGTGTGATTAAATCACGTGTACATTCTTTTTCATATTGTTCTGTTCCTGCAAATATGATAATCAAGTTTATATTAACATATTTGTGCTTCTAATCATTGCTTTTGATCATTTTTAGGTTTCATCTTATTATGAAATGAAAATGTTTTTTAGAAGGTTGATAACTAGTCGTACATTTTGTTGCCTTTTCAAGAGAACACTCCCATATACACTGAAAAAAAGCTGAGAGGGCATTACGCCAATCCTTGTTGAATGTTTCTCCTGAAAGTCATCAACAAAGCCCAGAATAAATTACAGACACTAGACATAGAACTAAAAGTCAGGGATCTTCACACCAGGGGACAGAAGGACAGGCATAGTCATGCACCTGTTCTACCTGTAGCTAGAAGCATCCGATGTTCGCTATCTATCTGGCCTGTAGCACTGTTGACTGTACCTATCATGAGTGCTCATAGCCGCCTTTGTGAGCTGAGACTGAGACTTATTGTTCTGGAATCAGATATGCAGTTGTGAATTATCTTTGAAACTCAAAATTAGCTTTCATTTTCTGATGTGCCAGAATGCCAAAATTAGTATAGCTCTTAGAAGTAGTCAGTGAGGGTGCTCATGCAGTTAGATTATGTTGAAGTAGATCCTGGTCACGTTACTCATACATTTCATTGCTTGTTTTTATTGTGTTTACAAATCATCTTGTGTGCACTCGATCAGGGTTATAGCTGTAAAATGATATATTCAAAACATTGATTCAGTTTTGTCATTATCCTTGAGTGTGTTTTTAACTTATGAATGAGAATTTGATATGCCTCTGTCCCTGTCATGCCTCATAAGACTGAATGTTGCCTGAAACACATCTTACGCAAACATTGTTCAGTGTGTGGTGTATGGGTTGCAATCCAACTGATTTTCTGATTCGGGTTGGCACATTGAGTAAATCCTTAGTGCCAGGGGTCATAAGGCCGAATCCTGCAACTCTTGAAGAAATCTAGAGAATATAATAACATTAAGACTTTGGGCCCTGTGGCTGATCCAAGGACTTCATTGTTCAGTGCTCTGCTGGTCTGACTGATTGTGTCAGTTTAACAGTTAGATTGTTTCAATGAAACAAAAATCAAATTGAGATCACTTTAGGGACTGGTAATAATAGGTGCTTTTTCTCCTGTTCTTCCTTGTCTTATCAATACCATTCCTATTTAAGCCAGTGCCAACACATGCTTAAATTCTTCCTCTGCATGAGAAGAGCCACCTTTTATTGATTGAGTCAGAAAATGGTTTAATGTCTCACAATAACTGAAGACAGCACTCCGCTACAAAGTCGGCAACTAATTCCAAAAGGCCTTCAGCAGCAGCAAATACTGTACACATAACAGTAATTGTAACTGCAAATATTTAGCCATTTAAAGAAGCTATTAAAGTTGCACAGTTTCAAAAAAGCTTCCCCGTTTGAACTCTTTTAACTGAAAACGTGTTTTTCCAGAGGTCGTTATTATATCTAAAGCCAATTATCACCACAGAGACACATGTTCTGCGGCCATTAGAGACCAAATTTTCAACTGGAAATTTTTAACCTGAGAGGAAAATAGGTAGAAACTGAAGTTGAATAGTGAAAGATTGCAGGAATTTTTCACAAGGCGAGTGATTTATTTTAATGGTCTTTCACGGATTGTTACTAAAGTGGCATTCTACTTTTGCTATGCTGCTCCTGCAGTGCACTCAGGCCTTTGCAGCTGCGATGGTAGTGGATGACTCCCTCTATTACTTTTTGTTCTTTATATATGAACTTAGGTCTACGTTGCAGCGTACTGAGATTTCAGGTGATGTGAATATAATGCAGCGTATACGTGCATCAAGATGACTTCATATGGTAAATCTGCTATGCACCCAAAGATCCACTACGTGCCCACAGATCCGGATTGTGCCTACAGCTTTACATACTGGGTGACATATATAAAATACACAGACTTTCTGCTGCATGGGTTAAGAAAGGGTCTTCAGTCTAAGGAGCTGCTGGTGTTGATATCTCTGCTCCCACTGGTTTGCAATCAAATACAATCCTCTAAAGTCGGTGTCTCTGAGATCTCCACCACAAGTCTAAGCCTCTAGGGAACTTCATCAGGATTTCCTCTAGGCCCATGGCTTATTCCACAGAGATCAAAAGTCTTGAGGCCTATAAGTTGGTGCTGAAGATGTTCTTCTCCTGTGTCCTGACTCTTATTTCCACCCTCTACTAACTGGTGACTGGCTTGGAAGTTGCTTCTGAGAGCTAATGATAAAGGGCTTTTATGGCTGGCATCTTTAACGCCACTATATAAGGGACTGGTATTATATTTATTTATAGAGTGCTGGAAATACCTATAAAGATGTCCAGGCGCTAAGAACGGACTTGAAGGCACTAGAACCAATTGCATTACTGAGGAAAGAGGCAGGTTTTCCAGGCTTTTTAAAAAATTAAGATGGTTGTGGAAAAGATCTTCCTTCAATACGAACTCATTTGAATTTGGGTTCACAAAGTAACCTTGAGTTGGTAGAATGTAACAGACGAGTGGGTTGGTTGTGACAGAATTTCCACTGGAGGAAAAGAGAGCGCTTCTTCTGTAATGCCCTGTGAGCCAAGCAAAAAGACTTGAAAGTTATTCTCCTATTTACTGGAAACCAATGCAGTGGGCAGGGAACCCGAAGAAGGTGAATGATAAGCCCTGCCCAAAGCAGCTTTGTTGCTGCATTTTAAATGCGAGAAAGCTGTTTGATCGTATAGTCAGAAGCGCCCAGATAAAGTGAGTTGCAATAGTCCAGTCGACTGAACAGTAAGTCTTCTTGACAACAGGGGTAGCAATGGGAGAATTTTTCTTAACACTTTGAACAAAGAAAGCAGGACACCGAAAATGTATTAACTTGGCTAGTTGAGGACAGATTACTCTTGAATTGAAAGCCCAGATTTCGGACAGTGGTTGTTGGAGAGGGGGCCGGTGCTGTGACAGAGTACCAGAAGTCTACTGGAGGTAGCAGGGTGCCGATCTGGTAGAGCAGCATAGAATTTCTGTTTTATTAGCATTGCAATTTAATGCATTGTTACTGAGCCAGATCGTACTCCCCTCACGTAGAGATGGAATCTCTCAAACAGGGATGACAAGTTGATATCAGCAAGATGTTAAGCTGTGTGTCATCCGCGTAGTTCATGAAGGATAGGCCACGGCTGCGGATCAGTAATGCAAGCGGTTGCAAATAAATATTAAAGAGAGTAGGACTGAGTGACGATCTCTGAGGAACTCCTTGTCCCACCTCTCTGAATTCAGACTGGAAGGGGGGCAGCCAGGCTGCTTTCTGCCTACTGGAGAGATAGGAGGTGCACCACTCCAAGGCTGATCCTTTTATTCCAATATTCTGCAACCTTCTCAACAGAATGGAGAGGGTCACCGTATGAAATGCAGTAGATAGATCAAACAGGCCCAGGGCCACAAGGTTACCCCGGTCAACTGCAAGCCACATATCATCCATCACTGTCACCAGAGCAGATTTGGTACTGAGAATGGGCTGGAACCCCGACATGGGAGGATCAAGCAGGTGGTAGGTTTCTAGATGTTCTGAAATGATACGGTTCACATTTATCTCCAAGATTTTTATGGAGTAAGATATCAGGGAAATCAGACAAAAGTTACCAAGAACTTCCAGGTCTGCAGATGGTTTCTTGAGCAAGGGCACCACTAGAGCCTTTTTCCACTCAGCAGGTACCTTCCCCGTAGAAAGTGACAAGTTACACAATGACCTAAGGGGATAAGAAACTAGATCGGCCACCTGCCTCCAGACCTTAGGTAGTAAAGTGTCCAATAGGGAGCCTGAGCTTACAGGTCGCGTAAGGAGCACAACATTTTCACCGTTAATGGGTGGAAATGCAGTGATTTCTGTAATGCTTTATGGTATCCTAGTTTGTCTGGCACCTTAGGACAGTTTATCTGGTGCCTTAGGTTGGCCTAGGGAAGTCAGAATTTCTGAGATTTGGTCATCAAAAATTTATATAAATCCACACAAAGTTTAAAAGTAGGGACGATTGAATGAGAGGTACAAGCACAGTTGACTAAGTAATGAGCAATGGAAAATACAGTCCTTGGTGGGTTGAAGCTATCCAGGATTTTGGCTGCCTAAAAAGTGGCTTTAGCCAATTTGACTGCCTATTTGTAATTCCTAAGGGTGGATTCTAACTATAGTTTAAGGTCCTGGGCATAGAAAATACGCCACCATCTTTCTGGCCCTTTGCATGGCTGATCGTAACTGGTCATTGTACCAGGGAGCCTTAGGATTGGGACATTCCTTGGTTTATGTTTGAGTATGGTCTTATTTAGGGTTGCTTCTATCTAATTATTGTAGCTGGCAATGTGGGCCAGTGCAGAAGGGCGCAGACGGGCTTGCCTTTGGCACACAGGCAGCACAGGCCCGCACCTGGCATGGTTTTGCAGCACATAGCCCTAGACCGTCAACAAAAATAGCGTCTCGGAAAGGCGACCCTTAGCGGAGGAAAAATGGTGCTTAGTTTGCCTAAGACTCTTAAGGGAACACGCTTAGATCGGGCTACTTTACTGAAAAATTCTGCTATATTCCTCCAAAAATAAGTTTTTACAAACATCCACAATACATTTTCCCCTCAAGCAAATACATGCATGAATACAGGTTTTAAAAATGTGCAGCAATCGTGAAAAAAAATGGCCGCTTCAGTGTGGCATAAAGAGAAATATTGTGATTCACAACGTGAGTGCTGGTTGTACTGCAGCTCGAGAAGCTATTGCCACGCAGCTGCCTGCCTGAAATAGGCAAGGTTTTAGCAGCACATAGCACTAGTAGCACTAGACCGCCAACAAAAATGACATCTAGGAAAGGTCTCCCTTAAAGGAGGAAAAATGATATCTAGTTTGCCTAAGATGTTAAAGGGATTGCGCTAGTATCTGTGGACCGAGTATCTGAGATGTTGTGTACATTTGACCATGTTCGGTCGGGAATGTCTCTTGCATGATTTATGGTCAAGAGCCTCTGCCATAAGTGAAAATGCGTACAATTCTCTAGAAGTTTTGCATTTTTATGTTGGTCTCCACAGACATTACCATCATGCATTTGTTCTGAAAACTCCTGACTAAGGTACAATGACCCAGAGTAGGACTCTCTGGTCTGGAGGGATGTACAAAACATGCCTTCCTTTCTGAGTGTAACTACTGTTAATTCACTGGACTGTAAGGAATTGAAAGTGTAGGCAGCATGAATTCCTATTTTTAGGATACCCCCTTTTTTCTGGACCCTGCACGAGTGGGTGGCTTGTTGGCCTCACCTTGTAAATTGTCTTTTCAGTTCATTACAACTGTTTTGCATGTGCATTAGTGTGGCATGAATAAGTATGCACTTTTGCATGCTTTAGTGTATAGCAGATGTATGCAAGGAGATTGTATGTGCCTTGTTGTTATCTTGACTCTTGACACAGTAGAATCCATCCTAATTCCACTGTGCGGGCCTGTTTAAATAATGGAGGTGGAGTAGCCTACCAAACTAGCATAGTGTATTGCTAGCATTTCTTAAGCTCCCAGAAAGCACCAGACTAAGGTGTGGGAGGAGTAGGACCTGAGTCTCTTAAGAAATGCAGCATCAGTCGGCTGCTAAGTCATGCACTTTTATTCCTTGCAGGCACACTGGCGTCAGGTTAGATGTGATGTGTTAGAATTGGAGACAGTGGACTTATTTTTGTAGAGTAGGGCTGACCTTTTGTTTCCCCCAGAGGTGCTACCATCAATAGATGGATGGATGCAAGTGTGAAGGCTACTCCCTCCAATGTGCCAGTGAATTGGGTTGTTGTGGAAGAAATCCTCCTAGCCCATCCCTCTTGCCCAGTGATACTATGAAGACAAAGACTGTCTGACTTGTCTGGAAGCCAATACACCAAATGATGGAACTGCCTAGAACTAGTTCCAGGGCTGAGGTCTGGAATAAGCAAACTGCATCTGGAGTCTTAGTATAATAAGTGCCTGAAGTTTCCACTCGGTGTTCTAGTGCTTCCTACTGAACACTAGAGACCACATGGTGCAGAGTATGGGAGGCCCTTCCATGATCCAGGGCTGGAGTCCTGGATCACAAAAGTTTCCTAGGGAGTGAGGGGACATCATCTTAGACTTTTGCAGTTTGCTGCTGAGGATTGGGCTTGGGAAAGGGCGCTGTTGTTGCTGAGAGGTGACTTTGCAAAAGAATCTGATAAGAGAGTAACTCAGAAGAACCTGCCTGCGCGGATGATGAAAGTGCCCCCACAATAGGAGACCATACCAGAGGAGCTGACAACAGTGGAGGAGTGATACAAAGCATGGATCTGTTGCTCTTCTGGTTTCCGGCATGGTTGTGCCACTCCAGTGTCCAGTGCCATTCCAAGCTGCTTCTATGAGTCTGACTTACCAGCCAGCTTACACAGAACCTGACCTTTTACTCCCTCCTCCTCACAACCAACCCCCTTTTTTGTAGTGTTCTACTGCACTCACCATATTCTGAACACCAGGATTAGGGGGAGTGATCACTGCTCATTTGAGTGGTAGGATTAATGTGGCCTGATTGCTGCTTACTGGGCTATGCTCTATGCTCACCAGCCACATTATATAATTAGAGACTCAGAGCTCAACAGCACACACAATGGCCTCAATAAACAGAACATCCAGCCAGTGCTTAGTCTTGCAAACAGACACATCACTTTATTCTCACTACAACACAATAATGCACAAACACTATTACATGGCATCTGCAAAAAGGAAAGAATAATGTTTCACTAACCAGTGGGAGTTTTACTCCCTGGGGGTATACAAGCACAATTGGAGAATAACCAGGCTGGGGCAAATCGCTCTTCTACTCTTCAGTTACAAGTGTATTAGGTGAATATGTGACGTTACAACGTGATCAAAATGATCGCGGTACGTTACATCGCAGTTTTTACGACGCAAGTCGTTACAACGACTTGCGCTGGAGGGCGCTGGACTTCGGAATAGTATGATTTACTATTCCAACACCAGTCTACGTACAGTAGGGAAGGTGTTGGAATAGTAAATCATACTATTCCTTAGGTTAGAGCGCCATCCAGCGCAAGTCGTTGTAACGACTTGCGTTGTAATACCCGCGATGTAAAGGCATTGCGATGCAATGCCCGCGTGATAATGGATGTCTCCCGTATTAGGTGCACCCAAATCAGTGATCTATCTAGTTAGTCTCTTAAATATTTGATCTCTCGTATGGTATAATCTTTCTTCCAGCTCCCTTGTGCTGGCTCTCGTGGCCAGAGCAGGTCTGTGTTACTTGGATCACTGGAATGAGACATGCAGGACTGGTGCTTTGGCTGGTCAAGGGAGGCGCTTCACATGGTGGCTCGTGCTTGACCTTGCCCCCTGACCAGGTACCTTCGGGTGGAAGCCAGGAATTGTTTTATAAAGTTTAATGGATGCATACATATTTATGTTTGTTATTGCCTTTAGCTGCGTCACAATGAGAGCTAATATTCTGTTAACTTCTCGCATGTCCATGTCATACGTACAACAATGGTCTTGTGTTTGCATCTGGGACACTTGTCTGGGTAAATCTTGTGTAAATTAGTAGGTGCCATAAAAGTACAGTGAAAAAAGTTAGAGTGTACCAATTTAAATCGCGCATTACTGGGTCCCCACCAGACCAGTATGTGGGTCTTCTTTCAATGTGTATCCATCAGTGGTGTCTGTAGTTCTGCATTTCATAGCTGTTTTACTTTCAATTTGGTTTTATATCTGTCAGTTTACAGTGCTTTATAAGGTTGTGTGATTGTCCTTGCCCCGTTTCCAGCAGCACATTGAGCATTGCTGAAGTAGTTGGGGTGGTCAGGAGCTCCAATCAGATCTATCTGGCTATCATAGCTAATATTGCAAATTGTAAAAACTGCCCGGCTTATTCCAAACAGGTTATGCAAGCCCGCAAATGAGATAGACTCATCACTTGTGTACAAATCTCCCAAAGTGCGATAGCCTCCATCCCTCAGGCTCTGATCATATCTTTATGTTTAAGGATTGCAGATCACCAAATCTCCAGAGATCTGGAGAAGGATGCACATCAGGACTTCTGTTAAATGCAGCCTCCCAGCGGAGCCCTTCCTGCATATAATGTGGGGGTAGTTAATGGGAACATGTCCACCTTGCATCAAGAGGATTCACAATATCTCCCAATCAAGAGTCCTATTGAACTATCTTCTCAGCTTTGTCCTCACACCACTTTGCCCCATGCTGTATTTGTGCAACAATATAATTTAATTTAAAAGGTGGCTATATTTTTAGGATTTCTCTTGTCCACCCATACAAGTGAGGTCTGGGCTTCAAAAGGTTAATCATTTGTATATTTGGAGCAATAATTTACAAAGCATATGCGGACCTGCATTCAAGGACAACATTTCAAAATATTGAAATCTGGACGTGAGAGCTTTTTCTTCTTTTACCTGCTTCACTAGCTATTGATCCATGAGTCTCATTGATTTGATAGGCTGTCCTTTACAAAAAACAGTTTTTTCATCCACCATTCTGCGATGCTAAGGATCCACAGGTATTTGCAGAATTCTATGTGGTAGAAAATTAAATAGGGTGTTGGGACATCCTTCCAACCATTGGACAGATGAGGGGATGACAGAAGTGCACAATCTTTGCTTAAAAAAAATATATTTTTATTCATGGACAAGGTCAGCACCCACTATGCGTCATAACCGTAAGTCACTTTGCTTTAGTAAGGGGTGGGTGTGTGTGTGTCTTTGTGTGTGTGTGTCTGTCAGTCGCTCTTGCCTCTGTGTATGTACAAGAAAGCTTTGGCTTCTGCTCCCCGTCCAGTGTACATGTACTGGGTGTGACTAAAGCTCGCATAAGTGCTGAATGTTCTTCACATGTTTTGTATTTGTAAGGAAGCTTATACTGCACCTATTCTATATGTTGCTCATGGTTTTGCTGTTGTGAGTGTTTTAGTGCTCGTTTCCCTACATAAAAGCCAAAGGTATTTGTGGTAAATCCAGGAACTCGGGAATCACAGCTGACCGCTCTCTGCCCCCATGGACATACATTCAAAACATAACATTAATGAAAATAAACATGCTGTGTGACTCGAAGACGCGAGAGCAAATACACAAAGCAGGTCGCGAGTCACCCGCGAGTCATAACGCCATACACTACATCACCTTACCCCTCAACAAAACAAAAGTAAGGGGAAAAAGGTAGTAAACATAAAGAACATTAAAACATTACATATTCTTTAAATTTGTTGGGCATCTTAGTTTCACGAGACCTAGTACATGGATTAGTCACTTTGAATCTCATTGACATGTGGCGTGGACACTTCATTACCCATTGCAGGTTGTCCCCTTTGCATCCAATCCAAGTCTGACCTAGTACCTTTCCTATGATTGATAATTTCAGCTTGCTGATGAGACAGACTCTCAAGGTTTCTCACATTCCACCAACCTTTGTCTTCTAACATAACTGATCCCTTGCCAACTCTTAATACTTTAGTTGGAGAAGAAAAAAATTGACTATCCCTTTCTTACCATGACTGTTTTTTTTTTCCAAGACCTAATCATCAACCTTAGGAACAGCATCACACATTGTGTTGCATCTGCCAACCTGTGCCATTCTGCACTGTTTCTCATCCACACGTGGAATGACTTTTTGTTTGACCAACAAACTGACATCAGTATCTTTGATTTTAAGTTGTTCCTTCAACCATGTAGGAAACAAAGAGGAATGCAGGCCTCTCCATCTCAACAACATGACTGGATTGACACCAGTGTTGCAATTAGGCCTGGGTGCAATGTGATGTTGCATTATACTCCCAAACTGTCATAAGGTTTCTGCACATACACAGAGCTATGCACAGGAAAATGGGACCCCGGAATACAGTGGTTTGCCACCATATACCGTAGCACCCAAAAACCCCAACCCAACTAGCTTAGCATCCCATTAGCACCCAAGTACTAATGTTTGGACAACCCAGAACACGGTATCTTTATCTCAGGACTCGCAGAAGCAAGAACACTCTTTCGTCACTCACTCGTACTTGTCCACAAGGTGCGTAGGAAGAGACACTGGATAGGTTAAAATGTTTATTCCAACTTACGTGCTCTAATGTACAGTACACGTGTCAGTACTAATAGCATAATGCATATGACTAATATAAGCAGCATGGTTACAATTCCATAGAATACAAACGGGGAAAGCATCTCAGAGCTCAGTGGATAAACGTATAAATAACATTACCACCCTCCCCTTGCAGTAAGATAGTTTATTATAATAATAGAAGACCTCTGGGCTTTGACTAGCGAACCCCCATACCTCAGTCTCTAGATGCAGAATTACATCAGCAGGACATCATAGCTCTTCTCACTGAAAGGGATTTCTCCAAGTGTGTTAAGCGCTAGTAAACCACAGTATTAAAAGCATACCAAATTCTTCATGGCAATTGCACCTAATGTTATGTCTGGGTGCGCGAGACTGGCCATATCAGGAAGAACCAAAATACATTGTTATGCGACCTTGTACATGTTTGTGCAGACTGAGCCCAAAAAGGTGAACAACAGAAAATGCAGACAGTGCAAAAGAACTTGGCACGAGCAAAGGGCGAGGAGGCCCGGCTCAGTGTAACGTGCGCAAAGAAAAGCAGCATGGCAGCCAGGCCTAGGCCAACATAACAAGGCAGGTAACAATCCACAAGACACCCTCCCTGGTCAGTCCAGCGGCCAGGACAGAGGCCCATCAGAGGAAAAACACAGCCGTTGGAGCACAGGGAGCGCCCAAACGGCGAAGGGCAGGTCAATCCATGAAAGTGTAAGTGCAGAGAAAAGCCATACCCTCCAAGAGTTCATCATTGGAATTGTCAAAAACATAGATGCCATCCAATCCATGAGATCAAAGAGCAGGAATGCTCCTCAACAAAGGGAGCATCCAGAAGCAATGCGGGACAGCTTGCGTGATAATCGAGACAGCTTCGTTGTAGGAGATCCTGGGCAGCCGCCCAGATATCCCATTGCGCCAAAATCCCCAGTGCAGCCGCACGCGCCATGGCGCGACCACCGTGGGGCAGCTTATCTGCGAGACGCTTGAGTAGTACTTGTGCTTGTCCACAAACCCCTCGCGTACGCTTCCGGAGGCGTATGTGACGGTAATACCTCCTATATTGAATGTTTTATAGGTTCTTTCAAGCTTGATGTTATTAAAAAAGGTTAGTTAACAGACCCATTTTTGTGCTCCCTGTTAGGTTGTCGGATATTATTGTTTAGTCATGGCTGGTGTGGCGATTGCTGCACATAGTCAAGGAGCACTCCGAGACCACTTACGGGTGTATGGAGTGCCTGATACAGGGATCGATTTGGTCTTTGTGGTTCAAGCCGATCCGGCTTACCCCTTTGAGGTGTTTTACACTTGGATCACTTTTGAAGCGGTGGAGGCAGATGATAATCTGTTTCATGAATATAAACCCACCGTTATTCCTGCTGCCTATCGACCCTATACCACTCTTGAAGAACCTCTCACGGCTTGGCAGCACCGTGTTTGGTTTAATGGCGCCCTACCACAACCAACTACCGCAGTTCGTTTAGGCCCCTTATCAATTCAGGGGGCCACTTGGCCTGTATTGGCCGGGTATACCCCGCATCCAAATTATCTGGCATTACCGCTTGCGGAACTGCCCACTATGCATACCGAATTGGTACGAGTGCATCGAGCCCTAGTGACATACGTTACAGGTAGTCTACATGGAGCTGCTCCTGTAGTCGCAGGCCAACCAGCTATAGCCGCTGGAGTGACCATAAGTCCTGTCATGGTAAATTCTGTGATGGGCAAACGTCCACAAAATAAGGACGACTATCCTTACTGGCTTGCAGAAAAGTTCGATCAGATAGAAGCAGTGTTTCCCCATACATCCCCAGTAGATAAACACCGCATCCTCATGATAAGTTTGCCAAAAGACATAATCCCCGATTTGACATCATGTGAAAACTGGGGTAAGGTATTCGCAGCAGTTTATTCAAAATGTTTTGGAACTCCTTCCATGACGGTTCTACCCTCTGTAATTAAAAAGTACAGGATGAACATGGCCCTGAAGCGGCTGTGGAATTAGGGATGAGACTAGTGGGAGTGTTTGATGTAGTAGCTGAGCTGATCCTTGGAAATGTCAAGGGCGATGCTATGAACTTTCAAGTAGCGAATGCTTTGGCTTTGGTCCCAGAGTTGGACAGGCCCCGCGAATTACCGAAAATTATTGCCCGGGCTTATAAAACAATTGGAAGAAATAGCCTGGGCAACAAGCCTTTTGTAAAAATGCAAACTCAATCGCAAACACAAGTTACACAAACAAAAAGTGCATCTGAGAAAGATGATAAACCGGTCTTCACTAAAAAGAGTTGGAGACAGAAAAAACAGGGTAAGCAACAAAAGAAGCCGGGGTCGAGAGGCGCTTCCCAGTTTCGGTTTCTTCTGAACGTACTTATGATTTACGTGATAGGTCAAGGATTAAATCACCAGAAAGGTTTCAGAGCTCTGATACGCGTTCTCCTCGTTCTTCACAGGCCCAGACGTCGTCACAGGCTGGTGGAGGAGGACGGTAAGATAGAGGAAGGGGCCGAGAGGCTCCCCAGGAGCGAGACCAACCTCGACAACAAGTCAGAGGGAAAGCAGAAGACTTTCATCTTCCTCGACCGCAATTTCAGAAGAAAAAGTTGCCGCTGTCACAGCGAAATATGCCTCAGACCGTGAGAACGAGACTCCAGAATTGGACGTGGGCAGTGACCCTCCTAGACAGCGCCGCGGAAGTTACCATAGTGCGGGAGGCGCTACGTCCTCATATGGAGGCGACAGCAACTGAAACATTCGTTACTGTAGAGACAGCTGACACGAGAGTGGCACCCCTGACAGACTATATAAAATAGTCATACAAATTGAAGGTGACATACCGCGTGAAATAAAAGGGATTTTTTGGGAAAATCTAACCTCTTCATATGACATTTTGTTAGCAGAGGTGGATTGGCCACCCCCATTCGTTCTCGCTGCACATAAAGGAGAGGAGGTAATCCTTCCAAGCTTCTCACGGCATGTCCCAAAAGACAAAGCTGAAGCACTTGCAGCTGAGTGGGCTGTGTACCTGGCACCAGCGTTATACCGCAACCATGTGGGATGGGATGAAGAATCACCTCCTCATGCAATACCTTTGCGGTCACTACCGCAGCCACGACCCCAATATCCCATCAAACGGCAGGCAAAAGGCCCCGTCTCCGAAATTCTGACACAGTTGGAATATCAGGGAGTAATTGAACCATGCGTATCACCTATGAACAATCCCCTTTTCGTGGTTTCTAAACCCGATGGAACGTACCGCTTAGTTTTGGATTACCGGCATTTAAATACACATTGTTGGAACTTTGCGGTGCAAAATACACACAGTTCTGCGCTTGTAGACAGTCTTGTTCGTAAAAAATACAAAACGACACTTGACCTTTCAAACGGTTTCTACACGCACAACCTAGCCCTGGAGAGTGGTCAATGGACCGCATTCACTTCCGGTGGTAAATTATTCCAGTTCCGGCGTTTACCCATGGGCTACAAATATAGTCCGGGTATATTCGCCGCCCGTGTTGTTTCTTTGTTAAATGACATTGATCAAGACGCATGTTCATACGTAGATGACATCTATCTGACGGACGACGAATTATTTCAGCATTTGTCCCGTGTGGACCGCATTATTCTTGAATTTGCGGAGCAGGGTTACAAATTTAACTTTGCTAAATCACACATTGCTGAATTTACCGTTCTGTTCTTGGGCTATGAGCTCAACAACGAAGGTAAGGGCTTAGCCCCCATTTCTTGGAAAAATGTGCACATTTGTGCCCCCCAAATACTCTGAAGAAACTTCAGTCTTTGCTGGGTTTCCTGAATTTCGGGCGTACTTACATTCCCGAATATGCCCAGCGTATCAAGCCTTTGTATGCTTTGATACAACCTACTTATTCAAGGTCTTGCTGGCTGCCTGAGCATACCTCAATTCTGCAGTCTTTGCAGACAGACCTTTTGGAGTCTAAATATCTTTTGACTCGTGATAACCACACAAACCTGGTGATTAGAATAATTCCGGGGCGGTGGGATTCACATACTTAACCTTTAATGAAGGTGATACAGTACCCATCGCATACAAGTCACATCTGTACACTTCCGCTGAATTGCGCTTTACCTCTGTCGAAAAAGTTCTAACTGCAGTGCAAATGGCGATTCTAAAAGAACGCGCACTGGCACAGGGAAAGCGGATTCTAGTGGTAACACCCTGTCCTGCCCTAGAGGCAGTAACAAAGGCAAGTGTACCGAACTCAAAAGCAATGCATCCCCGTTGGATACAATGGGCTACATCCTTGACGTCTTCGGACGTCACTTTTGTTTTTGATTCTTCTCTGCAGACTCAGGAGTTTTTGCAGTATGAATTCGTTCATCCTCCTCCTTTGTTTTTATTACCGCTTGAGGATTACAAATGTGTGATCTACACCGATGGTTCGGCGCAACCGGCCACTGGGTCCAAGCACGCTTATTCAGCTGCATGTGCTATTGTTGCGGGTTCCTTTGTAGATGGAAAGTTCAAATCCTCTGCAGTGCATACTCGCACACTTGGAGATAGTACCGCACAATTGGCCGAGCTGCATGCATTGCTACTTGCACTTGAGTTCGCTTCTCAGGATGAGACCACTCTTATTGTATGTGATTCTTTTTACTGTGTACAATCTTACAATGACAATCTGTTTTTCTGGTCGAAAAATGACTACAAGGACGCAAAGGGAGCACAATTAAGCATAAAATGCTTTGGGTTCGAGTGGCAGAATTGCAACAACGTCTGCCCCTCACACAGGTGGTTCACACCTTAGGCCATCAGCGGGTGGGCGCACACGCTATTGGTAACGATCTGGCAGATGAAGCTGCCCGTTCAGCAGTAGTCACGTGTTCAGTAGCAGCGGTTACCAGGTCCATGTCGAAAATAGACCCTGTTATATTAGCAGCTATTGCTGCAACCAAGGAAGGTAATAATTACCCTACAGGTTTCCCTTCCAAGTATTCTTACACATTAAGTCCCGATCAGGTTCCTTATGTAACTATACCTGACGTTGGAGATCGGCTGATCCCCAACGCGGACCGCAGGAGTGCCTTGATATCAGCTGCACACGAAGGCATGGCTTCGGCTCATGCAGGTGTGTCAGCTACAGTTTCCATCTTGCAGCAGCGTTATTGGTGGCGTGGATTGTATAAAGACACCCGTGCTTTTGTGCTTTCTTGCGATGTTTGTCAACAGATTAAGCCTTCCACGGTAACACGTCCACCACAAACCCCGCTCTGCATTGCTAACAGACCCTTTGGGTGTGTTTACTTGGATCACTGCGGTCCATTCTCATCAGACACTGCCTATAAATACATCTTAGTGGCAGTGGACTCGTGCACACAGTTTCTCTGGGTCTGGCCACAACGGAGTGCTGACGCCCGAAATGTAATCAGGGATTTGCGTGTCTTTGTGGGAATTTTCGCATGCGGCACCTTCCATTCGGACCAAGGTCCAGCGTTTGCCTCTAGGGCTTACAAGGATGCAATGGCTTCGCTTGGGGTGCGGGTGAAATTTTCGTCTCCGTATAGGCCTGAGGGCAACTCTATCGTTGAACGAATGAACCGTGACTTAAAGCAATCCTTAACAGCTAGGGTTATAGGTACTGGCAGGAACTGGCTGGCCCATTTGTATACCGTTCAGCGTGCACTTAATAATCTCCCTAGAAGACCTTTGGGTGGGCGGACCCCATACGAAATGCTCTTTGGCATAAGAATGTTTGTGCCTGACCTTGAGGGTCCAGACATCGCGGCGCAATCCGCCAAGTTTGATGTAGATAACCATTCTGCTATGTTACAGGACTTACAAGAAGCCCGAGACAAACTTGCAACTACACATTTGCCTTCAGCCACAGATCCTGCGTTGCAGATTCCGGTAGCCGGCTGGCTTCCAAAGGTTGGAGAACTGGTTCGAGAAAAGGTTGAAAACAAAAAGAATTCGGCCCCTCTTTTCGTGCACCGGTTCCAGTTCTGGGCTTGAAGGGAACACGTACAGTCATTTTACCACCGCTTCCTGGTCGCAAGGAGAACAGATACATCTCAGTGGAAAATGTCAAGCTACAGCGCCTGGCCGATCCTGAATAGTGTCACACCAGCGGTCTCTTGTCCTGCCATTTATCGGACATATGTTCATAGTCCATCTGCACGAACGATCGCTGATGCTGTAATTGAGATGGTTGATTTGCCTGAATCCTCTACTTTGCCTGAAACTACGATTGATCCCCAACTCTCCACCAACATCGACGAGGACGAGTATACTTATCCTGCATCAGAATCGGTGGCACATCAACCAACAACGCCACTTGGCCCGACTCATTATTCCTTTGATTCGGATTCCACATCTTCAAAAGTTCCATCCAAGTTCAGTATTTTTATATCCTGGTTTAGAGACAATTTTTTGATTCCACCCTGGACATACATCTGGTTGGTACTTTTCTTGATATTTTTGTTCATGTCCATTGGCTTTGTCACAGTGTTTTTTCTACTAATTAATGGTCACTATTTACCTGAACGCTCTGCTGTAGACTATGTTTCTGGAACTTTGGCTCCTCATTCCTCGTCTCACATCATGAAGCGTGACCACACATTTGTGAACATTTCAGCTTTCCCAGTTGCTGATGGCATCGTATGGGATGCAGTGAACTATCAAATCCATGGTCCGACGGAAATTATTAATGTACCTAATGTCCTTCGTGTTTCAATGGGTGATGTAGTACAAAATAATATTCATTCTGATGATTGGGATGTGCATGCCGTTGAAGCATTGTTTGCCGATTTAAAATATTATGCATCTTTTAATGCTGAAGATCTATATATGAATTCTGCTAATTATGCCGATTTGTATTGTTACCAACATTGGGGTAATCATTTTCTCCATAAGCCCAGTGCCCCACGTTGGGCGCCATGTCATAAGGTTTCTGCACATACACAGAGCTATGCACAGGAAAATGGGACCCCGGAATACAGTGGTTTGCCACCATATACCGTAGCACCCAAAAACCCCAACCCAACTAGCTTAGCATCCCATTAGCACCCAAGTACTAATGTTTGGACAACCCAGAACACGGTATCTTTATCTCAGGACTCGCAGAAGCAAGAACACTCTTTCGTCACTCACTCGTACTTGTCCACAAGGTGCGTAGGAAGAGACACTGGATAGGTTAAAATGTTTATTCCAACTTACGTGCTCTAATGTACAGTACACGTGTCAGTACTAATAGCATAATGCATATGACTAATATAAGCAGCATGGTTACAATTCCATAGAATACAAACGGGGAAAGCATCTCAGAGCTCAGTGGATAAACGTATAAATAACATTACCACCCTCCCCTTGCAGTAAGATAGTTTATTATAATAATAGAAGACCTCTGGGCTTTGACTAGCGAACCCCCATACCTCAGTCTCTAGATGCAGAATTACATCAGCAGGACATCATAGCTCTTCTCACTGAAAGGGATTTCTCCAAGTGTGTTAAGCGCTAGTAAACCACAGTATTAAAAGCATACCAAATTCTTCATGGCAATTGCACCTAATGTTATGTCTGGGTGCGCGAGACTGGCCATATCAGGAAGAACCAAAATACATTGTTATGCGACCTTGTACATGTTTGTGCAGACTGAGCCCAAAAAGGTGAACAACAGAAAATGCAGACAGTGCAAAAGAACTTGGCACGAGCAAAGGGCGAGGGAGGCCCGGCTCAGTGTAACGTGCGCAAAGAAAAGCAGCATGGCAGCCAGGCCTAGGCCAACATAACAAGGCAGGTAACAATCCACAAGACAAAACTTTCTGCTTGAGGTATTGTTTCACATCCAACTTGTTTCCATGACTGTTTGCACAACTTCCTTAATCACCATTTTCCCTCTCTACCAAACCATTGGACGATGGTGATTTTCAAACATATGAAACCAATAAGCCCACTTTATTGAAGGTTTGCCTGGTTGAGCCAAAAAAGGAGGAGGCTGTGTAATTTGTTGTGGTGTGGCCATGATAACTCTATGTGTGAAAAATCACTGACAATGTATAAGTTTCTTTCAGTACAGGTAGTATAAGAAATAAAATGAACGTACCACAATTGCCAAAGTCTTGTGATAAAGACAAAGTCTTGTAAAGGTGTATTCAAGGTGCTGTGGGAGTCGGTAGCACCAGTAGCTGGAAAGAAGTTTTCAAATATTTGCGTCCTGCATGTGAAGCGTACAGCATAAAGCCAGCGTAATGCTGACTGGAGCGGCAAAGCGGGCCCAATCAAAGATGGCCGCTGTGTATGATGTCACTGGGGCTTGTTGTGCGTTGCTAAGCAACCTTAACTCTTTACCTCCGTATGCTGAAGTGGCTGCTGGGGTGCTAACAGGAAGCGTGGGCGTGACCTGGCAGGTCAGTGGTAAAGAAGCATCTGAACTGCGCTGTAGATGGAGGCGTTTGAAGAAGAAAAAGCGGTCGGGACGGAGGAAATGTAGAAAATGAAGGAAATCCAAGCGCCGGGGGGTGTCGGTGGGTGATAGGAGATCCTCACCATTTTAGGTAGGTTTTAACAGGATTTATTACAAGTTGTAATATCACCCACGACGGCAGCAACCGGACAGCAGTGAAACCAACAACTACTGACCAAGTCAGTTGGAATCACAGCTGACCGCTCTCCGACCGCACGGGCATACATTCAAAACATAATATTAATGAAAATATACACGCAGTGTGACTCGGAGACCCGATAGCAAAAACACAAGGCTGTCGCGACTGAGTCACCCGTGAGTCACACTGCCGTACACTACAGTATTGCCATTGTCACTTCTTGTTTTCCAGACTGCCACATTTTACTTCTCCCACTTAGAGTTTGCCACTGTTTTCCTCAAACCACCCCCCTTTCACAAAATACAGGCAGCTTCTATTTGGTTTCCAACACTCACTATACAGTCACTACACCTTTTTACCTCTCACTCTTCTCACAAGGGGTTTTTATTTCCCATCACTTTTTCAACGCTGTTCATGCAGAGAAGAAATTTAGCCTGTTTGCAGTTCTTTTGAGAAAGGAAACTTTGCCTTGGTAACAGGAACAAGCACAATCTTATAACTGTTCCGTGCTGTGCATAACGCTTTGCATCTCATGTGAATCCTAGATTGTGGGGAAGGCAGAGTGGGAGTGGGGGTGAACTGTTTTTGGAGAGATTGGCCGGTTGTCTCAAGAGAGTACTCCTCCTATGAAGAAGCTTACTGTTTTCCTGGTGCCTCTGCATCATGTAATTTAGAGGCTCGCAGTAACCCCATAAATGTACTGTCTCATAGTGGATGGTTGCCTAGACAACAAGATGTACGCAGCACTACCTAATGCAAAGAGAAGTTAGAATAAAGAATGTAGGAATCTTCTGATCACAGTATTGTGGTCTTCCGACAAAATACGAGGGCAGAAACTGACATTTTGTTCTTTTCTTTTCTTCTTATAAATGTGAAAGCATACACAAGCACACAGAATTGAGTCAGTAAGCTAGCGGTGGTGTGTTTTATGGGCTCGCCATCGTACTAAGAGAAGGCCAATAACATTATGATTTATTAGTTCATTACAGTCAAGGAAAATTATCTCTAAGGTTCCTTCTATAATTGATGGTTGTTGAAGGCATTGTAATTCTCAACATTATTAGACGTGAATTGATACTATTTACCAAATGGTGAGTGACAGCACCCTTATTTTGTACTATCTCTGTAGCCTAGAGGGAGCACAGCCGGTAAGTAGCCTTTTTCCCCACCATCATAAGATGATTGATCGATAACCTAATATTACATCTGCTGTGTGCATTTTCAATTGCTCCAGTGTCACATTTTGCCATATTTTTTTATGACTGTCAAAAGGGAAACTACAGTAGGTAGCTTGTATTTTCCAAGACTTTGTCTTAATATTAGCTTTTTGATTGCCATTTTAAGTTTAGTGCTCCTTTTCTATTTGTATACGGAGACATCATTTCTGTTCATTTCTCCTTTCAATTAAATCCATTTTCTCTGAACTATTTTCTTCTTCATCTGCCGGTGCATCTGAAAATATAATTTTGGATGATGGATGACACCCAGTCTTTCCCCACTATGTGTACTCAGAGGTAAAAACCTGTAAACGAAGTCCATTGTCAGAGATGTGCACAACATAACCTGCAAACTCTTGCAAAACATTTAACTTACCTCCAAGGGCTGGTCATTCTTAGTCTCTGGCCAGTCTGACTGTCTCTTGCTTCACAAAAGATTTGTGAAATGTCTGTTGGCAAAGACAGGTGCAAGAATTGCCAAAAACCTTTAAAACGCATCACCTTAACATTTCTGAAAATCTGGACTACTCACCTGTGTTCACTGTTGTTTCTAAGGCTGCTCTTTCATCCTCCCTATCTATTGAAGCATGCATTTGTATTCTTTGGGGGTTACTTTAAACCGCGGCATGCCTATTAGTAATACGCCTTTTGCAGTTTTTGCTTTGCAAGCTTGTTCGAATGTATACTTTTACTTTGCATGCCTTTACAACGCGGTCGTTACAGCGACCGCGTTGTTACAACGCGAATTATTACATCGCAAGTTATTTCAACGACTTGCTGTAGGGGGCACGCTGGACTTAGGAATAGTATAATTTACTATTCCTACTCCAGTTTGTGCAACAGCAGGGAAGGTATTGGATTCTAAAACCAACACCAGTGCGCCCCCTACAGCAAGTTGCTGAAACAACTTGCGATGTAATGGTTCGCTTTTGTAACAACGCATCGTTGTAATGACCGCGTTGTAAAGGCATGCGATGTAAGGCATGCGTTGTTATGGCTGTTTCCCGCTTGTTCACTCTGTACATGGCCAAACACTCAGTTTTCTCTCACCACTTAATAATCTTATGTGGTATCCTATTGATATTTTGGAGACCTGTGAAAGGGCCTTACTAGTCGCTGCACATTTGGAATAATCTTGCCAGCATTTTCTAGTAACTGAGGCACCTAAACATGGTACAGTGAATAATATTCAGGAAAGAGGTTCAAGTATCCCACGTTCTAGGTCCCAGCTAATCTACTTGGAAACATTGATGAGCTCTTTATGATCAGCACCTTTTGTTTTTGCTAACTCCATAGTCTTTTACCATGCTGATTGAAACCCTTGCTCTCAGATTGATCTCTGTGCTGGTTACTATACGCATAACTCTCTGAATAGGAGCCATGACCATCCCGATGGTTGGCATGAGACTCACAACAACTCTTGTATTGTTTAGAGCTATCCCTATACAATTCTTTTGACTTGTCATGTCTTGAGCCTTCGTCAGTCTGTCTGTCCTATCTCCTACTTGGGTCATCCTGTTTATCATCTCTCCGCCCTCTTTCACTCATTTCTCATCCCTCCAGTGAGTGTCAGCATTTATTTGATTTTTTTCTGTCTTGTGATCCTATCGATTTTTATCACCTCTCTGGTCCTTTAACCTGTCATCCTCAGGGTACTCTCTGCTAGACTCCCAGCCATGACTTCTTGCATTTCCTCTGTAGCTGCCTTGGAACTTCGGTGTCTCCCTCCCGTTTTTTTTTAAACATCTTGGCTTCCCTTTGCTTCTTCTGTGTGGGGGAGTGACCCCTGACATGCAGCTGCATATTTATTGTATCCGGGAGCATCGTTTTCATTTTTTTATTTTGGTCTTTGAAAGAGAGATTCTCTCTGGAACGAGTTTGCTTCTGATGAAAAGCAGTTTTTTTCTCGCTTCAGTTCAGTTGCTTTTTTTTTTCTTCTTCTTGGGCTTTTACTTATCTTTGTTTCTGCGCTGGCACCTCATCCTCAGATGACGTTTTAGAAGAGGAGAGTGGTGGAGTTTTTATCCCACGACCTTGCTCTCTCAATGTTTTTGTTACATCATCAATGTCGTCTGTGTCTTTTGGGGGCCGATAATTTGCCACATGGTCTGAGCTCATTGTCCGTCCTTTTATCTTTATCCCATTAAAATTGTCCATCACAAGAATAGTACTCCTTTGATCTTCATAGCATATGAAACAAAATCTTTTGGATTTCCCAGTCGTCTGAGCGCGCACAAGATTAATTTTTACAATTTCTCCATATTGTGAAAAACGCAAATAATAACTCCTTCAGTTAATTTGAATGGCAATCCTCCTAGAAAGATCCAAGTACTGTCTTTATACTCCACATGCCAAGAGACTTTGGGGCATATTATCAAGGGCTTTATCGCCGATTTAGCGGCACTTTTTGCCGCTAAATCGGCGATATTTTTAACGCCCTATTAGCAAGCTGTCGCTAACAGGCGTTAGCGACAGCTTTCAGGCGTTAGAGGCTGGGAATTACATCGCCTTGCATGTCAGCGATATTTATCGCTAATGACATGCAAGGTAGGCGTTCCCCACTAAAAGCGACTGTAAACAGTCGCTAACACCACTAACCCCTATTATCAAGGCAGGCGAAGCGATAAAATAAATCTCGCTAAGCGCGTTTATCGCTAGATTTTAACACCTGCTACTGACTATGACTTACCTGTTTAAGGTATAGGAGGTGGATTCTAATGCTGAATCCACCTTAGCGTTAATGCGAGAATATCGCTGGTTTTCCAGCGATATTCTCGCATAATGCCGCTATCGCTGGAATAATCATCGCCATAGCGCTAATTGTTGCTAATACAGCGTTAGCGTGGCGATATATTCCAGCGATAGCTGGCGATAAAATATTTCGCGCTAAGCGCGCTCTGCGATATTTATCGCATTTTGTTGCTAATATGGCCCTTTGTCTTGTAGTCTGAGTTCAGCTGGCCTTTGGTTTAGTTCATTAATCAACTTTTGTTAAGGGATTCCTTACAGAAAGGAAACAAGCCGATGATGTTCTAAACTATGATCCTGCAGCATATTTCTTAAAGTTCTAGAGGCACTCTGAATTGTCGGAGGAGCTAAACGGGATCCTATATAAAGATGTGACTTAAAATATACCCTAAAATATGGTGGTAAACTTAATCCCAAAGACTGTTTGATAGATGGTTCTTAGGGCAAACACTTTGGCCTAGTCACCCAATAGAGTACAGAAACAAACCACCCCCCCAAAAAAAAAGAAAAACAAAATCAGTCTGAAAACGTAATATTAAGACAACTTGCAGTTATAAAATACGTGACTGAATGAACAAGAGATGCAGAGGAGCCTTTAACTGGAAATAGTGACCTCTTTATTGTTAATAAACAGATCGCCACATTGTCGCACTACTAAGTATGATAGGGAGTGAGAATGATGGTTAACGGGCAATGAAAATATTTTGCCAAATGCTTATCATTCAGAAAATGAATTACCCGTATACTTTTGGGAACTAAAATATGTTTAAAGGGTGCAATTATGACTAGTCCGGTGATGGTACAATGGTATGGTACTGCCTTACAAAAAGTAGTACTCTTCAAACATTAAAGTGAAGATTCTGTGGGGCATATTCACAAGCCCCTATCGCCACGGGAACGTCACTTTTATTGACGTTCCCTTGGCGATAGGGCCACACCCTATTCTCAAGGCAGCGTTAACCCACTTAACGTGGCTTAAAGCCACGTTAAGTGGCTTAACGCTGCCTTGACAATAGGGCCCCTTTCATGCTAAACTTAGCGTGAAAGGGGGCGTGCAGTGGGTGTTGCGGTGGGCGTACCACCGCAACACCCATTGAGTTTGACGCTACTGCCTATTATCAAGGGCGGCGATAATAGGTGGCAGCGCCAAACTTAAGACCTAAAAAAAACAGGTCTTAAGGGGGCTAAACGAGGAGAAACGCTTTATTTCTCCTCATTTTTGCTTTTTCTATGTGTGCTGCATGTAGCAGCACACATGGAAAAAGCAAACTGGCATTTTCGGTTTGTTAATGTTGTACAGGAAGGGACACCTTCCTGTGCATTAACAAACCTCCCTGCTCGCAGACACCCTTGCGCTCTGGTGCAAGGGTGCCTGTTTTGGCGTTAAGTCGTGAGACTTAGCGCCTTCGCAGGGGGAAACGCCAGGCTGCACCACATTCTTGTGAATAGGGTGCAGCCTGGCGTTTCTGAAGTGGCGGTGAGAGGCGTTAAGCCAAGGAGGCTAACGCCTCTCACCGCCACTTCTTTGTGAATATCCCCCTGAGTGTCATAATGATGACTGAAAAGCAATACGTCTTAATGAAGTCTGTTTGGTGTGCGAGTTTGGCAATTTCACCACTGTTTTCTTGATTACACCTTTCAGAATAGAGTTGCCCAGACGTTCCTACTTGTTAATGAGTTATGACCGAGATGATAGTGAAACGCTGTATGAATGAAGCTTAGATTCCTTGTGCTGAAATGTGGAGTTCGGCTATCTTATGCAATGCTTTGTATGTTTCTATTCACAAAATATTATGAAATAGATATTTTCTATTGTTTGATTATTATTTATTCATAAAGTTCTCGAGTAACCAAAAAGGGTGTCCTGTCGCTGACAGGCAGAGAAGGGTCACAACTGCTTGGCGGACCGGCAGGTTTTTTGTTTCTTTCGGAACATGAGGTGATTAGAAAGGTGCTCCAGATCCTTGGGAATTTTGTTCCAGAAAGTCGCAGTGAGATAAAAAAGAGCATCCTCCCAAGCGTACCTTGTGTATGGTAGGGATCGGTAGCAGTCTTTGTGAAAATGATCTAAGGTGACGAGCAGGCAGATAGAGAATGAAAATGTTTCTCAAACAGGAGGGTGCGGATCCATTAAAGGCTCTATGGGCCAAGCAGAGGCCTTTAAAGGCTGCCTGTTTCATGATGATAAGCCAATGTAAAGTTTAGAATGATCAGACGCCGTAGTTGTAGGAGGTAGTTTAAGAATGAGATGAGCTGCCTCAGTTTGTACCACTTGAAGTCGATGAAGAAGGTTACCAAATTCCAGTCTCATTGTGATTAGCGAATGCACTACGGTATAGCTTATTGTGTTACAAAGCAGAGGGAAACATTTCTTTAGCATTCACAGTATAGTGAAGCACACACTGGCTGCTCTGTTCACCTGATTCTTGAAAGTAAGTTTCATGTCCATCAAGAAGCCAAGATTCTTTGCTGATGTGACTGGGCAGGGAGTCACACCTAACGCTGGTGGCCATTGGATGGTGTGGTGCCCAATGAAGAGGAGCATGGTTTTTCACCGTTTAGCCTGGGACAGTTGGACTGTATCTACGAAGCAACTGCACTCATCCAGGCCCTAAAGATGGTGTTAGTCTGAGTTTGATCTTTCGCAATGATCTGCGTATGGTATAATTTCAAGTCCAAGTGAACGAAATAGGGTAGCCAATGGAAGAACATAAATGTTAAATAACTCTGGGCTTATAGAGTATCCTCGAAGAACACCACAATTGATTGTGGTAGAGTTTACAAGAATGGGGCTGGGTGCACTCTTTGAGATCGTGAACTAAAAAAGTAGCTAACCCATTTCAGCCCATCCTGGCAGATACCGATTCTGAAGAGACTGTGCAACAGGGCAGCATGAGAGACTGTGCCAAAAACTGATGAGAGGTCTAACAATATGAGAACAAAGGAGAGTCCTTGATCCAGTTTAGACCTGATGCTCTCCGTGGCTGCCCCTTGCCGTTTTGGTGCTGTGCAGTGGCCTAAAGCCTGATTATGATGAATCAAGAATGTCATTGATACCTTTATGGAACAGTCTTGCTTGGTATGTTTTGTTAGGTTTTGCATAAGGTGTTGCATTTTGAAGTACTTTCGTTTTTCTAAATACCACCACTAAGTGCTTTGTGTATAGGGGACTAAAAAGGAATACAGTTCAGCGGACCGCCAGCACAGTGAAGGACTCGGCAATGTGAAACCTCTTTACTAAACAGCAGATGCTGTTTCTTGGCAACTAAAGGCCTCTTAAGCTGCATAATTTGGGTATGTTTTCAGACCATCTGCAAAATAAGAAGCTTCCTTATTTATTGGGTAACAGGGATTGAAATGTTCAGACGTGACCTAATGCAGGTGTAGAAAGCAGTGCATTGCAACCCTTCTTGGCTTATCTGTTCTTTCTACGTTTTGTATCTGTGAATGGCACCCACAGCATGACAGGGCGGGTGTTCTGGTTCCCCTCCTGGCCTGGGAGTTTGAACAGTGGGTAATTTCATCTAGTGGATTGATGATAGACATTTTTCTAGTTTACTAACAACTCCTTTATCTTTTGACTTTTAGCAATTCCTCCATTTTGTCTCTTAAGAGAGCAAAAGAGAAACATCAGCAGCTAATACACATCAGCAGCATTTAATATTGTGGAAGTTTTTTCTAATGCACAGCTTTGGTTAAAAATGAGCTCTGAATACAATTGATTTGTATGATAAATCTAGTTGTAACCGATGAATTATTAATATTGCACTTAAGATGATTTTGATAAGTCATTTAGAAGTGTTTATTAATTTAGTCTAGTTGTACCACATTTTTACAAAGACACCATTTTTTATCAATAGGGATTCTGTTCTGATGTTCTTTTCATCTTGATCCTGCTCATTCCCCCTCCCAATCAATGTCCCCCTGTGTGTCTTCTCTCCTCCACTGTCTGCGCAGAGCACATGACACTCAGGACACTGACGTAACTGGTTATTTTCCTTAATGTGCATGTATTGTGAATGAAACTTTCTTCTTGTACTAAATATTGCAATCCCAAAGACATTTCTGAAGTAGTTGTGATGTGAGCCTGGTAGAATACACTGGTGTACGCTATGCTGTGCTATGTGGATTTCTGAAGCGCATGGCTACCCATAGGCTTCCCAGCGCTGGCCAAGACATAGCGTTGCTTCGGGACAAGTGGTGAAACAAAGGGGGGCTATTAATGTGGATACACCCATGCTTTTAGTCTTTTCCTGAACTGTGAGTCATTGTTTAGGCATCTCAATTCTATGGGGAGTGTGTTTCAGAGTTTGGGGATGAGATATAAAAAGGACCTTCTGCCAAATCTGGCCTTGTGAATTCTAGGTACCTTCAAGAATCGATCCGTAAAGCGGTACTGGGGGAATAGGGGGCCAAGGGTGCCCTCATCATAGCGGGTCCTTTGGCATTAAGCCCTTTGTGTGCCAGACAGAGTGTTTTAAATTGTATCCTTGCCTCAATGGGGAGCCAGTGCAGAGAAGCTAGAGCACTGTTTGCTGAGGCACATTTTGGGACCTTGTATAGGATCCTTCCTGCCACATTTTGGACAACCTGGAGCCTTTTGATGACATTTTTGTCAGAGCCTATGTATAGAGTTCCCGTAGTTCAACCAGGGAGAGAACAAGGAATTGGACAACAATTCTTCTGGACACACTTTGGATAATGTTTAGGATTTTACGGCGTCTTCTGAGGGTGCCAAAAAAGGTGATGCACATTTTTTGGCCTGTGTATCCATGGAAAGGGACTTGTCCAGTCACATCCCAAGGCTTTTGATAGGGGAGGAGGGAATGGGTGGAGTGCTAAAACATTCTGGTCAGTCTATAGGTGGTTGGGGGTCAGTTCTGTTCCCCAGAATCATCAGCTGAGTTTTTTCCCCGTTCAGTTTTAAGCAGCAGTTCACCATCCACTTGGAAACGTTTTCCAAGCAGGGAGACATCTGATGGGACTGTGAGCCTTTTCCAGGGGCGAGGAAGGCAACCAATTATGTGTCGCTGGCATATGATACTATTGACAGCCCAAACTCCTGAACAAAATCCGCAATTGGGCACATGTACATGTTAAAAAGTGTGGGGCTGAGGGCCGAACCCTGTGGGACCACAATCTTCAAGGGAAGGACGCCAGAGTAGCATGAATTCTTCCAAATTTGGAAAGATCTGTCCTTCAAAAAGGAGGTGAGCCAATTAAGTGTGTAGCTCTTTATTCCGGCTTCACCCATTATGAACATAAGTGGCTCATGGTCAACCATGTCAAACGCTGCACTTAGGTTCCAGGAGGATGGTAGCAGCTGTTCCTCCCTGGTCCAGCAGCATTTTTAATTCCTCTGTTACTTCGAGGAGGGCAGTGTCCGTACTGTGTTGTGTACGGAATCTCATCTGGGAACTGTGCAGTAGATGATTTTCTTCAAGGAATGTAGACAGTGTTTGATTGACATGTTTCTCTAGCCCCTTGTCTATGACTGGGAACAGGGATATTGGCCTATAGTTCCCTATGACATGTCGGGTAAGGTTTTTTTTTTTTTTTTAACAAGGGTTTGACCACTGCATGTTTCCACTTAGATGGCACTATTCAAGTGGATAGGGACAAGTTAAGGAGTTCCAATATAATGGAGAAAGTGTATGGGTTGTTTGAAAAATATTTAATATTATGTTGTGCATCTCTGGATAGCAACAACGCAGCATCTGCTGGAGCCTTTCTTAAAGGTGGGTTATTGTTATGTGCTTTAAAATGACTACCTTACTTCTGATTTGTCCAATATGAGTTAGCACTAGCCATGCCATGCTGAATTTGCAGTTTCTGCTTATTATCTACTCATAAAATGTGTATAAAAACTCCTTGATTGTGGGGGTGAGCGGGATTTTTGTTTTTTCTCTAGGGATGCTGTCCGTTCATCGTATGAATTTTATTGTTCATTCTGATTTAGAATAATTCTGATTTCTGACTATGTACTCTGTATCTGAGCCTTAATGGCATATTTTGCATTTCTCTGCATCGTTTCATGCTAAACTAATGTTGGATCTGATGTTGAGGAGGGTGTTTTTTAACGCTAGGCCAAGGGTATCGGAGAAGAATCTCTGAAAGTAAGCTTTTGAGATGATTGTGTTTTTTGGTTCTGCTCCCACAATATCACATCAGCCTATTTATGCAGATGTTGCGTAGTGTACTTTATGTCTTAAAATAGGCAGCTGCAGGATTATGAGAACACTTAACAGAACACTATACTCATGGCTGAGATCTGCCTGAACAGTTTCCTAAAACGATTGGTGCCCCTTTTTAGTGGACCTGCCCTATCATATCAGTCTTTCTCGGTCCCTTCTATCACTTTAGGGTTTATTTTAAAGCTAATACACACAAATACAAACACACTGTAAATCAATTTCCTCCTTGCTGCACAGTATATTAGAGCACAGAATGAGGGTGGTGTATAAATAATTTGATATGTTTAACTTCTTATGTCACTATCCTCTTAGTGGAAAAACTGTCAAATGGCAAAACAGGTGTTAGTTTAACTGGTTTGAAATTGATGGCCATGCAGTTTGATGATACTCCTAATTTAGGAGCGTATTTAATTAACAAAGCTCTACGTGGCCTCTAATGTAGTTGGGTGATGTTGATTTTTGTCATCCACAGAACAAATTAGCTGTATATAGGCACTTTGTTAAGGCAAATGTAAGGCAACATGAGGGCAGAGATTATGAGCTGAATGTCTTCAGTGAAAACATTTTCTAGGGTTCTCAATTCACCCTGTGATATCAGGCAAAAAGGGCAAAGTTTCATGTCTTCATTCAAACTCAAGGTAAACTTTCACTTTCATCTGACCAATTTTGTTTAACTGCGTGTCCCGGCCAAAATGGGTGGGATTTCCTGCTGCAGTAAACTATGTTTACTCATTCCAACATTGTGTTTATTAAAATCATTTTATGGGTTAGGTGTGTCTTGCAGCTATTGTTTTGAATGCGAATGGGCCAGAGAAGGTTGAGAATAGGCTAAAATTGAACACTGTCTGCCCAAAAGCTCCAGAAGTTTCTAAAATTGTAATTCTAGAGATAGCATATTTGGTTCTAAGGTAGATTGGGTTGAATTTATTCAAACTTCAGTAGATTGCAAAGAATGTGGGGTTTAACTGAAAGTCAAACAAATGGATGCTGTCATGACTCAATCAACATGACATAGCCGCATTTTTAGCCTTACAATCTGAGCTACTGGAAATTATTACCCCTCCAGTTTCTATGAACAGAGACTTTAATGTGTATAAAAAATGTGGTAAAATCATGTAATAAATCTATCCGTCATTTTGGATAAGACTTAAAAGAAAATCATGTTGAGTGATTTGATCTATGTGAGACACAAGCAGCACAGTATTTGGTATGCTGAAGTAGACTTTTTATCCTGTTGCATCATGCAATACTCTCTCAAACAGATTACCTTTACTGTCGCATGTAGAGGTTTTAGTCACAAATGCCAATATATGTCCCTAGATTCAAACTAATTATTCCCCCGTCTCCATAGATTTACTGTAAGTCATTGCATTACCTTCAATTTATGACTAGTGTCAAGCAGAGTAAACTAAAGTTTTGGATGTCGACTTATTGTCTTAATAGTGTGAGAAGTCTAGTCCATCAAGAATTCTAAAGTGCAAGTAGGATTTTTAAAAGATGTTAAGAAAAAAGGTGATAGTTAAGGAAGAGGAGTATGGTTTAGTAAACATTTTTGGTGCCTGGCTGAGCCCATTTGGCTTTTTAGAGCCTGCTGGGTGTCGCTTTAATATTAGGGATATGTGTATTAGGGGCAAGCAGGGAACAAATAAAAAGGCAGTCAGATGTCTTGAAATAAATGGTGCACTCACAGAGAGATTTGGAATCGGAGTTGAGGCTCTGCACAGGGCTGTCCCCTGACCTTTCTTTTCTCATTAAACATTGAGACCTCTGCTCATCATGCAACACTGGATCCTAGACTACTAGCATTTTCCCTTGAGCCAGATGGCGCACCAGTTTGATGTAATATTATTTACTCAGGACATATCTGGGTATGGTAAAGAAACCCAAAGTGACAGCATTTTTCCTATAGGTTTCTAGTTGACCGTGCTTATGCAATGGAATCAGGTTGACTAAAAAATGGGACCGGATGTTAACCTGATTCAGTGTCTGGGTAACGAGATTCCATAAAATGAGTGATTTAATTCAGGTGAACTGTGAATGACCCAAAGTAGGACATATTTCTTTGGGTAGGTTAAGAAGATTTTTTTTCTCTCCAGCTATTCTGATGTTACTGCATAGGATGCAATATTTCAAAAGTCATTTGAAAAGAAGCCATAATCCAATGTGACATAATCTACTCCCTACGAAGTAAGAAATAATTTTTGGGCAGGTCAGAGAGAGATCTTGGTGATTCAGATTCTGAATGTCTTTGAACTTCAAGATGTAACTGGATCTAATAGTCTAAAATTGCAGATTGTAAATTTATTCCAGCGTTATTATGAACAGATTTTCAGTTTGATCTCATTCATGATTCAAGACATATTATGAACCGTAAGGGATCACGACTTGTGTTCCAGTTCTTTGGATGTTATGTAAGTTTATGAAGTGCTCTGTTGGTCAGGAAAGGGCGTCCTTGTGCTAACTAACAAATCAGAGAAACAGGAGGAAAAGGGTTGTTACAGCTATGAAAAAAGACATGTCTTATAATTTTTTTCAAACTGGAGGGAGCCAGGCTCTTGATGAATGAATGTATGGAGCTCATTCCATATTTTTTTGGGGGGGCACTAGGTAAGAGAATGCCTGACCACCACAGCAATGAATGTGAGTGTGAAGCCAGTCCTGCTTTAGCAGATCACAGGTTCCTCTTGGAGCAAGGTGATGGATCTTTTTCAGTATTAAGAGTCCTGTGAGTCAGGCAGACAGTCTTAAAAGCAGCCCTTCTGCATATAGGGAGCCAATGCAGATCTTGAAGCAAAGGTGACTTATAGACATACCTAGGACCTGTGAGAGCAGAGTTTGAAATGCTAATGATATAACAAATTGCCATAGTTTAATATGGATATGATGAGGGTGTGAGACAAATTTATGTGCTTCCAGTATGAGGATCCTGAAAAATGTTATCAACATTCTTAGAATGGAGAAACAGGTGGCCTCTACTTGTTGCAGTAGAGGAGTCGTTGATAACTCTTCAACTAAGGTGATTGACAGTTCTTACCTGAGTGTACCAGTATACAGGCTGTTCTAAGTGCGGGAGGCCAACATTCATTGGACAATAGGTGGGCTTGTTTATCTATAAAGGAGGTCCTCCATCTTGTCTGAGTTTAATTTGAGGCAAATGGGATGCATCCCCGTTCACATGCATACAACCATGTCAAGTTTTTGACAGGCCTGTCGGAGAAAAATTAAAGAGGGGCGATTGGTCTAAAGTGTGTACTGTTTCCCATTTTAACTCTCATAGGAAACTTTGCTCCCTGCTATATCAACAAACGCCAATCAGAACTTCCCCAAACCTGACTTGAATTTAGAGCCTTGTCCAAGGCCATGCCTTTTCTTGGTGTAATGTGTTCTGTAGTTTAAACCATGTGTCTGACAGGCTCCAAATGTTAATTATTATATACCACCCATTGACCAAGTTACAGATGCTCAGAGGATTTGAGGATCCTGGTGATCTGTTTGCCGCTCAGCAACTGAAAATATTTGTCTCAGAAGCCTTTACAGGGTGTCGTGCGTATGCTGACTGAGAGATAGTAGGGTGCTGGAAGAGCATCCCATGGACCCAGGAAAGATGCGGAAGTGAGATCCTAGAAGTGTAGGTCCTGCTGTTAAAAAAGCAGTGTAACTATGTCTGCCAAAGACCAGCTTTGAGAGCAGTGTGAACCTGGGAACTGACATTCTGTGCCCTGAGGCCAGTGTGCTCAGTGAAAGGCTCTGTGCAGCTGGGTCGGTGGTACAGGGCTGGTACCCGGTTTGGCTGCAGACCTGGGCTTGCGCCCAGAACCTGCACCACAGAAGTTAAAGCACAGAGGCTGTCGCACGCCTTGCATTTAGAGCATAGGTTAGGTGCAGGGTCTTCAGCCAACACCGAGTGCTCATGGCTAAAGACTATGCGCTGTAATGTTGAAGACACAGTAGGTTGGGTGTACGGACTGGCTGTTGGCCATACCTTGCATCCAATCCTTGCTGTGCAAGGCAAAAGCCTGCACTCTGGGGGTGAATATGTGGGGGATTGTCTGCAGTGATTGGCCACAGGCAGGCCAGGCACTGTGGCCAGCTCTGGCTTCACACAAGCAAAAATATGACAGAACTCGGGATTTGTAGTGTGGATCCCCGGGAGGCTGTATCGAGGACCTAGTGAGTCACAGGCACTGCAGTGAACCCCTGTTGGCCATGGACCACAGGGGGTTGACACGCTTCAAGGTTGGGCTCAGGGCATGGCCAAAGGTCAGGACCTATAGCAAAGCCCTATTTCGCTCAGCCCATTTGCAGCAGGTTTGGTTACATAGTAAGTGGATGTTGTATAGCATTAGAAAAGGAAAGTCACTGTCAAACAATTTTAAAGGTACGCTATGATTTCGTCTACTCATAAGGCATTAATGAAGTGTCTGTGACGACAGGATGGAAAGAGACCAGTCAGATGGAATGTGCTGTAAATTGGGTTAGTGACTACCTACAGAACCAAGATCGGCAGCTAATCCTGAGAAAAGGATCAGGCAGCTGATCACCTGTTTTCCCTCAGAGGACTGAAAAAGTAGAAGGAATAGAATTCTTCTTGTGGAGAAAGCCAGTAATCAGATAGAACTGGTCTTGGTGATGTTTATTTGTTGGAACTTCAGAGTGAGTGATGAAGCCAACTTCTGCTCACTGTGGTCTGGTACCTTAAAGTAGTACTAAACGTGCATCTGGAAAGGTGGTTGAATATTTGAGCTCCCACTTGGAAAGGTGTGGCCCCTCTTCTGATTTTTTTCTGACAGAGGGACTAAAGACTATGGGCCTGATTTAGATCTTGGCGGACGGGTTACTCCCTCACAACGGTGACGGATATCCCGTCCGCCGAACTATAAATCCCATAGGATATAATGGGCTTTATATTTTGGCGGGCGGTATATCTGTCACTGTTGTGACGATAAACTGTCCGCCAAGATCTAAATCAGGCCCTATGCTTGCTGTGGCAACGCAAGCCAGATACACCTCAAAAAGAAAATCAGCGAATTTTGTCAGTTGTGAACTGTGCCGACCTGCATAAGGTACATGTTTCTCCCCCATCTCTGCCAGCCTTTTTTGGCAACATTTAATTGTTAAAGGTTTTCAAAGTACAAAGAATAATGAGGAGAGGACATAGGATTGAAGTACATATCCACAGTGTACTGTATTTCCCGTATAACATAAACATAATATATTACCTAATGTAGTCAGCCTTATACATGCACATCAGCAATAGAGGAAGGCACAGTCGGCTTAATCAAGAAGAGAAGAACTTCAAAGTCTAACAACAATCGTTGGTGGTGATTAAATGGTATGTAAGGAAAGGGAAAAGAATGGTAAGAAAGGGAGATGGAAGTATGGATAGTGGAGTAACCAATAGTATGGTATAACATATGCTGTATCATATAATATATTTGGGTATACTTACAGCTTCCCCAGTAGTGCAGTAGTTGCAGTTGACAATACACATAGAAGACTGCATTAGGTTTATATGATGGAGAAAAATCAAGGCGCTTTCTATTAGGAGTCAAGTTACTGCAAAATAACTAAGAGGAGGGTAGTATGTTATTATAGATTGTTATTGTAGTAATGGGCACACATAAGAGCAGAGGAACTTATCATAAAGACTGGGCAATGGCATGAATCCATCCAGCAGTTTCATGCACATACGTTCTGCTATAGTGAGGTAGCAATACTTTAAAACACTATAAACAACACACTTTTGTATCACAGAGTTAGGTAAAACAGAAACATTTAATCCCTGCAGGAATCCTGAGTGAGAGATCAATTCTGTGAACAGTCAACTTAAATTAAAGGTGATGTACTGAGAAGGGCATGGGGGTTTAGATACGGAAGGCTTCCACTACTGTCTCCCAAAGCTCCCACTACTGTCTCCCTCTGAAGATTGTGCCTCCTGTGAGTACAGGGACAGGGTCCTGTTGGCTTTCATTCTGCAGCTTCTTGTTCAGTCCTATGAAGAAATGGACCCCCAAATCTCTAAACATACTCAGTTTAACATTAATCTTGTATATAAACCGCTGGTTGTCTGCAATAAGTGCCAGTAGGTACATATTCTCTCAAAGGAACTGTTTCCATCCAAACGCAGATAATACAAAACTTAGTTGCTGCCAGGAATGCCACTTACCATCTGTGGTAGGTTTAGGTCCGTTCTGCACATACTACTTGCCAATATGGGACCAGTGTGTTACAGTTCTAAAGAATACGAGGATAGACCCAATGCACTAGATTGTATCTCCAACATGAGCTGTGAGGTACTAATCTGGCCGTATACAACCGCTGAGGGGGACCAGTGCCATGAACGGAGGATTTTGAAATGCAGTAATTTGAACCTAGGTTTTGTCCCTCCATTCACTCTGCCCAGGCAGCTTCTGTGTAGTCCCTGTTTAGAAAAGTCTGCCATCTATGTATGGTTTGTGATTCAGTTGACTTAGAGTGTAACACATTAATCCTCAGCTCTTAAATCCCAGAAACCAGATCTTTTGTGTATCCAAATGCCTTCAGGTAGTGTAAGACAGGAGAGCCTGAGAGATCATAGGATAGGTGACCAAATCTGCTACTAAGGCAGCGTTTAAGCTGTTGATAGGACTAGAATTGAGTGTCCATCAGACCTTATTCATCTCTTAAGCTTGAATGTTTCTCAATTCCCATCCAGATTCAACTGATCAATTGATTATATTCCCTTGGTGACAGAGTCGATGCCCCCCCCTCACCACCACACCACCCTCCAAGAGCAGCTTATTGCCTTTTAGTAGACTTGCATTCCCCATATCAGTGTAGAGATGTGTATATATGCTTCACTTTTCAGCAGCTTGGGGCAACATTTCCATATTGACAGAATACAGGTTATTACAGGATTAGGAAACACACAAAAAAGCCCTCGGGTCCGGGGTTGCCCGAGGCGAGTGTGTATGTGGAGCCGACTATGCTAGGAAGGAGGGGGGAGTCCCTTTTCAGGATGGTTTCCCTCACACACCAGAGGTGTCATGCTTCATCATACCTCCTCGCGTCACGAGCCTAGTCATGACGCGGGATACAACCCCCCTGGCTGCGAGGGAGGAGCTCAGGGATGTTCTTTTGATATGAGGGGTGGTCATAAAATCCAATGTGAGCGTAGTGTGTGGTAGAGGGAGTGCAGTGCTGGATAATCAGTCATTAAAACCAGCTATGAGGTTAGCTTGACACAGTTTATTGTTGCTACCTGGTGCTAGGATTAAAAACAAGTAGTGAGTAGTGCAACTGCCGACATTAGAAGCTGTTGCGCTAGAAAGTGATCAACATGTTTCAGCCCGTTGACCTACACAAGTGTCATGGCTTTCGTCAGGATCTCTTATTTCAGCTACTGCGACGTAAGTGAAGAATAGTGATAAAAATGTTAGATGAGTCTGTGTGTATATGAGAGATACTTAAACCAGTGATCCGGCAGTTCTGCAGATTCACCGGTAAGACCTGCAATAGTCAGGTATACTACCACATCTGTCCCTGGCGGGTAGCCTTAGGTACAAACGCCAGTCCAACCGCTCAACTGGAGCGTGGTGTCAACAGCGTCTGTCCGAGGGACAGGATTAGACCATACTCCCTGAGATGGGTGTATATAGTACACTGGTAACTAGGTTCTGGGCAATGTAGTATGTCTTTCTTTATGTCCACTCATAGAGGTTTGTGTGGGGTTTGAGGTAGGAAGCTAGCCATCTGAGACAAGTAGTGTGCTAATAGTAAATCTGTGGGCCCATACTACTTGAGGTTTCAACTGAGGTCTGACTTCCCTCCATATAAACCTTTCTGGCTGAGACTTCTAGCCTCGGATTCCTCACCTTTTGAATATTCTCCAGGCATCGTACTGGATCTGGAAGCTTTTCAGCAGTACCTCGGCACACCGGGCTGTGGTGTTGTGCGGTTCAGCACTTAAGCCGTTCTGCTCCAGAAGTGACGTGCAAAGGCTCCACTCCTGCATACTGACGTCAGTTGCTTTTAAGACTGCCCGTGCCTCCAGACATTGAGCCACAAAAGCAAATAGGTAAACCAATGTACAGATTCCTAGAATTGGGATTTTAATAATGGGTAAAGTCCAATCACAGAATTGGTAATATGGAAGGGGGAGGGTCAGTGAGGAATCTGCAGCTAATTAGGGCCAGAAACAGCATTACCAAAGGTAAGTTACTTATTTTTCTGATAGTGACTTCTATCTGCAGATTATTCACCTTTTGAATACATACCAAAGCAGTACCTATTGGGTGGTGGGCTGTAAATGGACTCAAACCAGAAAAGTCCTGCAGGACCAAGCGGGCAAAGTGCCCCTCTCTTCGCACTTGTCTGTCCAGACAATAATGCTTCATGAATGTATCGAGGGAAGCCCATTTAGCTCCATGGCAAATGTCTAGAACAGTGACTCTGCGTGCCAACGGGGTGGTAGCAGCTTTGGCCCTGGTGGAGAGTCCTTGCAATCCTTCCGAAAGCTGCTGCTTTGACAATGCGTAGCAGATCTTAATGTAGAGCACGATCTAGATTGAGATGCTACACTTTTGTACAAGTGTGTGTTAGTTCACCCCAAAAGTTTATCTGACTGCTGCTAAAAACCGAGTACACCCAGTCAACATTTCAGTTTGTAAGATTCTATTTCCCAAAGTTGTTTGTCTTGAATTAGTCTGCAAATAATGTAAGATTTTTTCCTTTTGTGGATGTGAGATAGTCCATTTATATATATATATATTTTTTTTTATTGACTCAATCCATGTCACAAATACATGTCATAGCAGTTATAATCAATACCAACAAAATAATTGATACAATATTAACTATCACGAAGTGGATCAACACACGCAACATGAACAAAGCAGGTTAGAATCAAATTATCATTAAACAGAAATCAACTAATTATTTCATATAATATCATAGGGCGGTAGTGGTGGTTTAAATGTAGCACATCAAATTCTCAAAAATAGTTTTGATATTGTTTATCTATCTACGGTGTGTCGGTATATAGAGATTACGGTGCCCTTCAAGATAACAGAAGCATCCCACTACCACGGATGCCAGGTCAACGGGTATAAAATACCCGTTGTTTCAAAACATAAACAACAATTGTATCTCGGCACTCTGATATTTAACTAGAAATATTTTTTTAGGAAAGTCATAGAATTTAACTGAATGATCTATACTCAAAGTCCTGTAAACGTAATTGCTCAATCGGTATGTTATATTGAAAACAAAACAGCTATTCCAAATCGCTCAAGGGACAATAGAAGAGAACATCAAAAAGTGGATATTTTTCTTATATAATTTAATATTATTGAGTCCAATGTAAAATATTTGACAATTGGTAATAACTCCAAGTATAATACACCAAAATTGTCTGAAAAGTCAAAATAGAAACCATATATGTAAAATTCACATTGTGTACATAAATTAAAGATTGGTTAAGCACTACATATAAGAGCAATATTAACAGCCAAAATGAAGGTCCTAGTCCTAGGGCCTTCCTGGTATTGAAAGTTGATAAACAGCCGATGACAGCCGACACGTGTTTCGTTACATATGCGTAACTTTTTCAAGGCTGTAAACGAAAGTGAATGAGGATATGACGCATCATATATTATTATTACTTCCATTTCAAAATTGGCCATTGCGAAAAAGAAGGAATTAAAAAACATGCAATGATGTTCTCTTATACAATTTAGAAAGAGGAATATGTTTATCAATTCGTGTCATAAAAGTGAGAATAACACGTACACAGAAAGCAGCTTTAGGAAAGCCATGATATCCCAGATAGTGACCTAAGAAGATAATAAGTCCAAAAAGTGATTTCTTGAGAAAGATGAAGACACGTGAAAAGACCACTTGAAAGAATCCGGTTAAAAAACCACCATGATGTGAAAGAAAGATAGATCATGCTTCAAATCTCTGAGTTTATAAACAGTGTAAGTAAAAGCAAGAGCTTTAGAGGTACCTTGCTCTCTATTATTTTTGTAGATGTTTGTAGTAGGGAAAAATTTCCGATTGACCTTAGCACAATCTGTAGTTTTATAAAATCAGTTCTAAAGAACAGAAGAAAAGAATTTTTTGTGAGTATTTGCATCCATATGACCGATTAGATTTTTAATTATTTTTTTAAATATTTATTATTTTTTATTTTTTACTACTCGTTGGGGGTCTAGAAATCTAGAACCACTCTGTAAATCAAAGGAAAGAAATACCTAAATCTTGTATATTTCGTTTTCCCCCTTAAGAGCAACATATTGTAAGGGAAGTAAGTATTCACAAAACCATAATGAATGGACCTGTGGGGGAAATAAAGTCGTGAAAAGTCGAGGATTAAATATAAATATTAGGTCCCAGATCTATATTTTTTATATAAAACCATAATCTCTCTAGAGGGAACCATCTGTTCAAAACATATACGACAGATAGCACATAGATCTTTTAGTGAGATTAGCTGTACTGACTTAGCCCCCGGTTGTGTGTAATTTTGTCATTCAGGGTGAGCCATTGTTCCAGAGAGAGTGGTAGAATTGACTATATTGACTAGACCCCCGATTATGTGCAATGTTTAGTTCAAGGTAAACCATTGTGCCAGAAAAATATAATAGAGTAACAATTATTAGAGATGGAACATGATTTATACCTGATCCATAGAATGAAAAGAGGTTGCCCCGTTCGGATTCCCCGTCCGTCTGTAAGTGACTCCCAGATAATATATACGAAAAACCCTCTATAAACCAAGTGAATCAGAAAGAGAAACATATATCAGAGAACCTGGTGAAGGTTTAAAAAATCTATACTACCCTAATTAATTGTATCTCTAAACGTATATGTAATGGACCTTCTATACAAAGGGCGAGTGAAAAAGAATCAGAAATCAGAACGCCCGAAATTATTTAAAAAAAATTTGCATATTATAATGGAACTATATTCTCATGATTCCATTTGTCATTTGAATTCGAGATATCCCAGTGGGCCTACCTATTCGAATCGCTTGATGCCAAAAATTGAATTTCCTGGTTAGATATTGCGAATTAAACGATAGAGAAATGTGTCCCATTCATAATATTAATTCCATGCATTATTTAAAACCCAAGTAACTCTTTCTATATATTGGATCTAGATTAGACAAAGAATATGTTTCCCATCCTAAAGTACAGAAACTAATGCTATGCCTGTGACACAGGCAGCGAAAGTAGAGAAAAGAAGTGTGCACCTTTTCACGAAGACACGCTAGATTTCCGTTGATTATTCATGTAAGTAACATCCTGAATATTTACGAAGAGTACGTATTTCACGTGGCAAAGAAAAGGGCTTTGATAGGTCCCTAAAATGCGGAAAATAAACAAATACATAAAAAATTATGCTTAAAAAAAGACTTCAGAGTCTGTTATGAACAGAGTTATAAAATCTATCGGTTTTCTTCTCATTCTATATTGCTTACTTTTTAGCAATGCTGATGTGGTCCGAAGTGCGAGGCAATCCTGTCGTGTATGCGAGAACGGCCATTTTCAGCTCCTTTTTCGCTTTTTATGCTAAAAAGATCATGGTAATGGAAAGTGGAAAAAACCACCACCCATCGAAGCCCTATCTAGGTCATTGAAAGGAAAGAAGGACTATTCAGTTTAGTACATCGTCAATCATTCGCCATGTTGGAATGGAGGAATGAAAGCTTGAATGAGTGACAAATATAGGAGAGATCAGAGTTTTTTCCCATCTATTTATGAAGGAGCCTAACTAATATCCAAAACTACATATGAGAATCCATAATGTGATGTATTTTATGGTTCAAAGAGCTACACATAGTGCAGATAGCGAAAAATACAACATAGCATTGCTGTTATGTAAATGCTAATGTTTTTAACCAAAAAACGGTATTGCTTGAGACTGACTACTAGAAAATCCGTATTGTGGTGTATTTTGTGATTCAATGTGTTGTACATGATGCAGATGGCGAAAAGTGCACATAGCATTACTATGTATGTAAATGCTAATATTTTTTTACCCAAGACCTGAGTTTGATATTGTTGACGATAAAACGGTGTTGTTTAAGATTAGCTAATAGAGAATCCCACGCAGATATGGGTGATGTTTAGAAAAACAAAGTCCCACAGATTTAGTAATATTACTTCCATGCTGTTAATGAAGGGTTGTTCATGTGGACAGAGGAGTGCCGGAAAAGCAAGTGAAATAAGAAGCACATTTACATATAATTCCACCATTTCAAGACATCAAAGAGTCCTAAATTTGTCACATTGGCTTGGCATATGTATCATCAATGATTAGATATACTGCAATACAGTAACAAGACATTTTTACTAATGCAATTTCTACTGGTTAAGACATCTCACAATAGATTAGAATTGATGGGACCTAGATGGAAAAGTTTTTAAAGCTACATTTCTGCGACATATTTAGTGTCCTAAGATTCATATTGCGAACAGAGCACAATGCATTGTTATAAATCATATTAAGTGATTGTCCATCATAGATATCAAATAGAGATGTCACATAAAAAGAGTGTATGTTTAAATCCGCATGTAACTTGCCTCATCTTTTTAGCTGATAAATTAATTTAATCCCTGATAATCATGATATTAATCCCTTAAAAACACATGTAGTTCTTTGTCATAATTGATACCCTGTTCCACCGCCCGAAGGCGTATTATCCATTGTGCTTCCATTCTTCTTAATGCGGAGGTGCGATCACCCCCCCTCGGGTCATTGTAGGCCTGAGCTATCCCATGGAACCTGATATTTGAAATGGACATATTGGGATGATCTTTGTTGAAATGAACTGCCATTGGGTAGCTACTGTCATTGTTCCGTATCGCCCTTACATGTTCTTGAATTCTCTCTTTTAATGCACGTATAGTGCTCCCGATGTAGATCAAATTACAGGGGCATTTCATGCAGTAAACTATATATTTGGACTCACAGTTAATGAAGTCCTTAATATAGTGTTTGGTAGAGGTGTTGTAGCAGAATTCTTTGATGCCATTAATAGCCAAAGGGCACATATTACAATGCGCACATTTGAAAAAACCTTTTGGTTTTGTAGGTAACCAAGTGTTGGTACTAATTCTGACTGGTAAATAGCTAGTACAAAGAATGTCTCTAAGTGTCTTGCTTCTCCTATGTATTATTCTGGGTTTCTTTGTCAAATGTTCTGACAGGGATTTATCTAATGTTAGAAGATGCCAATGTTTAGATATAACTTTGTAGATGGCATTACTTTCAACATGGAAATCCATGATCAGGCCAAGTTTGTTTCTGTTTGCTTTTTTCCCTTGTTTCTTTTTCTGTATTAGTAAATTATGTCTTGGTGTTTTCAAAATACGTTTTCTTGCCTGTTTTATCATATCCGGGGAATATCCCCTACATGTAAAACGTTCCTGCAGGTTGTCAAGTTCTTGAAAGAAAACCTCATCTTCACTGCAGTTCCTGCGTGTGCGGGTCATTTCACCTAAGGGTATCGCTTTGATTTGGGCTTTGGGATGGGCGCTCATTGCATGTAAGACAGAATTACATGCTGTCTTCTTCCTAAATAGTTTAGATAAAACTTTGGAGCCTTTTATATAGACCGTGATGTCTAAAAAATCCATTTCCTTGGAGTTGTAATTCGAGGTAAATTTCAAGTTATAACTATTGCTGTTTAGATAGTCAGTCAATGCTGTGAATTCCAACTTGCTACCTGCCCAAATAACAAAGATGTCATCTATGTAGCGACCCCAATAGACAATATGTGTTGTTAAGTTAGAGGGGCCGTCTGTCCATAGATGTCTATTCTCAAATTTACCCATGTATAGATTCGCTACAGATGGTGAAAATTTAGAGCCCATCGCTACACCCATTGCTTGCTGGTACCATGTGCCTTGATGTAAAAACACGTTGTTTTCTAAGACGATACGTGTCATTTCAATAACCATCTCTGTATGTTTATAGAAAGTAGCATCTCTTTGATATAGAGTATCAGTTAGAGCTTGTAGACCCTGCTCCCAGGGAATACTGGTATATAAGGCACATACATCTAATGTGGCAAAGGATAGTTCGTTTGTCCATTCTATGTCTTCCAACTTATTCAGAAGATCCCCAGTATCTCTAAGGTATGATGGAAGATTTAATACAAAAGGTTGCAAAAAAATATCGATATATTCTGAAAGATGCTCTGTGGGCGATCCGATACCCGAAACTATCGGTCTACCTGGAGGACATGTAGCTGACTTGTGAATTTTGGGCAGAGTATATATACATGGTGCTTTTGGTGATGGTATATGTAAATATCTAACCTCACCATCAGAAAGGAGACCCTGTTCCTGCCACTCCATGAGCTTAGATTTAATGAGGCTTGTGATTTTTGTAATGGACTTGTAGGCAGTTTAGAATAAGCTTGCTGGTCCTGTAGCTGTCTATCTATTTCGTTTATATAGTCCTTATCTTGCATTAATACTATATTTCCTCCCTTATCAGCTTCTTTCACAATTAGATCTGAGTTGGTGGACAATGCTTTGAGTGCCAAATGTTCTTGTTTTGTGAGATTGTACTTATAAGATGTATGTGTACTTCTAAGTTGGTCCTCTAAAGTGTGGAGATCCTCTGTCACTGCTCGATAGAATGCATCTATCATATTATCTGATTGAAGATTTGGAACAAAAACAGACTTTATTTTTAAGCCACTGTCAGTATTCAAATTTGATTCCACACCCAAATCTTCCATTATGTCAGATACAGAGATGGAGCTGTCATTCAACGTCAATAATACATGTAAGTTATGAACATCACTTATAGTCTTATTGCATGGTGGTACAGTTATGTTAATAGGTATAATAGGAGCCGGATTTTCTTCAAAGAATTTCTTTAATTTTACTCTCCTGATAAATTTGAATACGTCTACATGAATATTCACAAAGTCTGGTCTTGTAGTTGGACAAAAACCCAGGCCCTTGGTTAATACTCCTTCATCATTTTTCGTGAGCTCTAAGTTGGATAGATTTACAATGTTAACATTGGAAACAGCCACAGAGGTATCGCCGTTTAGTTCAGTGTGGAAGATCTGACTCAATTCCTTGCATTGCGAGACACTGACCTTGTGTTTGTTGCACCCTCCCTGCCACCTATTCCGCCTCCCACCCCTTCGGGTTTTTGAGGCGTCCCGATTGTAGGTGTTTCTGGAACCCTTGCGGAAACGGTTCATTTCCTCTAAAAAGAGGACCTCGTGGGGTCAGAGTTGGCACCTGAAATGGAGGGTTCTAATTCTGTTGTAACACTATTCTCACTCTGGACACTAGAGAGATCTGACTCGCTAGTGGATGCTAGATTAGTTGGGTTGTTTATTTCTACATTTTTCTGTCTTGGCCTGGATTCATCGAATTTCTTTGCGAAAGTAAAAACTCTCCCATTTCTGTAGTCTATCTCATCGCGTTTAAACTTTCTCATTTTTTTGTCCTTAATGTATAATTGATATCCACTGAGGATTTCTTTCAATATTACGTAGTTTTTCTCAGTTGGTTCTGGCATATTCAAATTTTTTATTTCCAATTCGAGTTGTGCAATGTCACTCAATAACTTACTACGTTTCCGTTCAGCATGGCGAATTAAGACATCCATCATTTTATATGAGGAAGTTAGAATTAATTCCTCCCATTCTTTTAGGAGGTCCGGGTCTAAATCTTCAAATGAGGGAAATATTATGACCCGTAATCCTCGAGGTATTTGTCGGATGTCCAAATATCTTTTAAGGTGGTGGCATCCCACCACCTGGACAATTCCTGTTTTTTTAGCCGTTCAAGTTTGATAAATTTCTGTCTTAGGCCTTCCTTTTGATTTATCTTCTGCTGTGTTATTGATGTATTCATAACTCCTGTGAATAGTTCTGAGAAGATTTTATCCCTCTCATCATCATAGTTGGCCATTACGCGAATGCACTTATGTTTTCAATTACAGTTTCCACGGGGCATGTGTAATAGATACTTAAAGGTAAGACTAGTGTTGATTTGCAATGCAAGGAAATGAGTGCTGACTACCACATGAACTTTACAATATCATAGGGCGGTAGTGGTGGTTTAAATGTAGCACATCAAATTCTCAAAAATAGTTTTGATATTGTTTATCTATCTACGGTGTGTCGGTATATAGAGATTACGGTGCCCTTCAAGATAACAGAAGCATCCCACTACCACGGATGCCAGGTCAACGGGTATAAAATACCCGTTGTTTCAAAACATAAACAACAATTGTATCTCGGCACTCTGATATTTAACTAGAAATATTTTTTAGGAAAGTCATAGAATTTAACTGAATGATCTATACTCAAAGTCCTGTAAACGTAATTGCTCAATCGGTATGTTATATTGAAAACAAAACAGCTATTCCAAATCGCTCAAGGGACAATAGAAGAGAACATCAAAAAGTGGATATTTTTCTTATATAATTTAATATTATTGAGTCCAATGTAAAATATTTGACAATTGGTAATAACTCCAAGTATAATACACCAAAATTGTCTGAAAAGTCAAAATAGAAACCATATATGTAAAATTCACATTGTGTACATAAATTAAAGATTGGTTAAGCACTACATATAAGAGCAATATTAACAGCCAAAATGAAGGTCCTAGTCCTAGGGCCTTCCTGGTATTGAAAGTTGATAAACAGCCGATGACAGCCGACACGTGTTTCGTTACATATGCGTAACTTTTTCAAGGCTGTAAACGAAAGTGAATGAGGATATGACGCATCATATATTATTATTACTTCCATTTCAAAATTGGCCATTGCGAAAAGAAGGAATTAAAAAACATGCAATGATGTTCTCTTATACAATTTAAAAAGAGGAATATGTTTATCAATTCGTGTCATAAAAGTGAGAATAACACGTACACAGAAAGCAGCTTTAGGAAAGCCATGATATCCCAGATAGTGACCTAAGAAGATAATAAGTCCAAAAAGTGATTTCTTGAGAAAGATGAAGACACGTGAAAAGACCACTTGAAAGAATCCGGTTAAAAAACCACCATGATGTGAAAGAAAGATAGATCATGCTTCAAATCTCTGAGTTTATAAACAGTGTAAGTAAAAGCAAGAGCTTTAGAGGTACCTTGCTCTCTATTATTTTTGTAGATGTTTGTAGTAGGGAAAAATTTCCGATTGACCTTAGCACAATCTGTAGTTTTATAAAATCAGTTCTAAAGAACAGAAGAAAAGAATTTTTTGTGAGTATTTGCATCCATATGACCGATTAGATTTTTAATTATTTTTTTAAATATTTATTATTTTTTATTTTTTACTACTCGTTGGGGGTCTAGAAATCTAGAACCACTCTGTAAATCAAAGGAAAGAAATACCTAAATCTTGTATATTTCGTTTTCCCCCTTAAGAGCAACATATTGTAACATCTACAAAAATAATAGAGAGCAAGGTACCTCTAAAGCTCTTGCTTTTACTTACACTGTTTATAAACTCAGAGATTTGAAGCATGATCTATCTTTCTTTCACATCATGGTGGTTTTTTAACCGGATTCTTTCAAGTGGTCTTTTCACGTGTCTTCATCTTTCTCAAGAAATCACTTTTTGGACTTATTATCTTCTTAGGTCACTATCTGGGATATCATGGCTTTCCTAAAGCTGCTTTCTGTGTACGTGTTATTCTCACTTTTATGACACGAATTGATAAACATATTCCTCTTTTTAAATTGTATAAGAGAACATCATTGCATGTTTTTTAATTCCTTCTTTTTCGCAATGGCCAATTTTGAAATGGAAGTAATAATAATATATGATGCGTCATATCCTCATTCACTTTCGTTTACAGCCTTGAAAAAGTTACGCATATGTAACGAAACACGTGTCGGCTGTCATCGGCTGTTTATCAACTTTCAATACCAGGAAGGCCCTAGGACTAGGACCTTCATTTTGGCTGTTAATATTGCTCTTATATGTAGTGCTTAACCAATCTTTAATTTATGTACACAATGTGAATTTTACATATATGGTTTCTATTTTGACTTTTCAGACAATTTTGGTGTATTATACTTGGAGTTATTACCAATTGTCAAATATTTTACATTGGACTCAATAATATTAAATTATATAAGAAAAATATCCACTTTTTGATGTTCTCTTCTATTGTCCCTTGAGCGATTTGGAATAGCTGTTTTGTTTTCAATATAACATACCGATTGAGCAATTACGTTTACAGGACTTTGAGTATAGATCATTCAGTTAAATTCTATGACTTTCCTAAAAAAATATTTCTAGTTAAATATCAGAGTGCCGAGATACAATTGTTGTTTATAATTATTTCATATATTGTATCATAGACTCCCATATCTGAATCCCAAGTTTTTGCCGTTTAGATGATTTTAAGGCATATAAATTATATTCCATATTAAAGACATGAAAAAATTTAGCCCTCCACATCTCGAATGTGGGAGCCTCACTTTGAAGCCAACATAAGGCAATACATAAACGTGCCACAGCTGCAGCAATAAATGCTAAGTATCTAAATTTATACACTGGTTGCACATGTGAGATATTTGGCCATATCCCTAATAGCATCATTGCCTTCGTCATTGAAATAAAGGTACCTGTTACTTCTTGCAGAAACAATTCTATTTGTTGTATAAATTGCGACAATGCAATACACTCAAAGAAAACGTGTACACTATCAGCTCCATCAATACGGCACCTGAAACATTTACCATCATTATTTCCACCCCACTTCATCATGCGTTCAGGTGTGTAATATAGGTCGAAAATAGACTTAAAATGTTGCGTTTGTAAATTCGCCGATAACAGTATTTTTCCTGCAATGTCTATAGAGGTCTGCATCACCTCTCCATTAACCCCTAAACGTACAGCCCATTTGAGATCATGGGCCACCAGATCGTCTTTTTGAGATTCAATTAACATAGCATATAATACCCCTATCTTTGCCTTCCTTCTAATTGCCTCTACTATTGGAAGTGTCATAATTCCCTCATACAGGTGATGTCTAACGAGATAATCACGCAATTGCAGATACTTAAAAATTCGTGATGTTGAAGTTGATAACTTTCAGCTAATTCCACAAATGAGCAAAGCGCCCCTCCCTTATATAAATCACCCAAATATCTAATCCCCTGCATCTTCCAACATAACATCTTATAATCCCAAAATATTTCTGGGAACCTGACAGCTGAGTCGAGAGGAGTATAATGATTCAATTGTGGAATATTCAACCACTTACATACCCTTTTCCACACCTTATAGGCTGAAATCATAACCTTGAACCTTGTTTTTTTATAATAACTTGGCTCGGAGAGGTTCATTAACACATTTCTAGCTTCTTCCCCTAATAATATTTGATATATTGATGGAGCTTCTGCCGCTATCGAGTCTTCCCCTGTCAACAAAATACGTATATTTTGCAATAAACAAACATAATAATAGACCCGAAAATACGGAACAGACCAACCTCCCCTGTCTAGTGGTAGCATCATGTATTTAAAAGCTCTCCTCGCCTTGCGTTGTCCCCACATGAACCTATCACATATAGATTGGATCCCTTGTAGCTGTTTGTTTGTAAGCTCTAGTGGTACTGCTCTAAAGTAGTATAGTACTTTAGGAAGAACAATCATTTTAAAAACATTTCGTCTCCCAACTAAAGTCAAATGCAAACACTCCAAATGATCTAACTGCTTCTTGACCGCTAGGATGATACTACCCCAGTTAACCTCAATTAATTCTTGTAGGGACATTCTGATTTTAATACCGAGATATCGAGCTTCATCCGTCACCTGACTCTCCCCCGGACAGGCCTGATCAGTGCATACTATCTGAGTCTTGGCCACATTAAGTTTATATCCCGACACCGCCCCAAACTCTTCAGCCAGCTTTTCTATCTCCCTTATAGCCTGTGCAGGATCTGCAGAGGCTACAACGATATCATCCGCATATGCTAGAACACGTACCCGATAGAGCCCACAATCCATTGACCTTATCATACTGCTTTGTTCTAGCATATGAACAAATGGGGCAATATATAATGCAAAAAGTAATGGGGAGCAGGGACATCCCTGCCTTGTTTCCCTATTAATACAGACTTGCTGAGATTCCCTGCCCATACCACAAATTCTAGCTCTTGGTGCCTTACATACTTCGAATCGACTTAATAAATCCTGGCCCAAACCCCATCTCCCGCATAATACCCCACATAAAAATCCAAGATACACGATCAAACGCCTTCTCGGCGTCGAGAAATATTAGGCCCAACTTTTTATGATAAACATTGGCGAAGTCTATAAGAGTAATAACTCTGTGAATATGATTAATGGTACTTCTACCTGGAATAAATCCATGTTGTGACATTGAAACCAAGGGCGTAATAACCCGCATTAACCTATTGGCTAAAATCTTGGCATAGATTTTCCCATCAGCGTTTAACAAAGATATCGGTCTATATGACCCTGGTTTTTTGAAACACGACAATGTTGGCCTCATCCCAAGATGGGGGTACATTCCCCAGCTGTGCTTCCAGAAAAACACCCTGCATATCACTTTTCAACACTGGAAAGTGCAGCTGATACATTTCTAATGGTAATTTATCGGGACCAGCAGCTTTCCCACGTGCTAACTGTCCTACTGCTGCCTCCATTTCCTCGATTGTTATTGATTCATCCAGTGATGCTTGCTCCTCAACAGTTATCCGATTCAATACTAATTTTTGAAAAAAATGTTCGATATCTAATTCCTCAGTATCCTGTTGCTTATATAGCTCTTCATAGAACTCATAAAAAAAAACCAAGATACCCTCCTCTGTTTCAACCATGTTACCCGCCGCATCCATCATAACCAAAATTCTTTGAGAGGATTGTCTAACTCTGAGTCGCTGTGCAAGACACCGCCCAGTTGACTCTCCATATTCATATCGACTTTGTTTATAAGTATTGTATTGAAGGGCAATTTCCTTGCACCAAATCGCATTTATTTTAGCTTTAACACATGCTAACTTACTACATATAATTTTAGCATCTGACCCCTGTCTAAGAATCTTTATCAATTCCGATTCCATCTCACGAAGCTCATCCAACAGCTGGTGCATAACTATTTGCCCTTGTTTTAATTTAGCTAGCCCAAAACTCAGTGCCTCACCCCGTATTCCTGCTTTAAGAGTATCCCATACAATAGAACCCGAGGCGGATCCCCTATTTATATCGAGAAAATCCTTTGTCCACCTAGTCATATGATCTCTGAATGCCTGATCATTCAATAATTTCCTGTTAAAGGTAAATGTCCTTCCACCCTTCCTCTGCTTAATGATATGCAAGTCCAGCAGTAAAGGACCATGATCTGCTGTAATTCGGGGCCAGACCTGCATTTTTGCTCCAACTAAGAGTGCCCTAGACAAAAATACATAATCTAATCTTACCAATTTTTGATGCGGATGTGAATAAAACGTATATCCGGGATCTAACGAATGTATTGTCCTCCATGTGTCCACTAACCCATGAGCCCTCAATACTTGGACTAAAGCCTTAAAAACTTTGGGTTTGCGGCCCACATACTTATATTTGGGGTTTAAGATTTGCCCCTCTAAATGGATATTAAAATCCCCACATAAAATTAGAGGGGTGGGCCATAATGCCAATTCGACATTTAGATTTTCCAATATACCAGCTTCATCTACATTTGACCCATAGACAGAGCAGATAGTACACTTAGTTGTTCCTATTAAACATTCGGTTATCGCCCATCTTCCATAATTGTCCACCGCTACCCTCCCTGTCCCCATAATGCCACCATATACCAAAATATCTACACCCCTATTAGTGGTGGTCTGCCGAGTTGCAGCAAGAAGTGTGTATCCTATTTCTTCCAACAATTTACGTTTGGACCAAGCTATATGTGTTTCCTGGATACACAGAATATCTGGTTTAAAAATACGTAATTCTGTGGCTATCCTACGCCTTTTGTTACTATTATTTAGGCCACAAACATTAAAAGAACATATACGGATTCCCTTAACCGCCATATCTCACATAATAATCCAAAAATAACTGACTCATACTCAATCTTTGTCGGATACTTATTGACCGTTTTAAGAAAAACAAAGGTACTTGCACATGGATTGATTTTTGTGAAATACATCCCCCCACCGTCCCTTCACACCAAACCCTCACCCCCCCCAGTGCCCCCAACCCCTGTGTCCACCCTACCGCCCCTGCCTCCCCACTCCCTCTCCCCAGTATGCAGGCAAATGGGCCTATGGCCCTGTTGATGTAGAGTGAGTTCTCCCCCCTGTGTTCCCCCATCCTAGCTAGCACAAAACTAAATTATATGCCTTACGTGGATGCACAATTCACAACAAATTTCTTAATCTAACAACCATACCCATAACCCACACACAATACTGACAGAGCCAGATTATGCCAGCTATAAAATTAAATGCCACTGTACACGGCTAAGAGGACAATAATAAACCTAGAAGCTGAAACAAACGTTTATATTGAGGCCAGATATTCTTTCGCAGTTGATTCTAAAGTAAAAAACGTGTTTGACCCTTAAAAATCACTTTAAGGGTGGCAGGATTTAACAGAAACACTTGCGCTCCTTTCCCTTGAAAGGGGGTTATCAGCTGACGTAGCTGCCACCTTTTCTCCACAGTTTGATGACAAAAGTCGGGTCGTACGAAGAATTGAGTCCCCTTCCCAACCCTCTTTTTATCTGGCCGTGCCAGATCATATAACACCTGGTGTGCCAAAAAGTTACTGAGACAAATCAAGATTGCTCTCGGTCTGACATCCTTATCACCAGATTTCGTAGGCCTCTGTTTGAATGGGAACCTATGTGCTCGCTGCACTTCATTAGACCAATTCCAATCTGTTATTTCTGGAAAGGCTTCTGTGAATAATTCTACAACAAATTTGCGAATATCTTGTCCCTTGATACCCTCCGGAATTCCTAAAATCCGCAAATTATTCCTCCGAATACGATTTTCCAAATCAACAAGTTTGGCTTGCACATCCTCTTTATATTGCTGTGTATCAACCACCACTGCCTTTTGTCTCGCCATGTCATCTTCTAATGTAGATATTCTGGCTTCGGCCACATTCAGCCTTTCTGAAAACTCAGTACATGATTTTGCTATCCGCCTAACGGCGTTCTGTAGTTTTCGACAAGCAACTTGTGTTTTTGCACTTTCCGTACGAGTCTCGGCCCTATGTTCAGTGATACTTTGGAAAATTGACTTCAATTAAATCTCCCCACGCTGATTCAATGCTTGAGATCGTTCATCTGCTTCACCACCCTTTGCCATTTCTGGAGCTACCTGAAGTGCGGCTTCAACCCCCTTATGCGCCCTTTGTTTATGTACCATGGTAGTCTCAAGATTATCTTCATCAGGATTTGAGATATTAAACTCACTACCAGAACTAATCCCAGATCGCGCCAGAGAAAAAGATTTTAAACCTGACTCTTCATCCTCCTCATCATCTGATGAATGATCCGACATAGAAAAAAAATTGCCTTCCCCTGAGTCACTCAGCCTATTCTTCCTGTTAACACCTTCAATACGCAGATCAGCTTCTGCCCCCGACGTGGTCATCTCCTCTTGCTGCCATGTTAATGCCGCTGCGGATTTAATCATATTCACAGCCCCACCTGTATCTACAAGCACCGATACTGCCTCTTGGTCTTTGTGGTGCTCGTTCTCCTGTGCAGCCACAGAATGCTGACTCATTGATATTGCCTCATCATCGTTTATAGTTTTAGCCAGACTACGAGTTGAAATCACTGATTTAACCAAAAATATTTGAGGTATTTGAGGTATCTTCCTACTATTCAACTCTTGTGTCACAGGCTCTGTATAAACTTCATCAGCCCCATCTTTAGTGGTGCTAAGTGAGAGGACAGCCCTACTCACCGCATCACTAATTGTCTTGGTTTTACCTCCCCGTCCAGTTTTTGGAGGCATGACAAACTTTTCTTTAACAATAGGTGACCGACTGCGAGTGCCGTTTATAAATAGTGAAGCCAAAACACCCTTTTATCACAGTATCTAAAGTCTCTGAAGTCTCGGAGGGTTAAATCGGCACAATGTAGCAATCTACAGCTCCCTTCGATACATTATTACGGCTGCAGTTCACCAGGTATGTCACGATACAGCCCCAACCACCGTTAACACACAGTTAACACACTCACCACCGTGGTTTCCCAGCCTCAGCTGTCGCAACAAAACCGAAAGGCTCAAATGATTAAGGCGCCACACTGTAACAGTCTCCAACACCTCGTCTATTCCCTTCAGCCGTTGTTGCGGTTACAATTCTTTTGCCCAGTAACACTCACAGACTACGAGTCCAAGACGAGAAACAGAACACCGAACCGCTGAACCGCTGAACCGCTGAACCGCTCTCGACTTCGCAGCCTCGGCGCTCTCACTGAAACTGCCACAGCGGATCCGCCGGTCCATCGAAGCACCAGAACACCGTGGGGAGGAATCTTTGATACTGTGATTTATCCGCGTACTACCAATTCTTAATTTCCAGCTATATACGCGGTTGAATTTTCTCCCACTTTTCGCCACCGCTCCTCTCCTTTCCTCTGCTTGAGCTCAATCACCCCTCAGCCGTGATCCCGTTGGATGGGGGAACAGCTCCGGAGCTCCTCGCTCACATGTCCAGCACGGACGCCATCTTGCCCCGGAGCTCCATTCTAGTCCATTTATATTTAATGTTATGACATTTGATGGGCGATCCTGTGCAGTAGTGGGGTCATTGTAATGATACCCAGAATCACAAACTTTCTGTACGAAAGTATAGTCTCTCAATTATCTTTTAGCGGACAAAATAAGGAGAGCAAGCCAGCGGGTTTAGCAAAACTGGGTACCATCAGTGAAGGGAGAAAAGAATAGACAAGAAATAATAAGAGTGGGGTGGTAGTGAATGAGCATTAGAAGGAGGAAGTTGGGGATGGTGGAAACCCACGAAAGGGAACTACCAAACCTCCACAACTAAAACCTTAGCGTAGGAAATGTACCACAAGGCATTCCCTGGGTAGTGGCCATAACAATCAATGCACAATAGGGGACAAGAGAAGCAAGTATACTGGTATAGAACTGGCATTTTGAAGAATGTCGATTAGACAGTACCTGTCTGAATGAATGGCCTGATGGTAAAATATGAATATTTATTATGGAGTGTCATGACTTCGGAAGAGGAGAGGGGGAGAAATATGTATGGCCAGCTCTGGTAACAAGGAGGGAGGATAGTATTTGCCGCACTCAACGTGTCCAGGTCGCACTGCTGAAATGAACTAACCTGATAGAGACTTCAAGCTGCAGATTCCTTACCTTAGAATAATCCCCAGGCATCAGACTGGATCCGGAAACATTTGCCGAGCAGTACCCCTGTGCACTGGCAGGTGGCGTCGTTTGGCTCCACGTGGCGTTGTCCGTGTCATCCGCTCTGGAAGTGATGTGCACGTTGCCTGTATAAGCACCACCCCAGCACTTTGTCTTTATTACTTTTTTCTGCACCAGTCAGCACACATCTGGAGAAAAATGCCCCTATTCACTTTTTGACTGACTTTTTTTTTACCTTTTGTCAAATATTTTTCAATACTTTGTCTCCTGGTGTGAGGATGTCCACCAAAAAGGCAGGTTTCACACCTTAGGGTGCCTGTTTACGTCAGATGGTGGTGAATGTCCCACACTTGGTTTGCCTTTGATGTCTGAAGCTCAGTCACACCGCTGAGACGTGCAAGGGTTGCCGCGCCATTCATCCAAAGGCACTGAGCGAGCGGTCCTTCAAGCTCTTCATCGCCCGATGACAACCGACCTCCTGCGATGTTCCAGATTTCGGTAGCAAGAAAGGTCCAGAGATTGGTCGCGGAGCTGCACCCAGTGATCGTCGTCCCATTAGAAGTCATCAGGAAAATCCAGTAATTCCCCCCCCCAAAAAGTAATCGAAGAAGTTTTCAACTTCACCGTGAAAGTCTTTGGATGAGTTCAGGGGCCGTCGGCACTCGAGGCCTAGCTCTGTGGTGAAGCTTGCGCCTGGGTCGTGTATGCGCCTCCCAGAGTTTCCGGGAGGTGGAGTGACCCCTGACCAGCTAAAAGAATTTTATGAGGCCATATACCTCATATTTGGGCAGCCCGACCCCTCTGGAGCACCCTCAGCTCCCATGGGTCCAGGAGAGGCGCCTACTGGTTTTCAGCCAGCTGGCTTGCCCTTAGCATCAGTCAGGCCCCAGGGATCCAGTGACATATCTAGAGTGGGGGCGGGTGACGACCTCGACTTTACTTGTCACCGAAGCCCATTGGCGCCACCACCTCCGTCATCATTTCCGACTCTGACACGGAGCCGGACAGGAGTTGTCTGACGCTGGTTCTGGTGCTGACCGGGAGCAAACTCCGCATGTCGGAGCCAGTGCCTTATTCGTATGAAAGGCATTAAATGCCTTTCTTCCATCAATCAACGAAGGCTGGTGCAGGTGTTAACGGACAACACCACTGCCATGTGGTACTGCAACAAAGAGGGTAAGTTGTGGTCGTGGACCCTTTGTCAGGAGGTGCTACACCTCTGGACGTGGCTGGAACACCAGGGCATATTCCTAATGATTCCACCCCTGGCGAGCTCTCTGTACGCCAGAGCAGACAAATTCAGCCATCAATGCCTACCTGATCATGAATGGCATCTCCATCCAGAGGTGGTACAAGGCCTCTTTCAAGAGTGTGGAGAGCCTTGGCTTGATCTGTTCGCCACTGGCGAGAATGCGCAATATCAGTAGTTTTGCATGCTGGAGTTGCCAAGGCAGCTCACACTCTGTGAAGCTTTGTATCTTGAGTGGAGCTCTGGCTTCCTGTACATCTTTCCACAAATACCACTCCTGCCCAGAGTTCTCAAGAAGATCAGCAACAACCAGGCCCAAGTGATTCTTGTGGCTCCAGATTGGGCATGGAGAGTCTGGTATTCTGTGCTGTTGAGCATGAGCATCGGTCCTCTGCTCCGTCTGCCTCTGCAGGAGGATCTTCTATCGCAGCAACATGGCAAGGTTCTGCACCCAAACCTGAAAATGTTTGCCTTCATGTGTGGAGAATGTGCAGCGACAATTGACAGCTTTCAACCTTCAGTCCGAAGTCTGCAATGTTAATTTGGTGGCCAGCCTTCCCTCCATCAAGGCAGTATATGCCTGCTGTTGGAACACGTTTGTGACATGATGTACAGATAAACATGTTGAGCCTCTGTTTACACCCTTTTCTCAAGTTCTTCTGTTCGCTCTTTCCTTGGCCCAGCAGGGCTCTGCTTTGGGCACATAAAAAGGTAATGTTTCTGCCATTTTTGCTTTTCTGCAGTACCAGATCAGCCATGTCTTTTCAAATCCTCTACTGTACATAGGTTTTTGAAAGGTCTCCAGCATATGTTCTCACCAGCACCTCTTATTATGCCCCTGTGAGACCTCAACCTGATGTGCACTCCCTTTGAGCCTTAACACCACTGCCCACTCAGACTTCTAACCATCAGAACGGCCATTCTAGTTGCAATAACATCTGCCCAGAGGGTCACTGAGTTACAGGCACTGTCTGCAAATCCTCCATACCTTACCTTCTACCCAGACAAACTGGTTCTTCGAACTCCAGCATCCTACATACCGAAGGTGGTAACTCCTTTCCATGTAGGCCAGTCCATCACTCTGTCTGCCTTTCACCCTCTGCCTCACCCCTCTAAAGAATAGTAGAGACTTCACCGACTGGACCTAAAAAGAGCTCTGTTGTTCTATCATGATCATATTTGGGTGGACGATCAACTCTTCGAGGGGTATGTCAGAACCTGGAAAGGGAAGGCAGTGCAGAAGTGGACCATCTTGAAATAGATAGTGCTTTGCATCAAAATCTGCTACCTTTGGCCAAAACGTAACCCCCTAAGGGTTTGTGCGCTCCCTCTACCAGAGTCAAGGCTGCAACCCCTGCATTAGCCTGCGGAGTTCCTGTCCTGGATATCTGTCAGGCAGCAACGTGGCTTCGTTGCACACATTTACAAAGCACTACTGCCTGGGCAGTCCGGCCCAGCTTGATGGTCATTTTGCCCGTTTGGCCCTACAGGACTTTTTAGTTCAATCCTTACTGCAGCTCACCTCCGGGAAGGTATTGCTTGGGTATCTATTCTAATGTAAGGAATCTGTGGCTAGAAGTCTCTATCGGATGAACAAGTTACTTACCTTCAGTAACACCTCATCTGGCAGAGGCTCTATCTAGCTGCAGATTCCTTACCCACCCTCCCATGCTCTCCGCTCTGTGAACTGATTATAGTCTAAAGGGTTTACCCCTTTAAGGGCCCTAGCTTCGCACACCAGTGGTCAATGTTCCTCGTGGGTCCGCGCTTCAGGCATGGAAAGTCGTGAAAAGAAACTGAAGTCAGTGCGCTGGGATGGTGCCTATATAAGCACCGCACATGCCACTTCCTGCGCGGTCTACACCAACGATTCCACACAGAGCCGAACTACGTCACCTACCTGTTCACAGGGTTACTGCTCGTTAAAGGTTTCCAGATCCAGTCTGATACTTGGGGATTATTCTATGGTAAGTAATCTGTGTCTAGATAGAGTCTCTACCAGAAATGGCGTTGCCAAAGACAAGTAATGTTTTCTATAGGAAGTGATAAAGGCCTTCTATCAAGTGAGAAAGTTTATCACTCATCAGAACTTAGTTTGGGGTATCTGTTTGTGGCAGCTACAGTACCAGTTTCAAGACATCAACAGGGTTGCCTAGGACTTCAGACAAGATAGCACTTGCATGGATCCAGTGACACATTTCTTAACCACATTGTTGAGCTGAAAATCAGCCAGTCTTAGCCTGCTTTGATTTGTCTCTGAACAGAATTTTGGAGACACTCCACAGGGACAAACTGTCTTAGTCCAATTGGCAGTGGTATGCTCCTGAAGGCTTCTGATGTGTGTGCTTGTTGACTCTATTCTGGCCCGGTGTGTATTGTGAGAGGTATCTGTGGCAGTAGAGAGAGTCTGTCCAGTTCCCATTTTGTCCAGTCTAATACATCTAGAAAATTCCCCAAGTCCTCTATTCTGAATATGCAGTTGTCTTTCTTTTAAAGGTTATGATCATTTTGACTGGTTCCAGCAGTCCGCACTCAATTTCCAACTTTTGGAGGTGAGGACTTCGAGCCAGAAATTTGTCCCTTTTCATGTTTGTCTCAGCTGAAAGGTCTGCTGAGATGTATACTCTGTGCCAATCCATATCTAAAAGACTAAGGGGCTGATTCCGATTCAGGCCGGAAATCTCTCCGACCAAGCCGGACCCGGAGAGATTTCCGACCGAATCGGACCCTAGCAGTCCGACCAAACGAGTACGATGCGTTCGCATGCTATCGGACTCGATTCGGTCGGACTCCCATTGAAGTCAATGGGAGCCGGTCGTACAACGCGTACGCGGGCTCCCATTGCCTCAATGGGTGCGAGGCGAACAAGGGCGCCCCCTACAGTGGGTACGCGTCAAAGCGGGTCGCGCCATACATGCACAGGTAGGGGGGACCCATGGGTCCCCCCTGTGTGCGACTCGCCTGGCTAGGCGTACAGGGGGGTCCGACACGGACCCCCAAAGTGCGGCTCCGACTGCTCTTTCGAGCCGGACGGCGCGAGTCGGTCAGACTGCTCGCGGCGCGCATCGTACTTACCCGGCCGGGGAACGTCTCCATTGCGCGGTGCGAGTCGTTTCCGTGCGAGTCGGTCGGAGCGGTTGGGTCCCGCGAACGAGTCGGTCGGCGATTTCGCGTACGTTCGCATCGTACTCGCTCGCCCGGACGCACGTCCGACTCGGTCGGGAAACAGGGCTCCGAATCGGATCCGGTAATGCCGAGTCCGATTCGGAGCCCTACCGGCCGAGATCGGAATCGGCCCCTTTGTCTCTCTTTTACAGCTGTCTGTATCTTCCTGGGATTTTGGTGGTGAACAAAATATACGCTTATGGGGCGTGGCCTGCCCCTTTAAGCGACTATCTAGCTTGAATTCTGTGGGTCCTCTACATCGCCAGTGCTTCAGAAAAGATCAGTCCAGTGAGAGATGAGATAAGGACTGTTAGAAAACCCATTATATCATCCTCTACAGTTTCCGTGGTATGCCATTTAGCTGAAAATTGCCGTGTCCCATTCCGTCCTCAAGTTCTGTGGTTGCCTTTTTTGAGGAACCAAGTGTCTTTGTCTTTGACCATTTTGGTACTGAATCAAGCCAGTCCAGCCTCTATTTCAGGATATTAATTCCGATGTTAAGAGGACAAGTCGTAGCACATGAATCTCACGTGCGGACAGTTCTGCAAGTATAAAGTCATATTTTGCTATTGACTGTTTTTCATTATTTACTCCATGTTGACTGCTGACATGGTGGTTGTGGTGCCGGAAAAAGGTTTTTCTTAATCTCATAAGTGTCTTAGTTAATGACATTTGCTGAGAAGGTCGAGAGGCTGACATTCCATATATAAATAGATGGTCTGTAGTAGTTTCCTGCAGTATATTTGTAGAAGAAAAAACCTTTCTAGGGGTTCACTGATGCACCTGGTCCTTAAACCAACAAAGAAGAGATTGGCACGGAAGCTGGAATATCAAAATAACAACTTTATTAACCTCACATGAGGGAGACTGTGTCAATACAGTACCCCCAGGCCACTGTATGAGACAGTCTATGGAGTGCAAAGATCCTGGGTCTTTTATGCCCAGTTTACCGCTGAGTTAGCATGTAGACTCAAACAGAGGCGGTACAAGTGTACACATGAATAGCTAGTTACATATAAGGATACATAAGAATTGCTTACTCAACATAGTGGGAGGGCTTATAATATTGCTGACATTAGTTAAAATAGCCTGACAGTTACTCTAAGAGCAGGTGCATTCTAGCAGCTAGACCTTTCTGAGCATGTGCAGTGCTCTGGCTCAGTACTGAAGGAGTTAACTGTAGTTCCTGACTCAAGTGAAATACAAAAGCAGGCAACAGTGAAGAGGGAGAAAGCACATGGCGAGCACATGGCTAACTAAAATGGCTGCCAAAAACAAAATGGCTTCAGCTGATGCTAACAACCATTGCAGCTAGTTTTCCACAGATGGCCGTTTTAGCATTAGCTGAAGACATCCGATATGAATTAATAGAAGCATGGAAGTTATCCTGCACATTTATCCTCATAAATCCATCAATATCCCGATCTATTGCTAGGTGGGCATTTACATTTTTAACATTGTTTAACTGGTGAGATACAAGTAGAAATACATGGGGAACAGAGCATTGGGTCATAATAAACACACAGATAGCAGGAGAAAATAATGGCTATTATTACAAACAGAACTATCAATTTTTCCAACCCCAAGCAGAAAGTAAATCCCAAAACCATCCAGTCCAATTCTATCTTTCAGGGCTACTATGTATTTCAGTGACCATCTATTTCAGCTTCAGAATAGCCATCAGCATATATCTAATATAATATCTTAATAAAAAACATTTTTTTAATAGACCTTTCCAGTGTTCTTTTTATGAGGGCTAGAGTACCAATTGATATGCTCAGGAGGAGGGCAGAGTAGTATTTATCAACTGTTCAAAAAACGTTTCTTTTGCAGAATAAACATTGCTAATGCAAATATTAAAGCAAATACAAGGATCATTACAAAAACAATTTTCGCTTCAGGGGACCAGGAAGACCAAACGGGGCCATAGGAATTAGGACGAGGAGCCGCAAAGGGCTGCTCCTCCTCAAAAATAGGACGACCAAAGGGATACATTGCTAAAAAGTACTTAAAAGAATAGAAGCCGCTGTACAACCAGCCAGAGGGGAGTCTTCTCCCTGTGTCCGTCTGAGCCTCACAGGCAGGCTCCTATCGAGTTCTTTTCCAACGGTGGAGCTGCACAACTTGCAACTCAAGAAAACAATCACGGCCCAGTTTTAAGGGAAAAGGTTTCTTCTTTCAGGATAGGGCAATCACCCTACGGGGCAAATGCCGTCAACGATCCTGTCCAGTGTCTCAGGCAGTGCGCTAGTTTTCTTCACTTTAATCTAACAGGCACCAAAGGCACAGCACCTGTACCCTGAACTCAAGTCCTTCCCTAACTCCTGTGTTGCTCCGCTGGCGCACTGCTCTTGTGTCGGGGCCAAAGATTGTACCCAGTATGCTCAGACACCTCCTGATCAACAAACAAAGGTGCAGACTTGCATTCACTTGGGGACCAGGACTCAAAGGCGTGAAGCAACCCTTGTTTCAAAGGGGGTCACCTCAATCAAAAGCCTCCTTGCCGTCCTTGTCGGTCTGTGACTCTCTCAGCTGGGCATCAAAAACTGGATCCATACAAAGATTTCTCCATCCTGATTTGTGACCCCGTCTTTCGCCCAAGACAGTGGCAGGGGTACACACTTCACGTCCCAGTGCTTCCGGCCTTCTACCTTCACTGAGGTCCTAGTTGCCAGCAATGCCTGTGCTGGTTCCCTTCACCTTGGCTTCAAGCTGGACTGGCGCTAACTCCCCAGGCTGAATGTGATGTCCGGGCCCCTCTGGCAATGGTTGTAGGGCAGCAGATATCTATTGGTGGACAGAACAAAAAATCTTTAGACAAGGCATACAAATAATCTATCAAGCAGAGAGGATACTCTATTTCCAAATACCTTCTCCTTTTTTAGCTTGGGGCGCCCCATACATTAGCAAGGCACCCAAGAACCACTTCATCTATCTGAGAGTAAAAAACAACCCTGGACCTATTAGTGAGTATAAAAGGAACTTTTTCGTGAACTGACAAGAGTAAAACGTTACACTATGTGAAGCAGCCAAGGAAGTCTATGTTTATTTACTAAATTCTGAGGGAAAAAGAAAAACAATACGGACATACTCTAAATCCTTACATTTGTGTATTCCTATATTATTCATCTGAAGAACCTCAAGAAAGGGAATTTTTAGAACAAGCATTCTTCTGTGCTTCTTATCTTAACAAGCTTGTGTTTCATAAGTCATAACCTTTCACTACTTGTACAGGACTGCAGACACTTCTAAAATTATGTTTCTTACGTAAAAACACCTACATTTTACGCTTAGGACCATGCTCTCATGTTATAGGCGCGGCGGGAAAATCTAAAACTGCTAATTTAACAGGGATCCTGTCAGCTCAATTACACAGACTAATAAGAGACTAATAATGCCTTTGCAAAACTGTATGTAGCATAAAAAATAACAAATAATGGTGTTATCACCTGAGAATTTTAGAATAAAAACTACCCACATATAGTTCCCCTTTAAAGGTCAAATAAGGGAACATCAATCTAGACTACTCATCCGTTCATAATTTCATCAGACAGGATGGGCAGTAACATGGCGTATTTGTTTTATTCATTTTATTAATTTTAACAATTTTAAAACAGTATTACTGAATAGTCAATTAAACATCTCATGGCCGTTCCTAGACAACTTAGACAGGCTCAAGAGAGAGTGAGAAAAAGAGAGAGAGAGAGAGAGCATATAAATCAAGAAAAATGACAATGTATTACTTAATTGTAGTTACCCTTAATTTGCCCAGGAGCTAATCTCCCTAATCTCTTCCCCTCATTCGACAGCAGGTAACCTGAAACATGTGACCTTCTGTCGATACTATCTACCCCTATTTTTGGCAGCTTGGCACAAACAAACTTGTAGGAGGTAAATAGCACATTTGAGGTAGCTAGAAAACATTAATAACCAACTACCAATTCCTTTAGCAATTGTACTAGTGTAACATGAGGGCGCATGAATGCAAACTGAATTTCATTGCCTCCTTATTGTAGCCCTTGCACCGTAATCTTTAAACTAAAAGCATTATTTCTATATACATGGCAGAGCTATGCTCTACACAGGGCCCACATACGTTACTGCCTTTCCTTCCCTTCTCATGACTGCGCAAAACCTGCCTGGTTTTTTTGCCAAAAATAATAAGCAAAGCTTCTCTTTCACTTTGCGCTGTCATCCCTTCCTTCACTAACTCTTTTAATGTTTCCACATATAAAAAGCAACAAGAAAGAAAATCCCTGCTTTTAATCCTTTCTATTTTATCCAAAATAATGAAGCTGTATTTGTAACTTTTAAAATCAGTAGTCTTTAACGCACGTGTTGGATCTGTAGCTTGTGGCCGGCATAGCCATGTGTTGTTTACTCAGCTGTGTTTTTACGACCAGCAAGCCTCAATTTCCACACCTTTTTCAGGAGAAAAACCCTTTGCTGTATTATAATGGCCTGAAAAAGTTTGATCTCCGTCTGTTTTGACAGACAGCTTCCTTCGGTACTGACAGCTTTGAACAGCTGTTTTAAAAGCTCTTTTTCTAGTGCTGGAAATTTGAGCATGGTGCAGTCTATTTAAAACACAGGCATTCCAAGCCGGCACAAATCTATCGTCTTGTAATGTAAAAAAGAGAGGCGCTTTTTTTTCAGCAGCAACCAATTTACTCAGATGATGTGAATGCCTTTTAATATTAATATTTAAGGATAATACTGTAACATTTTATATTCAGTCTTAGTTATGCAAAGCACACAAATTCGTTTTTTTTTTCTTTCTGTGAGGCCTATTTTTTTCCTATTGAGTGTTAATTGTAATTTCTCTTTACCATTGTGGCAAAATTCACACATCTATACTTTGTTACTGTTTTACTTCTAATGATAGCGTGCAGCTATTTAGCATATGTTACATAATTAATTCCTTGAATTCTAAAATGTAATTCTTTCAATGACATTTGCATAACAGAATGACGACAAAAAACCAAATTGAGCTCATTCCAGACATTTTCAAGAAGGGGGGCCCACACACTCAGAGCACACAACACTGCTTGCTAAGGCAAGCCATTCTCACACAAAAAACATAGTCACTAGTTACTGAAACAAATACTTTCAAGCTGCACCACCGGTGTCAATCCACAACCACATGGACACTCAAAAAATAAAAACAATTAACCCACAAATCAACACTTAGAACAAAAGCAAGAGACAGCCCACAGACTGTACTCAAACCATTTGTAAATACCAATTGTAAGTCATATTTACAAACGAAAGGACTCTCAAATAAGTACAGAGATTACACCAAGACAAATAGACAGCCAGAAGACTGCCATGTTCAAAAAGACAGGCTCGCGCCTCAAAACCTTTTCCAATAATACACCAAATTACCAGTTGTGCGCAGATCATGATCCTTGGATATATATTTATTCCATACTGTACTATACATTATGGAAGAAATACCATTTTAATATACCTAAACGCATTTAGGTATCCCCTCTTAGGGGAGTCAGCTGAGTACTTCCTAAATCCATATTGGTACCTCCAAGACAGCAACACTTTCTACGAAGTGTGCTAGGAGCAGGCATGCCAAGAATATTATAGCATATATAATATTATACTCCAAGTGACACTTAACACAATTTGTGCCGTTCAAGTTTTCAAAGTTAGAGAAAAATCTCCTCATTACCTGCCTTCATTTGCTGCAGCAAGCAAACAAACAAACAAGAATCTTGGCCAAGCTAATCCAAACAAAAGTGTTGCTACAGCAACCTTACCAAACCAAAGTCTCCAACCTCCACCTGCCAAGTTCTGAGTGACCTAACGGTTGTTTTAAAATACTCACACCAAAGAAGATCTCAGTTGGGAGCGGTCAACACCTGGAGGGTCAGATCGGGAAAACCGGAAAATACGTTGGTCTGCAAAGACAAAGGGTCTCCTCATGCAGGGTACCTCCTCAGTAGATTCCTGCCTTCCGTCAAGACCACTCCCTTGGATAGCCGCTTCTCCGATGAGTCCCACGTTGGGCGCCAATTTGTAGAAGAAACCCTTTCTAGGGGTTCACTGATGCACCTGGTCCTTAAACCAACAAAGAAGAGATTGGCATGGAAGCTGGAATATCAAATTACAACTTTATTAACCTCACATGAGGGAGACTGTGTCAATACAGTACCCTCAGGCCACTGTATGAGACAGTCTATGGAGTACAAAGATCCTGGGTCTTTTATGCCCAGTTTACCGCTGAGTTAGCATGTAGACTCAAAAAGAGGCGGTACAAGTGTACACATGAATAGCTAGTTACATATAAGGATACATAAGAATTGCTTACTCAACATAGTGGGAGGGCTTATAATATTGCTGACATTAGTTAAAATAGCCTGACAGTTACTCTAAGAGCAGGTGCATTCTAGCAGCTAGACCTTTCTGAGCATGTGCAGTGCTCTGGCTCAGTACTGAAGGAGTTAACTGTAGTTCCTGACTCAAGTGAAATACAAGAGCAGGCAACAGTGAAGAGGGAGAAAGCACATGGCGAGCACATGGCTAACTAAAATGGCTTTCAATCAATAAGGAGCTACAGAGGGAAAAAAAATGGACAGGTCGCCCTCCCCTCAACATATTATCTAAACATAAAGACCTGTTCATAAAAGACTCCTCTTCTTGAGGTATTCGTATAAGTGGCGGCAGGGATTCCCTTACTCTTTTTCTACCACTCCTCACTTTTATTAAAGGTAGTGTCCTACCACTTTACAGCCTAATTTTTCTAAAATCTCTTTGCAACTGACAGTCACAAAACCACATACCCCCTATATACAAAGGGGTGTATCTTAAATAGTGTGATAAACACCGGTTACACCAATCTAAGTGTCACCTTTAACAAAAAGGGTTGATGTAACACGCTCCTTGAAAAAGAAGGCGAATTTGCACTACAATTGAGTGTACGCCCAAAGAGAGGGACTCACGATTGGAAGTCTCCTCAGGTTGAAGGAGTGGAGCGCTGGTACGATTGACATAAGCTTCCACATGTCATTATATATAAAGTCACCAGTGTCCGATTGATGACCCAGCCCTGACGAAATTGCCTTGAAGTGATAGGGGCAATGAAACATGTTGGCAAAGGTCTGCGTAAAAGCAGCCGGTTTTAAAACTTGAATAAGTGCACAAGTGAAGATTAAAGTTGGTAATTGTGCTACTTATTTCAATTTTATTTTCACGGGGTCATGTTTTTGTGATAATTGTGAAATACACATTACAAATGGCATTATAATTTTGGGCACGAATTTTTGGGACACGTATTATTTAAGGCAAGATGGTGGCCAATGATGAGAAAAGTGAGCATAGCTGGTGAGTACTAATCAGCAAGCTCGATTGGAGGTGCGCACGTGAGGTGCCATCTTGTCCTTTCACATTTTTTTATTAAAGGTGACACTTAGATTGTGTAACCAGTGTTTATCACACTATTTAAGATACACCCCTTTGTATATAGGGGGTATGTGGTTTTGTGACTGTCAGTTGCAAAGAGATTTTAGAAAAATTAGGCTGTAAAGTGGTAGGACACTACCTTTAATAAAAGTGAGGAGTGGTAGAAAAAGAGTAAGGGAATCCCTGCCGCCACTTATATGAATACCTCAAGAAGAGGAGTCTTTTATGAACAGGTCTTTATGTTTAGATGATAACTAAAATGGCTGCCAAAAACAAAATGGCTTCAGCTGATGCTAACAACCATTGCAGCTAGTTTTCCACATGTATGGTAATGCACTGTTTCTTATAATATATCAGGTTCTTAATCCCAGATGCCTTATGCCGCACCACAAAGAGTCTTGGTCAGTGAGGGTAGCACTGCACAGGCAGACATCACTAGGAAGTTCTTTGCAGAGCACTATATTTAGGTGTGCAGAGTATTACATCCTGCCAATTCACACGGTGCCACCATGTAACACACAATATCGGCTCCCATCACACGGTCACCCGATGAGGATCCAATATCTCACGGTGGCATTGAAAACCACCGCAAATAGTGGTTTTATAGCCCGTTTTCCAAGGCTTTGAACTGCTGACGTCTATTAAGGGGTGTGAAAACACCCCAGGACATCGGCACCGGCCTCAGCAAGTTTTATGTTGGGGGGGGAGGGGACTTAGGGGCAGGTTGGGGTTCAAAAGTGCCTCTTAAGTACTTCTTGGCACGAGGCCCCGCCCCTCCAAGTCCCCGCCCCCTCTTTACACTGTGAGATTTTTTTCAAATTGGCAGGTATGTTACATCCACCTTATGGCTGCCAACTCAATGGACATGACTATCCCGTATCGTCATCTCGTAAGCAGAGCGTGGTTCATTGTTATCAATCAGCTATGAACTCTAATAAAAGCAGCAGGGCTTTTCATTAGGGAGCAAGTACTTTGTGCATCTGTGCAGGGTACACCCAAGCTGTAATGTGTCTGCAGGATAATTAAGAAATACAGCGTAGTCCTTCGGTAAGCCAGATGCAGTGAACTACCAATGCAATATTAATTCCTGTTTGTGCCCTCACGAAATACCACAGTGTTGCTGAGGGTGAGATCTGTGCAATTTCTGAGGATCCCAGCAGATCCTCTTCTGGGGCTAAATGTTGCAATCAGCAACTATCAACATAGCTCAAAGTTTCTTTGTCGAGAAGTGAATTAACACTTGCCCGCAGTTCTTCCCACCTCACTTCCCTGGGGTGTGTGCAAGTGCGCCCTCCTCATTCATTGTGGGCTATATTTGGCTGTTGATTCCCCCTCACCAGCGGCAGCAACCACCTCTATGCCCTCTGTAGTTATCAGCAATCGGGCCCAACATTGCAGTAGCAGTTGGGTGTGTTCAGGAGCTTGCGTGTTCCTTGCCTGCCAGGGGTGAGATGATTTACAGCGAGCTCATGTTGCTTTTGGGGCCGGGCGCCTCAAATGGCTTGTCCAGTAGCGGCCCGTGGTGGGAGTGCTGCCGGGCGGTGACGTGGGGCGGGGGAGGGGCTGGGTGGCGGGTAGTAAAGTAGGGAATATGGCCGTATAGAGGTAAGTAGACATATAAATAAATAAAACGAATTTCGTTGCGCGCGCTGCATCGCCAAATGCGATGCAGCGCGCACAACGAAATTCGTTTTATTTATTTATATGTCTAGTTACCTCTATACGGCTGTATTCCATACTTTACTACCCCCCACCCTGCCCCTCCCCCGCCCCACGTCACCGCCCGGCAGCACTCCCACCACGGGCCGCTACTGGGCTTGTCCACCTTTTGCCTCTCCGAGAATGCACCTCAGACTACTCCAAACTTTGCCTCTTTCATGACAATGCAGTTCCAAATACCCATTTGGCCTATTCGACAGCATTTAATAATCGTAGACTGACTTACGGGCACCGGAGACGACTCGCAGAGCTCTGAGAATGCCCATGTTGCCTGACCCAAAGCCAGTAGCGGCCCATGGTGGGAGTGCTGCCGGGCGGTGACGTGGGGTGGGGGAGGGGCAGGGTGGGGGGTAGTAAAGTACGGAATACGGCCGTATAGAGGTAAGTAGACATATAAATAAATAAAACGAATTTCGTTGCACGCGCTGCATCGCATTTGGCGATGCAACGCGCGCAACAAAATTAATTTTATTTATTTATATGTCTACTTACCTGTATACGGCCGTATTCCGTACTTTACTACCCCCCACCCTGCCCCTCCCCCGCCCAACATCACCGCCCGGCAGCACTCCCACTACGGGCCGCTACTGCCCAAGGCTCCCCCCATCCAGCCCTCCAGCCTCACTGAATTTAAGAAGCAGCCTGAAACTGAATAGGACTGTGTTCTTGAGGGAGATGAAGCTTTCAGTTACCATGCATGAGTATTGTGCAGAGACATTCCCTATCTGTTCATACTGAACGGAGTTTGAAGTGCAGAACGGATCTATAACTTTCAGATTCTATATCATTGAAGTGACTGATTCAGTTTTTGTTATTTTTGATTTGATTTGAATCATAAAATACTTTTTTTTTAACTTAGTAGTTTCTTTAAGTGTTTTTTAAGTGATGTTTATATTCTTTGCATGCCTGCTCTGGAGGCAGCTGTCTCTTGCCAAACTCTTATCAAGGCGCTGGTTTATTATGGTGGTGAGAGACTTTTCCGTACGGTGGTAATCTGGTTTTCTACAATGCTCTACTAGTTACAATCAGGGGCCTCATTATGATGTCGGTAGGAGTTGCCTCCGACCGGCATCTCTGCAGTTGTGTAACCAACCGACCTCCGGTCGGCGGTCCTGAAACCGCAATTATAATGCGACCGCATGTGGTGCAGTCGCAAACTCCCATTTCTCTATGGGAGCTCGTGCAGCGGTCGGAAACCGGCCCTAATACAAGCTCTCATACAGAAATGGGAGTGCCTGCCACACGGCGCAGGGATTTACAGGGGGGCACCACAGGTGACGCCCAGGCCCAAAACCATAGGCCCAGGGAACAAGGGGACCCTGCTAGGTGTCCCCAAAGTCGCTTTCCGACAGGCTTTCAATGTCGGAAAGCCCGACATGGAAAGCCTGTCGGAAACCAACATCATAATCCCGACGGCAGAAGCACCGTCCTAATGGGATTATGTGAGGTTTTCAACTGGCTGACGGTCTCCTTGAGCCTGTCCGAAGCCAGTCCGATTGAACGGCCAGTTTGGACTCTGACCGCCGTTATTGTAATACGGCGGTCAGAGTTTAACCCAAGGATGTCGGTCGGTAAGCCTCTGATGAGCAGTCGGAGGCTTACCGATCATCATCCAAATCAGGCTCCATATATTTAATAAATTCAGTATGAGTATTATGCTAAGTTCTTCTTTTCCTTTCCATTTAGGATTCGGTGAATATTTTGAGCCTTGTGTATCCATCTCTGCACATGTAGATTTCCTCCTACATCTGGATGAAGATTTACACACGGATGGTATTTTCCAATTCTGGGTGGAAATATTCGCCCAGTATTAGGATTTACAAGTCTTCACTTTCTTACACAAAGGGGTGAAGACTTTTATGGCTTAATTTATGGCTATAAAGTTAATGCTAATAACTTTACACCTGAATTTTTGAATTATACCTATAGGCTGAGATCTCTGCTGTGCAAAGTTCAGATTGTAAACATTTAAGGCAACAGTATTTACCTGGCTTGACTCTGCCAGCACATAAACACACCCTTTACCCTAGGCTCTGCTCTCATCCCCTTTGACTGTGTCACTTTTCTTGCTGACACTGAGCCTGAGATATGCTAGTCTTCAGGATGCAGCCAACTCCACTTAAGAGGAAGAGGAACTTCACTGGGAGAGAGACCTTGCAGTTACCTTTGTTGTTGGTCATTATCACAAATTACTTGATCTTCCTCTGTACACATGTAGTGGAGTGGGGATGGTGGCCATGTGGTAGGGACCTGAAAAACACTGGTGGGATGGGAGGTGTTCGGTGAAGTAGTTTTTTTTCAGGATCCAGGTTGCAACAGCTTTTCCTAGAGGATCACCTGCATCCCATCTTTGTTTCACCCCCTTCAATGAGCAATCTGACCTGCTGTATGGCATACTTGTTTCCGGAAATTGGAGCGTAAGCTCAGGTAAGAAACTATTCCCCGCTATCTATATACTACATGACTATGCTCCACTCATGTTATGCAATCCTCCTCCCCAAAGAATACCAATATTTTACATTTCACTCACACTCCGCTTTGCCCCCTTTATAGTGTTTATGAATTGTATTATTATTGTGTTTTATACTGCTTTTGTACATTTCCCAACTCAATGTCATTTTTAGCAAATGTTAGAGCAGGAGTAGCCTCTATTGCAGCATGGCAACAACCAACAACCAGGCCCTGTGTCTACATGCATCCCTACTGCCCGCACTGGTGTGTCACACTGTTTTCAATGTCACCACACTCTAGATAATTTTGTTTTTGTTGTATCACAAGAACAACATATTTATATATATATATTTATATATATTTATATATATATATTTATATATTCCAAAAACAGTCCAGTCCCTTCTGTGAGCCGGGGGCCCGTGAGAGTTGGCGCGCAAAGCCGGCGGGACAAGCCGGACTTCAATATCCAAACAGAGCAACCAGAGTAAAGCGCACTCTCAGGAGGTTTGCAGTAACAGGAATTATTTATCCGAATCTATAACGCGTTTCGACTGAATATACAGTCTTGATCACATATCACATATATATACATACACATACATACACGCATACAAAGTTTACATAGCATAGCACATACTTCTCTTGTGATTTATAAGGCTTGTAATGAGCTCATACATATCCTCTTATTTTTACTTTGAACGCCCTGTGTTGTCTGCCCATCCATCATCGTCCACCACCTCCTGTTCTTCTCCAGCCAGTGCACACTGGCCAGTGGACTGGCCACACACAACAGACGGATGCCAGAGCCTGGTAAGTTTCAGCCACATCAATAACAATTTGTATAACTATATTTCTCTCTGTAATGTTAGGATATGTAACTTATGGTTCCTTAATATAATAGAAATCACATAATAGTTGAACTTGTATATCTATTCTTGATATCCTTATGTTATTAAATAAATCCTTACTTTGTGCTGTTTTATTGTTAAATATGTGTAAATGTTCCTCATCACCCTCATTGCATAAATCATTGAGTAACATTTTTTATTCCGTACGGCATAGTCTCTTACGCCATGTCAGTAATAACAACCTAATCCCTCTATCTTTGATACAGGAGATTATGTGCTAGTTTATGCCATGCATATCAATGATGTTACTGTACGCTGATGCTATTTGTGTAGGTGGATTTACTAACTTTGTGTTTGTCTCTCTTCTGAGCTTCATGATATAACACCCCAGGTGTCCTTATTAAGCCCTTCACCAGCCTACAAATTCAAGGGACATGCTGAAAGCAGCAATTCAACTCTCTAGAATCCATCGGTTAGGTAAGTCTGTGACATGGAAACATGTACTACTATTTACAGATATTTTAACTTATTTTCACCCTTTTGCATTTTTTTAAAAGTATGTGCATTGACCAATATCTATCTCCTAATTTAAACTGCCAGATGTGTATCGTTGGAAATATCATCCACTTGGGTAAACAGGTATGTTTTCCTGCCATGAGTGGTGGATTGCATGTATCCAGTATTCTGACATTTTTTTTTTTTGCCCTTGGTTTACCTTACTCTAGTATGTGTGCAGAATCCTAGGCGCGTCCCTGACTATGAGTAGGTCCTAGACTTGTCCTCTGACCTGCAGAGGTGCACCAAATGTGCCTTTATTTGCAGAGAATGGACTACCGTCCCTTTCATAAGTTAAACATGTCGAGTGGTGATGGCAGCATACTGTTTTGACAATTACTGGAGTTTGAGAATTACTGGAGTAGAGGCCTGCTGTCCCAGTCATGTAAAGTTCCACTTCTACGAGCTTGCCCAGTTCTTAGTGCTTACACCCCAAGTGCATGCCTAGCATGGTTAATGTGTATAGTCTGCAGGGTATCTGCATGGTGTGTGAGTGTGTCAGCTTAATGAAGGCCAGTAGGATCCATTGTGGAGGCCTCCGGCCTGGCATTGTACAAGAGGGAGGTGAGGACTCTCCTGCCAGACGGTGGAAATGTATTGTTCATATTCCTGTAGCTGGAGGGAGGAGACCTAGACATTGAAGCAAGGGGAGAGGAGACAGCTCCTTTAGGTTCTCTAGGGCTTTGTGTTAGCAAGGAGCTGCTTGTTATCATTCCTGAACACTGCCATTTGGAGCATGGGAGGGGCGAGGGGTGGGAAAGTAGACACTGTTGTGAAAGGTGAGGAAATCTTTAGGTAAGGCCTGCTCTTCTATCTTTCCCTGATTACCCCTTCAGTTGGACTGATAGCAGCCCCGTGCAGAAACCTCACACCCCTTTGAGCCCCTGTTGTGGGAGCTCCAAGAGAGAGAGGAGTGCTGTGAGAAGCATCAGTCTACCGAAGGATGTGTCTGGAGATCATTCTTCAAGGCACATTTAAAAGGAAAACCACCCTAAACTGGTTCTACAGTTTCAGACAGTTGATACACATCTCTGGTAGTTGTGTATAAAAGGGAGATCTTCGCTATCCCACTTGAAGTTCCAGTTCCAAGTCCTCTGAGGCCAAGTAAGGAAGTGCTCCTCAGAGTACTTAGAGGGCAGCGGTACAACCAGGCCTGGTGTCTGTCTGACATTCTATCTGACAGCCAGTCTCCCCTAGGATAGGGCAGCATCTGAAGTCTGGATCTCTTACTAGAAGAGCTGTATACCTATCCTGAAGCCCCTGGAAGCATGCCTGCTGAGTCAGGGAAAGAGTCTGCCTACCCTCCAACAGGAGAGAATGTACAGGAAGGAGTTGAGGTGCAGTGTATCCCCTGCCGTTTCGGACACCCAAAGGAGAAGACGGATGGAGAGCTATCTGGGAGGAACCACATGTAAGAAGGCCCCCAGCTTCTCCCAGTGGTTCCAGATGGGAATCAGAACTCTGCGTCAGCGCGATTGCTGAAGTCTGATTGGGACTGTAATTGAATATTGTGATCAGCCCATGAATGTTGCAGCTGCCAAAGTTATGATCGGCATGTATGAGGTCACAACTGCCAGAGTTATGCCCAGCCCATGCAGAGCTGGGGCTGCATAAGCCCAATTCGTGATCTGCCCTTGAGTGGGCTGAACCTGCCAAGTGTCACCAGACCCTGTTGAGCAGGGATGCAGCTATCAGTTGTGCAGCTGCACCAGGTCCCAAAGTTGCAAGGGACCCAGCAGGCCTTGAACTAAAATTTGACAGCTGTTAAGTCTAAATTTATTTTGAGTGCCTGCCTGGGCCTGGAATATTGGGGTTTAATGTACAGCAAGAGAGCCCAGCCACCGGCAGTGGGCAGGTTGCTCCTGCCAGTGAGCAGCACTGCTTTCTAATTACATGACTAAGGATTCAGTCATCTGTTTAGCAAGCAGCTCAGCTCTAGCCAGCACAAGCTTTGTGACCTGCTGTCTCATGTTTGTTCTGCAAGTGTCTGTCTGCTTCCTGCCACAAAATTCATTTAAAACCACTCCAGCTCTGAAAAGCACGAAGGAAAACAGTTGCATAGACCAGCAATATCTGTGAAAGAAAATGTACTCAAGCATTTAATGATGCCCCGTGACATTGTGAATTAAATCCCTTACAAACTAAATTGACAGAAAAAAGAGATGTATATTGTGTGCAGCATGTGTAATTAAAATACTTCTTACAAAACGACTTTACAAAGAAAAGTTGTTCATTTCCCGAAGAGTAAGCAGGAAAAAGAAATTCTTTTAAATTGATTGAAGATGTTACCTCGAGAAACTAATATTTGCTAAGATAATTATTCAGTCTTTATTTAGTGTCTAACGCTTACCATATTTAAGCCCCCCCAGCATCAGCTCATAGGTAGATTGGGGGCACTCAGAGAGAGAGAATTTTGAACAGAATTAAACAGCAGCAGAAGGCAGTCAGCATTAGACCTCCTGCCTAATAATTCGACAGCCCTCTTTTCTGCCATTGGATCCAATAGCAGCCACTACAGTGCATGCACTGCTAGTAAACACATTGGGGCAGATTTACAAGGCCCTTGCGCCACTATCGCGTCACTTTTAACATGTTAAAAGTGACGCAAGGGCCTTGTAAATCTGCCCCATTATTGTTAATTTACTCTGCTGCTCACTTGACAGAGAGAGGTGCTCATGATTTTGGGCCCAGGCACATTTTACAAAGAATATGGAGACTAAATGGGGCCAACAGTATCAGGACTAGGCAATGGGGAAAGTGAAAGGTGTTTTTACTGGTCATGAAACTGTATGCCTTCGTTTTTTATTTACTAGAAGTTTCAACTTTCTCAAAAACTGGTATTCTCTAACAACACTGTTACACAGCAATCTAAGATGCAAAATATAAACCCACTGGCCCATCTAGTACGCTTTCCGTTTGCTTACTGTATTAATGTCCGTCCTTTTGGGAAGTCTTTGTTTTTGTCTTTACTCATTCTAGTGAGCATATGGTTCATGCATTCACCTTCTGAGCTTTCTTCATCTTATAGCCGTATGATCTGGTACCTAATCTTTCAGGAACTCTTCAGCTGAAAATGCATTGCCATTACTCCCTTTAGACATGCAAAGAATGAGAGAGAGAGGGTGAGAGAGAACTAGATAGAGAAACAGCCTGTGTAGAGAATATTGAAAAAGTGGTAGATTAAAATGGAGACAGAAAGACAGAATGAAACATGGGTGAGTTGAAGATAAAAAAGCAGATAGGAACAAGTAGAAGTTACAATAGGAAGAAGACAATAAAGGAGAGAGACAAGGAAAGAAAGAGATGAGAGGAAGGCAGCATAGGAGAAGAAAACGAATGGATAGAAAGGAAAAATCAACATGGGTTGAGAAAATGAAGGATAAGATGTGAGGAGCGCAATAGAAGAGAAAGGAACAGGGTAAGTTGGTGACAAAACCAGAAAGGGGCCTGAGGCTGTGATACAGAGGAGATGTGAAATAAAAAGCAGAGATCGAGAGGAGAGAGAAAATGTAGGGAGGGTGAGAAAATAAATTGGATGCAAAAGCAGAGCATGGATGACGAGAGAAAGAGGCAGGTATAAGAAGCAGAGTTGGACAGGAGAAGAAAAGAAATGATCGGAAGAACTGAAAATTAAAAGAAAGCTGGGAGGGGAGAGAAAGACGGAAGAGGAAGATATATAGCAGTAAAGGGTGTGGAAAGCTTATAAAAGAAAGGGAGAACATAACTCGAGAGGGTGGAGAAAGCAAAGGGTAAAGAAATAGTGCAGCATTAAGGGGAGCAAGGAGAAAGAATTCAGGGTCATATTAGCCAGAACGGCGTTAAAATTATTGCCGCTAGCGGCGATAAAGGGCTTGATAATATGCCCTTGAGAATACCAATAGAAGCCCATGGGGCATATCATCAAGGGGCCGCGATAAAATTATCGCCGCTTTAGCGTTCGTTTTCGGGCGAAAAGCAGCGATAATTTTATCGCTTTATCAACAAGGACACGCTAGCGCGTGTTTCCTTTCCTTAGCGCCCGGCTTCTTTCCGCCTCGCCTCGCATCACTAATGAGATGCAAGGCAGGCGTGCCACGTAAAACTTCATTGTAATATATCGCTAACGGGCCTTCGCGATATTTACAAGGCTGTCCCGGACAAAAGTAGTGATTTAAAAAGGCGCGCTAAGCGCGGTTATCGCCGGTGTCTAACGTCTGCTAAATTTCAGACTTGCCTATCTGTATGATGGGAGGTGGATTATAAGGCTAAGTCCACATCTCCCTCCCTATCAACAAGGATTTCCCTATCCCTGCAGTTTTATCGCTGGATTTCCAGTGATATTACTGCATTTCGCCGCTTTTATCGCCTCAGTGATACGCGTTGTTAATAACGTGCTAACTGGGCGATAAATTCCAGCGATAGACGGCGATAAATAAATAAGCGCTAAGCGCGCTTTGCGATATTTATCGCCGTCTATTGTAAATCTGCCCCCATGTTCTGCTGTGATCCTGCGCTTCTATTGGAATTCTCAAGGGCATATTATCAAGCCCATTATCGCCGCTTTAGCGGCAGTTTCCTGCCGCTAAAGCGGCGATAATTTTAACGCCGTTCTTGCTAATATGCCCCTTAATAAGGTAAAGATGAATGAGAGAATGGGAAGAAAGAGGGCGGAAGGGAATATGGAGTAGAAAGTGAAAGGGAGGAAGGAGATGAAAAGAGGAAGGGAGATGGAGAATAGTAAAAAGACAAATGTGGGTTTCAGAGACCCTTAAGTAGGGGCTTAGCTATCTAGCTATATTAGCTATATTAGTGCAGCAGATGTTATAGAGCTGGTGCCCAGAGGTGTGTAGGACCCATTGCACTGCACTTTCACTGTCTTCTAATACGGGCTAAAGGGCAAATATGAGGCCCCTTTTCATTGCTTGCATGAGGACCCATGACACACTAGCTATACCACTGCTGCTTCGTTATGGATCCTTTGGCCCATCCCCAGACCCTGAGGGCCACGATCTCTGAGTGGGATTATGCCGCATCAGGATTCCACGGTATTTTACCTTTACTACGCGGTCATTACTTCGTATTACCATTACTACGCATATTTTAGTTCGCAGATGCCATTACTTAGCATGCATTTACTTAGCATGCATTCACTACGCATGTTCCATTACTTAGCATGCACTTACTACGCATAATGGAGTTACTGTGCAAATTAAAGTTTTGGGGTACCGGGGTATTTTTAGGGGTCAGGGTTGGTTAGGGTTTTGGGGTGTAGGGTTTTTTTTTAGGGTTCAGGGTGCGTTTAAGGTTTTAGGGTGCTGGGGTATTTTTGGGGTTCAGGGTGCGTTTAGGTTTTGGGGTGCTGGGATATTTTTAGGGGTCAGGGTGAGATAGGGTTTTGGGGTGTAGGGGGTATTTTTAGGGTTCAGGGTGCGTGCCAGGGGATAGGTTACTATTATGATTCATTTTTTGTTTTAAAGTACCAATAACGCGTTGTAACGGTATGCGTAATAATTAACTGCGAAGTAAAAGCATTTTTAATGTATTTGTATAGATTTGCGAAGTAAAAGCATGCGCACTAAAATCATGCGTAGTAATGGTATTTGCGAAGTAAAAACTTCGAAGTAAATACCTGCGGAGTAACGGTATGCTAAGTAACATCATATATTCGGATTCCACCTATGACTCCTGTGAACCTGTGAGAACCAATTCCACAAATGAACGGAAAAGAGATTGATTGGTCTGAGCACACATACTGTTTTGGGCTTGACTTAAACTGCAACTTTGCCAGGTTGACACTACTTCTGTTATCTCCTAGCGTTAGAGGGGACAACTTAGAACCGGAGAGTGTGCCTGATGATAGTGAGGGAACAAGGTTCATGCAGCACCATCCAAAATAGTGTCCAGGGACACATAGGACTTTATTTAGAGTTTTGCAGATGGGATACTGTGTCAAAATATGGACAATGGCACTTGTAATACGGTAGGTGGGCTATCCGCCATGTTTTGCTGGAACACCCCATCCCCGAACTTTTAAAATAGGCCCTAAATTGTTTTAGCTGCTAGTAGTGTGTTGTATCGAGTGTTATTGTCGAATAAAAAACTTTATTTTCTAAAAAAAGATAAGCATTGGGCTGGATGTCCACTTTATTGGGTTGTTAATTTATTATTGACCTTGGAGTTCAAGCACCCCTACACCTCCTCCCTGAAAAGCCTGCGACTGCTCACCCTCGTAACCAGAGAGTCAAGGTCAGAAAGAGCTTTTCTTGGCCCACTTTAGACAGCCATAGTAGGCCAGACTCTGTGACATAAGAGGCAGATGACCTCAACCATCATGGTTGAAGCACAATAGACCCTGCTAGCCTGTGCACCCTTCCAAACTTCCCCTTCTCCCTCCGCCCTCTGAACACGGTCTGACACATGCACATCTCTGTCTCTTCCTAACACTTGTGCTAACTTTGACATTTATCCTCAGTTCCACTATCACCAAACTAAATTTTCCTTTACTTTTTTCACTAGCTAATTGATGCAGGGAGACATTTCAACCACCTTGCTCCAGCACACAAGTTCTGCAGCCGATATTAAGGGGTCCATCTACAAGGAAACATCTGAGGCATAAGCAGGCAAGTCTTTTTTCTATATATTATGTCTTTACATATTACCAACAAGTAACATTGTATGATATTTCCATGTATCATTTAAGCTAAAGTATCATCTATTTTGTTCAACTATTGTACAATATCTGTGTGTAAGGTATATACTCAATTTGTAATGTCAACAATACTAAATATATTAACTTTTATTTAGTTCCTGGAGTTCAAGTGCTTGACAATGATGCCTTGCCATATACAAGTGGAGGATGGTGTGTAATCCTGTGAAAAATCCCTATCTTACTTTAAGCTGCCATGTCTGCGGCCACCACAGCTGAGCAGGAAAAGGCGGAGGAGAACGTTCTTGGTCCCACACACGAAATCATCTTCAGAATGACCTATATGCCGGTCAGCAGTCTCTATCCCAGGAAGCTCCTATGAATAGCAAGTCCCCAGGAAACAGCTACAGAGCTCTGGATGTTTGCGCTGGCTATGCAAAACTCTCCTCAACAGACCCATACGCCTACAGGTACCTATGTTCACTTCCCTCCTCCTCTCTCCATTACAGGTGCAACTCTGATGTGCTGTCTTCTGAGGGTGAAAAAAACCCTGGTGTGGAGGACGTCTCCCCAATTCAACGATCTCCCTTTCACTACCTACCAGACATCAACTCTTTCCATAATGGGCGACCTTCTTGGCTGCAAGTCATAGGGTGGGATGGGATGGCATGGGCATATTCTGTCGTCAGGAATGCTCAATTTTTTCTGCAGCATTGAATCCCACTATTAAGAGGTTCCAAGTTTGATTGAAAGACCATGTCTTGGAAGTCACTACAAAATGTTTCCAAGACATTGTAAAGTTGCACCAGAAATATTATTGTTTGTTGAGGTTAGAAAATGCAAGGTGACATGCTTTGGCCGTGCAGATGATACAGAGCACATCCCGCACGTGCGTTTGTCAGTCAACAGGGCCAGTGCATAGACCTCAATCGGCCGGAACACCACAGGAACCGTCAAAGCCCATGTCTCCCACAAACCCTAACATCAACCCACCTGCTTCCTCCCCACAACCACAACCTCAACACTACAACATCAATATTGCATAGACGGACATGCAGACAATCCCTCTCCGCTCTGTCCCCCACCCCGGAAGCGGAAACCAGCATCCTAATGAACTGTTTATCTACAACTCAATCACACAACCACACAAAACAGAATTCAATTGTTACAAAATCTTATTGTTTATCTGTTTTAATAAATATCACTTGCAATTACCTTTCGTCTGTGTGTTATCTCTTGAACATTTAGCCATGAATGTGGGCTGTGCGATAATGTAATGTGTTTGAAACTGTGAAACATTTAATAGCCATTACAACAGTTCAATCGTATACATCTACATTCATTACAACACAAAAATAAAACGTAAGACAACTACCAGTTTGAAGTTAAAAAGTAAAAATTTTATTTTATATTAATTTAGCATGTAAGAATAAAAAAATATTTAAGCATCCTTGGGAAGTGGCGAAAGAACAAAAATAGTGCATGAGTCTTTGGTGGTAGATTGAACTTGGAGTAAGGTGGACAACCAGGAAACCAGTCTATGTTCAAAGCCCAATGGGAGAAAATAATATAAATGTCCCAAACAAAGTTTTAAAGCCCTAAGTGAATGTTCAATTGCAATGTAAAAGTTCAAAATAATCCTACAGTAAATCCTTTCATCAGAATGAATATCTTAAATGCTTTCCTGGGTTGGGGGGCAAAACTCTTGGCCATGTTCCTCTTCAGAGACCAGGACCACCTTCAGCTCCCCCACATGCGCAGAAACCTGGGGTAGCAGGTGGGACTGAACACCACATGAGGATCTGGAAACCCTAGGGTAGGTTTAGGCACATAGGGGGAAGAACATACTGGGACACGCAACATCACCAATAGAGGAAGGTTGGAAAATAGAACAAGTTGAAGTGGCTGCAGTTGAGAAGGACAGAAGGCACCAGAACTCTGTATCCTGCTCAGCATGTGCCTCTCGATGTGCCTTCCCTTCCGTTGCCACAGTTGAAAGCCCTACGAAAGCGCCTGCTGGCAGTAATCACAGGCTTCATGACATCCTCAAAGCAGCAGTAGAAACATACTCTGGAACAGGGGTGGAGCACAACATCAGGGCTTTGGGTTGAATGCCACCCTTGGGCGGGCACTTGCAGTAGTGGGAGGACTAACGGAGGGTTCAGCTGAAGGCCTTATTACTGTGGTTATTGAGTGGCATCTTCTGGACCTTGTGACTGAGAGGTTGGTTCTTGTTGGCAGGGAGTAGTCCCTTCATCTGTTTAAACCTGTCATGTTATGTCGAGATTGGCCACTCTGTCTGTGGTATTCCCTACCTCTACCACTCTAGTGTCTTGGCTTGTGATCGAGTGAAACTGGGTGGGTGCATGCACTATGCTGGGGGATGCTCCTTCCTCATATGTGGTGTTGCTGCCTAGCTATTGAGGTCCTCCTTCTTCGCCTCAGGTACTGCTCTATCCCTCTTTTTTAGTGGCTGCATGCAGAAAAGGGAATACATGAAATAAAAAAAAATCACTATTGCATCTTTCCACACGTTTACGTAAATGAAAAAATTAATAACTTTCAATAAAATATTATACATTTTTTAATGGATGACAATGCCACAAAACCCACTCCCCTTTGCCATTCAAGCTTCCAAAATCATGCTGCCCTTCCAAAATCATGCTGCCACCTCAAATAGCGGGTGACTTTGGTTACTAAAGATACAAAACAAGTAAACAGTTTTTAATAATTAAAAAATATGGATATAGAAACACAAATATCACATAAGCACAATGGGATTCCTAGACGTACGAAGATAGACAGATACTGTCACTCTACATTCCTTTATGATGGCTAAAGGTACAGCAGTGTGCTTAAAAGTTTAAAAAATTTCATATTGAATTAAACATCATGCATATGCATATGTATTATGTAGACATGTGATGACTTACTTGTAACATAACGTTTTATGTACATTACATGACTGGCTATTTTATGTGTGTGAATTGAAAAAAAAAGTGCCTAACACACTGTCAAAGATGTGTGTTTGACTTGTAGAACATCGCCTGGATTATGTTATGTGTATTTAATTCAACCATTGTAAAAACAAAAAGGCATGTGCCAACAGTGAGATGATTTTTTTTGTTTAGAAAACAAACTAAACTTTAAGAAGCTCCTTTGTGCCGAAATAACATACTATAAAATATAAATCTTAATTGAAACAAAATGAAAAATAAGATCAATATAAATTAGTAACTTTCATTCAAAGTCACTTCTTGCTCAAACTTAAAGTACTCACAATATGGACATTAACAAGCAAATGAAACATGAGACTTCAAAATTTACAAAGCACTGTTAACTTTTTAATTTATTATTAATATAAGACTTAATGCCTTGCTGCTGCTTGTGGGCCTCCAGCCGAGTGTGAAGGGCTGACAATGCTGTGTCTGGCACAATGGGGAGAACTGAGAGTAAGCGTGTGGGGGTGAGAGGAGTGAAGATATAGCATGTGCCTTCAGCCCTGCCTAATGCAATCCTCCTAGAGTGTGGGGCACTCCCTGGCTCTTTGGGTGCCATATCAGTCCAAGGTGCATTTCTCAGCTGGGTTTCCGGTCCCTTGTACAGCTGAGAATACTTTTGAGGGGTCCCCTGTACAGGTGAGAATACTTTTGGAGACATGCAGGGCCTTCTCTTCATCATCATCAGCCGTTTGGGACGTTTCTGTAGTAAAGCAGCAGAATTGATGGTCCTTGGTTGGCTCTGGAATGGCCTTGTTCCTGTTCTGGTATGTCATATCTTGTTCATCGAAATAGTCAGAGAACTTTGCCCTGACTACAGGACTACAAAGATCTCCGCCTCGGCGATGGAGGTGTCAGACTACGTTTCAGGGTCCGAGTAATCAGAAACCTAGGCGGAATAAATAAGTATAATGAAAAATAAGGGATGAAAACATGTATGTGGTTTTGAAAGTATATCTAGTGTTTTATAAAATCTAAATTAAAATAAATGTTTTAATTGCATTTATAAGTACATGCAATTAATGATGAAGATTTTCCTGGTAATGATAATTATGAGTGTATACATTGATGTATCCATACAGATGTACAGATGCAGTACTAGTGTGAGCTGATTAAGCTTATCTATTGCCCCGGTCACTGAAATCCTCAGGATTCAGCTGACATGAAAAAGGCAGTGAATGAGTTTCTGGCATCGCAGACAGCTTGCAGCTGAATGGAGAGCTAGCAGTACCTGTTTCCGAAATTGTGTTGTTTGCGTCAAGGTGGCCGAAGTGCCATGTAGGTGCCATCAATGGCACCTAACATCTAACGGAAATTGGCAATGTAATAATAGTCCCTTGCCACCCATTACCTTTCTGGCAGTTTCTGTGACATGGCGATAAACTGGTGCACTTGGTTTGGTAAAGCATCAGAGTGCCTGGCACACGTAACGTGATTGGCTTACCTCTTAGATAATCACAGTACACACACTGAATCTCATAAAAGATCCAGTGGCCAGAAAATGGAGTACAGCCATAATTTTACCATGTGAAGAGATGCCCTGGGAGCTTGCTGTAGGTGGAGTGAGCTCCTACTCATAGTCTGCAACCATGTCTAGTATCACACAGATCAGAAGTGAGATCTAGAATTGACTGCTTCTCTGGACACCCCAAAGATGTTGCCCTTAAATCCTAGTTCTTAGCAAATTATTGCTCCTCAAAATGAGGGATAAGACAACAAAGACATGGTCATCAACATGTTGAAAAAATGTTAAGGTCTGTTTCATACTTTCTTATGTTGACAGGCTGCTTGTGATGGGTTGATGGTGTAGTGAATTTCACCTGTTGATGAATGTGGTAACGCCCTGACTGGTTGCTACACATACATTAGCTGGTGTCCTAAATGTGAATCCATTATGTTTGTAAAATGTGTTCTCTATTACTTGTGGATATATTTATTTTTGTGTTGATTATTAAAAAATACAGTTAAAGTAATATAATTGCTAATTATTTTATTTTGCTTGAAATATATGTTCTCTTTATTTTTCTATATATTTCTTTGTGGTGTTAGTGTTGCATATGGTGATTCTTTGAGAGTGCCTTGCAGTTCCAATGATTGGTCATGTGTGGGGCTTAACTTACTCTGATTCTTGACTGAAGTAGATTTTAGTAGTACTGCCTGAAAAGATGGTGGTGTTACAAGTGGCTTTTTCATTTGTAGGTGTGTTTTAGTATTTGCATGTGCCTCCCTAAGCCTCACCTTGATGTTTCCTTTAGTCCACCATTTAGTGGTACATTTTCTCAAATTGTCTATCCCTTCCCCTTTACCTTTCCATATTTTCACCTAAAACAGATCTCCCCATGCGAAGATCTCACCCGTGAGGGAGAATTTCACAAATAAGTGATTGGCAGGTCTACGTGGAGATCTCCAGCCGCTGTTTTGTAAATAGCCTTTATATGAGTATGTAGAGTATGACTACTTTATGTGCTCAAAAATGCTTTTGTGAATGTGCCCCGTTGTGGTGCCTGGACCGCCCAGTTTTACTTTGAGGTTCATATCTCTCCCATCTCCATTCTACGATAATTTAACATGTCTGTGCCTGTTTTCATCCACCGCAGGGCATTCTTTTTGCATGATCTTTCAAAGTTATACCTGACTGTCTTCCATGCAGTCAGAAAAAAATTAAAATACATCTGCTGTATCTGTGCTGCAAAGTAGGGACTTCCGATGGTCCCGTCTGAGCACTAGTTACTTCTTGCATCAGTCTTGTTCTCCTATTAAGAGTTGCACCTTGCAGTATCCCAGAGGGCGGTACCACTCTAGGCAACGACGAGTTTGCTGGTGTCCCTGGCCTGGTAAACTCTGGACCTAATTAGTGATTGTGGCCTGGAAACCTGCAGGTGAGGCTGCTGGCAGCTGGTGCGTCTGGTACCTGCCTGTGTGCATACTTAAGCATCTGAGACTGAGACAGAAAAAGCTCCACCGCAGTCTCATTGTCTTTCCTCAGCCCCTCGCACCACTTCTGAGAGAAAAAATACCCCACACGTTTACCACCTGCTCCAAGCAGGTGGAAGGTTTGTGCCAATTTGAGCTCGTTAATGTCACTGGAGGAAGAAAAAGCATGCCGTATTAGACCGGAAATGGGTTAGTCCCGATTCCGGAAGAAATAACTCCCAATCCGAGGTATAGGTGCGGGTATGCTTGCCGCAGTTGGAGATTCAGGTTCTCTGGTATTCGTGCACCTATGTCCGGGTGACAGTAGGGCCCTGAGTGTTTAATGATGCTTTGGTTTAGATGATGCATTAAATATCCGTGGAGGTTCTGAGTGTGTTCTGTATCGTCCCCATTCCTGAATGGCTCGTGCTATCTAAAGTATCTTGAAATGTTGCAGGGGTTTGGCGTACAATATTCACTGGGGGGTTTTCTGTGACTCACAGCGTGCAATATATATTAATAGCTTGTTTAACGTTAAGGATAAGAAAAACCACTCCAGGTGTGGGATTCAAGAACAGACACTACAAAGGGCAATTGCTGCACCTTCATACAATTGAAGTGTACTGGGTGGTGCTCTTTAGAATGGCATTATCCCGGAAATGACACAACTATGCAGAAGGTTTCAGATACTGCGAAGTGGAATCTATGTGGCATATATCATATGCGTCCTTTCAGTTACTTAAGATGGAGCATAGCAATGCCACTACTGCTCCTCCACCATACTACACATGAATTATACCTTTAAATTAAGGTTGCATGCACTGAGTACCATTTTTCCCTAATTATGTTGTGTATTTTACAATTTGAGATTGGCATCCCAAGTTTCTCACAAATAGATTGGTTTATTATGTAAATTAATATAGAACTAATGTTCCAGTTGCTTTAACATTAGATATATATTTAAAGTAGCTTTGTTCCTCTCGAAGCTTTCCCTATGTAGTCATACACCTACCCAACCTATTTCTATACTGGTCTCTATCTTTTCTCATGCCCTTTGTTGTCAGTCCTGGAGGGGACCACCCGAAGCACATGGTACAGAATAGGCCATTGATCACTGGCCAGCTGGCATGCTACCAAGGCATGCCAGCACAAGAGACTTGGCAGATACAATCTACAGTTGCTTTCTACGCTTCTGCAGCGAATGCTGCAGCTTCAGTGTACTAATTGACGGGAACTGAATGCACTTTGCAACTCAGCGCTGTCTGGTATTGAATGCTGATTAGAGCTATAAGCTTCAACACGTGCAAACTCCAGTAGAGATGCAGTTTACTTTCTGTCTTCTCTTGACAAATTATTTCTGTCCCTACAGTTTTCATGCCCTAAAATCACTTCAGATTCAAACCAAGTTGAAACATGTTTATGCTGAGGAGACAGACTATGATTCAGAAGCACACAAAAGCACCAAGGAGGCTGCATCTTTTGTATGACCCTAAGGTTTCACCTTATATTGCCTTGTTGTTCATCATTGATTTATTTATCTTAATTTATTGAGGTTTTTTGCTTGAAGTGGGTTCTCTTAGAATTTCATAGAACTTTACATATATATATATATATATATATATATATATATATATATATATATATATATATATATATATATATATATATATATGTGTGTGTGTGTGTGTGTTTATATATATTACCTACTGGCGGTCACCAGTAGGTAGTTATAGTAGGACCTAGTTTCCATAGGAAAAGCGTTTTTTGATTTGCGAATATCTTTGGCGCCGTTTGACGAATCTTCGTGAAATGTTCAAAACTAATGTCCTGCTCCGGTCAACTCCTGTCTGGAAAGTTTCGGGGTGATTCGTCAAGCGGGGGCCGTGTTAATTTCTATAGGAAACTTTAGACAAAGCTACAGCCCGAACTACTGAATGGAATTACACCAAATTTGGAAAAAAGGTAGCTCTTGGTTCAGAAAGCGTTCTTTTTTTTAAATGGTGTAAATCGGTTCAGTAGTTTCTGAGCAATTCAAAAATAAAAAAATATCGATATCTGGTGACCGCGGTGGATCCGCGAACCCTCCCGAGCACAAGCTTGACTATGATTAGCTTCCAACACTTCAAACCAGAAAGTGTTGGCAGCCATCTTGTGACTCGGTAGAACCGAGTCACAAGAAAAAAGGTCAAAAAAGAAGATGAGGGGGCAGGGTAGAAACACCCTGACCCCTAGGCCTGCTCAGGGGGTCCCCCGGGGCCTGGCCTCCACTTTGGGGACCGCGGGGGGAGCCCCAATGCCCCCGCGGTCCCTGCCGGCTCCCCGCCTCCTGCGGAGAGATAGTGTGAGAAAGTATAAATTGGAAACATTAGTGAAAAAAGTCAGTTCACTTTTAAAAGGTGATGTTACACAGACATTGTTCGTGTCGATAGAGCAGTGTTGGGAAGCGTGCATTATGTAGGTAGGGTGAGAGGGTCAATCTTCCTGTAAGGATAGGAGATAAAGAATTCACTGATATGGAGATAAAGTGAGAGAGGTGCGAAAGGTGGGTAGTGGAGTGTAGTTGAACCCCAGCAGAATCAGGACTTGGCGGAGGCCAGATAAGAGTATGCTCTTTGATGAGAGAGATCCTGTTCAGCAGATTTGTGAGCTTCAAGCCTGTTTTTTTAGGAAACGTATTTGAGTCATTTTCAGCTCAATTGGCAAATTGATATATAGCGTAAGAGTGACATTAAAATGAGCAAACAAGGGTGTATTTTTCAATGAAATTGTCAGTTTTGCATCTTTATAAAGCTTTGCATTGTGAGATCTTCTGGCCCCCAAGGTGGTTAGTTTATTATTGAGATATTTACTGGTGCTCAGTCTTAGATCTTTGTATATGATATAGGCTGTCTTCGTGTCGGATCTAGCTTCCAACAGTAGCAGTCTGGTAGGTCTTAATAGAGGTGACCCATTCCTTGTATTCCTTGTATCTGATACTAGTCTTGCTGCCCCACAAATGACCTCTATTCATAATGAAGGATGGCTAAGAGACATGTGAGGAGGGAGTTCTCATAGTTGAGGTGTGAAATGAAAAGCACCTATGCAGTTTACTTGTAATCCTCCTTGAAAAGGGAGTGGGTTGGTGGTACTAAGTGCAGTAGTCTTATGCTACATATGTGAGCCCAAGAGTAACTGGTTGTCTAAGGAGCAACCCAGGGATTTTGTCTCAGTAACTATTTCAAGGAAGATGGCATTAATTTATAGGAAATTGAGCCCTTTATCAGACGGGGTTTCTAGTTTCACTCGTCAGTAGGAGAAAACCTGTCTTCTAGGTGTCATCCATGACAGAATCCAATTTAATGCACTGACAAGGTTTCTGGCAGAATTCTTGTGTTGATACGCAGCACTCCGAGACACCTGGAGGATGCCAAACTGTTCTATATAGAAGTGGTAAAATTATAGTATTAGCAGCGTAGGCCATAGATGGTTGCACAGGTATAGTTTTCTCTATTAGTACCTTGATCTAATATGCTCAAACTTTTCATGACCCCACTGCTTAGAAGTCACAACAAAATACAATAATTCATACACACAAGATGAAAAGGTGCATATAGTTATATAATATCCAATTGTAAAATACAATAAGTCTCATAAGTCCATCAAATCCAAATCCGTAGCGTCCTTATTCCAGCACAATAAAAGGTTAAATGCCTTCTTTTGTGATCTGCCGTGTTTCCTGTCGGGTTTCAAATGCCGAGTCTTCTATCATGCTGAAATAAGAACGCTACGGGGTTACTTAGCACCCAATAGAATTGGAATAAAGGAAAACACGCCTGTTCCTTTGAGGAATTTACCCAACCCTGTTGGACGAAACGCGTTGGCTCGGCTGATGTACGCATGTTATCTAAACTGCAATAAAGTGAAATTGAAAACAGATGAACAAAGACTCCCTGTTCAATATATTTGGATTTGATGGACTTATTGTACTTTACAATTGGATATAATATAACTATATGCTCCTTTTCGTCTTGTGTGTATGTTCTATATAGAAATTGAATGACATGAGTGGCAAGATAAATCGCTTAGGAAACAAATGCACTGCGAAGTGTGTTTTTTCTTTTTTTTTTCAGAGAGATCAGATAGGCAGGATTTTGGTCATCTTACTTCCTCCCCTTCACGCTGATCCAGGATTGCAAGTGTCACTAACAAAGTTGTGATCAATAATTTCAAAAACGCTGATCATTATAACATGACAAGGTTGAAAGACATCTACTTTATCCATTATTTGTACCATATTGGCTGCTTCTTTTAGCATGCCTGTTTCTATGCAGTGACCTTGATAGAAACCAAATTGGCATGAGCTCAACAAGTCATTGTCTTTTCTGAAGTGTTCGTATTTCTGTACCACACAGCTTCCTAAGAGTTTTGTTGAAAAGAAAGCCAATGTATTAGAATGTAGCTCTTTTTGAGGTTGGGGTCTACTTTTGGATAACCAAAGATGGAACTGAAGATCCCATTTGTATTGTTGTTGTTGCTGTGTCTTGTGCAAAATAGTTTATGTGAGGTTTAGGGGTGTTTTAAAAAAATAATAAATCAAAGGTTAATGTCTTTATGAGGGCCTTGTGTTACTCTGCAGGTTGGGAAGGTATTTTTGGATTAGCTGGGATGGGTGGTGCCACATTGAGGTTTCATTCTCCTGTGATTTGGTATGTGAATGTGTTGGAAAGATCTTCATGCTATTCAGGAGTGAAAAGTGTTTTGTATTCTAAGGTTGTAAGTTATTTAATAAACTCACTTACTTTTTACGCTTTTGTTTACATTTGTAGTTGGTTCTCAAAAGATATGGCTTTGATTTTTTTATATTTCTGGATTTGTATATTGGCCTGCATTCTTTCATTCATGAGCCTTGTGCAAGGGAGGGCATATTTCTTCATTTGGATTCAGTCGCTCCCTGATGTTTCCTATTGAAGTACAAGACTGAACAGGACAGTTTTACTTGGGGTTGTAAACCATTTAAGAATTTGGGGAGTCAAGAATTTTAGTAATGTAGTTATTTGGAGGGGCTCAGCAAGTCATGGTGTTTGGTTAAGAGGAAGCTAGATTTTATTTCCAGAGTGTCAAGGCATATATTATTTGTATCCTGATTCCTTATGGCGTAGTTTGCTAGTCTTTGGTTGTATTGGGGTTTAAATGAGATTACAGGTGCATAACCAGCCTGGCCAGAGCGAAGTGTGCCTTGTTTTCTCTGTACTATTGGTTTAGCCCTGAATAGCTATATGCTGGTGCCACAGAACCCTAGAAAGGATTACCTTTGTCTGTTCTCTGCTGCTATTACTGCTCTGGTTGCTTCCCTCACAGCCCTACGACTAACTGCTTTCATTATGAGGATGGCTTTATGGTTGTCTTCAGTGAATCCTATACCATGCCCTTTTTTTCCTTCCCTGTGTCGTTTTGAAGAAGATATGCTTTGACCTGACTACATGAACCCAACAGGGTCTTTAAGTTTGGATTCATTAAGTCTCTAGGACCTCTCCTGATGTGCTGGCAAAGTAACTGTGCCAGAAATTGGACCATAGTCAGGTATTGTAGAGTTCTATGGACAATAATAGCCTCTTGTCTATGAGTAGGTAGTCTGTTCTTGCATACATTACATTTGATGTACCAAAGGGAAATGGGAGTATTGGACTGCCAAAAGATGTTTATACGCCATACCCATACCTTCTAGCTATTGTTTTCCATTGTTGGAGAATGTCCGAGTTCTCCCAAGTCTCAACTTTGATCTGTCTTACATAGCACACATTAATAAAGGAAATTCTCTCTCTATGATCAAGGGCCCTATCTCGAAGTTATCCATATGCTGAATAGCTTGTGGTAGGAAGAAGACTTGCCTCTGGTTGGTGGCATAAACTGAAGCCATAGAGTGCCATTACAATTGAAGGAAGTGACCCGTTTAGGGCCACCCGGGTCACCGCAGACCACCTCGCAGCCTTCAATGCCAAATGAAGTGTCAGGGAAACAGTGGAGAATACAAACCAATATTGTTTATATATATATATATGTATATATATATATATATATGTATGTATGTATGTATATATATCGTCATGTGAACAAGGCTCGCGAGAGCCGAAACGCATTATGGCGACTAATGGAGTAAACTAAATCTGAACACTTACTTTGGGTCCGTGTCCGTCTGTTTGGGAAGTTTACTGTCCTGATACGGAAGAAAAGTGATATATATATATATATATATATATCTATATATATATATATATATATATATATCTATCTATATATATATATATATATATATATAGATAGATATATATATGTATATATATCACTGAAAAAACCATAGGTTTCAGGCACGTTATAGTTAGAAATTAGCATTTAAAAAACCTTTGAAATTCACTGAAAAAACCATAGGTTTCAGGCACGTTATAGTTAGAAATTAGCATTTAAAAAACCTTAGAAATTCACTGAAAAAAACCACAGGTTTCAGGGACGTTATAGTTAGTTGGACATTTCACTCGTACAAAACCAGTGAAATTTGGCCGTTATAGTTAGTTCAGCTAACTATAACTCGCGCCCCCGCAATGCACTGCTGATGACGTCACATATTACATCATTCATGACATGGTCAGTGACATCACTGATGACATCACTGATGACATCACTGATGACATCTCAAATGACATCAGGGGATAAAGTCCACTTGTGTCCTGAGGTCCTCAGGACACAAGAGGACCTCATCGCCCCACCAGCAGTGCACCAAGAGGCGTGTTTGCAGAGTGGTGTATAAAGGGGCATGGCCTCGGACCACCTCTCTGCAACACAGCTCCCTGGTGCATATTGGAGGTACCTGGTGGGCTAGTTGGCCCCCAGGGAACCTCAGTATTCAAAGGGAATTAATTCCCCATCTAACAACGCGCCAGGGGGCGCGTTTGCAGAGTGGTGGAGAAAGGGGGCGTGACCTCCGGCGAGATGCCGTTTTTTTTTTTTTACAAGGGGGGCTGTGTTGCCCCTTTCTTTTACTATTTTTTGGGCCCTGGGGACCCCAACCCCAGGGCCTGAACCCCTTTTTTTTTTCTTTTTTTTTAAACGGGAAGGGGGCCGCGCGGCCCCCCTTCCAAGGCCAATTTCGGCCCCGGGAACCCATCCCCCGGGACATGCCCAGAAACACTTTTTTTTATTTTTTAATGGAGGGGGGCCGCATGGCCCCCCTCTTGAGGCTTTTATCTGTCCCGGGGACCTCATCCCCCGGGGCATTGCCTCTTTTTTTTTTTTTTAAATTGCAGAAGGGGGGGCCACTTCTGGCCCCGGGGACCCCATCCCCCGGGGCCTGGCCTCTTTGATGGGGACCGTGGGGGTAGCCCCAATGCCCCCACGGTCCCTGCCGGCTCCCCGCCTCCTGCGGGAGCCGGCATTCCTTTTGCACAAGGGGAGCTGCTGACATGCAGCTCCCCTTGTGCAAAAGCAATTCTGCTTTGGTTTTTGGAAGCGAGAGCAGGTTTCCTGCTCTCGCTTCCAAAAACCAAAGCAGAGTTTGCAATGACAGGGCGGAAGCCGCGCGGCTCCTGCCCTGTCATTGCAAACGGCAATGTCCTGGGGGTGGGCACCCCGGGACATTGCAGGAGCCGGCCCTGGGGGGTGGCGGTCCCCAGGGCTATCAAGGGCCGCGCGGCCCCCTCCCTTCATTTTCAAAGCCCCGGGAGGTGGTGGTCCCCGGGGCTTCGGGGTCTGTAACGGACCCCCAATTTCAATATTTAGTGCCCAAGTGGTGGTCCCCGCGGCATGTGGGGGGCTCAAGCCCCCCACCCTAATTATAAGAAAGCCCCGGGGAGGTGGCGGTCCCCGGGGATTGGGGGGCCGCGTGCCCCCCTGCACATCATAAATAAAGTCCCGGGGAGGTGGCAGTCCCCGGGGCTGCGGGGGCCCCCGCGGGCCCCCGTAACATAATTTAGCATGCCCCCGGGACCTGGCCCACCCGGGGGCTTAAATTCAACGAAGCGCGGGAGCCCACACTTCGTTTTTTAAAAATGTTCTCACCCGGATTCGCGACCCCAGCGCGAATTCGGCCGTTTAAAAAAAAAAAAAAATTGCTTTCTTTTGTCCTGGGGGTTCTTGTGGGACCCCCTGAGCAGGCCTAGGGGGTCAGGGTGTTTGTACCCTGCCCCCTTTTCTTGTTTTTCACCTTTTTTTTTACTCTTTTCTTGTGACTCGGTTACCGAGTCACAAGATGGCTGCCAACACTTCCTGGTTTGGAGTGTTGGCAACCAATCAGAGTGAAGCTCGTGCCCGGGAGGAGTCGCGACTCCTCCTCGGTGCTCAGATATCGATATTTTTCTTTTTTAAATTTCTCAGGAACTACTGAACGGATTTTCACCAATTTAAAAAAAGGTCGCATTCTGGACCAAGACCTACCTTTTTGCCAAATTTGGTGTAATTCCGTTCAGCAGTTCGGGCTGTAGCTTTGTCTAAAATTCCAATGGAAATTAACATGGGAAAAACGCGTTTTGTGACCCCCCTTTTTTCTCGGCCCCCGCTTGACGAATCACCCCGAAACTTTCAAGACAGGAGCTGACCGGAGCGGGCCATTCGTTTTGAAAATTTCGCAAAGATTCGTCAAACGACGCCAAAGTTATTGGCAAAACAAAAAACGCTTTTTGAATAGAAACGAGGTCCTAACTATAACTACCTACTGGCGACCGCCATTAGGTAATATATATATATATATATATATATATATATATATATATATATATATATATATATATATATATATATATATATACACGCTCAGAGCGGGCCCCCGCTGCACAGTCTCGCCTGATTGCTGCAGAGGGAACTAACTTACGGTAAGCATGAAGATACATTATGTACGTTGTATGATTAACTAAAAACATGACCACCGTGGAATTTTCCAAACAGATGTGGCTGGACAGCGTAAAAAGAAAAAAACTTCTAATCTCGTATCTTGCAGATCTCGGAACATTTTCAAGGCAGTCACACCCTGCGCTGCGATCAAACTGCTAGGCAGGTGGGAGAGGGCCCTGACCGAAAGGGAAAACTATACGCCAACACAAGCAGTTCTTCATTACATTACAGAAACGAAACTTAGCATAGGAGATTTCTCGGAATGGAAAAGGATTAGTTTCGAACACCACACAAAATGGAGCCCAAAAAAGCAAATGGCATATCGAATGTTAACTTATACATAGCATTATTAGAGCATCAACGAGCATAATCTAACACAATTGCGATTGGCCACCAGCCAACGGCCCCCTTTATCTCTTAGTCTTATTAAAGGGGACACGTGTGACAAGTAGGATTCCCTCTCTGGCAGTTTTCTTTGTTCCAGAAAAGTAGTATAACTGTGGGTAGCTGTGACAACAATCTCCTCAGGTCTATCTGAATGAGATGTGTTTACTACATTATACATATGTCACTGCTGACAGTTGCCAAATCCTGAAGTATGCCAGGTCGTTTTACTGGGCTAGGCAGCCCCCTAACATATGTGTTGATACTGAGGTCTAACATGGTGGCTTGCATAGGTTGTCATGACTACTACCTACGGGTACATTCCTTTGCCCTTTGTTTTCTAATATAGTTAGGTAAAATGTGGCACCTTTTAAGTATAGCCTAACAGTGTTGGATCATGTCATTGGCATGGAGGAAGTTTAGCAGATCTCAGACTGCGTGACCAGAGTCATTATCCCAAAGGATGTTTAGCTCACCAAGCCAGATGCTTTGTTTGGAAGCATACTGTTGAAGTTACTTGTTTAAGAGGGACCTCTACGAATGCTGGGTTGTTTCTCAGAAGGTGGCAACTCAGATGTCCCTTATGATGTGGATGCTGGCTTGAAGGCATTTGAAAGTGGACGATTGAATTATTTTATTTTATTATTTTATTTATGCATTTTTATATAGCGCGGACTTTACCCGAGGGTGTCAGAGCGCTTCACAACAGGATTAGCAACATTACATAAGGAGGAGGATACAAATGAGCATAATACAAAGGCAAGCGTTACATTGCATGAAGAAAAGTGACAATTGTGCAAAAACAAACAAACCAAATACAAAAAGAGGAATAAGTTCCAATAGGAAAAAGTGACAGATGTGCATGAAACAAGGGATACCAAATACAAATGGAGGTATAATGCTGCAATAAGTGGCAGTCACACATGACACACTGGGAAGGCACTTCTATAGGCTTGGAGTACAGAATTTCCTATAGTGGAAGAACTTCCTTGAGGTAGTAGAGAGGGCGTGAATTCAGCAGGGGGTACATGGGGTACAAAATATATGATACATGGGGTACAAAATACCACTAAAGGCATAATACTGTAATAAGTGGCAGTAACTCAAAGCACACTGAGAAGGCCCTTCTATAGGCTTGGAATACATAATTCCTATCATGGAAGAGCTTCCTAGAGGTAGTAGAGAGGGCGTGACTTCACAGGGGACTTAACCTGGGGGAACACGCACATAAAAACCAACACAACACACAAAGTAAGGAATGAACAGACAAAAGTACAACTTTAAACTGACGGGCGAACTTCCTAGAGGGGCCTAAGACCGACCGTATTAGTTCTGGAAGTGTCTTTGGAATAGAAGAGACTTGAGGTCAGCTTTGAAGATCCGGGTAGAGGAGGTGGCACGGAGCAGTGGGGGAAGCGAGTTCCAGATTCTTACCGCATTGCCCGAGAAGGATTGAGCCATCGATCTTTCTCTTTTGAAGACGGGGGGCTCAAGCAGAAGCTTTTCCGCATTGCGAGAAGGGCGAGAGCCACCGGACAATTTCAATTTATTCGCCAGGTAACAAGGGGAGGACGTGTGTAAGGCTTTGTGTGTGATGCAGGCAGTTTTGTAAATAGATCTTGCCTCGATCGGAAGCCATCGCAGAGAGGACAGGATAGGAGTGATGTGGTCGCTTCGTTTAGACCCTGAAATGAAGCGAGCTGCTGAATGGAGGATGGATTTGAGAGGGGAGAGGTGGGATTTGGGTAGGCCAGTCAGAAGAGAATTGCAGTAATCCAGTCTTGAGAGAACCAGAGATTGTACCAAGGTTTTTAAGTCTTTCTCCGGGAAGAACCGACGGATCCCCCACAGAAGGCGCAGCTGGTACCGTGCATTCTTGGCAATAGAGTTGATGTGGGCGATTAGGTTGAGTCTTTTGTCGAGAATGACACCTAGGGATTTAGCGCTGTCAACAATGATGGGTTTGTTGTTGAGAAGGTTCAGCTGATCCATCCAAGATTGAACAGGAGGAGGTGAGAGAGAGGTAGAGAGGAGGAGGAATTCAGTTTTGGCGGGATTCAGAATGAGTTGGTGAGCTGACATCCAGTTGTGAATAGAGTTGAGGGTAGAATTGAGTAGGGAGAGATCGTGTGCAGAGGACACCTTAAGGTAGATTTGCGTGTCGTCCGCATACAGATGGTAAAGGATCCCAGATTTGCTTAGGAGGTTCCCTAAAGGTTCCAGGTAGAGATTAAACAAGGTGGGAGCCAGGATAGAACCTTGAGGGACGCCCTGACCTACGGCCATGGGAGATGAGAGACTGTTCCCTATCTTGATCATTTGGGATCTGTCCGAGAGGAAAGAGGCAAACCATTTGAGCACAGTGCCGTCCAGACCCATTCTCTGTTGAAGAGTGTTGAGGAGGGTGCTATGATTAACCGTGTCAAAGGCTGCAGAGAGGTCTAGAAGAATCAGAAGACATGAATCCCCGGCGTCGAGTATATGCAGCGCATCGTCAATCACATGCAGCAGGGCTGTTTCAGTGCTGCAATTTTGGATGAAGCCCGACTGGAAGACGTCAAGGAGGTTATTTTCCAAGATATGTGAGGAAAGTTGTTTCGCGACACATTTTTCGGTGATTTTCGACAGAAAAGGGAGGTTGGAGATAGGGCGGAAGTTGTTGAGGTCGTTCGCATCCGCGGAGGGTTTTTTAGAAGAGGGGTGACCTGACCTGATTTGAGGATAACCGGGAGGGAGCCTTGACTGAGGAAGAGATTGACTAGCCTGGTCCAGTAAGAGAGAGTATAGGTATAGAAATCGATGGCGATGTCGCTAGGGATGGGGTCGGAGGAATGGTTGGAGGGTTTAGTTTCGCGGATGCATTTGAGGAGGTCATCTTCCGAGATGACGTCAAAGTTCTGCCAGGTGACCAAGGATTTCCGCTCCTCCATGGGGTGGGGTTGGGCGACCTGATCCACCAGAGTTTTGACCTTTTCATCGAAGAATATAGCGAAATCTGCTGCTTTCTTCGAGGAATCCTCAGGCTTAATGGTTGGAGGAGAACAGTTTGGGTTTTTGAAGAGGTCAAAAAGTTTTTTGGGTCTGTTTTTAGCCGAGTCAAGGAGGGATCTGAAATGTGATGCTTTTTCAAGGAAGATGTGATTGTGATATTTGGATCTTGCTGAGCGTAGAAGAGAGAGATTGGAGGAGGAAGGAGATTTTCTCCAATGCTTCTCCAGGAATCTAAGGTTTTTCCTTTCAACGTAGAGCGCTTTATTGAACCAAGGTGCTGAGGGGGTGGGTCTTTTCCTTTTGCTTTGGAGAGGAGCAACAATGTCGATTTCAGCTGCTAGTACTGAGAGGCACTGAGAAGTGAGAACGTTGACATCCACGCTAGGGTCTAGTCTGGGAAGTGCCCGCATAGCGGAATCACTGAAAGTGTCAAGATCAATGTTCTTAGTGTTATGGTAAGGTTAGATCTATATTTCAAAAATCGCTACATTGCGTTATCATAAAATGATAAATAAACAGCCATTTTCCTGTGTTGTCAGTCAAGTGTAACAATGGCATAACTTTAGGGCAAGAAGATTTCCACAATGGGTTTTCAGACGGTTACAATTACTGCAGCGATTCTTTAGTTTGAAGGATGCAGTGAGTCTTCGGAGAGGAGATCTTGGGGAGATGTGCTAGTCTCTGGCTGTATTGAGATTTAGGTACAAGTGCAGCTTAATGCCTAATAGTACTTTGTAAGTGAGGCCATTTCACTGAGAAATCCTGTGTAATTCATATCAGTTTGGAGCAATTTGTCATAATTTGAGGGAGCCACCCTGCTGTTATTTGTGACCCCCACCATCTTTATCGTCTGCATTCTACTGGATCAATTAGTAATCTCAGAGCAGTAATTTGGGTCTTTGGTGTTCCAGCCTTGACCAAGTATGTTATTTTATTATCTGGGAATGAGTTAGTGTGATTTCATAGTGTTGGGTTTCGAGGTGAGTATCTTGATAGTGTAAGTATCAGCTATGGACAGGTTTCTCAATTAGGTCTGATGTTTGAGGGATCTGATGGAATCCCTGAATTGTCAGAGACAATATTTGGTCAAAGGTGCCAAGTAGTATACAGTATGTTAAAGTTGTGTGAAAAGGAGTCTACAACCATTTTGTCTATTTCTTGAGTGGTATTAGTAAGTGCTTGTCATTGCCTCAGGGTGAATGTGTGAGGCAAATGATTTTCAAACCTGAGCTAAAGGAATGGTTGAGTACATGACCATCAGAGAAGGGTAGAGTTTTGATAATCAAAAGGGTAAGTGAGGACAGATGAGCTTTAAACCTCTGTGATGACTTGAGGATGGTTTTGCCTTATAATGGGTGTGAATCATGGTCATTTAATAGGTGGAAGTGTGTGTCAGGTTATATTTTGGTCATATTCATGTCTCTTATTGTTGGTCTTATATTTATGAGGCCTCTGCAATTCAGGGATCAGAGAGTTGTAATGTAACAGGGAGAATCTGATCTCAATATAATCTCTAGAGTGTTGAGTATCTAGGATACTAGCACAGAACTGCTTACACCCCTTATTCTGGGGTATAAGGGTTTAGGGTTGCTGATGAGGCATGGCTATTAGGTTAGGTCAGGGTAAAGGGGTTTATTTAAATTGTCATCTAAAGCTAGTCAGGAAAATATGAATATATATATATAATATTTGGAGCATGACAATGTGCACTTCTCAATATTGACATTGGAATCCAGTAACCTTTTTCTCATTTAAAGTATTAAATTGTTTTATATGAGCTTTATGATGAAGTTTAGAACTATATAGGCTCAAACTAGTGTCGGGAAGATACAATGAGGGGTGACCAACAGCATAAAATAGGTGTAGGGTGACCAGTATAAGTGGACGAGCTACTTAGCCGTGAAATTAGATCAAAGAATAAGATAAAATATTTGGTGTCACTGAGGTTGAAGAAGAGCCTATGCTTAAGAAAACTAAGAACTCATTAGGGACATAAAATGATTGTGGTGATATATTGGGACATTTTTCATTTTTTAAGAAATAGTTGCTGTCCACTATGGTTCTGAATGATAATTAGTAGCTAATGAGCAGGACAGGCAATACATGTTGTTTCACATAAGTATCCTAGTGAAGGCACAGCAGATTAACAAAAAACAAATTGAAATTGGTTGTGTTATAATAAATACCAAACTAAAGAAAGTATGCAGTTCCTAACTAGGGACTGGCTCATCCTTATTATAAACACCGCCAAAAGGATAGCTGATGCCCTACTGGTCAAGATTCAAATAGCGGAGGGCGCACTTAAAACTGCCATCCAAATCTCTGCATTTAAGACCAAACTCTCGGAAATAAACAACGAGATTGCAGAGAATAAGGAATATTTAATGAAACAGAAGATCACCAAGCTACAAAAGGATATACATACATTTGATAAGGAGAAAGTATATCCATATCTGAAAGCAGACTTTACCCCAGCTAAAGCTAGCTATTCATCTGATGAAGGGTCCAATACCACGAGGAGAGGTTCCTTATCCAACAGTGACTCGAGTACCGACAGCTGGGGCAGAAACAGCTCCAGGCAGAACACACGTCCTTTGTCTCCTAATTATAACATGCCACCATATCAGGGACCACCCTTTTGGCAATTCCCCATGTACCCGCAAGGACACCCACAATTCTTCCCACCAGGCAACAACCCCCCTTTTTTAAACAGAGGCTGGGGCAGAGGAAGAGGGCGAAAAAGAGGGAATCAAAAGCGACTGCAATGGCAGGAACAACCACAACACATAGTGGAGACACGGAGTCAGACCAAGAAGAAAAATTGATAGTCAACCTCTCCCAGAGGATACTCACTGACCCAAAGAAACGAGTACTACAGAAGGGCCTAGGATATGTACCCACTCCTAAGATCGACAGGTTTCGTGACCACTGCGAAGTCTAGAGCTTCTTACGGAAAATACGCCTCAAGGCGTTCTTCCAGGACAGACCAACTCTCCCAACTGGGGACTCAGGGTTACACAATCCCTCCACCTTTACGCCCAATAGTAGGATGGTACCAAATGAAGTACTTACTTTTGAGCAAGCTGTACTCAAGGATCTAGCCAGCGGGACAACGTCCACCCCCTTCCATAATCTGTCAGCAGCAGAATGGACAGCTGTCAGATCCCTTGCTGACGATTCTAGCATTACCATCAAACAAGCAGACAAGGGAGGGGCATCAGTGATCATGTCCACCACTGACTACAACACTGAGTGTAACCGTCAGCTGGGTAACTGCAGATACTACACTCCCATTGCCGACAATCTTACAACACGCCTTTCCAATAACATCTCCACAATGGTTTTCTCAGCAGAAACGGAAGGGTGGATTAGCCGAAAGGAAGCTGACTTCCTAATTACCAAAGAACCAAGGGTACTCTACTTTTACATCTTGCCCAAAATTCACAAGGGCACCACCCCTGTCCCTGGCAGACCCATCGTTTCAGGGATTGGTTCTCTCCTAGAACCCTTGTCAAGGTTCTGTGATCACTTTTAGCAACCACTGGTGAGAAAGACACCTTCCTTTCTACTGCATACCACTGATGTCCTATGCCTTATTGAGCAGGTCCAATGTCCAGAGGAGATCAGCCTCTTGGTCACTCTGGACGTTGAGGCACTTTACACCAACATTCCTCAACGTGCAACCTTGAGCTTCATAGAGGATGCCCTCTACAATGTAAACTGGGACTCCCCAACACCAGTGCCTTTTGTCACGGAGTGCGCCACATTGGCCTTAACAGAAAACATCTTTGAGTATAACAATCAACTATACCACCAAACCCAGCGCACATCCATGGGCAGCACTTTTGCGCCAAGTGTAGCTTGTTTGTATATGGCTGCGTTTGAAGAAAGAGTTATCTTCAACGCCTCGAACCCCTACACCTCCAACCTCGTTTTATGGAAAAGATTTATTGACGACATCCTAATCTTTTGGAAGAGGGAGAAATCAACCTGTGAGGAGTTCTGCAAATGGATAAATACCCAGAATCCATATTTGAACTTCACTAGCACCATCTCAGACACTAACATCCCATTCCTTGACCTCAACATTAGGCTTTCTGAAGGCCTACTGAGCACCACCTTGTACAGAAAACCGACCAACAGTAATAGTCTCCTTCTGTTTAGTGGCCACCACCCCAGAGCACTTAAAGAAAATCTACCTTTTGGTCAATTCCTCTGCATCAGGAGGTATTGTAGCACTCTGGCGGACTACAAAACCAAGGCAGCCAGCCTAGCAAAATATCTTAACATAAGAGAATACCCATCACGTAACATTGCACTTTCTATGAAAAGGGCCAGGAACAATAATCGTGAGGCCTTATTAGAAATCAAACACAAAGACCCAACCGAGGCCTTGACCTGTGTCACCACGGATACGCCGGACTCCAACAGAATCAGAAACATCATCAAAAAACATTGGGGTATTCTGACCATGGGCACACTCAATTTACCTACACAGAGGTTCGCTTTTAAAAACACTAACAACCTCAAAGATATGCTTATACATACTAAACCCAGGGCACATAAGGGCGACCAACAGAGACTCCTCTGGGACTTACCACCAGTGATGGTACATTACCCCTGTGGCTCGTGTTCTGTCTGCCCCCTGACTGAAACGACTAAAGAAGTTGTCCTTTCTAACACATTCACATGGAAGTTAGGAAGACACACCAACTGCAATACTGCCAACTGCATTTACATGATAACCTGCTCGTGTAACCTACGTTACATTGGCATGACAACTAGGATGATCAAAACCCGCATCACGGAACATAGGAGTAACATCAGGTGCCACTGTGTCAACACCAAGATGAGCACACACTTCGATCTAGTTAAACACTCACCAGACACTTTGCGCTGGGTCATTCTTGAGGCCCATCCGAAAATAACTGCAGGAGCTCTGTTCAGGATTGAACAGAGGTGGGTGCACCGTTTAGCCACAGACAAACAGGGACTCAACGAGGACATTCCCTGGAGTACACTGAACAGATAAGAGCCCTCCTTGGACCACACTACATGACTACACACTACTGGGTCCCTCGCTTCCTTGCAGGGTGAATCTTACTCGTGGAGCTATGCATTATTCACCAGCATTGATTTGAGTACCCACCAAGGAAGTGCTACATGCCCTCACCAACTACTATCCCATCAGACATATACATCAGACATATACAGTGGGAAGATGAGAATGCTATTTCACTGACCAGGGACCTTCGTCCTTACTGAGTGACTCACAACTTGTAATACTTGGGTCAACTTTTACATCTTTGTCCCCATGACCAGTACAGGACCACCACAAGGGCCCACTGCCAGGGACTTCCTGGATAAACTGCTACCCCTTTTTTGGCATTTTCCATGAGCACAATTGACCCTCCCCGGGCTTTACAAGCAACATTATACCCCCGGCAGTAGACCTATTTCTGTATACCTTTCGATATTGGGTCAACTTTGACAAGTCCAGAACCAGCATTCTACTGGCCAATCCATCGACACAACCCCCACCAATTTGATCCTCGGCCCACCACTCTGCCGCGGCCCCCTGGCCCATGGATAGAATTATCCCCACCACGGTACCTCGTTACACTTACCATCACAGTATGAGGTTCAGTCACCCCCGTGATATGTGTACGACATTACACTTTCCAAGATGGCTGCCAAGTTAGCATTTTTATGGGGGGTTAGCGCTCCAGGGCACCGACGCGTGCTAATTGGTTACTCCTCCCACTAGCTGCCGATGACCTGGACTACACCTAGGCAACGAGAAGGATGGCCAGTACCTCCCGGCCCCGGCAGCATATGTGTAGGTCCACCGACGACATCGCGGTTGATGCCACGTGAGTACTGGCTCCTTGTGTCACTCGGAGCTTGCAGGGGTTGATTCTCCGACCCTCTGAAACGAGGTGAGTTCTTGCCCGTTATTCACGAGCCAGCAGACACGCCCTGAACCGCCGGGGGCTCACTCACCACCAATACCCGGGTGTACCGCGGACACAGCTTCTTCTGTCCCATTGGTCACAGGCAACTGGCACCTTTTCTCTGGGCACGATGCCTTGTGACTTTGGGAGTGAGGGACGAGTCTCGATGCAAGCCGGTGGGGTGGGCCATAACCTCCTGGGGGCAACATGGTGTCCTCCTGACTGAGCCAGTTTTTAACCTGCTCACTACCTTCCTACGAGTGTTTGCCTATCAATCCTTGCGAAGCCTACTTGATCCATACACCACATAACTAGGTGTATTGCACATTTTACTATATCTACGCCATTCTTAACACACCCAAATGGCGATGCGGCGCGCGCAATGTAATTCGTTTTATTTATTTATTTAGGTACTTACCTGCGTTCGGCCGTACGCCAGAGTTTACTACCCCCCACCCTGCCCCTCCCTCGCCCCGCAGCACTCCCACCAGGAGCCGCGACTGTAGACTACCATTAATGTAGTTGTACTACATGCTTAAAATTCTTCGATGCACAATAGGATGAAATAATCAGTAAAAAAGATATTTCAAACATATTGATCTTGGTTTTGTGGTGAGCAAAAAGAGTTTAAGATATTTAAACAGACTATATTACTATTATTGTCTTGAGTTTTGTATAGCGCTGGCTAAACCCTATAAATGGAATATAGGCAAATAATGTATAATATCTGGGAGGTACAACAGGCTGTACAGGAGCATTCAGGTATAGTTGGGATATGTAATAGTGTATTAATGTCATGTGTGAATATGTGAGTATTGGGATCTCTTTATATAATGCTACATTGTAACTGTTATGATTCATTGTAACTATTATTGCAGGAATAGAAGTTAGGCTTAGATACTCAAAAACTGTACAACTCTATTGTGTGAAGGGTTTGTGGGTCTTCCAAACACCACAATGAGGTTCGCTGGAGCCTCTGTGAAATATGCCTGTGCCTGAGGCAACTTGAGGAATTTTTGAAGGGGGTTCCTCATAAAGCTTTTCATAGTCTGTACAATCACGAGTAACACTGATAGTTGTTCAAGGGTCAGTACTGTTTCCTCTCATAACAGCTTTTGAATGGTGACTGCTGTGCTGTAACCTGCTTTAATTTTTCTGTAAGAGGTACCCGAGAGGATATAACATCCTATACAAAGATGGACATGCTGTTTTGTGAACCAATAGTGGGTTTCAAAATTTACCATAATCGAGGCCTTTTTGATGCTGCAGGTCTGTTTTTGAGGTGTCTTGAGCAATGACTGAAGGGAAGTCACCATGAGACTTGTTTCAGTTTCTCAGAGTCTGCAGGAAGATAATGCCTTCTTTCCTTTGAAGCTTGCAGCTAGAAAGGTGACCTTGATGCTCTGAAATGATCAACACTTGTGATCTCACAATAAGTGCTGCGGTCCACTGGGGACACTTTAACTTACAGTCCATGGGTACCCATCGATCATATACTAAGGACTGATAAGTAAGTTAACTTATGCCAATTGTGGGTGAGCCAATCAGATATACACATTTTTTAGGGTTAGAGCATTGGCACTGAAGATTGGTTAGCAGGCCTCAGTGCACTCTCAGAGTCGTAAAGGCGAGCTTCAAGGGGGGAATCTGCATTTGAAGGGCAAATGATGGACATGCACTAAAGGGGCTGCTCTCTTGTTCTGGTAGACAGGTTAGTATCTGGGACAGAGAGGGGGAAACATTTGTCAAACCACTTTTCCCATGAGCATGTACCCCTTAGGTAGCTACACCTCTAACGTGGGCTACCAAGCCCCACTCACCGAGAGAGGGGTTCTGCCATCTTGAGAGTGGACAGAACATTGCATTCTGGATAGCTAGATGCCCTCCTTTACAAGAATCACCACCAGGCAGGAGGGAACCAGGTAGCTCATTAACTAGCAATCACCGAATACACCTAGTGCAAGTTGGGGCATAAAATGACAGCCAGACCTCAGATCTAGTCTGTACTCGAGAGAGGACTGAAGGAGGAATGCCCTGCTGTTCCCTGGACCCGGCAAAGAGAGGCTGCACCAAAGACTGGACTGCACCTGCTGCTCCTTGGGCTAGCAGAGAGAAGACTGTGCCTGTGGTGCCCTCCTCCAGGAAAAGTTGTCTCCGAGCCCCAGAAAGAGAAAGTGTCTCAAAGAGTCAGTTTTCTAACTTCGTGTTACAGTTCCAGGGCCACAAAAATGGAAGATGCCTGCCTTGGCGAGTTGACCGCTAAAGTTCAGCATGGGAAATAGTGTCTCGACACTCAAAAGTTGCACCCTAGTCCGCTGGACTAGGGAGAGTTGTCGGAGTGCAAGACTGACATTAGCTTCAGTTAAAAGAAACTGCTGTTTTCACTGTAACTGGAGACCAGTAGACCAGTGGCAACTGGTTTTGGCTGGCCTTTAATCATGTTTCGAGGAACATCGGTCTCTTTGGCTAATCTCGCCCCACCATATTCGCAGACCAAGGGGTGGCCACAGGAAGACCCTCCTAAATGCCCCCCCAGCCAGATCAGCACCCACAGCATCCTTCAGCATTTTCAGCCTGTATCCCTTGCATCAGGGCCACTCCATTGATGTTTATGGCGGCTCTCCTATAGAGCCTGGAACTGACCTGGAGACTGCTTTCACTGCAAGGTAACTGTCCTGCACGCCTCATTGGCCCCTGTGACTTGCTCCCTACAGGAGTTGGTCTTCTAAAGCGGGCCGGAGTAACCAAACACAACTTTACAAACGTTTCCAAAAGTTTTTAAAGTAACAGCTAACTGCGTTAGTTGCTAATGCTTGTTTACATTTGAATGAAAAGCAGTGATTTATGTTTTTTCCTAATAATTTGTGTATTTGGACCCTTCTATGGATATTGTTCCTTTTGGTGTCTAAATATTCAAAAAAATAAGAGCTATTTTTATAAATGTATGTGGAATTATTTTTGTGTTTGGTGTCTTTGTTATTTAACTGTTTTAATACTTCTAAATGCTTTGCACTTGCTCCTTTGACAAAGCCTGACTTTTCGAATCCACAGCTACCCATGGCTAAGCTATGGTTTTGCAAACAAACCTGACTGAACCAAGATTGGTTTGTGAGTTTATTACACGGTGAGGTTGTATTCCCACACCAGTAATAAACCGCTTTCCTCATAAAGAGGACTGATGGACAATAAAAAATCTGTTATTCAGCACCAAGATGCCCACAGGTGAATGTGCACTTTACACATACACATGTTTATGTTATGTGGTGGATCAAGCAAGTTATTTTTTTTCTCCACCAAACTTTCTTATTGTCCTCATTTACTTTGCTTGACAAAGAGCCAAGGTTTGATTGCCAACTAAAACCTTTGAAATTTTGATGTGGTGGATGCCCGGAGAAGCCAATAGCTCCTACTCAATATTTGATCGTGACTGCAGACCGCTCTGAGGTTCCTTGCTTTGAAATGGCCATGAGAGGAGCCTGTGGGAGCAGAGCAGAGCAGAGGAGCCTGTGGGAGCAAAGCAGAGTAAAGCATCCCAAACAAAGATGGTCGCCAGATTGTGAGAATGGATGTCATTTGCCTACTCCACCATCAACGAGGCCACTAGAATATGCTTGGAAGGCAGGCCTATTTGTAGGGTATCTTGATGGATACCTAAATGTAGAGCACCATAACGCATGTTTCAGGTCTGTACAATCAAGAAGGACTCCAATGGTAGCCTAGGGAAGCTAATTGCTCTCTGGGCATATCAGCCATTGAATAGGGAGTGCTTTTCAGCACATTGCCTTTAGAGGTGCTTGGTAGGTGTGGAAGGTGCTAAAGCATCCTAGACAAAAATGGTAGCCCCATTGTGTGAGCAAATGTCTTCCATCCACCATCATGGCGGTTACTGCGACTGTGTGAGGAAGGTCTGCTCATGAGGCATCTGAAAGGGTCCCTGGAGGGACCTGGAGGACTTTTTTACATGGTCTGTGCAATCGAGAGTGGCTCTTATAGCTGACACACTGTATTAGCAGCTGATTCACTGAAGCCACTGATTCCTTAGCTGATAAATCCTAGGCAATGTGTTCATTTGGTACCTATGGTCATTATGTATCATTACATTCCCCAACAAGCAAAGAATGGGTAAAATTCTGTGCTACATAAGACCCCACATTTATTCGTTTGTGACTCAATTATTTGACGTATAACCTGTTTTTTTAAATGCCAGAACTAGGCATCGTAATGTGTCAGTGAATTAGTGCTAAATTACATCCAAACCAATACATATTTTGGTTGTTTAGTAAATTATACATTAGTTCAGTGTCAACCTTATAGGCATCCTTCTGAACTTACATGCCATTAATATGTGTTTTCTGAAGAAAAAGTTACCTTCGTTTTTTTTAGGTGGGGGATTTGTACCACCCAAGGTATTACATCTGTACAGCAGAGACGATGTTAGACGTTGAGTTCCAAAAGTTTATGTCTCGTGGCTTTGAGGATCGTATTTGAGCCAGACGGTACATTACATTTTTATTAACAAGCTTTGTAAAAAAGCATGTTTTATTGAGGTTGTGTAATAAATATCAAGGAACAGAACTTTCAATCATATAATTGAGGCTTTCTATGACTGACTTAATATCAAAACTATCACACAGCAGAAAAATAGTTGTATCGTTCTAGCATACAATACAAGGCAATGTAATCGTATAGAGGTCTTTATTCATTTATAGTTATTAATTGTCACGAATTATATATCACTTAATTGGAAATTGGCCCACCATGCACCCCATATCTTTTAGTGCTTTTTGGGTCAGTCTCTAGCCACATAGAAGTGTTCCTCCAGCTTTGCACATAATCCATATCCTTCAACCAAGCCTTGGATGGTGATGTATCCTCATGCTTCCACTGACGGGTGGTGTCCTTCTTGGCCAGTAGTGTGCCTATATCCACTAAGGTTTTGTCCCTCCCCTCTACTGTCCATCTCCTCCAGAATTTCTGTCAAACAAATCTTGGAGGAAAAGTCAGTGTGCCTCATCAGTACTTCACTAAGTGCATTTATAACATATTTCCAGAACATTTCGATTTTAGGATTAGACCATGCCATGCAAAGCCAAGAACTCACTCTCATGAAATTTGATGCTAGTAGGGAAATGTACAGTTGCCACCTTCCGTAGGCAGTTGGGGTTTAGATAGACTCTAAATAGGTATTTAAGATGTATCAGTTGGGATCTGCCCAATATTGCCAGTTCACTGGGGGCTAGTAGAGCATTACTCCAGACTGCCTCATCCATCTGCCCAATATCCTCCCACCATTTAGTGTGCAATTTTAATAGATGTGCGTGTTAATTGATAAGAAGAGAGTTTTGGTTTTAGAGGTACAAGAATTTTCAGTTCTTTCTAATATGAAATGGGCCTCCAGAGGGTTATACTCTGGTAGATCAGAGCCCTTAGGACACTCAACCTCTAGCGTGTGACATAATTGTAAGTTTTTAAAAAATTGTGTCTTACACATCGACAAGTCCAACTGTAGGTTACTAAAAGACTCCTTGTGAGTGGTCTCCCACACATAGCCAAACAGTGAAATGCCAATGTTATCCCAGAAGGATAATCCCTTATGCCAATTTCTCTACTTCAGGTATGTCCCATGTCAGAGGGGGTTAACAAAGTTAGTTTACCTTCTCCTGCCTCACTTGGGATTGCTTAGCCCCGGAACTGACAATCTGTCCATGCCTCAACAGTCACAGATATCCGCATTCACACAGAGGCGCTGCACGTAGAATCTACTGTTCCACGCAACATCGCTTATTGGCTTAAAGCAAAATGCTGTCCATTGTAACATTCATTATATGGGAAGCGGACCTGGAGGAGCCCACACCTTGGCATGTTTGTATTTGTATTACTGATGAATTTGCCAATAAAGAGATGCAAAAAAACAAACAAAGTTAGTTTACCTTCCCATCCCACCTATTTATGGGCCTTCCATCAGCATATAAGTACTCCTTCAGTAAGTGTGAAGGGAGATTCGGAGGACTCCAATGTTTGTAGAAGAGACCTAGTATGCCCAGTCCTTCAGGAGGGATCATTTAGCTCAAAAGGCTGCATCATCCCTTTTCCCAAACATCCAGTCATTATTAAAGGTAAAGCTCACCAGTGGTGGGGATGTACATCTGCCATTTCCATGCTACCCACCATCATATACTGACTTAATACATTTGTCAGAGGCAATCATGGGAGGTTTATTAACCCATATGAAGCATTAGACACAAGTTGGTTCAAATACAAATTTTTTCTAGTGCTATTTCTGCAACGCATAAAGAAATTGGAGTAGTTTGGCCATTTTATAGAGTGCTACAGACAACTAAGGATATTAACCTACCTGAATTTAGAGTTTACTGCTGACTTTTATCCCTCAGGAGCACCATCTTCAGTTCCCAGCATCTTATAGGATTCCAGGCTATGTGAATGTCAAAGTATTTACATTCTAAAGAACTACCAACAGGTATATTACTCCACTGAAAAGTGGAGGGATCTCCCTGAAGTAAGACTCGTGATGACTTATCCCAGTCAACAGGAGGATACAAAATTCATAATTATGTCCCAACTCACAAAACTGTATGTACATGTGAATACAGCTTTCAGAAACAAATGGTTTGATTTACAAGTGCATTTCATGTTTTGTAATCACAATATTTTAATTTAACTTCCATTATCATGTAGTATTATGTAGAAGTAAATCTTCTGTCATGGTCAGTCAGAGATGTTCCAGGGTTGCAACGTCTTGGAAAATGTACGTACACCCACTAAAATATGTTTTTGGGGATATTCATAAGGTTTTTAGGTAAATTCCCAGACAGAAAATGGTCAATGATTTACTGCTGTCAAGGGATGGAGTGAATATGTTTCCAAAATTGTGGGTTGGAAACGAAAGGGGAGAGATTTTTTCTTGGGTAAAATATTTTCCCTGTGGAGAAAAACATATAATTTCAAATTAGCCAATATACTTTTGTATATTTGCTCAGGTGAAGTGTACAAAATCCTGAGAAAATCGTGAAATCCCTGGTAAACTCCTGTAACCGCTGTGAATTCCAGAATAGTCTGACATTTAAACTTAGTGTAGGAGAAAAACCTACAGGAGTTAATTTCTGAACTTTTAGATTCTAACTCTCTTGGGGGCAGATTTACAATAGACGGCGATAAATATCGCAAAGCGCGCTTAGCGCTTATTTATTTATCGCCGTCTATCGCTGGAATTTATCGCCCGGTTAGCGCGTTATTAACAACGCGTATCACCGAGGCGATAAAAAATCCGGCAAAAGCGGCGAAATGCAGTAATATCGCTGGAAATCCAGCGATAAAACTGCAGGGATAGGGAAATCCTTGTTGATAGGGAGATGTGAACTTAGCCTTATAATCCACCTCCCATCATACAGATAGGCAAGTCTGAAATTTTGCAGACGTTAGACACCGGCGATAACCGCGCTTAGCGCGCCTTTTAAAATCGCTACGCGTGTCCGGGACAGCCTTGTAAATATCGCGAAGGCCCGTTAGCGATATATTACAATGAAGTTTTACGTGGCACGCCTACCTTGCATCTCATTAGCGATGCGAGGCGAGGTGGAAGGAAGCCGGGCGCTAAGGAAAGGAAACACGCGCTAGCGTGTCCTTGTTGATAAAGCAATAAAATTATCGCCGCTTTTCGCCCGAAAACGGATGCTAAAGCGGCGATAATTTTATCGCGGCCCCTTTATGATATGCCCCTTGATCTCTAACACTAAACATATAAGGGATACCATTGATTATGACCAAAAAAAGAGACTATCTTGAACTGTCCAGGAAGCTACAAAAACCTAGTAGTTCCTTGAGATGGAGACCCTGAGTAGCTATACAAGTATCTGTGAACATTCGCAAGTGCAGTTTTTCAGTCCTCTAGAGATGACTTATTTCAGGACGTTGCAACAGATGTGAAGTCGACAAGATCTCAGCCATTAAGGAAGGAAAAGGTGGAAGAAAGGCGAAGTCCTGTTGTAATTCAATATGAATTTAGGCCTTTTTCACTTGTATGGGGCTCAGAAATATGTCATCATGGCTCTGCAGCTGGTGTTCAGTGGGCACTTTAGAATGCTGCACATGAGCATTAGTTCAAAGACTACTGTCACTCACAGACTCTGTTTTGCAGGCAAACATTCGCCACCATTTTGTGACATCTTGATCCCAGGTTAAATCCAGCCCAGCCAGGCTTCTCTACACAGTCCTTCTCATTCGATACTATGTGTCTTCCTGATGCTTGAACTTCCACAAGCTTTCATTCGGTGCACCAATGTGTATCACATATTACCCTTATGGACTTGTTTTACCACAAGTCCGCCACATGTGTGCGCATATCCCTATGCAGATGCACATGATATACAGTATAGTTTGCAGCCTGGTGGACTTCCTTCACAGTTAATGCATTCTATTGTTTCCCTCCTTCTCCTCTTTGAGTCATGAAAAGCCAGGTGCAATTTATGTCAACAGCACCAAGTGCTGCCATTTTTGTCACTTCTTGATGCCTCGCCTGTGGACCTACAGCTGATGCTGCAATGGCACCAGATGATTCTAGATGAGGTGAAGGACCAGAATAAATTTCAGATAGAGTGTGAGAACTTGGAAGGTTTCAGAATGAGAATTTTTGAGTGTGATGCGACTACATTACTCTGTGTGGTACGAAATAGTAGTGTTCTTTTTGACATCCTTTATCAAAATTGACTGGTCATTTAAAGCAATGGGAAGGTTAACAAGCAGGTGAAGTTTTGTATATGAAATAATGTTGTTTTATGTAGTCTAAACCATGCCCCTACAGGCATCAGAGCACTGTACAGGAAATGGGCTGATGCCAACGGTTAAGTTATTTGTATTTTCTCAGAAAGTCGATAAATACAAGATAAAAAAACAAACGATGCAAAAATGTATAAATTAATACAAATTAAAAAATTATTTAAAAAGCATTCTAATAGTCTGTGTCTGGGTAAGGTGATCCATGATAAAAATGAATGGCTTCTTTTGCTGGCCTCACATTATTATGGAGAGACATGTTCTTAAGAAATTATAACCATGCCATGTCTAGAGTTGGAAATGCAAATAAGACCGGATTCAAATCTTGACAATCACTTTGACAGAGTAGACAAGAATAATCCTGGGGTCTTTTTGTCCCATTTACCTAAAATACATTGTAGTGGCAGATTCTCAATTCTTAGTAGGATAAAGTGGTGTAATGAATGCTCATATAGTGCAGCTTAATACCTTTGCTTTTAAATGATACTGTTTCAGTTATTCTTGAAAAGGTTTTAAGAGTTGCAAAGTATGAGGCATTGGAAAGGAAACTTGCTTTGGCTTATGCCTTCTTATTCTCCAAATTCATCTGTGAACCTAAATCCCATCTCAACACGTTTGCATAAGTTAGTGTCAATCCTCCAAAGCAAATGCTAGGGGCTTAGAAAGCTTAAGTTGATTTCCAGAGCCAGAAGAAATTCACATTAAATAAAGTGTTTTAAAGAAGCAGGGGTATACATGAAAATGTGGTAACCCCATCAGATAATTGCTGCAAGACTTTATGATAAGCACTAATTAACCCAAATTCTAATTTGGATGGCCTGCACTGCTGTGCTCGTCTATAGAGTCATTCATTATTTGGCAGAAAATGTTCCTATGGGTTTTATTCTCAAACATATGTGTAGTGTTTGGAAGAAACTCGACCGCATAAAATCAGTAAGATGCATTTTAATTGCTCATGCTTTCTCCACATGCTACACATGTCTTTTCCCCATGGGATTATGCATTTTGAGGCTTCCACTTTCTTGAGATAAGGCACATGAGGTTTGCTGCTAAATATGGCGGTTTGAAGGACTATTAATATGAAGGACATACCGAGGTAGGTGTAGTGCATAATCCTTTCCATTTTTTGGTTTCTAAATCTCCATTTGAACTAAAGGTTTCTTCAGGATTTGGAGAAGATAACTACTTTACTTTTGGCAATATTAACGTTTAGAAAAAGTCCTTGTGCAGAAGAGTTTGGAAAAGCAAAACCAAGTGGTAGGCCTATGGGGGTAAGGTCTAAGATAACATTACCTTCATAAAGAAGCAAATAGAAAGCTCTTTTACCTGGATGTGGGGGGAACGTTGTAACCCCTAAAATATTTGTGGAAAATTATAAATGTACATTAAAAAATGAAGCATGGCGAGAAGGCAAGCCTGTTTCAGCCCATTCTCTGAGATTAAGGCTTTTTCTCAGTCTATTAAAACCCTACATAAAGTATTAGAGTGGAGGGCATTTAGATGTTTTACCAGGCCAGCTGGGAACCCCCCATAACTCAGCTTCCACCATAAAGTAGGTCTGTCTACACTATCAAAGGTTTTCAAAAAATCAGTAAAGGCTCCATAGACTTGCTGATTGCTAATCATGTTGTATTTATCAAGAACAGTCTCTACCGCAGCGATCAGAATCTGAGTGCTGAGAGCGGAAGCCAGATTGTTCGATGAGGAGTATCCCGTTTTCTATAACACAAGCCTAAAGATGTTCTAGCAAGGATTTACAAAATATCTTACCGCAGGCATTGAAGAGTGCAATTTGCTGGGCCCTCGACCTCTTTATGGAGAGACATGATAATACTCAGTCTACAAGAATCAGGAACTAGACAGATAGCAATTTTTGAACAACGGGTAAAAGAATCTTCCCTTAATGGATCATTTTTCATTTTTGAAGTTAGCAAACCATCAGGGCCTTTTGCAGCTGAGATCTTTGCCAATATTCTACAATTCAAGATTGCATAGACGTAAGGATTAGAGGGTGCAACCAACAATGTATTAGAGGGTATAGTTGACAAGTTTGAGTTACTTGAATCGTTTGGAGTTGTTCTTTTTCTGGCATAAAGAGAGGCAACATAAGTGCACCATTCCTGTTCCTTTGTAGATATTGCAGATTTTTGTGTTTTTTGAGCCCGTATGGAGTGCATTTAGATGCCAATACTGCTGTGTGGCATTGGATCTAACAGCCTCTTGGAGCGATCACCAGTTATGGTCTTGGGCTGTCTAATGACACACTTTCTTTTATATAGTTAGTGAGCTTCTTTTTGTTTATAGGAGTGCATACTCCCTACTAGAACAGTAAAGCAAACTTTACCTAAGCCTTAATTTAGTTCTGCACATAAATGAAGTTCCACGTTATTTTTCTTCCTAGAAATAGAAAATCAGTTACTAATTTATATAATGTTCTTCCTTTTTAAAGAGCATACCCTTTTTGGGATAATAAAATCAAAGAGTAAAAAACTAATTTAGTCCGACAGATTATTAAAAGTTTGAGTATTCCAGTATGACTGACTGTTCTAATTAAGGGCTATAAGTGCGCCTCTGGATAAGTGTCAACTAGCGCCTCTGGATAGAGTGAGGGAGGGATGACATACAATTAAATTATGGTCATTAACAAGAGAAGAACATAGCTTAGTGAAGTAATAATGCAAGCAATATATGAGGATACAATAGACTCAATTAGCGTCTGAGAATTACACCCTATCCAGGTAGTATTGGAAGGTATATCCCCATCAATACGACCATTTACACAAACGCAGCCAACTTCTAAAAGTTGTCTTAAAAGCAGGCTCCTTTTTTGTCTGCCTTAGACTTTGCATTTTACAGCGGTTTGGGAATATTCCAAGTAGATTCTAAGTCATTATCGCTGAAAAATTCCACCAGTGATGTAGAGCTCTTTGCATTGAAGTCCCCAAATATCAATACATTGCCAGTACTTTCCTTTTCTATAAAAGAGATTATCAATTGTAAAACATCAGTCTTAATCTAGATATTCGAGCAATCTGGTGGGATGCATTGATTAAACAACAGTAGAGGGACATCTAAATAATACAACCATATTTTGACACCAACAACATTATTGCTATATGCTGCATAATACGCTGCTTAGTAAATTTCCATTTAATGGAGGTGTTTGGCAGAAGAGCCAATCCACTCTTTGTATGACCTCAAGAAGGGTGGGCGACTGGTCAAGATATTACGTAATGCATGTGATGTACAAAATTATCACTCACCCATGTTTCCTGAAGGCCAGTTATTGCTGGAGCAGAGAGAACATGACCCAAGTGATAATGGTAACTACGTCCTTCACACTTGGCTTCTTTGTTAGAAAGTTTGAGAAACAGAGTTAAGACCAGGATTATAAAGATTGTGTTCATAGAGTGCATATTTACCTCTAGCAGATCTCTTGGCACACTTTTAAAATAATGGGTATCAATCCTACTCCTTTTTTTCTGCCTCAAAGGGATAAAATGCTTATTGGACCTACAAGGATTTAAAGCTGTGACATTGGAATCAAACACAGGCCCCTTGAGAAGTTGGATTAGTCCCCTGATGCCCCACATCATGCATACTTTTGAAATGGTTATAGGAGCTACTTAGACATGGATGAAAGTATAATATTGTAATCAAATGTTGCAGCTGCAGCCTCTGGAGGTTCAGATGGGTACGTTATCACTCTTCAACCAGTTTTTAAATTACTTTTTATTAAACAAAGAGACAGCTGGAAAGGTTAAAACTTTCAATAGTAAAAGTTAATTATTAGAAAACAATATGTGCATGCAATTCCTCCCAGATCATAATCTGCACTATTTAGTATTCCTCCATGTTAGTAAATTTGGTTTGAAAGTTTGTGACATTGTACATGCCTACCGCAACCAGCTACATGGTTTCCCATGGACCAGACAATGCACATTATTCACTGTCTGTTGCATATCAATAAATGTATTGTAGGTTGCCACCTTGTGTGAACACATAAACCTTATTTATTGTAGCCCATTTAGGTTTTAGTGGATAAGCTTAAAAGGGCATGGCACTATGGTATAGTTGTCTATAGCATCCTTAACGGAACGTATTGTTGTCAGTCCACCAGCCAGACACATAGGGGCATATTCTCAAGCCCCCATCGCCACCACAACATCACTTTCAGTGACGTTGTGGTGGCGATAGGGGCTTAGCCCTATTCACAAGGCAGCGTTAAGCCACGTTAAGTGGCTTAATGCGGCTTAACGTTGCCTTGTGAATAGGGCCCCCTTCACACTGTTTTTAGCGTGAAGGGGGCGTGTAGTGGGCGTTGCGGTGGGCGTTCCACCGCAACAACCATTGAGTTTGACGCTACCTCTTATTCACAAGGGTAGCGTAAATAGGAGGTAGCGCCAAACTTAAGACCAGGAAAAATCTGGGGGCATATTAGCAAGAACCTCGTTAAAATTATCGCCGTTTTAGCGGCAGGAAACTGACGCTAAAACGGCGATAATGGGCTTGCTAATATGCGTTATAGAATTCCAATAGAAGCCCAGGTTAGATGTCCTGCACATCTAACCTGGGCTTCTATTGGAATTCTATAGCGCATATTAGCAAGCCCATTATCGCCGTTTTAGCGGCAGTTTCCTGCCGCTAAAACGGCGATAATTTTAACGATGTTCTTGCTAATATGCCCCCTGGTCTTAAGGTGGCGAAACGAGGAGAAATGCTTTATTTCTCCTCGTTTCTGCTTTTTCCATGTGTGCTGCCTTGTGCAGCACACATGGAAAAGCAAAATGCCATGGATTGATCATGTATAGGAAGGTGTCCCTTCCTGTACATGAACAAACCTTTTTTAAATGCCGTTTTGTAACTTACATGTGTGCTGCATGAAGCAGCACACATGTAAGTTACAAACTGGCATTTTAGGTTTGTTTATGTGCAGGAAGGGACACCTTCCTGTTCATAAAGAAACCTCCCTGCTTGCAGACACCCTTGCACTCTGGTGCAAGGGTGCCTGCGTTGGCGCTAAGTTGTGAAACTTAGCGCCATCGCAGGGGGAAACGCAAGGCTGCACCATATCCTTGAGAATAGGGTCCAGCCTCGCGTTTCCAAAGTGGCGGAGAGAGGCGTTAAGCCAAGAAGGCTAACGCCACTCTCCGCCACTTCCTTGAGAATATGGCCCTTAGTTTTGTAAAATGTGTCTCCACTCACAGTTGGGCAAATACTAATCTTTCACTGGTGCCTGCATGGACAGCAGACAGGTTCCTTCTACCACATTGACTGGTGCTGGTCAATTTTATATTTGGGATGCTGTTTGGATTTAACTGCTTTCAGTTGGTTCTGATGGATATGGTTAATGCTAAGAAAATGCAAGCGCTACCTTTAAATGCTTTATGATTCTGATACTTGCCTGATAGCATACCTATATGACTCGAGGTAATCCCCTTTCAGTTCGAGAACACATACGAGGAACAACCTCTTTATTCTTAGGTGGTTGAAAGGAAGGGGGTTCTGACAGAGTAATACACCTTGGTATCTTCCTTTCTCATAGCCCAAAGCATAAGCACCCCCTAAATGACGCCCTGTAAGCCCTTTCATGCTAGCCGTTTTATTAATCTCAGAAATAAACCTATCTCTTCTTCCAGGTTCACAAATATTTTTTGCATTTTTTAGGCGAAGGCTATGAAGACAATCAGAAAGTGAAAACTCAGCGTCCAAGATCGGCCGACGAGCCTGCTATTTATATGGCACAAACAGGTAAATATGCCGTACTATTTTTATAATTCTTTAAGGAAGAGTCACAGATTATGCATAAATGGATGTGCTAGGGATAATGTTCTCTACTTGTTCATATATTGATCTCTTAAATATTCATAGATCATGCTATTAAAATGACCTACTTCTAGAAATGTTATTTGCCTAGGAAAATAATCCTGTGGCCCTATGTTAGGAATTTTAGTGGACAAACCATTCCTGTAGAATTCTTGCAAAATTCTGTATTGCTGTAGGTACTATGCGAAGAGAGACAGCAAAACGTAAAATTGCATTAAAAAGCAACACATTTCACTCAGAAAATTAGCTTAATTGTGGTGCCATTTTTGTAGTTGGATCGTTTACAAGAAACTCAGCCCGGATCACGGATGTTACCAATATCTGATGAATATTAAGAATGTAGGCACATGAAAGCAAGAGGTACAGCTACATGAAAAAATAACAATGGAAATTAAATGACATAAAACATTAAAGACTATTCCATTCTTCCAGAAAACGGGATGCACAAACGATTCCATTCTTCAAGAAAACAGGATACACAAATGAAACAACAAAAAAATATGGGACACATTTCACGGACTTTTACTTAATTTGTATAACTGTTAGGTTCTAAGAAACTAGCGCCTGTACGTTTTGCAGGTTAAAACCCATACTGAAATAGACCCTCTTATTGGAACACATTTGTACTTTTTAAAATATTCTGCCAACTCTAAACCGCAACATTTCCAATGTTTTCAGTCATATCCCTCCCTGTTGCCAGCTAGTCTTGTTTTTTTTCCCCTGTGGACAATTTGCACTTTTGTATTAGTTCTTCAGGGTGGAGTTTCCTCATAAAAAGCCTGTACAATATTGTCTGTCTGTCCTTGAGTATAGGGACAGAACAATGGAATATCACTTTAAAAACATGTTCAGCCTGTTGACACATGGAGCCCACCTGATATTGCACCTTAATGATAAAAAAAAACCTGTTTTTATGTTTCTATTATGGAGGATCTCCAGTCTCCTGGCTGCTATTATCCGTGCTCTTTTCAGTACAATTTCTCTTTAATTTTCACTGACTTTTAGACATTACGTTTTGTGTATTATATGGTTAGACTGCATATAATCTTATCGAGCTCTAGTAATTTTATTTATTGGGCATGCTTTATCTTTTGCCACCTATAATAAAATATATGTTTGAACAATTTCAATCTTGTCAACCATTAGAAACGTGAAAGCTCCGACTCTGTCATTCTACATTCTCCAGAGAACCAAAAATCGCCATGAAATAGGGACCCTTAAATATGCCTGACTGTGAAAGCTCAGTATTTTTTTTTCAGTGACTCATCGGGATGATTCTAGCCTGCAGTGGTAGATCTGCAAGAAAAGCACGCTAAAAAGATTTATTTTGAGGAAGTAATACACCAGCAGATGATAGTCGAGGACGCATTCTTCGGGGTTGCGATTCTCCTGAACTTTCATCAGTTGAAGATATAATGTTTCAGCGGCTTATAGTTCTCCATATGAACATGCTAGAGTTAAGAGCAATTACTGTCAGAATTTACTTTAAAATCTTCCAAGAAATAACACACGTCCTGTGAGGTCGGAGTGTGATGCACTGCATTAAAAACCCAAGTGGAAATAATCCCCTTGTTTCTCTTTTAAAATCCAACTTCACATTTTTAGCCATGGATCATTACTCCATCGGCAGCTCATTTCTAAAGGACTGGACAGGTGCACTCAGCAGAGTCACTGGATAGCCCCATATGTGCACTAAATTGACAGGTTAGAGACATTCTTCTTTCTGGAATTGTGGTGACAACTAGACACCAATTTGTGACAATAAAAAGCAAGCCATTAAAAATCATGCGGTCAGTTTCAAAGACACAAATATATAATGAAGTGATATTGGATAAAATGGTGGATGGAATTTGACTTTTTACTATTAATACCAATAAGACAGAAGATGATTAACAAATTGTGATTGCTCAAAGAAAGACCTCCTTCCTGTAATTTTGAGATGAGACCGGCAGATGAATTACCTTGACTTCCTTTCCGTATATATGAATCCCCACGCATCAACGATTTTTCACACGTTCTAGAGAAAGTGTGACAGCCTAATTCAGCACCACAAAGCTTGCCTCCTGAAGTCTTTGAAATTAAACCTCTTAATCTTTCGCCTGGCAGCATGGAGATTCCTAAGGGTGTCAGGAAACCTCTTTCAGGAGTCAAGATTTAGGAAAGGGCCAAAGGATATTATCCTCCTGTGAAATATTCTGTTGAGGCTTTTTTATGTCGTACATTTGGCTGAGAGATATCTTCAAGATAGCATGGTGAAAGTTTAAATATTGCCTTTCTCAGCTGTTTATACGCACATTTTCATGTGCACAGCTTTGTGGGTTTTTAAGAAAGGACCTCCTGTGCTTCTAAATGACCGTGGCACGCAATGCCAAGTTTAGGATCATTCAATTTACAACTTCACATTCACATTTTGAATGGTTGTCTTTATTTTGATTTCTTTGGGTTTTTGTAAAGCTTTGCTATTTAACTTGCACTAGTCTCAGAACGCTTTTCGATATGTGTAGATTTAAAAGTGGCAGGCTGCAGTAACATTAATTGCTGGAACCCGATGATAAGGGACCAGAAAATCGACGGACATAAGAGAGTGTTGAAATATATGTGCCATCAGATATGTCCACAGGAAGATGACAAGGCCTTGTAGGACGGTGATCCTTATTCCTGACTGCCTGAGAAAAGAATGCAAACCTGGGCATCTGGCTAGGTAGGTCTAGGGATCAAGCTTAAGAGGGCTGTCATACATATGATTACAAGAATGTCAGAGTGTGGGACTCTTTGACAAGGGCCGTCTGAATCTGTGACAGTCGTCTTGTGAGCAAAAGGCCCAACATGAGTGTCACACATATCTCTTGTAGTTAAACTGTAGGGTTATCAATAGGCTGCGGTTGGTTGGGACACAATAAATGTTGCTTAAGCTGCAGGACTAATCCTTAGGTAGGTAACTTTCTTTTATTTATTCATTCATTGAAAACATAGGAAAAATATTTGATTTTTACATAGGGGTATGGAAAACGGCTCATATTTTATTGGGATACAGGAGGAAAGAACCAGAGCATTTACAGAACCAAAAGGTACACAGAGTCCAGTTCTTGGGTTTCATGTAAAAAAAATAGACTGAAAACAGATATTTTGCAAAAACCTTTTCTTAAATGTATACAGCAAAAACCTCAAGTTAGCATAAACATGAAATACCTCACTAAAATAACGACTGCGTTTAATATCCACATTCCGGCAAATTCACTTTCTATTTAGTGGGGGATTGGGTGAATTTACTATTTTAACGTCCACACTAGTAGCGTTTAGGACTGTTGCTTGGTGGGTTTAATTGCAAATAGATATTTGTGCAGGAACAGTTTTCAATCAAGCAGACATTTTTGTAGTTTTATACACAAAGATAAACGAGTTGGAACATTTGCCGACAGCAGGCTTTGTTTGAGGACTATTACAACTTGCAAATGTATGAAACAAGCTGAAACGTGCTGCAGTACTTATGCATACGTGCATAGGTACAAGAGTTAAGCACCTTGAAACTCATTTTTCACTTTCTGGTTCAAACTGTGCACTGGGAGTTCTGGCAAGAACATATATGGGGTGGTGTTAATGAATGGTTATAACATTGTTGTAGCTAGGTAAGTTGCACGAATAGGTTAAAAATTGATTAGAAAAGCTTGAAATACTAATTTAAACATATAACACCAACTGCCCAAGATTACTTAAAATACCAAGAGAGGATCTTCCTTTGGGAAAGACACCCATGAAAGTCATGTTGCGCCATACTGTTACAAAGTGGTGTACTTCCTTCAAAAAATGTATGTGTCCAAGCAATGGTATACCAAAATGGTATAGGTGCTGCAGCATTGGTACTAGTAACTGGACTGGCTATAACTAATGGCCACGGCTTAGTGCAAACGCTATATCTAGTCCACAAGCTGACAGATGTGCTGAATCATATACCAAAATTCGAAGATGGAGGATATACCGAAACCACAGTTTATGCTAATTAATCATGAATATTGCAAACGATGTATTTTGCTTTAGTACATAAAGGTTGCAATGATAGTCAAGGGAATAATGGATGCACAATGCCAGCTGATAGAGCTGCGGAATACCTGCGCTTCAATAATTACTGGTGCCCCCTCCCCAAACTGGTAGTGGGCCTGGAGGAGTACAGCGACAGCAAGTTAGTATGATGGACTCAGAGCAAAGATCTCTTTCGTTAACAATACATCTGCAGTATTTGTTCCGCATCCAGTGAAGGAGCAGGTAAGAGTGCATGATTATTGATATCTTGATCTGTTGGAAGTGCTCAAGTTTGAACCCGCACACAGTTAAATGTGTCCTACTGTTTGTCACAGAGCGAAAGATGCTGAGGTTACACTTCAAGCAGGTAAATGTTTTTATGTATCGATCAAATATGCAGTAATATATCTGGAGCAGGTGCACGACAGGTAAAATTTCTGGGCATATCTGTGGCATATATAGTAACGTATCTGGAGGATTCCTACGACTAACAGGTGAACCTATGAAATAGTGACGTGACGCTTCTTAGGTACCAAACTGATCAGTATTTCAGATGTATTAGTACACTTCATTTTAAACCAGCCCTGTTGTTGCAAAATTGTTTAGTCTAAAGTTCGTTTTTGCTACATGTAGACAGGGCCGTGAGCCGATGGCCACTCTATGTTGAATAAGATTATGGCGATGAGCCACGGGACAGTTCCAGGATGGCCCGGCCGGGCTGTATCCCTGCAGTCCACCTGTGCTGCTTCCATCGCCAGTGAGGGGTAGGTGCCATTGTGTGGCTGTCTCTTTTGCAAAGGAATACTGTAATACAAAAGGGATAAGCTGTAGCAGTGCAGCAGGTTAGATGAAAAGGCAGGAGGAATGTTTGCACCTTGTATATGTATGAACTTTTTTAGGGTTATGAATATCTATGTATGCTTTAGTTCCAGCTTATTTATTCAGGAAATTCGTCTCTAAATTGCACGCCGCGTTTTTGCCAATTCCAGATTTATTAGCCGCGGTCCCACATTCGCACCAAGATTGATGAATTCTGGATCTTGGTGTGACAGAGCCGCGCCTGCAGGGGCCTGCGCATACTAGCACCATCAATATTTATGCAGGAACTAATAATGCAATTTCTGCTCGTATAAAATATGGCCTGAATTTGTCAGCCGCTTACATTTATATCTATGCTGCTGCCTGCATGAAAGGAGGTCTCATACACAAACACTCGGTAACCTAAGATTTTTAACCTCTTAGGCAGAGGATGTGTCTGCCTAGCTCTTTAGTGACATCAGGCCAACGGGAAATTGTTACACATTGGGCCCAATTCTGATGCGGGTTGGAAAAGCTTCCCGACCGAGGGCCTGATTCTGATGCGGTTAGGAAGGCCTCCTAACGGCATTTGCTCCTTCCAAATCGGATCGGGAATGTGTCTTACCGACCGAGGGCCCAATTCTGATGCGGTTAGGAACAAATGTTCCCATTGAAGTCAATGGGAGTTCAACCAAATCGTATCTGGAAGCATCCGGATGCATCCTACTCCGCCGGTCGGACTTTCCCGATCCGAGTGGGTCGGACACCATTTCACAACCGATTCGGTCGGGAAGCTTTTCCAACCCGCATCAGAATCGGCCCCATTGTCTTCTGGCGGCGCCATTGGCCTATATTTACAAAGACAATTGTGGTGTTGCCCGTAGGTATTCCGCAGAGAGAAGAATCCAGGCCACAGAAAATTGTTCAGGAGAAGTTTCTTTCAAGTAGAAAATAAGAAAGCCACAGCACAGAGCAGGCCACATGTCAAGCTCCTCCAGCACATGTCTCTACGTCATAACTAAACATTCTATACAGAACTTTCGAAATAGGAAAGATACTTAAAGGAAACATAACACCCAAAAGAACATAACATACTACAACAATAGCAAAGCTAAATTAACTGTATACTACCGATGCTTCTTCTGGACCTCATGTACCACACCAAAATTATTCTGAGTACAAAGGATCTCTTGGTTAAGTTTCCAATGTGGTGAGCAATCATGCCACATGAGCACCCACTCACAACACCCTTGCCCCTGCATGGGTCTCTGTGTTGAGACTCAGACATCTGGGTAGGTTACACACATTTGTTATCTAATTGGGCCCAATTTCAGACGTGAGTTGTGCTGACAATTGCAAAGATGTGCTCAATACCATACTACTTGTGAGGTGCAGGTAGAGCATTTCAAAGCAGTCTGAATGCTGGAGATGATGGTTCCATTGCACTGACATTCTGCATACTGTCGCCATCCCACTACACTCTGGATTATACTCTTATAGGCCAATATGCAGTTCTCTGACTTTTTAATTTTTGCATTTTGTATGTTAGTCTCCCTGTGACATATTCTTTCAAAATCGCAGGGTCTCTGGGTGTGCATTCACCGTGATATCCAGCCTGTGGATTATATAAGGTGGAAGGGGCTGTGCCTGCTTCCTTAGTAATGACAGTTGATCGCCTTAAAGTGAATGTTCATAGCAAGGTCGTACTTGGTGATACTGGGTTTTTTGTGGGGCGGAGGATACATGCGCATCCTTTTATCCCTGCAATATGGAAATATAAATTGCCTCAGTTCCCAGATAGCTGGAGAGATATTTGTTCTGGGTTATCTCTTGTAACAACAGTGGTGCTCTTCGTGTGCTTTAAGCTCTTGAATCGAGGCCTCAGAGAAGTGCAATCAGAGATGCAAGCTAAAGAGAGAAGTTGGCCGTGTGTCATTTGCCACATCAGCCATGAATAAGTTATGATCAAGATCATTGTCTGTCATCAGGAGGCTTCCTATCATATGAAGCCATCTATATCCATGCAGAGTTTGATAGCATCATTCAAGGTGACCTTGCATATGTATATTCTATTTAAGGTTTGCTTTTAGGAATAATGATCTGATTATCTATCCTAGTCTTCTTTTCCTGTGATCTTTTGAGAAACAGAAATTATACTATTGATGAGGTTGTCATTCTACAATCTAGTGATGTAATTGGGGAACCTAATGTGTCTCCACAATAAGAAAATCCCAATTGTCTGCCTATGAGGTGCAGTTGGTCTCACCGGCACTACAGCAATTTTGTAACTCATTTTGCCACAAGGCACACCTCTGATGAGCAACTGGACAGATTCCCTGTAACTTGAGTTTTTGTACTTAATCCACCTCAATAGGTGGGTGACGTAGGATAGTGTATAAAATTACGTAAAGCTAATGCTACATTTCCATTACATTCTGAAGTGCCATGAGACTAACTGTGATCAGCGGGATTCCCTGGATGTTAGTCACATATTGTCTTTCTCACGACCTGCCTGCAGTCTCACAAGACTCACCAGTAATGAAACCATCCCCCTGCAGCAAAAAGGACAAATTCATGGGATTCCAGTGCAGAAGGGGCGTAAAAGATAAATGAGGCAAATTGTAGCACAGCCTTACCAGGGGTTGTGTCTTCTTCTGTTGGTGCTGTGTCCAGGCAGTGCTGCTAAAGCCATGCCATGGTTCGCCAACTTTTAGAGTATGCTGTAGCAGGCCCACCAGAGGCTTTTTCTCTGTGAGGCACCCTGTCTAGGGGGACGACGCTGGTACCAACACGTGTCTTTCTCTATTTAGGAGACCCTGCAGCGGAAGAGTGGTCCCAGTGGAGTGTGTGCTCTCTGACGTGTGGTCAGGGGTGGCAGATCCGCACCCGCTCCTGTGTGTCCTCTCCGTATGGAACGTTGTGCAGCGGGCCGCTGAGAGAGACCCGGATTTGTAACAACACCGATGTCTGCCCAGGTACTGGCTCTGTTGGCTCAGGCCATTTTGGTTCTCTGATGCACTGTCTTTGCCAGCCTTCCTCACCCCCGCCTTTCCCTAGTGTAATTCTATTGGTTCCTTTTCCACTGAAGGTGTACTGAATGGCACATTAACAATGGTAATCGAGGTGTCAAGAGTGGGTGGCTGTTCCAAGCTGGGCTCTGTGAGCATGCTGCACAAAATCCTATGTGCCACAGACTCCCGGACTGGAACCAGCTGTGGCCAATAATTGCCTGCAGGAAACGTTTTCTTCAAAGTGGGGTGCATCTATTTTGACAGTCATTGGACAGGGAACTTTCTTCCAGACCTTCCTTATCACCCTTCCCCAACAATGCACTTACTCCCAACTCCGTTCTCCCCACCCTGCCACAAATTGTTCCTCTCAAGACCCAAGCCGTGGCAACCTCTTTTTCCTTCTTCCTGAATGACCCTGCTGTGCATGCATTTAGTGTTATTAACCGGCTGTCAGAGGAGTCATCTGTTTCAGAGGTGTCCATGAAGGAGTTACATAAGGAGTGTAAGTAGATGCGAATATTTTTGCATCCCCCTGATGATTGGAAATTTATGAAATATGCAACACACCATTTGTTTCATTTAAGTATAAGCCCGAAGTAACACTTGCATTTTGCGATCCCAGAACAGCCACCAGGGTTTAATTGGCAAAGGCCTACCTTACGCTAAATGTATAGTGAGTTAGAAATGCTATTGAAAATAAGCTAGAGAAGGAAAGGTGTCGCACAAACCTCACTCGGCTCTTATGAGAGCTCCAGAGGATGGCAACAGATTACCAGATGATGGCGACCACAAACATACATCACAGTTTCAATACCACAGTACACCTCGAATTGGACGGAATGTGAAGGGCCAGTAAGGCAGCTGGTAGTGGACATACGTAGCAGAATAGAGATCAGAAAACTCACACTTTTAAGGTCCTTGATGAGAAGGAATGTTGAAATAGGGACGACAGGACAGCAGTGACATAGTGATGCAGCAGAAGCGTTGGGGTATTTTTGTTAGCTATCTATCTACAACAACCACTATAACATAATCAGAAGCGTAATCTAATGACGGGCCAATAAGTCATTTGTCTCACATTTAGCAATATCAAAGGTTCTCCGATGAGTCTTTGGTAGAGCTAAAAGGGACTAAATAATAAAAGACGGTATGCTATTTCTCCACGAGGACCTAAATGAAGAAATACGCTAAACATTTGTCATTATAATCATATCCAAATAACTCAATAACTCTGAAATAAAGACAGACACTATTCTTTCTATTAGTTTTCTTGTTATTTCATAATATGATTGGTCAATCACAAATACCATACAACTAGAATGTCATAAATTGGATCATAGAATACAGA